>WNWU01000012.1:9727942-9842977 GCA_012654045.1 Ptyas mucosa | reverse complement strand
ATATATATATATATATATATATATTTTCGCGGGTGTTTGTATGTAGGTCTTTGGTTATTCGGGTTTTCTCCCACATAAAATTGGAAGTGTCTTGGCGACGTTTCGACGAAGTCTCATTCGTCATCTTCAGGCTGGTGTTTTCGGCATCGTGCTTCTAGGAGCAATGTGTGATCACAGCTGTTTCTTCCCTTTGCAAAAGGATGTGCGATTACACATTGCTCCTAGAAGCACGAAGCCGAAAACACCAGCCTGAAGATGACGAATGAGACTTCGTCGAAACGTCGCCAAGACACTTCCAATTTTATGCGGGAGAAAACCCGAATAACCAAAGACCTACATATATATACATATATATATACATATACATATACATATACATATACATATACATATACATATACATATACATATATATATATATATATATATGCTTTTCTATCTAGCCAGGTTTCTACCTACGTAAACTATGACGTTCTGCCGCCCTGGTTCTGTGAAGTCTCAATTCACAAGTGCTGGGCTTTTTTCCTTGCAACTCTCTGTTGCACTCTCGGAGACTCAGATAGACCATTTCTGCCTTTTAGATTTCATCAGTGAGCCACACCCTTTTTTTAATCTTCCCTGTTAAAGATACATGTCTAGATGTAGACATGCTACACACAAACCTGGCTAGATAGAAAAGCATATGAAACCTACAAAAAAGAAAAAGAAACATTGTAAAACATTAACTTTTAAGGACATGTCTACAATTACACGGGAAGAAACCCGAAATATTAACTGTACACACACATACACACACACACACATATATATGTATGTGTATATATGTGTGTGTGTGTGTGTATATACATATACACACACATATATATACACACACACCATATGTGTGTGTGTATATGTTTGTATATATGTGTGTGTATACCCACACAAACACACACGTATATATTAGGAGTTTATATTTTTGATATTTGAGAGCATGATATCATCTTGTTCCTATTTGGAACTGCTGACCATGGATTTTCTCTAAGAAGATTTTTCCCCAACCTGACTCTTCAAGTCTTCCAATGGTGCTCCAATGGACTGCACTCATTCATCTCATTACTGTTTGTTGTCTCTTTCAGTTTCTTTTTAGTTTTGCCAGAGACAACTGGGAAAATTAGGAAAATTATATTTTGCAGCAATAAGTCAGGAGAGATGGGTTTTGACATAATGTCTTAAATCTATGACAATGCGACACTGATTAATATGATAATCAGTGAAAAAATCACTGAGAAATGGAACTGATATTTGCATTAAGGACACAAGGATCAAGGATATCCTTCCATCCCTCCTTGCTTCCTTTTCTTCTATCCATTGTATTCTCCCTGTGGAAACTAGGGAGGACATATGTAGGGTCCCAGGAAGAGACAAAGTTCCTTCAAAAACTTGCAGACAGATGTTAAATTTACATTCCTGAATGTAAATATCTGAAACACATTTTTTTAGATTTCTGATGCCTTACACAACCTTATAACTAAAGAGTCATGCTATACTTGCTGCAAAAGGATGTTTTCACAGAAGCAAAACTATGAAGATGTAATTTATTTCCAAACAGGATTGAAACAAGTGCTCTTGGGTTATAATATCTATCTATCTATCTATCTACCTATCTACCTATCTATCTATCATCTATCAACAGCTTTGGTAGTGTTCCAAATATATATTTTTCTAACCAATAAATGTTACATTTTATGTTAGAATATTAGAATAGATGCCCAGAGTTAGGTAAGATGGGTGGCCAATAAATTTTTCTAAATAAAGTTAATAAATTAATAAATGTTGTCAGTTGGAGGAAGTACAAAGTGAGTTGGCTACTGCAAAAATAGAAATTATTTCTAACTCAAAGATTTCCTAACACCAATTCTGTAATTATTCACTTTATGACTTTTTTTTTCTAGAGATGATAAACATTGTTGATGAAATTACAGAAAAATTTTGTGCACATTTATTCAAAAATTTAAAAAATGGTAAATTTTGGTTATGGCATCTCAGAAATATTGGCATAATACTTCCAGAGTCTGAACCTTATTCTCAGAAAAAGGAACTAAAAAGATCCTGTTACCAGATTTTATATGTGTGTGGGTTTTGGAGAGAGTACTGTGGGGACTTTAGAAATTTGTTTTATAAAATATAGTTACTTAGAAAACTTGAGTTAGAAGTGCAAAAAGACAAAGGGTACGAGAATTGCTTACCATGCCCTTTTATCATAATTCAGATGTTCTGCTATTCCAAATATACCACGTCAACTTAGGCTGCTTGATTTTTTTATTTTTATTTTTAAAAATTAAGAGAATGGCAATATTTTCTTGTTGTCAAAATCAGTGTGGAACTATGCTTCAGTGTTAAAGAAAAGGCTACTAGGTCACCATTATTTCACAATTCTTACAATATAAAGGCACTTTGTTTACAATTAACTGCAACTGACAAAAATGTATGAAAAGCATATACTTGTATAACAGCATTTAAAATATAGATGTAGGTAAATAAATAAGTGATCTATTTTTAGAAAATGATCACTTTGTTGAAGAGATTTGCCAGAAATAGATTCTTTTATGGTAAATACAGCTGCTTTCTGAATTGCCAAAAGCAATAAAGAAAAACCTAATTACCTTCGCTTAGCATCTTCATATTGGAGACGCACTCTTACTTTCTCAGCCAAGTGATTATTGCAGCTCACAAAAAACTGACAGGAGAAAATATTAATCATTAAGAGGTCAGAGCCAAAATTCACAAGAATTCAAAAACAAATTTATTTCATTAACTTTGTTTTCAAGAAACATAGAAATATTATGTAAAACAAATTTATATAGATAAATGCTACAAAATCTATTCCAAACATCTGTACATTGGATCTATGAAAAATCATCAGGCTATTAAAGAACATGCTTAAAGATGAGATACATACATTTCCAGAAACATCTGTTTGGGAGCCAGCATCCAGATACGTCCTAGGTAAAGAGCAATGGGAGCTTCCCAAGGAAGTGCTATTGGTCCACAAGTCTGAATGGGATCTTTTATTTGCCACAAAATTAGCTTTTAGTCTGGCAAGACTCTGAAATGAGAAGAAAGAACACCCACCATCTTATTACCTTCTCATTTCCATGCTGTTTTGAAGGAGACACTTAAAAGGAAAATAATGAAGGAATAATAAACACTTAAAAATTAGTGATTTGAATAAATCTGAAATGACATTTAAAATCAAATTTATTTATTTTTATTAAATGGGTTTCTTTTATCAAAGCAGAAGTTGGGCTATAGATGGGTAGTTATTTCACCTATTTTACTTTACAGAAAATTATCAACACTGAGAATAACTGATTTTTAACCAGCATTTCTATATAAAGTTAATTTTATGTGTAGGTTAGAAATAAAGATCTCTGTACTTGCAGAAACTCGGAATTATTATGATAGTTTTTAATGTATGCTAGGCACATTATTTCATTAAACAGATTTCATACCTCAATAAGATCTTGTTTTTCTTGCTCTCCTGAAGTGATAGCCTTCTTGATAGCTTTCATTTCATTTAAAATGGCTTGTGCTTCATCAAGTTTATATCCACCTTGGGTATCAGACATTTTCATATCAATTCTTTAGATAAAAGGAAAGAGAAACCATTACTCACTGTAAGAATCTTAAGAAAAGGAATAAATCTATTAAAGTGGGGTTGAAATTGTGATTTTTGAGCCGTTGATTTTCCATCTACTGGAGAGCTTAAAGCAATATCTACTGTATATTGCTTAAATTCCTATGTGCTAATTTCATATGTTGCAAATTGATGTACTGAAAAATATGACTGAACAAGTATAGAAATGATCAGTTTTCGGGGGGTGGGGGGAAGAGTAAATTACATTAATACGGGACTAAAATTTATCTTGTTTTGATACATTTTCACTATCATCTACAAGATGGTCCAGTACATGTTCACGCAGATATATGTGAGAAAGCTAGGGAGCATATAGAATTTGGATTTTCATTCATTACTATGACAGAAAGAGAATCTATGTCCTTATTTTCTTGCAACATTGTCATTTCCTAGCTGGTCTGAGTCTAAAGTTGACTAAATCTTTTGACTCTTGATACATGGCCAATTTGCTCTGGACTTCAAGAAACAGATCTCAAAAATGGGAAGATAATACCAAAAGACAGGTCAGGGGGTATTTGTGTGTTGTACAAAACACAGAAAAATACAGCTCCCATTAGCAATTTTTCATTAGTTTGTGTTAGACATGTAGTTCTGGAGTTTTTGTTTTACAAGTTTCCAGGTAACACTGTTACATTACTACATCTGTCAATAGCATAAATATTTTGAAAATGTGTGAGATCACTTAGCTCTCAAAGGTTTTATTGCAGATTGTAACGACCTTGGATACGTAATGTATCTCTGTTTGTTTATAGAAAAAGGTGTAGATTCTTCCAATTTGAAAATAATTTTATATTTAATAATTTCTACCAGTTTATAAACTTTTATATAGTTTCATTTGATACTGGTTCCAAATCAACACAGTTTATTATCTGATGGATAAGTATAATAAACATGGAAAGAATAACTTGAAATAATTGGGGAAAATGTTTAATAATAGATATTGCTCTGATTTTTCTTCTCCTATACCTTAGTGTAGAAAGAAAACTAAAATATTTACATTAAATAGGGGGGAATCAAGTTTGTCTTGTTGTATCTAGTCCTAATTGACTCTGGAGCAATATAACAAAAACACAATGTCCAAAATAGCATGGTCCATTATTATAATCAAATAGTAAAATGCCAGGACACAAATACACCAACTCTAGTCTCCTCAATACTTTATGAATAGAAATTAAAGTATTTATGTATATGGAGCTTCTCAATCATCCAGTTCATGTTGTCCTGAAGGTGCTTTTCCAAAAGGCAACTGGACTTTCTTTGGTTTTTTCCCCTTGAAAATCTGTTGAAATTGAACAGCTCTCTCTCTCACTAGAAGGGGAGGGATAGAAATACCACTGATCCCCTATATACAACACCGACCTTTCAGCAGTCTCAAGAAGGTTCCACATCCATTTGCAGTCTAATTCAGGTGATTGAGAATACAGATAAACTCCCAAGTGGCATCAACCACTCTCAGAATGCTGACAACCAGATGAATAAAAATCCTTCCATTCCCCACCATTCAGACAGAACTGAAGAAGCTTCTTGGATGAGAAGCAAAATATTTGCAAGGATAAAACCAAGAAAAACCTTGGAAAAGCACCTTTGGATTAAAGCCATTGTGAAAACTGCAGATGAACATCAAACTTTAATATGACACCAATGTATTAAGTATATTGGATGTAATTTTATGAAAGGAAGAGATTCCTTTAAATCTAGCTTAACTCTTAGTGATTGCATGGTCATGGTCATGGCTATGCAATGTTTCTTGGCAACCATAGGGAACTATTTTACCTTTACTTTCTTTACTAGACCCCCCCACACACAAATTTTTGAATCGGTTGGAAATTTCTTGATGATCTCTTATCCAAGTAGAAATCAGACCCAACCTTACTTATCTTAAGTGCAGCCAAGGTTGGTAGAGATTGTCATCCACGTGACTTTTAACTATATAAAAACAAACTTAAAATTCAATGAATTCTGGGGCAATTTGTCTTTATTCTCCCCTATTTGTATAATCTATACTCTTGGTTTGTAATGCAGTCCATCATATAACATGCAAAGCCTGCATACTTCTCTAGATCCTGTTCCTCAAACTTTTTACCATTTTTTTTTTTGTGTTCAGAGGCTGTTCTCATTGTATAATACTCACAATTTCTTTAATTTCAATTCTCCGATCAATAATGACAAGAATTTACATTTTCCAACTGGTGATGTGTATATATGTGTATGTGTGTGTATGTGTGTGTATGAATATTTTATTTATTTATTTAGATAGATGGTAGATGGATGGATGGATGGATGGATAGATAGATAGATAGATAGATAGATAGATAGATAGATAGATAGGTAGGTAGGTAGGCAGGCAGGCAGGCAGGCAGGCAGGCAGGCAGGCAGGCAGGCAGACAGACAGATGAGAGAGGAAGGGAGAAAGGTGAGGAGGAAGCACTCCTTGGAAACTTTGCACAGGCCTGTATGAAACTTTGTATTTAGTCAAGTTTCTTCAAAGATCTTCACCGATCTTTGATCCTGATTAGTTGCATGAACTGCTGACAGATCCGAAGTCAGAATTCCAGACAGATATATTGGAACTTACTTCTTCAGTGTTTGAAAACCATGTTCTTTATACTGGAGTTCCTGTCTCATGTGAGCAACTTCTCTTTTCAGTTTATTAACCTAGAGATAAGTGAAACAAAATGCTTTATTTTAGCCAGTATATACTATGTTTCTTTTAAAAAACACATCAAGATTCAAAGAAAATGGAATGCCCATATAGTGCTCTGCTAAATATGTCTACCTTCTTAGTATTAGAGATTAACTTCTTTCAATACATTGATAAACCATGCATTAGGGCTTTCAGTTTGAAACCATAATTAGTACAGCAGACTTCCCCATACCGAGCACAGGATTCTCCCGTGCAATTTTAGCTACTAGAAGATTTATTTTTTTCCCCCTAGCTGTTTGTATCATCATCTAATAATTTCATTTGATGACGCAATTAGGACTGGCATCTCCACTGCTAAGCAACCCAGTTATTAACAGAGATACCACATGACCACATTTTACTGGCTTCTCCCTCAACTCTGCTTTTGGAAGCAGATTGCGAATGTAGCAGATGGTGATTATATAACCACAGGCCTCTTGTGCAAACCATTCAAATGTTTATCATGTGATTACAGGGATGCTGTAACAGTCCTAAGTACAAGGACCAGTTATAAAGTTACTTTTTCCATGTGGTCATAATTTGAATGGTCACTAAACAGGGCAGTCATTAATCAAGGACTACCTGTACTGATTAGTTGTTCACCTACGCAGGGGATTTAAATAAAGTAAAACATTTCTATAGATTATTTTTAAACAGTTATATTGAAATATAATTAGTTTTGTTATATTTGTAAAAATACACAGGCTAAAGAAGTGCAAAGTGACACCATGCACTTTTTGTCACTGCCTTTATTCTACCTGTTGGTCAGAGCCTCTTTGAAGTATTGCTTATGCAGAAAAACAAGGTGTCCTATCTTGACATCTCCAGTTGAAAAGATGTATTGTGGTAAACTACGGTATCTACCCATTTCACTTTAATAAATATATTCATATACACAGCTGGCATTCAAAATTCAACAGACAAGAACTGCATCAAAAGTCTGCTTTGTCAAAGCAATTCTAGCGAAGCACTCCTTGGAAGCTTTGCACAGGCCTGTATGAAACGTTGTATTTAGTCAAGTTTCTTATCACCGATCTTTGATCCTGATTAGTTGCACGAACTGCTGACAGATACGAAGTCAGAATTCCAGACAGATATAAAAAAAGGTACTTGTTTTAATTCAAGCCAGGGTTTCCCTATACATCACTATGGAATGTACTGAGGAAATTGAGATTCCTGTGTTTTTCAATGTATGAATCCTACAGCTTCAATGACTACAGCACTTAACACCAACATGTGAATGCCACTTAAATAATAGATTCAAAATAAAGTGAATCCTTATGACACTTCACTTAGAAGGAAACAGCAACAATAATTTGAATACATATTTTACAATGTAAAACATTTCTTTGAGGATATTGCACTCTTAACTTGCTTTCTTTTAATATGGTATGGGGAACCTATATCCCTGATATTGCTTAGCCATATATTTCAGAATTAGTAATAGTGAAATATGCTGGGATTTGTAAATCACTAACGTTATAAACAGGGGTGGATTCTAAATTTTTTTACTACCGGTTTTGTGGGCATGGCTTATTTTGTGGGTGTGGTTTGATGGTCATGTAACAAACAATTCTTTAGGATTTAGCAGAGATACTGGTCTGCCAGGCTTTTAACTGCTTGCAGAGCCGTACCGGTCTACCCATTTGTTTTTGGAGCATTCTGGTCTACCTGTTTGTTTTTGGAGGCACCGGTCTACCCATTTGTTTTTCAAGTGAAGAGCCTTGGATAGTACAGTGGTCTAAAGCCCTGTTATTAACAATTATTGCAGGTTCGAATCTCATCAAGGCTCAAGGTTGACTCAGCCTTCCATCCTTTCTAAGGTAGGTAAATTGAGGACCCAGTTTGTGGGGGCAATAAGCTGACTTTGTATAAATATACAAAAGTATGAAGGCTATTGCTTAGCGCATTGTAAGCCGCCCTGAGTCTCCGGAGAAGGGCGGCATATAAATCAAATTAAAAAAAAAAAAGTGCACTGATCTACCACCACACTGCCTTTTACCACTGATCAGCTGTAGGGCAGTCCTTTGAAGCCCCGCGGCAAGTGTTTAAACAGTTTTTTTCCTTCTAGCCGATCAGCTGGGACTCGGGAGGCAGCAAATAGATTGGGGGCGGGGCCAGGCAGAGGTGGTATTTACCGGTTCTCCGAACTACTCAAAATTTCCACTACCGGTTCGCAAGAACTGGGGAGAACCGGTAGCAACCTACCACTGCTTGGGTTCCTTAATTATGTACAAATCTGCAAATGGAAGAATTATAATATACAGCAACTGAATAAGCGGGCTGGTGGTGATGGTTCTAGAAGCATTTTAACTGAAGAAGCAATTAAAAATCATTTTCTTACCCTAGATTTTGTGGTAGCAATTTCAGCTTTAAGAATTTCTGGATCATACTTTGAGCTAGATGATGAACTGGAGGCTACTACAGTAAGAGGAGAAGATGAAAAAAAAAAACAGCAAAAAGTTAAGGAAATGAGAACAAATGCAAAACAAAACAATTTTTTTTAAAAAACGTAAAAGCAATTAAACTGCCAGAAGCCACATTTTTGGTTGGATATCTTAAGCATTTCAAAATAGAAGAAATGGGAAGGAGCTTTACCAAAATTAAGCTGTTTCATTTATTTTCCCCTTTTAAACAAATTCTGAAGTTTCAGAGCTATGTTTTTTTAAAAAAAACACCATACAGAGTTATTACATTTATTAGACCAGGTAATTAAAATAAAAACTAGAGTAGCTTAAACCTTCCATTTTCCAAGCTATTTTCATTAGAATAGTAGAACTGAATAGTAAAAACAAAAACACACGTCCGGCCAGCATAGACCGAGTCAAAACACTGGGGCCAAGAGGGCGGAGCTATGTTAATTAGCAGACTCGGTCACATGCTGCATGGAGCTGTCTTCCCCAGAGTGACTGCCGTTTCCCTCCTATACGGAGAATGTAGTCTGCAAAGATATAAATTAACTATTGGGGAAGAAATGCTCTTAGGTTGCATGAAGGATTTTTCCGAGATGTGTTAAAAGAGAGAAATAAAAAAAATAATTGTTATTCCCCCATTTCTGAAGTCATCAAATCTAGTTAAACTTGCTCCTAGAGGAAAAATAAATTACGCATTCTTATATTCATAAATTATAATTTAAGATACTTACAGCTGGTCTGAGACCCCAGTTTGTGTTCCCAGACATCATGAAGTTGCTTGTATTCCTGCTGGGCCAATTCAAGCCTCTGTTGCTTGACCTGGTAAACCTCCTTCTGCGCAGTTAAGGCTTCTTGAGCCAATATAAGGTAGTCCTTCAGCATGTGCTCCTGTTCCTGCCGCCACTGCACCCGAGGATCCTCTATCTGGGTAGTTTCTTTAAACAAGAATACAACAAGCTAGAGATAAATCTAACATAAACTAATATTTGGCCTATAATAGGGTTTTATGATTTTTGTTTGATACATATGGCATAAGGTCTGCTAAAGATGAAGTTTTGCTATGTGTTGAAAGTACAAACCGGTTTGTCTCTTGTTTATTCCAGATCAGTCCAATCTAGTAGTTAAAATGACATCCTTTGTTATATATTTATATTGCTTAATGCAAGTATCCATGCAGAAAATGATAATAATTTTGGGCGAATGAACCAGCTTCCTATTACACGGTGATCTGTATTTTATGTTAACTATGAATAATAAAGTTATACATGGGCATCAAATCAGACAAGACAGCAAGGCTAATCCAGTTCCTTCACATCTCTGTGGGAGTGAACAATGACAGCAAAAGAGCAGAAATACTTGTCCAGAAGCAGCATCTCTTAACTGACAACCAGGCTGATAAATCAGTACCCATAAATCAGCCATTAATCAGGATTCAGGTGACAACGAAAGCCATAGTTGTAAGCCAACAACACATAAAATTTTCAAACCCTCAAAAGTTAAAGCATTATATGGCTACTGATCTGGATGACATGTACACCACACTATAGTAAGGGTTTTTTTTTTAAAAAAAAACCAAACACATTGTGAGATTATGGTCAGACACTTGGTTCAACTAGTATAACAAAGTTTGTTGGATAAACTATATACATGGATTTCTATATAGCTCTATGCCATAAATCAGTTTAAAAATCCCAAATGGCGGTATTAATGTAATATGCTAATTGAAACAAAACAAATCACATTATATGTCTGATCAAGTTAATTCTGTACTTATTTCCTTAAAATAATGAAATACAGCAGCTTAATATTGAAACTGAATAAGAGTGCTTATAATCTGTTTCTTTTTTTCTTAAAAAAATAATACTTGTTTACTTACCTCTGATGGTATTGGTCTATCTTCCAACAAATGGAAGAAGCTGAAACTTAGTCACAGGCCTCTAGGCTACATGGCCCGGGGGCTCCATCATCATCATCATATTCATCATCTTTTAAATGTCAAAAAGGCAGCACAGATTGTGAAAGCCCAACCTTTTAATATATCAGAATTGAGAAAATTGCCAAATGAGGCATCCCATGGAACAGGAGTCCCCAACTTCCGGGCCATGGATCAGTCTATGGCTTGTTAGGAAATAGGCCGCACAGCTGGAGGGACGTAGTGAGCAAACAACCATCTGCCCCTAGTTTGTAGAAAAATCTGTCTTCCATGAAATCGAATTTATTGAATCTTTTGTTTAGCATGAATAGTTAAGAATAAGGGAAAATGAAGTTGTGACGACTACAAAAAGAAGTTGGATTATCTCCTGAATCTCTATTACTTCTCATTTGAGATAGACAGAAATTCCAGTAGTTTTATTAGGAAAAGTATGTATGTGATGCATATAAGAAATGATTGAAATGGTATACCATTCTGTTTAGTGAGCAAGTGGGGTGAATTAAATAGTGTACTATTAAAAAGTCTATGGGAGAAAATTTGTCTGAAAAGTTAGAAACATGCATTTCTGCTCTAGGCCTGATGGCAAACCTATGGTACCCGTGCCAAAGGTGGTACGCAGAGCCCTCTCTGTGGGTATGTGCACCGTTGCCAGTACTCTTCCGGGTTCCATCGCGCGCATGCGCACCGTCCAGCTGCTCTCTTCCGGGTTCTGGTGCTCTAGCACTCCAGTTTTGGCATTTGGTGCCGAAAAGATTAGCCATCATTGCTCTAGGCTAATTATATGTGAAATGCCTAGCTACCACAGAATAAATCATTAATATGATTGGGCTCTAGGATAACAAAGAAAGCTAATCTGCATAATTTAGGAGTTCCTTAATATTTAACAGAAAAGTCTTGCACAAAGAAACCATTAAAGGATTCAAGCAAACAAGAGGATCTTCTTTCAGACTAAATGGTCTGTGATGAAGAAAGGTGTCTACCATAGTCCCAGGCCAAAGCATTTATTTTTTCAAATGCTTGGAGGTTGCTGGTATGGTGACTATATGGAAGAAGAGCCTATGTCAAGCTCTGTAAATGATGTGAAGATTCAGCATTCTATAATGTACTGTCTTTCCCATCATTTCTACATGAAGCTTGAGCTTTTACTTATGGTTAATTCTAATTCACTGCCTTTCAGTTTTATTAAAATAAATAATGCTCAATTATTGCTCAAAAATTACTGATAGCTTCTCTGTGAATTCTGGACGTGTAGCACCAACATCTCTAGATGGTGCCAGTTTGCTAAAGGCTGAATTAGCTTTTTTCAGGTAGATCATGTTTTAGCCTTCCAGAACTGGGATTAACAGACTGAAAAGCTATGAATCATACAGAAATACAGAAAACTATTTCCTTCCATCTAGTGATAATTCCAGCTCCTCAATCAGTTGTGGTAGTTTTCAAAGAATACATATTCTACCACATTGAAATTGGTTAAATGTTTATACATAACTAGTGTTAGTGTTAGTTAGTGTGGGATTGTATGCTATTACTAAATTATCATTAAATCTGAGATTACAGTACTTGTTTAGTTTATAGGTCCTTATAGCTGTGACTGTCACAGTTCCTCTATAGTCACATAATCAAAATTTGGGTGGTAGGCAACGGACTTGCAATGACAATATCATGGTTTCCCATTCTCATGCGACTGCTATTTGTGACTCTTCTTGCCTGCTTATGACAAACAAAGTCAGTGGGGATGCTAGTAGGAACTCCCAAATGCCAATCATGTTACTGCAGGATGCTGCAACTGCGCAAAATTCATCTAATGACAGCAACTAGGACCTCGGGAATTGCCTTTGTAAGTCAGTACAGTCAAATAGTTCTATGTGTCATAACCCATTATGCGGTGACAGAGTTCCCAGTGCTAATTATTGTCAGTAAGTGAGGACTACCTGTACTGCACATTTTTGCTCCACTAGGTTCTGCAAAAAAATCCCACCCCATACCTAGCTGAAACAGGATAGTAAAAAAAAAAAGATGTAAAAAAAATGTTTTCATTAAATTTACATATATATATTTCAAAGAGTGCTGAGACAGTTTCGATTCTTACAAACAAGTCCAATTTCATGTATTAAGGAGAATGCCAAGAGATAATAATTTTTGCTTCTTCTTAGGAATTCGATATTAATACCTTATTCTACTGCACCAAAAGGATTCAGAAGTTAATGCCTTTTCTTTCTTCTCCCCCTTTTCTTTCTCTCACTCTTCTATTCCCTTTCCCTTCCCTATTTTTCCTATTATTTACTTTTATATTTTTTGTATGATATATTATAAACTAATAAAAATTGTTTAAAAATAACTTTTGCTTCTTCCCATATCCTTATAATGAAGTTTTTTTTTAAAAGTGCTTAATAAGAATATTCATTAATAGTTTAGTCAGAATATAATTATTCTAGATTCTTAGTTTTATTTTAAAAATAGGAGTTAAAAACCACTAGAATAGTTAAAACTATTAGAAGTAATGAGATTTACACCCACAAAGCATTCTGGGTCTTACATTTCGCATTTGTAATAGGTTATATCAGTTCATTTCAGGACAGTTGCTAATGATAAAACTTCCCTTGTAACATTTTTTATCTAACATTTATGTATCATAAGTAAAACAGTATATTTTAACACTAACCTGCATTAGGGAAAAAAGGCAGCATTAATTTTTTTTTTCACTGAAAACTATTAAGTGGCTTCCTAATATGTGTTTGCCATCTTGAATTATTTGGAAAAATAATAATGGCAGGATATAAATAAACAAACAAAAAATAAATATCTTAATCAATCTGCCTCAGCTTTAACAAACATATACATAATGCAAGTAGCAAAAATTTACACAATAAATAGTTTTTCTTGGATATTATATCTATATAAATGCTGGAATCCTTTCCAAAATATAATGAATTGGATGGATGGATGGATGAATGAATAAATAAATGAATGAGAATTGAGTTAAAACAATTTTATTTATTTATTTATTTGTTTGTTTGTTTGTTTGATTGATTTATATTGCTACCTATTCACCCATGGCAACTCAAGGCGGCTTACAGAATATAAAAAACCACATTTAAAAAACAGTAAAACTCATAAAAATTCAAATAAATTAATGTAATAAAATCACCCCTGACCTCCACCTCCTGCCCCAGCGACAGCCAACTAAGGCATGAGTGACTGTGAGTAGGGATTGCTGGTCCAGGAAGGGCATAACTGGTGCACAACTTGCAGTTGTGCGAAGGCCTTCCTGGCTATGACCATCATCTCTTCTTTGAGCAGGAGTTTGAGTGCAGGAGAAAACCCAGATTATGCACAGGGTCTGTTTGGGATAGTGCTAGCTCATCCAATACCAAAGATGGCAATTCTCCCTGAGCCAATGAACCCCAAACCCAGAGCCACTCGGTCTTGCCAGGATTTAGTTTCAACCCATTGCTCCCCATCCAATCCCTAACAGCCACCAGGCCCTGCGAGAGGGAGGACACGGTATCACTTAACTCACCATGGGCCGAGAATATAGCTCAGTATCATCAGCATATTGGGGATACCTCAGTCCATGGTGATGGATGATCTCACCCAGCGGCTTCATATAAATGTTGAACAGGAGTGGACAGAGTACCGAGCCCTGTGGCAGCCCGCATAGCAGTGGGCGAGGGCTGGATCTCTCCCCTCCTATCAGCACTGAGAGCGACCACAGAGGAAGTAAGTGAAACAGGATAGCACAAGGCCTCCCACTCCCATCCCCCGAAGCTGTTCCAGGAGAATATCATAGTATTCTCAATAGTATCGAAAGCCGCTGAGAGGTCAAGTAGAGCAAGGATGGATGCACTATTCCCATCCTGCTCCCGCCAGATATCATCCAAAAGTTCAACCAATGCTGTTTCTGTCCCAGATCCAGGCCTGAATTCTGACTTCTGAATTAGTACGTGTACAAAAGAAGTACATTTAGGAGTTTTGGTCATATGATGATCCAATCCCAAAAAATTTAAGAAGGAAAAATAAATAGGTTGGGAGGAAGGAAAAGACTAAGGATGCAGCTACTAAAACCCTTAAGAGGTGAAAAGTTTAAAGAACCAGAAACAATGAGTGATGTGATATATATGGATATAATGGAAGCTAGGATGGTTTAGAAGCACAGAAGGATATGAGTGACAGTGAATGGTGTTAACCTAAATTGAATTAAGTTTTTTTTTCTTTTTCTTATTCCATGAATTTAATTTCTTTGCCTCATTACTTCTTTTTTTTTTCTGTGCTCTGCATATTTTTTTTTTGCCACTGGAAAAGAATTGCATGCTGGATTACTCATGTGTGTGTGTGTGTATGTGTGTAAAAATCAGTATTTAAAAACCAAAGCTACTCTAAGGCAGATCACACCGCATGTCATAAAATATTTTAAAATTAAACCAATTAACATTTAAATAAAATATCCCACCTAAGTAAATCTTTAATATCATTTCATTAATTATTTTGAATTTTGCACAATGATCCAATAAAGAAGCTACATTTTATCAGACTTTTTAAAAACAGTAAAGGCAACCATAGAAAAAACCCCACATTTCAAAGGATAAATAACAACAAAGAAAAACTAATTTTCATCGGATTACAGATTACATCGCTTTTAAAGTGAAGAACTTTGAAAAAATATTTATCCCCTTCATGTTCTGAACCATCTATTCTTTATAATTTTCAATGAATGCTCAGCACTAATGAGTGCTATATATCAAAGCCACTTATGCATTAAATATAAAATCATGTTACACTTACTGGTGTTATGGTCAATGTAATAGTTTCCAACCTGAGGATCATAGGCCTCTTCCCATCCTAATGGCAATTCATCACATATGCAATCAGCAAAGGTAAGTGGTTTGGTATACCTGAAACAGAAAATGTATTATGTGTCACATGAAACCCAGGTTACAAGAAATAACAAACAAAATTAATTGCAGTCTTCCCCTGCTCATCATTAAAAAACAAACATGTAGTGAGTCTGTAGGTCAATTCGCAAAGCATTCCTGATCTGCTCTCGAGTTGCCACTGTACACATCAAAGCCTTATTTTTCATTTTTTAAAAATCTATGAATTTCCTCCTTTTACTAAAGATGAAATTTTATTTATTTCTAGATAATAGCTTGTGTTTGGTTGCCACTCGTCCTGTTTTTAGGGAAGGCTGTAGAGATGACAATAGATCTGCGGCTTTAAAGAGCCCTGGAGTAAATAGATTACAGATAGATATAAACTTGACTATAGCATTGGGATGGTACCGATCACTCGTCAATGGAAGGAACAGGTTGGGGGTTTTGTATCCATTATGGTTTTCTTGGATATTTAGCGGTCTTTATTATCAACCATTGTAGGCTTCTGGATACGCTCATGAATTTGGGAGTGCCCAACATGATTTTACAGTAATTCTCCTCTTTCCTCCATAGCCAGTTCCAGACAATGTTGTTAGGAAGCAAAAATCCAATTTTCAATTTCCAATAGACCTTGGGGTTCAACTCTTTCCCCACTACCTATTTTGAAGCCACTAGCTGAGTTCAATTATTTGTACTAGGTTGAGTATAACCAAAATGGTAATGATATTCAGGTAACTTTGCCATTTATTGTCTATGTGATGCCCTCAAGTGCCTGAATACCTGAAGATTATGGCGTTCTGGGTGGAGAAGAAAAGGCTTTGACGCAAGTCTAGCAAGACCAATTGGCTGTAGTAATCTGGGGTGACCTTGGGAGAGGATGAGCTAAAAGAATGTCATAATGGCAGCTATAATTGAAACTCCACATATGATGCACACCAGGGGTGGGTTCTACTTACCTTTACTACCAGTTCGCATCGTGGCATGGTCTGTTTACAGAGCATATCAACTTTCCTTTCACCTAAGCTATGCAGATGTTAGACTTGATCTCCAAGCCAACTACACTTTATCCACCTTCCTCTTCAACATCATTTTCTCTTCTGTTCTCCTTATTAAAACTCATCTGTTCTTTTCTCATTATCATTTACCACCATAGAGACAAATTCAAATCAACAGACGACTTATGAGAAAAATATTGATGCAACAGCTCCTAAATGAGTGGCCCATGGGGACACTGTCTTACTTTCATATTTCCCAAGACTATAGGTGGTCTCTGTGGTTTTTTAAAATCAAAATAGTACAACCACTTCTTAAAATATATATTTTATATTTATATTATTGAGTTACTATTTGAGTGGTGTGGTGGCCTAATGGTGAAGACTCTTGCCTCCTACACAAAAGGTTGAGAGTTCAATCCTAGATAGTGGGAGATGTTTCTAACCTAGGGTCCAAAAAAAAAGAAGATCTGCTACGAACTCTGCATGGTGTCAGGAAAGGCATCCAGCCAGTAAATGCTCAGCTCCATCGCCCCAACTCTACTCCAAATTAAGGGTTTTCAGGAATATAAAAAGGGAGTTTATCGTTGAGTTGATGTTTTGTTATCCATAAAGTCTAATCAGCAAATAATTCATGGGAACAGGTTGTGATCCTAATAAAATACCAACATTTGGCAAAAAGTATCTGTTTAGTTTTTTAAAAATATTCTTCTTTTCCAGGAAGGATATCAATAACATGATTTTAAGTTACTTTATGAGACTTTGCCATTATATTTATTTATATGGTTATGTCTTTCTTTACAATATAATAGAGCTTTTGATTTATCTTGATTGTTATATTATATCTGTGGATTTTTGCATTTTTTCTGTGAGACATCTAACAGTTGAGGATTTTTTTTAAAAAAATCTTAATTAAGATAATTGTTGTTAATCAAGATTTTAAAACTAAGCTTTATCTCTCATTTATATATAATAGAAACTGCAACACTTTCTTTAGATTCTGTTTACCTATGATGAATTGACTTGCATCAAACAATTCTTAACAATACCACCAAGACAGACTGCATTTCTGCAGCACCTTTCAATGACTCACTGTGCTTTCTCAGTTAAAAAATACTCAGAATCATGTTTCATTTAACCATTTCAGTCCTTCCCATTAAGTCACTGATCAATTTAGTCAGCACCAATTTCTTTTCCTTTATCTCCTCTTCCCCCTTCTCTTCCACAATACATCATAAATCAAACAGTATAATTTTTCTTGTGGTATTTTTATTGCACTTTTCCCAATATGCAGCACAGACATGATAATTATTGCACTGTCACTTCCATGTGCACTTCACTTGCATTGTTTTCTTCCATGTAAAATTTATATAATGAATTATATATATGCCTGTGACTTATATACTTTACACTGCATACCATGAATAATTTAATAAATGAAATACTAACTTATTTATAAGCCATATAATCATGATTTTAAACAAACAGTTAAAAAAGACTCATATTTTTGGTAAATGTGATTTTCAGAAGCAAAACTACAGCAGTTTTTACTATAACAAAAACACACAATCTATTTTATGTGCATATATTTAAAATGTACACATAATCCTAGCAAATGAAATTTTGTACAGTTGGCTATAAATATAAATACAGTCTCGCCAAAATAAATATGAAACAAGTGCATATTTTGTAAATTATGATTTGAACAAAGGGAGTTTTTCCCTTTGGGCGAACAGCAAGCAACCATGCAAAGTCACATAAGGCGTAGTAAAAAAAATAGATATTGGGGGATATTAGGGGGATTTCCCCCTAATTTTTTCACTGAATGAGGGTAGGCAAGGATATTTTATTTAAGATTATATTATTTTAATAGTAGAATGCTATTATTGTGTTTTCTGCACAATATTGTGCAGGACAAAGCCAAGTTCAGAAGTTGGTAGCAATGAAGATGATTGTAACTCATTTTTCTTTCTGAAGGATTGGGGAATAAAAATAGCATTGAGACTCCCCTCCAGCCACATAGAATGAATTTAAACTTATGGCCATATAAACATACTGACCTCTAACTGAGTTTAGGACTACAGTTAGTTACAGTTAACTATTTATTGGTATATGTTACTCTAGAAGAGGGTAGACATTCCAAGCTATAAAATTTAATGTAAATGAAGGTTTGTTTATGCATGTAAGCTGTTTGCTTCTGCTTTGATAATGAAGACTGCACAGACCAAGAATACCTGATCTTTGTGTGATATTCAGATTATGTTACTGTATAATTAAATTCAAGGTAATGACACCATTAAACCAGAATTCATTGTGGAGATACAAATCAGAGTTGCAAATTACCATAATCCTGTACTTGAACATCACATGAAGTTGTTTCTTCTTGGTTTGTTAACTGGATGTTATGAAAGAAGAAACAGAAAGATATCGAAAAGAAATTGATTTTCGATAAGCTAACATTTTTAGCCTTGGATGTCTGAATTCAGAAAGTGTTGGTTATGATATAGGAATCCAGAGAATTATGACCCGCAGTCACAAATACTGTCTCCAAGCATAATAAAATCTATGCTATCTTTAATTCCTTTATGTCATGGGTGCAAAATTCAATCACATCACATGAGTTATTGCAATGTTTTTTCCTTTGTGGAGCCAGGGTGAGCGTGGCCTGCCTGTGATGCATCTGGCCCACAGGCCATCAGTTTGACAGGTGTGCTTTATGTTCTTACCTTTCTAATGCCAAGATTAGATTTTTGTGTGTGAAAAATACTCTTAATTTGAAAATGTAAATTATATAACTCTAAAGAGTTTTTGATCTATTCTCAAAAAAAAAATATGGTATATCAATAGCAATATATATACCACTTCATAGTGCTTCACAGCCCTCTCCAAGTGGTTTACAGAGTTAGTATATTGCCCCCACAATCTATGTAGGTCCTCATTTTACCAATCTCGGAAAGATGGAAGACTGAGTCAACCTTGAGTTGGAGAGAATCAAATTGCTGTCAGTCAGCAGAATTTGCCTGCAATACTGCATTCTAATCACTGTGCCACCATGGCTGTGATAACATAGATGAGCATGACATTAGAAGACTAACATCTATATCCTTCTCACTTACTTAGCGTTAAAGAAATATTTGCAATTCATCTAAAAGGAACAATCCATTTCAGCACATCTAGCACAAATTATATCGATAGAAATCAAGGATTATACTAGATTATACACCTTTGTATTTACAAAATTATTTACAAAGGAATACTATGTGTTCTAATTTGAATTGAAAATACTTTTGAAAACTTTTTTGTATTAATAGGATTCTAAGCTTTAATCAATATGATCTCTGTTAAAATTATAACTAAATAATTGGACGAACTACAGAGTTTTATTCTAGAGAAGCAAGTTTTGTTCTAATTGATACAATAACACACTGTTGCATGGAATATGGCAAAGAGAGTTGCTATTTGTGATATTCAAAGTTTTGTTTTGAATAATGCACAGATATAATTATTTAAATATATGTTATGGAATTTGAAAACATTAATAATTTATACCCATATTAAACTCTCAGTAACACTTATATTTAACAAATGAAAATGCAAATATATATTTTGTCTATCCAATTTATTATTTGACACAGGTTTTATGCAAAGAGGATATTATTTACTAATGGTAAGTAAGCAGGTTAATATATGCAATGTCTCTAACTGTTGAGATCTTCTATTTATACCGTGGGATAAAATCTGTTGAACCCTTTGGTCGTAGCCTGTGTTACAATGTTTATGGCTGATGAGGCATGATTTTTTTATTTATTTATCAAATTTATATAGCTGTCCATCTTGCCAAAAGTGGCTTAACCATGCTGAATTTGAGGACAGTTATATTTATTAATAGATGTTTCTTTATAATAATAAATTTATATGGCATATACTGTGGGTGATTAACAATAAATATAGTAATATATTGATTAAAACTAATTAAAACAAACATGCTGCATGGTATAAAACTCAACAGATACCAATCACCACCAAAAAATAAGGTTGCCTATTATTTAGGCTCAATGCTTGGGGGTAATTCCAGGTTTTTACCACCTTACAAAAAGCCTGCAAATTGGTAAAATCTGAACCTCATGAAGCATGGTTTCCATGAGGGATGCACTGCAATAGAAAATGTATCTACTACTTGATTTTAAATTTTAAATGTTCTCAAATGAAATGTAACCCACAATGGTCACTGCAGCATTGAATTTACTGTTACAAATAAGTCTATAGTTTCTCAAATTAAAAACCTTTGCCCCAGTACTTTTAATTTATTCATACAACATGCTGAACCCTATTAGTTGGGATATTGTGATCAATGTTAATTTTTTTGCATGTTTTGGCTTTGTGTATTGTGTAAATCTAGCCACTGCCAAAATTACTAAATCAAACATAGGGACAGGATTATTTCAATGTGCGGTGTATTTTGAACATTAGCAACTGAGTACAAGAAAAAAAAAATCAAAGCATTGTATTCCACTTTGTCTAAGCAGAATTTCAAGCCAAACCATGAAGAAACTAATCACTTTTTTATGTTGTGCAAAAGACTATGCGTTCCTAAAACCATCCAGGAAAGATAACCCTTAATACTGCTGTGAAGCAAGTGCTTGTGATTTCTTAATATGTCATGGTGAGATATAAAGATGTATGTAGACAGTTATGACATCTAAAATTAGCATATTCGAAAAGTACAAAAAAGCTACTTGTAAGGAGTGGTCATAATGCACAAAGTAATATATACCTCATCATACAGAAACTTGCATAAGGTTTTAAACTTTGGCTACACTAGATTAGCCATTGATAAATACTACTTCAGGTATAGTTAGCTCATGCTCCCAAAATTCATCTTGCAAAATCAGAAAAGGAAAATTAAAAAAAAAAATCCAAAAGTAATCTGGTCCTGAAATAATTGTTATTTACAAATTTTTGGACATATCCCCCATTCTTTTCTGAGCGAAAACCAGCCAAATGTGCCTGGGAAGCCTCTTAAAATTGAGCACTAAGCATTAAGAAAGCCCCATTCTGGGCCACCAAATAAGAGACAACCCCCTCCCAAGGACCACCAGCAGGGCCTCTTCAGCTGATCTTAATGCACAAGTCTTATAATGATCTTTTAAGAACTTGAATAATAAGCTGTTTATGGTTTAGAAACTACAGTAATATACTGTAATTATATTTGCAGTAGCTCACAAGCAGTCAGAGCAATGCTTTAGGGATTACATGGCATTAAATGGTCCTATTTAAGTATTCCACATTGCATTCTGCTTCTTGATATCTTCAAAGGTATGGAGAATGGACTGAAGTAACCCATCAGAGTGATTATTTGTGTATAGATTATTGAGACTATGCTTTGATCCATGTATGGTCATAATGGAGCAATCCATCTTTTTAAAATTCATGTTCATATATAACTTGAGGTAGCAAAATTTCTAAGCGAAAAGATTGCCCATCTCTATCCCCTTTATCATAGGGGAATGGGCAGAATAATTTGATTTAGTGATCAGATAATAGCAGCAGAAGAAAAGCAAGCTAGCTACTGATGCTTCATCTGATTTCCAGGATTTACTGAGATATAATTTTGTAGTGGGCCTGAGCTTTAAAAAACAGAACAGTCCAAGGCAAAGCATATTTGTTGTCTTATCTGCCCTTGTGGTTTATAAACAAATCATGCAAATGAATTTGCACCACACACTAAGCTAGTTGCAATCAGTAAGCAACAATAAGAAAACGTTACTTTATTCGTTTACACATACAGGTGGTTCTTAGTTAATTATAGCAATTGGGACTGGAATTGCTGTTGTTGAGTGATGTGGTGTGGTATCACATGCCCTGTGTAGCAACAGCAGTTCTGGCAATCCTCGTTGCTGTCATTAAGCAAGGATTGTGGGGGTTATTAACCAAGAACTTCATGTGCTCATAGTTTCTGACGTCTTGCCAGCTTCCCTATTGACTTTGCTTGTGGGAGGCCAGGGAATGTTGGAAATCATGATCACCTGATCGAGAGGTGCTGTAATGGTTTGAACTCCAAGGGCTGGTCAGAAGTGATTACATTTGTCTTTAAAATAGGTTTTATAAATCATCTTCTTTCATGACAAGTTTCTCAGGTTAGACTTTGTTTCAAGCTATAGTTAGGCAAATCAGATGAAGAAGAGTTGGGAGTTGCAAGTTCCCTGTTGCACATATCTCTAATGTAAGATCTGAATTTCACCAAAGGGAAAGTATTGTATGTACATGTCTATAGCGTAAACATACCCACATAAATTAAGAATTATATGCTGGGTAGAAACAGAATATAAGGTTCATTCATGCTAAATAGTTAATTAAAATAATTTGGTTGCAATGTGCACCTATTGCAGCTCTTGCTTGTCTGCATAATAAGCCTCATCTTAAAACTATATTTTAAACTATCTTGCATCATTTTGTAGAAATACTTGTTAAAAATATAGAATGAACTACATTCCCTTATTTAAGATTTTATATATTTATTTATTTTTTACTCTTAGATTGTTTTATTTTATTTCAGTCTTTGCTGAAATAGCATTTCAAAGAAGTTGGCTTTGACTGTTTTTCACATGATTCACTTTTTTGTTGCTTCATAGCTTCTAACTATAACTCTAACAACTAATGACAACATAGCATTCTTCTTTATATTTGGGGGGAATATTCTAAAGAAGGCATTTAATAATGAAGAGATCCTTACCTGCCCCAAAGTACAGTCTTGTCTACATCTGTGATAAAACGTTACGTACCTTGTAGCTCCCCTCCCTTGTAAACTGTAGTTGCAGCCATCAGATGTTCAATCATTTTGGCTTTGTACGTTAAACTGGCATCAACATATTCTGCCAGTTAGCTTTCCTTGAGCCAGCCATTCTCTCTTAGGCCCAGGAAATAAGCTCTACGGCTTATTTTTGGGGAAACACAATTTCAGGGTGATCAGCCCAGCTGGGCACCCTGCTCCCCATCGTGCTCATAAGAGGCAGCAAGTGTGTGGGGACTGACAGTATCTGGCTGCAGTTGCAGCCTGCCGGTCCCTTGGTCGGCTCACTCTGGGGCTGTGGAAACCCTGCAGCACATGTGAGTTGGGTTTATAATAGGCGCACACTTAAAAAATCAAGCTAGGTCTTATTTTAGGGGTAGGCCTTATTTTTTGGGAAACACTGTATTAAGTTATGATGTATGGATGGCAACGTGACTATAAATTTCAGAAAATTCAGTTTAATTTAGCACCTGAGTATTGGAGACAGTAGTAAATCAATGGTATCAGTTCTTAGATGATCAAGAGCATTTGTGCTAACTGTTGTTGTTAGTTGTGAAGTCGTGTCCGACCCGTTGCAACCCCATGGACAACGTTCCTCCAGGCCTTCCTGTCATCTACCATCCTCTGGAGTCCATTTAAGTTCATGCCTACTGCTTCAGTGACTCCATCCAGCCACCTCGTTCTCTGTCGTCCCCTTCTTCTTTTGTCCTCAATCTTTCCCAGCATTAGGTTCTTCTCCAGTGAGTCCTTCCTTCTCATTAGGTGGCCAAAATATTTGAGTTACATCTTCAGGATCTGGCCTTCTAAAGTGCAGTCAGGGTTGATTTCCTCTAGGACTGACTTGTTTGTTCACCTTGCAGTCCAAGGGACTCGCAGGAGTCTTCTCCAGTACCATAGTTAAAGGGCCTCAATTCTTTGGCGCTCAGCCTTTCTTATGGTCCAACTTTCACAGCCATACATTGCAACTGGGAAAACCATAGCCTTGACTATATGCACTTTTGTTGGCAGGGTGATGTCTCTGCTTTTTAGTATGCTGTCTAGATTTGCCTTAGCTTTCCTCCCCAGAAGCAAGCGTCTTTTAATTTCTTGGCTGCGGTCAACCTGTGGTGAACTTGGAGCCCAGGAAAATAAAATCTGTCACTACCTCCATTTCTTTCCCATCTATTTGCCAGGATGCAAATAGATGGGTATGCAATTAACATACACTCCACTATTTACATCTTATATTTCTCCTGGATCTTTCAACATTTTTTTTTAGAATGGACGTTGGCTTACCTGAACGTCCTTTTTCTGGGCACTGCGACTGCAATCCATGGCTGGGTATTCCACACATGCGTAGTTGAGAACTGAGTGATGAATATTCAAATTTCTTGTTGGTGTCCGCCTCCTCTGTGCTATCCTCTCCAGTTCATTTCACGAAGAACAACAGGAACTATAAGTCAACAGGAGAAACAAACCAGACACCAACACCTCCAACAAACAAAGTCAAGAAGACAAGGCAGGCAGCCAGAAAGGGAGGGAATGGATTGCAGTCGCAGTGCCCAGAAAAAGGACGTTCAGGTAAGCCAACGTCCATTTTCCAGTGCACTGCTCCTGCAATCCATGGCTGGGATATACCCAAGCTCGTACTCAATGGGAGGGAGGCTGACTGCTCCCCAAGCCCGGAACAGAATGGACTTGCTGCAACACCCTCCTGCCAAAGGAAGCCTCAGCCGAGGCAAAAGTGTCGATCTTGTAGTGACGGATAAATGGCGTTGCAGAAGACCACGTGGCTGCCCGACAAATATCCAAAACTGATGCCTGTGTAGCCCATGCAGCCGAAGTAGCAGCGCTGCGGGTAGAATGGGCAAAGATCCTGCCTGGCACCGGTCCAGAATGGCGTTCATAAGCAGAAGAGATGCAGGCCTTGATCCAGCGACCCACCGTCGAAGAAGACACTTTCTGGCCCATGGAAGACGGGTGGAAGGACACCAAGAGAGCCTCCGTCTTACGAAAAGCAGCCGTACGTTTGAGGTACCAACGGAGCGCCCTACGGACGTCCAGCATATGCCAACGTCTCTCGAGAGGGTGACGAGGATTCAGGCAAAAATCCGGCAGTATGAGCTCCTGGGACCGATGGAATAAGGAGTTCACCTTAGGCATGAAGGTAGGATCCAACCGAAGGACCACCCTGTCGGCGTGAAATATGCAGAGATCCCTTCGTATAGACAACGCCCCAAGCTCTGAAATCCTCCGGGCAGAAGTGACAGCAAGGAGGAACGCGACCTTAAAAGAAAGAAACTTAAGGCTGATGGAGCTCAAGGGCTCGAACGGACCAGAAGTAAGAGCCTGAAGAACCAAGGGCAGGTCCCAAGAAGGATAACGATGAACAACCGGCGGAGACAGGACAGTAGCTCCACGAAGAAAACCAACGATCCTCGGATTCTGAGATAAAGGGCGACTTGGATCCCGGGACAGTACAGTAGCCAGAGCAGCGACCTGACGCCTCAAAGTCGCGGGGGCCAGGCCCTTGTCCAGCCCCGCCTGCAAGAAACGAAGAATGTCGACGACGTCAGCCGTAGTAGGATCAACGTGGTTGTGGGAACACCAAAGGGAAAACGTCTTCCAGGACGCCTCGTATATACGCACAGTCAAAGGCCGTCTGGACGCCAAGATGGTACGTATCACTTCATCCGGAAGGCCATCCTTCCTCAGCAAGGTCCTCTCAAATGCCAGACGGTCAACCTGAGCCACTGAGGATCCGGGTGGACGATGACCCCCTGGCTGAGAGAGACCGTGTGCGACGGAATTGTCCATGCCGGAGAAACGGAGAGGGACACCAGATCCGCATACCAGGCTCTGCGAGGCCAGCGAGGAGCGACAAGGAGAACTTCGGCCCGGTCCTGCAACAGTTTCCGAATCACCTTCGGGATCAACGGCAGTGGCGGAAAGGCGTAAAGCAGACCGGGAGGCCAGGGGCATCGGAGAGCGTCGCTTCCCTCTGCACCTACGGTCGGGAAGCGTGAGTAAAACCTGGGAAGGTGAGCATTCTGAGGCGACGCGAAAAGATCCACCAGCGGCATGCCGAACTTCCGGACAATCTCCTGAAACACTCGCGGATGAAGACGCCACTCCGCCGGGTCGAGCTGCTCCCTGCTGAGCCAATCGGCGCGAACGTTGGCCTGTCCCGATATGTGGTCCGCCCTGAGCGACAGGGTGTGACGCTCCGCCCAGGTCAGCAACCTCTCCGCCTCGACCATCAGGGACTCCGAACGAGTACCGCCCTCCCGGTTCACATGGGCCTTGGTCGTCATGTTGTCTGTAAGAACCAGGACATGGCGGCCCTCCAAGAATGGTTGGAAATGGCGCAGGGCCAGACGGACCGCTCGTAGCTCCAGCCAGTTGATACTGTGAACTCTCTCCTCCTGGGACCACAGACCTTGAGTCACGTGGTCGAGCAGATGGGCCCCCCACCCCTGAAGACTCGCATCTGATGTCACGACCAGGCGATCGGGCTCCAGGAATGTGCAGCCTCGCAGGAGAGCCGGGAAGAGCCACCAACGAAGAGACCTGCGAACCTGAGGGGGAAGCAGGACAGGCACTCTGGAGGTGCCCCGGCCCGATCTCTGATAACGTAACAGGAACCACTGCAGCCGACGACTGTGTCTGCGTGCCCAAGGAACGATGGCTATGCAAGACACTAACTTCCCCAGCAGCTGAGAAAGTAGAAGTGGAGAGGAGGTCCTCTGAGACATCACCTGGGACACCAACAGGGCAATGCTCTGAACCCTGTCCGGGGAGAGAAAAACTTGACCTCTGTCTGAGTCGATGATCGCCCCCAGATGAAGCAAGCGAGTTGTAGGCGAGAGATGGCTCTTCTCCTCGTTGATCGAAAATCCGTGTTGCTGGAACTCGTCTATCACCAAGTCGATGTCCGATGCCGCCTGAGCTGTGGAGCTGGACAGAACAAGAATGTCGTCTAAATAACAAAGGACGCGCACCGGAAGGGCCCTGAGCTGCGCAGCCACCACAGCCACTAGCTTGGTAAACGTCCTTGGGGCCGATGACAGACCGAATGGCATTGCACAATATTGAAAGTGGAGACCATTGTACTCAAAGCGCAGGTACCTGCGATGAGCGGCGTGGATTGGGACATGCAAGTACGCCTCCTTCAGGTCCACCGACTGCAATAGATCCCCTTTCCTGACACACGCCAAAATGGACCTCAGGGACTGCATCTTGAACCTTCGATAAGAGATGAACTTGTTCAAGTACTTCAGGTTCAGGATCCCTCTGAAGCCCCCGGAGGACTTGGCTACCAGAAACACCGTTGAGTAGAAGCCTGTCCCTTCCTGACCTGACGGCACCGGCTCGATGGCCTTGATAGACAGGAGATGACGAATCTCGGTCTCCATAAGAAGACGTCCAGCTTCCAGCGCAGACACCGGGCAGTGAACGAAGCGGCTGGGGGGAGTAGCAAGGAACTCGAGACAAAGGCCCTGAGATACGGTGTGAAGAATCCACTGTTCGCTTGTGGAGGCTTCCCAACGGTGGTGGAACAGTTGGAGGCAACCACCAATGGGAGCCGACGGCCTTGAGTCATTTCCCCCTCCGGAAGGATCGGTGGCCAGCACCCCGAAATGGGCGTCTGACCTGGGATTGATTTCGGCCCCTATCTCGAAATGACTGTCTGTCTGAGGGGCGATCCATCCCCTGAGTGTAGGATCGTTGTTGATAGGTCCCACTGGGGGCCGGGAAGGACCGAAAGGACTGTCTCTGGGTATACGGAGTATATCGACGCTCTGGGCGACGGTAAGACGAAGGAAGGACCTTGCGTTTATCCTTGTCCTCGATCAGCAGAGGCTCCAACGCTGCACCAAAGAGCTCCGGGGCCTTGTAGGGAGATGCAGCCAACTTCCACTTGGTCTTCGCATCCGCCCTCCAATTGCGAAGCCAGAAGAGACAACGAGACGTGACAGTCGACGAAAGGGCGCGTGAAGTGAATTTAGCGGCATTAAGGGAAGCATCAGCTGAATACTCAGCGGCGGCCACCAACTTGTTGACATCTTGGTGGAGTCTCCTGTCCTCAGGGGGAAGCCGCTCTTGGAGCTGTCGCAACCAGAGAATAGAAGCTCTGGTGAAGAAGGAGGTAGCAGTAGCCGCTTTAACCGCCCAGGCAGCCGCCTGGTGAGTCTTTCTAAACGCCAGCTCAGCCTTCCTGTCTTCCGATTTGAGGCCATCTACCATGTCGCCAGAAAGGACAGAAGACGATACAAGAGCCGCCACTGGAGCATCCACCGAAGGCAAGGCCAGGAGGTCCTCCAGTTCAGGAGCAGCACAGTAAAGTTTTTTGTCCAAGCCACTCGGTGCAGTCAGTGAACCAGGTTGAGCCCAGCCACTCTGCACCACTTCAGAAAAGAGAGGAGGACAAGGAATCACGTCCTTCTCAGGTTTAGCACTCTGGAACAGCGGGTCATGAAGAACCTTGGATGAGGCACTACCCTCTGCAGCAGGAGGCGCCAGCCCAAATTTGGTAGTGATCTTCGCCTTATGGAGAAGCGACTTGAAGACTGAAGGCCTAAACAGGCCAGTAAAAACTGGCTGGTCAGGTAGGAGGTCCTCATCTTCCGAAAACTCCATCTCCTCAGGACCTTCCGTCTCCGGATCAGACTCACCACTTGAAACGTACTCACGCCTAGTAGCAGCAGCATGTCTGTCACACACACGCCCTTGCACCGGGGGCTGAGCTGAGGTCGAAGGCACCGGAGCCGCGCTCTGATGGAGGCCAGCAGCCAAGACTTTAGCCAATGCATCAGACAACACAGACTGAAGATTCAGCTGCACATCCAAGCAAGAAGGGGCCTGCGGGCCAGCAGGAGCCATGGCAGACGGGAGGGCACACACAGGAGACTTCGGAACAACGTCCACCGCCTGAAGAGGAAGGGCAGGTTCTGGATTCAGAGAACTGTCAGAGCTAGGCTGAACCACCTCTGTAACCGGATCCAAACTGAGAGGTTCTGGAGGTAAATGGTGTGGCCTGTCGCCAAAAACGGGCACAGGTACAGACAGGATTGGTGAAGTAGGCCTGGCAGCCGCTGCCTGCTTTGCTTTAGCATGTTGCTTTTCCAAGGCGTTGTGGCGTCGGAGAGCATCCTTCTCCTCTGCAGATGAAGGCTTGGCCTGTGACCTGAGGGCCCTAGGGACTGTACTCTTGGATTTGGCCTTAGCCCCTTTAGAGTCTGCTACTACTATCTCCCTTGGAGGGCTGGGCTCAGCCTCCAGATCAGAAGAAAGGTTGGAGTCAGCCATGCCTAATTGTTAGACAGCCTGCAAGAAATGAGGCAATTAAAGTCAATTAAAAGGAACACATTCCCAAGTCCATTAAAAAGGAACAGGGCATAACCTGGGTTAATTTCAGTAATCACCATTGCCCTACAACACCCCCCCCCCCACCTCCCAAAGAAGCAGAAACAGGGGGAAGGAAAATGAACCCCACTCAGGCCAGAAGGATAAGGAACCTGCCAGGCTAGGAGACCACAGTCTCCCTAAGCCAGAATAAAGGAGGCCTGGGCACAAAAGGGCCCTAAAACGCCATGCTTCAGGGCTGGGGGGTCACCCTGACTTGCCCCACATGTGCCCTGCTAATAAACTGCAATCCGCTCCGTCATAGGGGAAAAACAAAATGGCGGCTGCCATGAACACATTCCCAAAATGGCGGCCGCGACTAGCCTCTGCGCCAAAATGGCGACTCCCAGCACACTGACCGCAATTTCCACGCTCTCCTCAGCGACGACGGCAGTCCTGACGCTCTCCCACGCCGGCAGCACAAAGAAAGCGAGCGGTTAGCAAGGCGCGCCTCTAGCAAAGCACACGGCGCCGCAAATCAGCTGGGACCATCGGAGTGTGCCTCAAGCCTGGGCAGTAACTCCGGAGCCGCAATTAAGCTAAAAACACAGGCTGGGGCTGCGGCGGTAGCGGTTTTACCGGCTCACCGGTTCTCCAGCACCCCCGCCTACGGCTAATGAGGCTTGGATCTGCCCAGCCGGGTCAGAATCCAGAAGAAAGCTGCAGCAGCAACAAATCAAAGAAGGGAGAGCGACCTGGAGCCCCAGGCTCGCTACTCCCCACAGCAGCTCAAAAATAAAGACAAAAATAAAACAAGCAGTCCCCAGCCAAAAGAAAGTCAAATGCACTAACTGAAATACAAAAAAACCAAATAAAAAATAAATAAAAGCTAGCTAAATAGCTAAAGAGCACAGAGCAACAATTAACACTAGTTCTCACAACTACTGAGTGAAATGAACTGGAGAGGATAGCACAGAGGAGGCGGACACCAACAAGAAATTTGAATATTCATCACTCAGTTCTCAACTACGCATGTGTGGAATACCCAGCCATGGATTGCAGGAGCAGTGCACTGGAAAATCAATAACTGTGTGCCACTTTGGTAACTCCATCCTCTGTTCTTTGAACAGTTACTAAGATTGTCTCCTGATCAGGATCTCTGTGAACATAGTATTTTGTTGGTATTATCTTTTAAAATCACACAATACTGTTTTACAGTATTGTTTTATCTTAGGATAAAAATTGGAGGCAAATGATGCATTGTCTGTTTGGCTATGAAAAAGCTAGATATATTGAATAGATCAAGCTTTATCTTCTCCTAGAATTTTATTGTCACTTTTTCTAGATATGAATGTTGATGATTCCAAAGGCCATAATACTCTCTGGAATAGATCTAGAAGGTTACTAGGAGTTAATGCTATACTTACTTGCATCTCATGAGATGTTTTTAATACATGATTTTAGCCTGGGGAAAAATATGGAAGATTTGGTTGTGTTTTATAAATAGATCTTGAATTAGCAGGCAATTGGAATAGATGACCCTAACATCTTTTCTAATTTTCTGATTCTGTTACTTAGACCAAATAGCAATGTTATAGGTTGCTATACCTTATGGTATAGGTATAAGTAAGCTGTACACTACAGTATTCAGGATTTCTTTTTAAGTAATAGTGGTTGATCAATCCAAAATTGAACAAGCCACATCTGGGCTGAGAATATCCTCATCACTGTAATTGCATATCCCTGGTAAGAGTTCCTATGTGGTACAAATGTTTAAAATCATATTTTTTAGACATTTTTCTGTGGAACTATCATTCCTGCTGAACTTAAATGCCCGCTGAAGGTACTAAAGGATTAGGTTTATTGTTAGCACTAAAGGTGAAATAAAACCATCGCAGATTATTTGTATCAGACATTTCATCTATGAGGCTTTATACTTCATTCCTGGAACACAAACTGTGTATTTATCTCTAGGTCTCTTCCAGTCCAGGCACTGGAGCAGTTAGAAATGAAATGCTTCAGCCCCCATGGTTGAACAGGACTACTAAAGTCACAGACTACTGTAATACCAGGGGAAGGTTACTGGCTGCAATAAAGAAGATTTGTTACATGGTAGTTAACCTTCACACATGCTTAAAAACTGATTCTTTTCTTTCCCGACTCAGTCTTGAATACAAGAAAGAAAGTCCCACCAGCACTAGTAGATACTGTAGATATATTTTTGTATTTGTTAGCAGCTATGAATTCTCTGAAGAATTGGTAAAATACTCAGTCCCCCAAACGAGGTAGAAAAGTAACCTATAATCACTCATTGAATTCTTTAACTTGGGATTATATGCACACTGAGCTTCACGTTTGAAATAAATAAAAGCCTTATTTGTCCATTGTTAAGTCATTTGATTTAACATTTATGGGAGGGATGAACACATTCAGTATCCTGCCACGCGATTATATTTCTCTCCCTATTTCTCTATAAATATAGAGCCTTGGTGGCGCAGCAAACTAAAGTGCTGTTAAGTAACACCAGCTGCCTGCAATTACTGCAAGTTTGAATCTCACCAGGCTCAAGGTTGACTCAGCCTTCCATCCTTCCGAGGTAGGTAAAATGAGGACCCGGATTGTGGGGGCAATAAGCTGATTTTGTATAAAAAAGAACACCGCTTAGGCGGGGCTGAAAGCCCTACTAAGCAGGTATATACAAAAGTATGAAGGCTATTGCTTAACGCATTGTAAGCTGCCCTGAGTCTCCGGAGAAGGGCGGCATATAAATCTAACCAATAAATACATAAATAAATCAATAAAAGGTAAAAGGTAAAGGTTCCCCTTGCAAATATGTGCCAGTCATTCCTGACTTTAGGGGGCGGTGCTCACCTCCGTTTCAAAGCCGAAGAGCCAGCGCTATCCAAAGATGTCTCCGTGGTCATGTGGCCGGCATGACTAAATGCCAAAGGCACACGGAACACTGTTACCTTCCCACCAAAGGTGGTCCCTATTTTTCTACTTGAAATTTTTTTTTTACGTGCTTTCAAACTGCTAGGTTGGCAGAAGCTGGGACAAGTAATGGAAGCTCACAACCGTTATGCGGCACTAGGGATTCGAACCGCTGAACTGCCGACCTTTCGATCGACAAGCTCAGCGTCTTAGCCACTGAACGTCACTGTATTTCTCTATAGATATGTCTTTAATAGGTGAATGGCCAGGTGAATGTTGCAGAAGAATGCAAGATGAGGCTAAATTGACAATTCAATCCTAAAAATCCTCTATCGGGGAATTTACTTACCTTGAATTTTTAAGTTCAAATGAATGGCATGCTACAGTACTGAAAATACCTGCTGATGCTTTGAGAAAAAATTTACATATTATGTGAGAAGTCCTGGAGAATGAATGGAGATACAGAAAAGGAGGAATCAGTGAACTTCAGATCATTAAAAGATTACTCTGTAAGCCCTTTGAAAAAAATATGACTATCAGAAATCAGTGCTCATTTATCAAGAACAAATCTTGCCTGCCAAGCCATATTCAATTTTTTTTGTTGCAGTAACTTATATAATAGACTGCAAGGACACTGTACTGTAGGTATTCTAATTTCAGCAAAGCATTGGATAAAATATCCCATCATTTTCTGATAAGAAATCTTGTGAGGGTGGGTTGTGGTGCATGCCAATTAAGTGAATACATAACTAGGTTAAAAACTGTTTGTATAGAGTATTCATTACTGGTTTCTTAACAAACATTAGAAAAGTTTTGAGTGAGTTGCCACAAGGATTATTCCTGGACATTCTACTCTTCCATATTTTTATTAATGATTTGGAAGAAGCTAAAAGGAAATGCAAACGCATATTTGCAAAAGAAAATTGGTCTGTATAGCTAATATCCTGTTTCCCCCAAAATAAGACATCCCCTGATAGTAAGCCCAATCGGGCTTTTGAGTGCATGGCAATAAGGCCAAGCGCTTATTTCAGGGTTCAAAAAATATAAGACAGGGCCTTATTTTCAGGGAAACACGGTACCTAGAAAAAGAAAAAATCCAAAAGATCTTAATTGAAAAACAATTTTTACAGACGACAATGTTCTGCAGTTAGGAAACAAACATCAAATGCATAGGTATTTAATTAGAGATACCTGACTTGATAATAGAACTTATTTAAAAAAAAACCTTAGAATAGTAGTGGACTACTTTGCTGATTATGGAGCAGCAAAGTGATATATCTAGAAAAAGTGTAAATCCCATTTTAGATGAAGCATAATTTCAAAGCATAGAAACTGATGGTTCCGCATTATTTTTAACTGGGCTAATCATTTCTTGAGTATGTCTGCAACGGTTTTGAAAACAACTTGGAACCTTTAAAACAGGTTCAGGAAACAGCAATGAAGATGAACTGGGAAACTAAAATGCACAACATATGGAGGAAGATTAATGTAACTGTGAAAGCTTAAAGTTATGCATTAGTGTGATTATATTCTGTAACAAAATGTATACACACATACCTACACACAAATGTACTGTGTATCTATATACTGTAACAAAATGTTATCTATTGTGTGCAAACCTTGAAAAACTGAGCTCTGGGGGAAAAAAGGTTTCAGTATAGAAAGATTTGATCTATGATTAATAACTCATACATGCAAATCATTATTTTAAGCTTCAGTCATGGATTAGCATGTATATGTGAGCCAGCTCTGAATCAGCCATAGGTGATTTTTTACGTTCTATTTGACTTACTCATTTCTAAAACAGTAAACCATATAGAAAAGGCCATCAGAATGCTATTTGCTAATTCAACAAAATGCTTCTTTTGTTTACATACAGTATTTCTGAGCTCTGGGAGTTTCTAAACACAGACTGCTGAAAAAACATTTGAATGCTTCCAGTTAGACAAGAGCATTTCCCTTTTGGAGAAAAAAATCTGGGTCATTACACATTTGTAAAGGTGACAGACAAATTACTCCTTACAAGAAAATTGTGACTTCTAGAACATTCTGAGAAAATCTGAAATAGTAAAATCACATGAGCATTTTTATCAATTTTGTTTTCAAAATCAATTTTAGCAGACTTCCGTGTATTAATCAATGCAGTCCATTTAATTACTTATAAATGCAAAGTTAAAGCTTAAAAGAAGCAAATGTACATTGACCAGAGATCTGAGACAATATTGTTTGTGCCCTGTTTATGGAATTTAGTCATTTGGAATTAATGGTATTGGTTTCTTAGTAATTGTGCAAAGGTTTGAAGTCTTGTCTTCTATTAAAACATGACCAACAATATTTTATATCCACTTCTATTACTTTCTCAAGAGTAGAGTTGTTTAAGTTAGTTACAAATAGCTATATTCTTCACCTTGTTGAAGTACCCTTTCATATTTCTATGCACATTATATTCCAAACAAGATCCATTGTTCAGGCATGCAGTCTGCATAATACAAATTATTTTTCTGTATCAATGGAGAACCTATTTGGTTGAGTGGTTAAGGCATTGTACTAGGAACAGATAAACCTAAGCTCTAATTCCTTTCTTCCCATTTTAAAAATGAAGCAACAGAGACTACTTTGAAAATGTTTGTCTATTTATTTATTCATTCCATATCTATATATATAAATGTGAAATACCACTCACACATCATCACAAATTCTCCAGAACCGTAATGCCTACAAACTTGAAATTTGCTAAGTATGTTCCTCTTGGCTTCTAGGTGCTCACTAAGAAAGGATTTTTAAAAATAACCATCAGAGCATTAGTATTTCCTATATTGTGATTAACACACTCTGATGCTAAGGAGTTCTACTCCCCCCCCATCTGAAAAGAAATCTGTTCCAAATGCAAAACACAAGTAGAGGAGAGGAGTTGCAGTTTCAGTTTTACTTTCACAGCAGCAAGCAGGGGATAAGATGGGGAGGCTTCTGTGGGGCAAGCCTGAGGGAGAGAAGGGGAGAGGAGAGGCCGATTGTAACTACTCATTAATTTTCAAGCTGTAAGTGTTGATTTATCAAGCCCGATCAGATAGTTTAATAGCAGAGCATGGGTATTCAGCTAGTGTGTTATATATGTATGTGTGTGTTTATTAGATGTGTGTTATCATATAGATAACACACACACACACTCACCACAAACACATACCATCTCACTTTGTGACTACAGGTGGCTATGTTGCTGAGAAAACATGTCCAGGCAGTTGACAGGAGTGAAGACTGACTTGAAGACACTACACAAGCACCAATGGAAGAAGTATGGTAACTATGATTTTCCATTCAAAATAAATTTTAGGGCACCTGTAAATCTGTGATTTGGATTTGCTTATGTTTCCATTTCAATATACAGTATGCGTTTGTGTATTTGTTCCAGCACTACTGTCAATAATTGAAAAAAATAGTACACGTCTTAAATGCTGGCAGATATACACTCAAGTTTGCACACCTTCTACCCAACAGTATCAAGATGTTACCAGAGTCCAACACAAAAGTATAAATAAACTTCTGACAGTATACAGTATGTACCTAGGAATTGAATGTAATACTCATTTCATCACTGGGGGGGGGGGAGAACTCATATTATGTGAGACTTCCCCCCAAAATAATTCTCAAACGTTGGACAGAGGAAATAGGAATGTTCCAGACACAAGGACAGAGCTATATGTATCCCTATGTCCTTTTTCATTTTCAGATATGCAGTCCTTTGCATGTAATAAGAACCTCCTCATGGAATACTCTGGAAAATTGATTCTCTGGCTATACTTTGAGAGAAAGAGATTTTCCTTTCCTCAGAATAGAAAAAAAATCTCTGGAATCAAGAATCGTAGTGATGTGTTATGGAAGGAGGTGGGAGGGATAACATGATTTTCCTTGCTGTTGTTAAGAAGCTGCAGTACCCTCCTAATGGCAAACAACAAAACTAATGCAGAGAAGCCATGTAACTTCTAGAATTTGAAATATCTTTTTTTTATTCTGAATGACTATATTACCAACATGTCCAAAGAAACATATAGACATTAGTAAATCTAAACAAGCCAGGAAATATAGATGCAAACTGTTCATTCCCAGAAAGAGGAAGTACTTGACAATAAAGTCTTAGGTAGCTATAAAGGTGGATATTGTTCATATATTATCTAAGTGTATAAACTGTATGCTGACTATCTGTAATTTATCTCTTTTCAGATAAGCAGAATGCAAGTGAGATTTCAGTTCCATTCGTATTATTCTACCATTCATACCTATGGAATAATATGTGAATCTATTTTCTTCCTAACTAACTTGAAAAGATCTCCAGAGAAATTTGAAACTGCTTTAAAATATTTCTCAATTACTCTTTCACTGCTTAACCCCTAAAGCGTTCACAGTTCTTTATCCCAGAGAAAATCTACAATGAAACACACTGGAATATCATTATTTTATAATAGCATAAGTGATAAATCCTGAATAAACTTTTCTTGCACAGACACGTCATTAATATAACTGGTTGTGAAACATCCTCAAATTCCTTACAGTAAATGCAATTTTCCTGCAATAGATAGAGGGAACAGATTATTTATATTATAAAGCTGCTTAAATCTGATTAACATATCATAGTAAAAATCTAAAATCTAAAATAAATTAATGTAATATTATGATCCCAAATAAGATTTCTTATTAGTCAAATAATCATCTGCTAAAGATCACACTACTGAATTCATAATATAAAAGGTGTCCTCTTAAATTCTCTTTTTAAGAATCTCAGTGAAACGTTTAGTCATATTTGCTTGATATAATTCAACAATAATTTTAAAGTAGCCATACCACCTGTGAAATTATTATATTAACATGGCTTATATAACCTTGGATGGTCCCCATCAAAGACCCCTAAGCCAGTTTTTAGGAATAAGATTTAAGTCCTGTTTATATTATATGAACAAATATATGCTTCTTCAAAAAATTATTATATTTTCCTAGAGGACATAAATCAGCAGTTTTTGAGAGCAAAGATCCTTGTGTTCTATAACATACTCCACTCAAACATGTTTTCATATAAAGCTAATCCATAGTGTATCTGGGGTGTCAAACTGGCGGCCCACGGGCCAGATGCATCACACACAGGCCATGTCTATCCCAGGTCCGTGAAGGGGAGAAAAACGTCACAAAACGTCACCTGACAGCAATGTGATGCAGCGAGTTTGACACCCATGGTATAGCTCTTTAGGAATTAATTTGTGTTTTTTGTTCTTTTGACAAACTATAAGCAGCAAAACAGGAGTGTCCACTTATATTTTCAACCAACTAGGATTGCTTAAAATTGGTTTAAGTTAGAAAGGTTTTACATCAGTTATTATGTGCAAATAGTATTAAGCATACCACACAAGCCAGATTGATGCATCTTCTTTCAAAGTTTCTCAGGTAATATGTATTATCTGAGAAATACATTACAAGACAAGATTACAAGACAAGATAGAAACATCAGCACATGGATTAGACAACAAACAAAAGTATATGATATCATCAAGAAAGTAAAAGAATTGACATGGAAATGGGCTGGTCACATAGCAAAAAGAACGGATGGCAGACAGACCAAGGCAGTCATAGATTGGATCAGGGGTGAAATGCTCCCGGTTCAGACCGGATCCAGTAGCAATGGCAGCGGGTGGTTCGGAGAACCGGTAGCAACCCCCCCTCCATGCCCAGCTGAGCCACGTGATCATCAGAGGCTTTTTTTTACTTTTAAAAGCATTTTTTCTACAACCTCTTCCACCGAAAAAATGCTTTTAAAAGTTAAAAAAAAAGAAGCCTCTGATGATTGTGCGGCTCAGCTGGGATCGTCAGAGGCTTTTAAAGCATTTTTTCTACAACCTCTTCAGCCGAGGTTGTAGAAAAAATGCTTTAAAAAGTAAAAAAAAAAAAAGGTTGGCCAGGCCCACCCAGTCACATTAACCCCCCCCAAGCCACACCCACAGAACCGGTAGTAACAAATTTTACATTTCACCACTGGATTGGATCCCATTTTAGAAAAGCATCCATGAAAGAGACCTAAAACAAGATGGATTGACCACATCAGCAAGTATTGTGGACCCAATTGGCTAAAGAAAGCTCAGGACTGTAATAGTTGGAACCATGCGAAAGAGGTCTTCATCCTGCAGTGGATAGACAATGGCTAAAATGATGATGATGTATTAGTTATATTTAATACTTACATATTTCATTAAAATGGGCAGATATCTATCAGTCAGTAATGTTTTTTTTCCTTACAAAGTATTTCCAAACATCTTTACTATATTGGGACAAAACAGCACTTATTATGACTTCCAGCCAAATAAAAAAATGGCTGAAAGAAAACCATTTCTCATATTCAAGGCATTATCAATGCATTCAGCTTTCTCACTACAAAGCAGTAGCTACCAAAAGCCAAAAGCCCAGAAGGCCATAATACACAGTGAGCCAAAAGAGCATAAATTATGACTAAGGTCTTCATTTATTATCTTACAATAGAATTGTGATCACAAGATTTATAGTTCATTCAATTATACAGATCATTTCTCTGCACCCAGTTGGCATATAATATATGTGACATGTACCTAATATGTAAATCCTAAACAGAAGAATTGATTTCCAAGTGCAGTATGCTTAAAAGCTGTTTTTCCTGATAAGTGTAACCTATCAGGGCAAACAGCTTTAATATGTCATGTTGTCACCAAAATTTCCTACCTGCAAAGATTATAACACAAAAAGCAGGCCAAATTCATCTATAATGTTTATGTAATCTTTGATCATGAAGGAAAATGTGTTTATTTATACCAAAAAGATAGTTCAAATTTACCTCAGCACGCCTGTATCACTTTTGTATTAACAAAAAGAAAAGAAAAAAAACCCACAAGCCTCAACAACAGGAGACTGGATTTGCTACACCATTCCTGAAGTTTTAAAATTTCTATTATTTCAGTGTAAATTTGTTAAAAAATTAAGCTGGGGCTTCTTCAAAATTCTTAAGGCAAGTTAGTTGCATTCTCGTTTTTCCACTCTCCCATCAAAGAAAGGCTTTATCATGTCAACTGCTACAGGTATCATTTCTTAGTCTAGAGGCCTCCAATATGTCACCTTGCATGCCAATGTGTTTATGGATGCTGGTGTTCGGCAGACACCTTGCACTTCTGTCTTTCTGGATTTTTTAAATTAACCTTCAAAGTTAGCTGTCATGCTTCAAGGGCAAGCATGAATCATTGTTAAACATATATCTGTAGCTGTGTAGTTAGAAGTATTTCTACCTATCAAAGCATTTGCATAAGAAGAAAACACTGGTATGAATATGGCAATCATTCACAAAAGTGTAAAATGCCTCCCGTGGGAGTTGAAACTAGTGGGGGTGGCAAGTAGCATGCTGATAAATTGATATATTACAAAAGGATATATCTTCCAATTTTTTGCATGGTTGTGGAATGAGACACTCACAACAGTCAGTATGATTTCTTCCTTCCCAGACTAAGGCAGTAAGGGTAGCTGAATCACTCCTGTGCTCTGTCTTTAAAATAAGAGGCTTTGGTGCATATGTTGCAGTTGTGCAGGAGACCAGAGGATGAGTGTATATAATATAGAAGGAAACACCTGGACAACAGTAACTTACTACTGTACAGCATGAAGTGGGTGAGGGAATTTTGAGTGCAGAAAGCCATTGGGATGACTTGGGCTACTTACTTTGTCACTGCCTTGAGAAGGAGAGAGTGGCAGACTACGCCTGAAAAATCTTGCCAAGAAAACTGCAGTGACTTGTCCAATCAATCACCAAGAATCAATGATTGAATAGAAGAAGAAAAATCAATAGTAAAGGACAAGCAATACGCGGTAGATTAAAACTTGGTAGAGGAGGGGTCCCCAGCCCTCAATCCGTGGCATGCCAGAAACCGGACCGCACAAACAACCAAAGCCCCATCGGCAGGATGCAGGCAGCACATGAAACCATGCCTCCTCCGGTCCACGGAAAACCTTCTCTCCACGGAACTGGTCTCTGGTGCCCAAAAGATTGGGGGCCTCTGTGGGAGACTATTCATGAAGGCCCCATAAAAGGTATTCAGATGCCATGATATGTCTGTACATACAAAGATGAGAACAGCACCAATAATACCATTTCCCATGACACTAGGTTTCTCTATGGAAGTGAAAATTGGATCTTGAAAAAGCAGAATAGAAAAAGTATTCACACTTTTTTGCAATTTGGTGTTAGAAAAGACTCCTGAGAATGCTTTGTACAGCCAAGAAAATAAGCAAATTGACCCAGAATTCTAACCTGAAGAACAAATGACTAAAGTAACCACCCTTAAAATACATTTTGTGAAGATCTAACTTTTGGAGATAGCTATAATGCCAGGAGAGGTGAAAGGAAACAGAAGATGATCAACAGCAAAATGTATGTACTTAATGGCAGTGGCAATGAGTCTGTAAGGTTTCTCAGTCATCCAGGTTATGGTTGTCCCAAAGGTGCTTTTTCAGGAAGCAACCGGACTTTCTTGTTTTCTCTTTAAAGACATTTTGCTTCTTCAGCTCTGACTGGATGATGGAGAATGGAAAGATTTCTGCAAGGAATATAAATCCTTCCATTCCTCACCATCCAGTCAGAGCTGAAGAAGCTTCTTGGATGAGAAGCGAAACATCGTAAAAGAAAAAAACAAGAAAGTCTAGTTGCCTCCTGAAAAAGCACCTTTGGTGCAGTGGCAATGGGTGCACTATTAGAAGATCTGAAGGACCAGGTTATTGACTGATTGTCATGAAGAAAATACATCTATGAATAAACATCACCCAGATGGCACAGAATCATGAACTGTTATTTTCACATAGTAAACGTTGCTTTGTAATAAAGAAAAAAAACACCACACCCTTATCAAGTTCCTCAAAAGAACCTATCATAATCAGGAACTATCATTAGGAGTCATGATATGTTCTAAACATTCAAAATGCCGCATCAACTTAAAAATATTGTCGACTTCTAGCTTCATTTGTTTTAAACATTTCTGGCTTATTACTTCATTGATCAATATTTAATTATTAAATTGTTTACTGTAGGATTGTCTTTCAGATACTCATTAGGCTGAAAATATAGTAAATTTAAACAAAGAAGTATGCTTTTACTTTTTCTCCATGTGCAAACTCTAAAAAGAAAAATTATTAGCTATGTTTACATTAAATTAGAACTGATACCTAATTTTAAAGCAGTTGTTATAATCATAACATATAAGGTGGAAGAAAGTGCTAAATGTTATCACAAATTAATATATCTAACATATGTGATTAAAAAAATAGAATAATGTTTCCAAATCAGTGTCAGCCATGGATGTGAATTTAGTCCCAAAGTAACTGGAAAGTGTGAGTTATAGAAGGCTCAAAGTGTGTGTGTGTGTGTGTGTGTGTGTGTGTGTGTAAAAGACTAAATATTCATATACTGTAAATGAACAAGTTTGCATTTCTAAAAGATTATGCATTTTAAAAAGAATGATGGAACAAAGTGGGGAGCATTATCAGAGAAGAAATACTGATCTCTTAAAAAATTTGACAATTTTTCAATTTCCAAAAGAGAGTATATTTGTAAATTAGTTGCTCTAAAGATCAATTTATTTATTTTATTTATTAATCTAATTTATATACTCATCCATAACATGAGACGTGACTCTAAGTGGCATAGAGTAGACCATTGCCCAAACCACTTATAACACATCCTCCGGGCTACTTTCACAAGCCAAGAAGAATATGGACTGAAAGAACAGGTGGCTAACCTCACAGTCGTAAGGACTCTGTCCACTTCAGTAGAATTCCTTATTGGCCAAGTGTGATTGGACACACAAGGAATTTGTCTTTGGTGTATATGCTCTCAGTGTATATAAGGAGAATAAAATACATTCATCGAGAATTAAAAGATACAATACTTAGTGCAGGGGTCAGCAACTTTAAACACTCAAAGAGCCACAAATATCCTAAATGGAAGCCTCTGTTCAATTCTGGAGCCAAATGGAAGTCCAGTTCCCCCATCATAGTCTCCTCCTAGCGTGGTGTCCTTTTTCCTCTGCTGACCAGAAGTCCAGTTCCCCCACCATAGAGTCTCCTCCTAGTGTGGTATCCTTTTTCCTCTACCTGTCCTAACCGAAAGCCTTATCAATTGTGGAGCAGACCAGTAACAGGGAGCCATAGCAGAGGGATGAAAGAGCCACATGCGGCTCCAGAGCCACAGGTTGCTGATCCCTGACTTAGTGATAGTCAAGGTTACTAATAAGCTATCAAATCGTACTAGGAAACAAATAAAAACAATATAAATTGAAAGATACAAGCAACATGGTTATAGTAGTAAGTGGGAAGAGATAGATACTAGTAAGGAAGAGAAGAATAATAGTAATACAGTCTTAGTAAATTATTTGATAGTGTTGTGGGAATTAATTGTTAAACAGAGTGATGGCATTCGGGAAAAAACTGTCCTTGTGTATAGTTGTTCTGGTGTGCAGTGCCCTATAGCATTGTTTTGAGGGTAGAAGTTGAAACAATTTATGTTTCAAACAAGTTGCCATGAGCAGGGAGGCTAGTTTAGTAGTAACAGTCCCAACTGATTCCTAGAGCCGAACTTAATGAACAGGGTCTCACATTCAAAAACCCGGAGTTCAGTGCCCCTGAAGGTCATAAGGAATTTCCAAATTACAACCATCACCTCCTAGCTAATGCCATACTCAAGATGGACACATTTCTGAAAGGGCAACTCTCTTTGCTAGGCCAACCCTAGGTTTGTCAGTGTAACACCTCTATTGCACAAGTTGCACTAGCTTCCAGTTTTTTTCCAGGTGCTCGTCAAAACTTTTAAATCCCTACATGGCATAGGGTCACATTATTTGCGGAACCATCTTTCCCTAATATCATTTACCTATTCTAACTGGTCTAACAGAAAGGGTGGATATGTTCGTTTTCCCTTCCCCTAAATATTTTCATCTGATGGAAGCTAGGAAGTGTGCTTTTTCCATGGCAGCCCCACTCCATGGAATACTTTGTTCTCTGAAATTCAACAGGCCTCTATCCTCCTACCCTCTGTAAAGCTTTGAAGACTGGCTCTTCCCCCAAGTGCTGGAGTAAGAGACTATATGACTTGGTGCCCAGTTTTTAATGTATTTATATAGTTTTATGATGGTTTTTATGTTGTTTTTACTTTTGATTGGAGCTGCCCACAGTTGGTTATAAGATTGGGGGGGAGCTATATAAATATTTTAAATGAATAAATAATAAAACAGATGGAGGCAGATAGAGCCACATTTTTTTCTTCTTCTTTCCTACCTTCTTGGGACTACTCAGAGGGCGGGCAAGGTGTCCTCCCCAGGGAGAGTCCACAGTAGCCTGTCACACACACTCACACACCAGCCCAGCCACCACCCATATACCAAAGTCCCAGTATACCACAAAAGAAGTAAGTAGTAATGGAGCAAGTAGCAATAAAGGCATCTATCAGCAGAGTCCCCAGCAAAAATGCCTACTGTATTTTCCGGCGTATAAGACGACTGGGAGTATAAGACGACCCCCAACATTTCCTATTAAAATATAGGGTTTGGGCTATACTCGCTGTATAAGACTACCCCTCTTCCAACGCACACCAAATAAAAATTTAAAAACATCAACTGGCTCACCCACAATCTAAAAGCAGCTGTGCTAGACCCAAAATGGCCCCTGCAACAAGCAGGAACCTCACACAGCCCCAAAAAGCCCCAAAAAACAACTTTCACACTTTACACACACAAAATTCCACATACAGCATTGTGAGATTTTGTGTGTTTGTGTAGTTAGAGTGAAACACTACAGAAACACACTAAATCTCAGAAACCTGCACAAATATTAGTTTCTTTTCTTTTCTTTTTATTTTTATATGAAAGCTAAATTTAAAACTTCCTAAAGCTCCCAAAGGGGAAAAAAACTTACCCAATAGAACAGGGGTCTTGGCAACTTTAAGACTTGTAGACTTCAACTCCCAGAATTCCTCAGCCAGCAAAGCAAAGCTGGCTGAGGAATTCTGGGAGTTGAAGTCCACAACTCCCTGCCTGCTTGGGATCGCCAGAGCCTTTTCTAAGGGAAAAACTTTTTTCCTTTTATTCTGACGATCCAAGCCGAGTCACCTGATTAGCAGGCAACTCAGCTGGGATCGCCAGAGCCATTTCTAAGGGAAAAACTTTTTTCCTTTTACTCTGACGATCCAAGCCATGTCGCCTGATTAGCAGGCAACTCAGCTGGGATCACCAGAGCCATTTAAGCCTCGTCAGAGCCTTTCAGGCTGGTCCGCCTGGTTACAGGAGAAGGACACCCGGCGTGTAAGACGTCTTATATGCCAGAAAATACGGTATGTCTGATAGAGGTGTTCCTGAGAGTCCCAGGGCACCTGCCCTCAGCATCCAGCAGCAGTCCAGTCCTCAGCAACACCAACAGCTGGTCTTCCAAAACTGAGTCCAAAACTGATCCGTCAACACAAAAAGATGTTTGCCTAGCCTGTGACCAAGATGATACAATGCAGCCAACCAGCCAAGATGATGCAAAAGGTAAAAAAATCTGGGAAATGCTGGAAACAAGCAAGCAAGCCACCAAACAAGGCAAGGATGATGAATGGAGAAAAGTCACAAATGCTACTGTCCTCAGGTATACTACTCTTTGTTACAATCCAACCTTCCTTTAAGTCTCTTGAGCCTCCAGCCTAAACAGCCTGAACTACTTCCATCCAGGTAATAATTCCTAAAAATCAAACAAACACACACATACACACAGAACCAAGAGGATACCTAACATGGCTTATCTCTCGCCATCTTGACACCCCCCCATGTAATTTAATTGATAGTATGATTAATTTTTAAATCTCAATCATGTCAGCATAGAAAAAGCATAGCAACAAAACAGAGTTTCACTCATTCTTGTTGAAGTATTTACTCAAATAGTTAATGCTTCCAGGTCCTTTTTAGCAGAATGAAATAAACATATATTTGTCATATTGCTTATGTTCAAATAGGTAGTGTTACAAACCTGCTGAAATGAAGAAGAAAACTTACAGTTTATATTACCTTGTCCAGATATCTGCCTTGCTTGATAGAATGATAGAAATTTTTGAAAACTATTGATATCTGGCTTACACCTTTCGATTTCAGCTTTTTTTCTACGTATACAAGGACAAGCCATGAAATTATACTGAGCATGCTTCCAATTTATAATCTAATCTAAATGGATTTCATCACATATATTTGCAAAATATGCTGCTACAAAACCGCCCACCTCCTTTTCTAATGACAGAATAGTAGCTTTGAAAAAGATGTAGGTTGGTCCAGAGTAATCCTTTGAAAGAAAGCGGGGTGATTTTGAGTCAGTCATTTTCTCTCAGCCCTAGGAAGGATGCAATGGCAAATCACTTCTGAAAAAAATTGCCAAGAAAACTACATAAAACAATCTCCAAGAATCAGACACGACTGAACAGAAGAAAAAAAGTGCCTCATCTTAATGTAGTTAGAACTGATAATAGGTAAAAGGCAACTCCTTCACCCCCAAAAAAACCCTTATGTTAGAGACAGTGTACTATATAAAGTAATCTTATATAGCAGCACAATACTGAAACTATATACAAAAAAGAAAAAGAAAAATTGAGACAAGTTGAATACGATTTTAGTTATGTTTTTCAGATTGTGACAGCGAAACTGTCCACATAATCCCCTTATTTTACTTGATATAGAAATATGCTATCTGAGATATCTGAAATCTAATCTGGACGTAGATGTCAACTCTGACAAGAGTACTAGTTTTCAAAGTAGTTTTTCAAAGCTATTTCACAGTAATGGCCTTTCTGCATTTTTCTTTCTTACTATCAAGAACAACATTTAAACAATCAACTTATTCTAAGAGAATTTGGTTAAATAGCTGCTTCCTCAGAAGTAGGAAGGGAGAAAAACATCTTTCTCCATGGAAACATCTTGATAGGAAATCTGTGTATCTATACTACATGTTAAAACAACAAATTATATATCTAGATGTGTTCTATTTCACCGGTATTTTTTAAAGAAAGAGTGTACTCAACCGCAACACCTTTTATCTTGAACTAAACTCTCGAACACTTATTTTCCTCCTTCCTCTTAGCTGAAGTGAAATCCCAAGAATGTAGCCATGGGCTCTTGTTTACATTCTCACTCCCCATGTATCTTGGAAACTGGATCAGCCTGTCACATTCCACTGAGCCAATACTATATAAAACAAGAGTCCTTTTCGAATATGGCACCTGATTATCAAGCCTCCATCCCAAGCACTGATGTTACAAAATAAGCGAAATGCTTGTGGGATTAGCACTGATTCATAATATCTAGAAGAAGGAGAGGTGCAATAATTCCATTATACAAAGGAGATTTATTATATCATATTTTTATGGACCAGAGCTTATTTTACCAAAATTGTACCCCATAAATAAATATGTTAATCTCAAGGAGTGTATAGTTTTTTGTTGAGATGGACTGGAATTCTTGCCACAGGCAATTTGCAAATATATTTTAATGAGGTTCAGTGGTCTCAAGAGCATTGCCCATAACATTATTTCAGCTTGATCACTGAACAAAACAGCACAACAAATACATTATATCGTAAATGGAACAGGCATTTACATATGAAATGGAGTTTTAGCCTAAGCTGCTCCAATTTCTATTCTTCAGTGTACAAGATTTTTTTTAAAAGGTGGGGCAAACATTAAATCCTATAAGGGCTTTTGCCCCATTCTATAACACAATGTGTTTTTGTTTAAATGTGTAAAGGTAATAAATATTATAACATAAATGTTGTTTTCTGTTTCTCTATATAGGACAATAAATTAACTCAGATAAATCTACTTCCTTAGGTGCCAAAGAAGAGGAACAAATCTACAGTAAGAATCCTCTGTCTGAATCAGAAATTAGAAAACTCCAATCCTCTTCCACTTCAGTTGCAATCTTTATGGTTTTGCTGCCTGAAGAGAAGTTTCAGTAATGCTTCCCTGACTCCCTGAATAGTAGCTAACTAAAGTGTTACCAGAATCTAATTCAACACTGACAGCAGATTGGCTGAGTGTGGTGGGGGTTTGGGGGATATGGAACAGATTAAACAGTGCTGCTTATATAATGCATTTGCAATTTGCAGTAGATCTTCAAATGACACCTATTTTCTGACAATAATTAAATGTCTTCTGTCTTGTAAATTGGGCTGTTGAAAAAGAACATTTAGAAGAAATGATTTTTATATGAAAGGACTTATAAATCACAAATACACATCTGTGCATGTTTTCAAAGGCATCTTATTCTATAATTTTTAAAGTATGCTTTGAGTTCATCCTGGTAGTACTTGGATAGAAGATTAGTAAGGAATTTCAGGGCTGTTAACTAAAGTGGGAATTAAAAGCAAATCCCCCAAAGACAGTGGCAAGCTATTTCTATCATCCTGCCAAGAAAACTGCATGGAACAGGAGTTGAACTCAATTCAAAAGCATCTTTCCTATCCCCCCTCACTTCTTTTGTTTTGCGCAGGCTCTGAATGGTGGATGCCAGGCTTCTAGAAAGAAACAAAGTCAAGGCACTAAACTTAAAGTCATCCCAGCTCTTTTTAATGCCTCGGCATAACAGCATTAGCAGGTTTGAGCAGTATAAAAAATGAAACCCAGCGACCAGCAATATTAGAGATGAATTTGCACCTCGTAACTAAACTCTGACAACCTTGAATGAAACTAAAAATACACTAGTAGAGAAGCATCTAGTTTTACTTCCATTCAGGCATAATCTGATCTAAAATCCCCAGAGATTTTGCTTTCACAGAGAGGCAAGCCTCTAGTCACTATGGTAGCAGCAACAGCCTCGAAGAGCCTTTTATCTGGCATTCACTGATGATGTATTTATCAGCCTATCTAACTTGTTAGCCAGTCAACATTCAGAAATCCTATAGTATATTGTGGATTTTCTGCCCCAATTCTCAATGGAGCCATAAGCTACTTGTCTGATTCTGTATCTTTACAGAATGGAAACGCAGAGAGGTCCTCTATGCAATCAACCCTGTTTTTCAGGGTAATGCTGTCAGAGCATGAAGTTTGTATGCACAGATTCAGCAGTATCTCACTAGGTATTGGGTATAATTCTATCTAATCAGTGATTAATCATATGGCAAAATTATCAGAAAAATGACTGAATTACTGCTAGTTTTAAAGTTTTTAGATTGAACGATTAAACAAAAGCAGATAATGTTTTAGATATATTTAAAGAACAACTTTATTCTCAATACTTCTATAATTTACATCATAGCTTCCACGATCTATAGAATAGTGTCACTATTTTTAAAACATATTGATTATTGCTTTAAACTATCTAAATCAATCTATCTACCTACCTACCTACCTATATGCAGTGGGGCAAAAAAGTATTTAGTCAGCCACCAATTGTGCAAGTTCTCCCACTTAAAAAAATGAGAGAGGCCTGTAATTGTCATCATAGGTAGACCTCAACTATGAGAGACAAAATGAGAAAACAAATCCAGACAATCACATTGTCTGATTTGGAAAGAATTTATTTGCAAATTATGGTGGAAAATAAGTATTTGGTCAATATCAAAAGTTCATCTCAATACTTTGTTATATATCCTTTGTTGGCAATGACAGAGGTCAAACGTTTTCTGTAAGTCTTCACAAGGTTGGCACACACTGTTGCTGGTATATTGGCCCATTCCTCCATGCAGATCTCCTCTAGAGCAGTGATGTTTTGGGGCTGTCGCTGGGCAACACAGACTTTCAACTCCCTCCAAAGGTTTTCTATGGGGTTGAGATCTGGAGACTGGCTAGCCCACTCCAGGACCTTGAAATGCTTCTTACGAAGCCACTCCTTCATTGCCCGGGCGGTGTGTTGGGATCATTGTCATACTGAAAGACCCAGCCACGTTTCATCTTCAATGCACTTGCTGATGGAAGGAGGTTTGCACTCAAAATCTCACGATACATGGCCCCATTCATTCTTTCCTGTACATGGATCAGTCGTCCTGGTCCCTTTGCAGAGAAACAGCCCCAAAGCATGATGTTGCCACCCCCATGCTTCACAGTAGGTATAGTGTTCTTTGGATGCAACTCAGCATTCTCTCTCCTCCAAACACAACAAGTTGTGTTTATACCAAACAGTTTCACTTTGACATTCTCCCAATCCTCTTCTGGATCATCCAAATGCTCTCTAGCAAACTTCAGACGGGCCCGGACATGTACTGGCTTAAGCAGGGGGACACGTCTGGCACTGCAGGATCTGAGTCCCTGGTGGCGTAGTGTGTTACTGATGGTAGCCTTTGTTACGTTGGTCCCAGCTCTCTGCAGGTCATTCACTAGGTCCCCCCATGTGGTTCTGGGATTTTTGCTCACCATTCTTGTGATCATTTGACCCCACGGGGTGAGATCTTGCGTGGAGCCCCAGATCAAGAGAGATTATCAGTGGTCTTGTATGTCTTCCATGTTCTAATTATTGCTCCCACAGTGGATTTCTTCACACAAAGCTGCTTGCCTATTGCAGATTCAGTCTTCCCAGCCTGGTGCAGGTCTACAATTTTGTTTCTGGTGTCCTTCGACAGCTCTTTGGTCTTCACCATAGTGGAGTTTGGAGTGTGACTGTTTGAGGTTGTGGACAGGTGTCTTTTATACTGATAACAAGTTCAAACATGTGCCATTAATACAGGTAATGAGTGGAGGACAGAGGAGCCTCTTAAAGAAGTTGTTACAGGTCTGTGAGAGCCAGAAATCTTGCTTGTTTGTAGTGACCAAATACTTATTTTCCACCATAATTTGCAAATAAATTCTTTTCAAATCAGACAATGTGATTGTCTGGATTTGTTTTCTCATTTTGTCTCTCATAGTTGAGGTTTACCTATGATGACAATTACAGGCCTCTCTCATCTTTTTAAGTGGGAGAACTTGCACAATTGGTGGCTGACTTAAATACTTTTTCCCCCCACTGTATATATCTTGAAGCATCATACCTGCTTTATAGTACAATTCAAAAACCCAAGTCAGTAAAACACCTGATTTGCTGTATAGGACTTAGCACATACATGAAGTAGCAACATACATGAATCAAATAGCAATTTTGAAAAACATCCCTTATATATTTATAAGGGATTTTGCATGCTTCTTTTTTGAATGGGTGAAGTATTATTTATAGCAGTAGCATTAGTAATTGCATGCACCATCAACCAAAAGTACTATTCCATGGATTAAAACAGACTTTCTGGCAGAGTGAAATATTATATATACATACAAATCTATGATCGCGTCTAAAATAACTCTGTAGGATTCCGCTTGTTCTTTGAATTAGGACAATGTGAACCAGAAAAAACTTATAATTGATTTTTAAAGTCTTTAGTGCAACTCAAAAACCAGTCGATTAAGTGATGTCATTTTAAAGGGCTTAGCTGCCAACATACTTTAGTTATACCTAGTATAAGAGTTCTGCTGTTTATTCTTCAAAAGCAAACATCCTGGTGGACTAGTGCTTAACAAAAAATGCATGTATAGGCCAATCAACATATTTTAAAAAGTACACACTATTCTGGTTGTATCAGTATTCTCCAAACCAGCCTGGGAATGTAACCTTTTGAGGACATGACACCCCATTTGAAGCTGAGAAAACACTCCATGTTACTATGAAGTCTTTCTTCTCAATCACAAAAGTATCCCTCATAATGTTTTGACTAGACTCATCAGTGCAAGTGAAGCTTGCTGTAGCAAAACGTGCATGATACAAATACCAAATGTTTTTGCAAGTAGAGCATCCTTTCTGAAATGCAAGATGCCAAAAATGGAAAAAATAAAAAATACAGAATGGACAATTAGAGCAGAATCAGATCAAGCCTAAGTTGAAGAACTTATTAACATTACTTTTTTAATTGAGGTGGCAGACTAATCGTTACCATATCTACATTTAGCATTATTATTAGATTATATTTTTCAATGCCTTGCAGTTGCTTAATTATCTTAATTATTATCATTAATTATCTATTTATTGAAAATGACAATAGATTAAATTTATGTAACCCCCCAAAAAACTGTCTAAGAGGACTTTAAACTTTTTCTGGAATATTTTGACCATTTAACAAACATGCCACATTGAATTATCTTTGAAAAGACAACTTATACAAAGACAGATGTTTCCAGATATTTGACTGGATAAATAGAATTTGCCTTAAATCTAAAATCGACAAGAAAAAGTTGCCTAGAGAGGTATTGTACTAAACAGTTAATTGAAAGTTAATACTCAATTTATGCAGGAGTGGGGCAGTAACAATCTCTGAAGCTGCCTGAAAGTTGTTAGAATGTGATAAAAATGTTCCTTTTTCAGCAACAAAGGTGTCTGCCAATAGAAATGTACATCCAATGCTGAAGATCAGGTAAAGTGCATCTCTGCAGGCAAGAAATATTCAATTACAGCATCACTCCAAATAGGTGTCTCAGACATAATTATGAGGGAGCTGTATTCCTTTCAATCAGGCACATCAATCTGGAGTAGCCATAGATTATGCCCTCCGTTATCACTGGATTTAAAGAAAATGAAATTAAGAATAACCCTACTAGCATATTTTGTGGGGGGAAATCATTCCATCTACAGTTCCTGTTCCTATCATGACCAATGAAAATTACAAAGATGTTGAAAATAATATACTGTAGGCTATTTTATTCCCCCATCTCTGTTTTTGACTGTTTTGTTCCAAATTAAAGAAGTTATTGGTACAGATGCAGAAGACAAATTTAACATTCTAATGAATAAACAGTAGGATCACCAACAGTGAACACAATGTTATGTTTCTAGCACTTAAGGGTCAAAGAACAATAGCATACCTGTTGCCAAATAGCAACTCAAACATTTTTTGCATTCCATACAGTTACTTGTAGTCATAAATAACTAATATTTAACCATGAAGAATGTCACTTTGACCTCACATCCAATGGTTTAGTCTATTCTTTTAAGCAGAGTCCAGGAACACTCACCAATGATGGGCTTCTCTCTAAGAAGTTATTTATTTTACTTCCATTCTATCAACATTGACACATTTTTAAATGTAAAATGAACCATTTTATTAATATCTGAATGAACTTCACTATCATATAGAGAATTGCAAAAAATATTAAGTCTTTAGAGTAAAGTCGGATATGAATGAACAAAGAAGCCATATAGCTATGAGGAGAAACTTCAATAATTTGCATCAGAAAACATACAGTAGTGGCCAAAATTGTGGAAACCTTTTGGGAAAAGTGTATTTTGAGGTTTGATGGCTAATAACACCACTTTTTGGGGGGGGGGGGAGTTTCAAGATAATCATATTCTACTGCTGGAATGGCCCAGACCTTAACCCAACTGAAAACCTATGTAGCCAACTAAAGAAACTTGTTAATCAGAAGTGACCCAGCAATAAAACCCAGTTAATAGAAGAAATCATTCAATCTTGGTTTCACATTGTAACAGCTGCAGAAGTAAAAGACTTGGTACACTCCATGGAAAGACTTGTAAGACCATAATTCATACTAAAGGTTGTCCAACTAAGTATTAACTGATGTGATAATTTTTGTGTATCTCATTTTTTCTACGTGTTTCACTTTTCTTCTGCTATTCTAATAGCAAATCCTTCATAAATGTTATTGCATTAGATTCTTGATTAAATTATCTTTCCATTGATATATTCCAAAATTGATTCCATTGATTTTTTTTAAAAAAGTGGTGTTATTAGCTAGTTTTAGAAAATATATTTTTCCCCAAAAGGTTTCCACATTTTGGCCACTATTGTAGTCTCTCTTTGGCTGAATTCAACATTGACTTTTGGAAACTTTAATTGCGGCGGCAGAGAAGATATATGGGTTTCTGTTATAATATGGGTTTCTATTAGAAAATCATTGAATTCCTTTTGATTGATTAGCTGTAATGTATCAACTGATAGTTGTTTATATGAGGGAGCAGGCAATATGTTAGCAGCCCATTGCAATTAATTTATACAATGTTCTAGAGATTTAAGCATATTTAGAGATTTTATGAGGAATTATGCTTTCTGGTTAGGTTTAATTAAACAACTTATTTATAAATTACTCCATATAATATTCCTTTATTATCTTTATTAATCAGTTATATAAGATCCCTTTGATTCATTGCAAACAACTTTATCTCTCTTTTTTTAAATTTGCTACCACAAGATGTGGCTGTTGGCTGTCTTCAAAAATGAGTTGGGCTAATTCATTGAAGTCATGGGGATCAATGGCTATTAGCCATTGATGGCAGTGGGACCACTCCTACTGGGAGACTAGTTGGTTTCTTTGTGCAATTGTTTGGCTGCTGATGGAACAGACTATTGGACTAGAACAGGGCTACAAACTCCCAGCCCTCGGGCCAGATGTGTCACACGCTGTCCATGCCCACGCCCGGTTTAGCAAAGGGGGAAAAGTCCCAATACATCACGTGATGCTGCCACGATGTGAGTTTGACACCCCTAGACTAGAGGGACCAAGGGTCCAATTCGGCAAGGTATATCTTATGTTCTTAATATCTTAGTGCACATATCACTGCTGGTTTGTACAGTTATGAATAATTATAAAGCTATATTGAATGTTTCATTTAGAACTTCCAGGGAAGAAATGGAAGACCGAACATGGCTGTGCAAAGAAAAAAAATGTGCTGATGATAGTGGTGGAATGAAGTAGACCAGCCCTTCATAATTTCTCTCCAGTCAAGGAGAAGACTTCACCCAAATGCTTCAGGCCTCATGAGGAGACTGCAAGGCAGTTGTCTCTGATGGATTTAGAGCACTTGGAGATGAGGTAATAGCCATCTCCTTCACACTGTACTTGGCCCTTTGAAAGGACACTGGGTTCACATACTTCATTTTCTAATCAGTTATGGAAATTTCTTGTAAACTGCTGTTCAGCTATTAGGAACCTTTAGATTGATAACTTTTATCACACTGGGTGAGTTTCTTTCAGTCCTTAGTAAAAGTTTAAATATGATTTGTGTATTGTTTAATCACCAAAAGGGTGATTAAAACTTATAAATGGACAAAAATTGCAGATAAACTTGAAATAATATTTTGGAATGAATTATAAGAATCCTTCCCATGGAAAAAGGGAATTTTGTTTTGAATTTTTTTAAAATAATAATTATTAAATTATTAAATAATAAGACTTTAAAATTTGGACTCTAATTACAATTATAGGAAAACAACACACAAACGTGATTTACAATTACAGATTGAAGCAAGGTATGTTAACACTGGACACATTGAAGGATTTTTCAAACAATAGACCCAGAAGTTAGTTTTAAGAGTGTCTGCCTCTATAGCTAGATTGTGTTTAAAAGATGTTATGGAAGAGGAATATACACAACAAGACTGAGATTGATTTGAAAGTAGATTTAAAAAAGAGAGGCTGCAAAAAATGACATAGAAAAAATGCTACAATGAACATACAAAGGAAACAGGTTGATGCCTTAATAATTGAAAGGTATATACAAATTCTCGGTTGCTGCCGAGCCTAACATAATTTGTGCCGGGCTCGACACAAATAACAAATCAAGAAAGTGAAATCAAGTTCTATGTCACTGTTTGGAGATACCACAGATCAAGATTGTTAAAAGTAAAAGGAAGGGATATAAGGTTGGTTTATTTGATCAAGGTTAAAATAGTTATCTTTGGTAACCCTTAATAGTTTTTTGCTGATATAGAAATGAAATGACAAGGGATTTAAGGATTTGTTTATAGATAAGAGTTGGATTTTGGGGAAAAGAGATCATTTGTTGTATTTTAGGAGGTGATAAATTTCTAAAATTATTTATACTTGCTATGATGAACAGGGAAGTCATGTTTTATATATTTCTTATTCATTTTTTATTTCTATTTTTATTTTTTGCACCTATTTTTTTATTTTGTATTAGTTCTACTGTTATTGTAATTTTTAATAAAATTATGATTAAAAAAAGAATGTATCACTTAATACAATGCAAAGAAAGAGTTGTTGAAAAATTTGATCAAATCCTGCTGAGCGTAATTACATTGATCCAATGTAACTAAAGCTCAGACTGGGTATTGTTGACTCCAATTGATGATCTCCACTAAGAGATGCAAAGCATTATTTCTTCTGGATGTCTCAGCAGTGATTATTGTTACTAATTATATTTCTGATTGAATAGAAATAGAATTATTATTTGGATGCACCTCAGGAAGTAGCACTGGATGACTTCACTCTTGCTGCAAGTATTTTTTGAATACCTATTTGCATCTCCTGGAAAAAAGAGTCCAGCATTTCAGAACATTCTGTCATTAATATGCTGCTAAACCTCTAGTGTTTTATTTTATCCAAGCCAGATGTAGGAGACCTCTGCAGGTCATACTTTTTATTAGTTAGCATTGAATAACCAAAGAAAAAAGTGCTATGGTCACTTATGGATTTTCTTGTTCTAAACATAGACCAGTCTATGTAGAGACTAATCGGCATGCCACGCTTCTTGCTGTCAATCAGTTCTCTATTATCCTTAGATAAAGAAAAAAGAAGCAGCTGTGTCTCTGAGAATATTATAAACTTTTCTAGGTGGTTCATACAGGTACTGCTGTTCTCAGTTTCAATTATTGGGAAATGTTAGAATGTACTATTGGAAAAAGGACTCATAATTAAATTTTAATAGTTAAATAAATGATATTGTACAGTAGAAAGTAGCTCTAGAATCACTCTCCAATTTGCAGAACCAGGAAATGGTAGCCAATTTCAAACTTTTTATATTTATTCCAATTACTGTATTAAATCAAGTACTTCTTTTAAAAATGATGGCTTCTTTTACAACAAAAATATTAAAACTTAAATACCACCAGGTATTTAACTTTGCACCTGGGAACAAAATACTGTGAAGCCAGTTTTTCCAGCATTATTCAGCCTTAAGGCCTTATGTGGGCGTTAAATGCAGAAATGTTTTATTTGGCTGCTGATAGCTACCATTAATTGGTACTTCTACTCAAATCCAAGGTTGTTCCTAATGTTGGGTATCTTTAAAAAACTCACCAATGAGAAAGGAGGGAGGGAGGGAGGGAGGGAGGGAGGAAGGAAGGAGCCATGACTATTATATATGAAATATGTAAGTCTAATTATGTTCCATTAAAGACTTGCATAAAAAATAAGTATATGCATGTGTAAAATAAACATTTTTACAGTACGAGGATGAAATTTTGATCTAGTCAATATGCAGCTGATTGTAAGAAGATAAAAAAGAAACCTTTCAGAAACCTCCTGATGTCATTTTCCTTTAACCATAAAGGCAAAATTTGAAAATTGTTAGATCCTTGCGGATACGGCGTTCCAGTGACAGCCTCTGTTGCCGGGAGCTGCGGATTGGCTACGACGCAAGCAACCCAAATAGCGGGAGATCGGCGACTTGTGATTGGTTCTTGTTCCCTGACAGCGAGCTATTTAAGGAGCTGTCAGATAAATTCTGTTCGTTCGCGTTCTGTTAGCCTGTTTTGGTTCTAATAAAGTTGGTGTTGAAGCAACCTTGCCTCTTCATTATTCACCCACTGGACATTACATGTAATGCTTCAGTATATGTTTTGGACTTTGTTAACAATTAGATACTGGTCAAAGCCATTTTTACTTTGAAGGATCCTTCCAGTCTTTCAACCACCAAGAAAATATTTTTTATGCATTTTCCTAGCCATCTGTGTATTCAAGACCAATCTGCCTTTTCCTATCTTTGCAACGAGTGGTATTTATGCCACACAAGATCTATGGCTTATAAAAATATGACATAGGTTCCAATATTTTATTTTGATGTAGCATATGAAGTACATTTTCTCCAGTGGTGGGATTCAGCCGGTTTGGGTCGGTTCAGGCAAACCAGTAGGAAAATTGCTGACTGGCTCTGACCCTTCCCTTCCCTTCCAGGAGTCCCCACGCATCCCATTTTGGCTCCCAGGTAAGTGCAGGGAGGCTTCAGGGAGGCCTCCTAGGCCCAAAATGGGGTGCGTGAGGAGGGTGTAGTACCCCCCCGCAGCCCGTTTTTTCACCCGGGGGGGTGCAGGAGGCCGAGTGCTGCCTGTCACACCCCTTGGCCATGCCCACCCAGCTGTTCATTAGGGCAGAGAACCGGTTGTTAAATTACTTGAATCCCACCACTGATTTTCTCCCTACAGGTTGTTTTGTTCTCTGCCTATATAACACTTTCTGAGGAACACTGAGTTTATAATGGCTGCAACTTCAAAGTTTAATCTTTTTAGGGTTTTTTGAGGAGGGGGCAGATTTTGGTCATTAAGCCACCAAAATATATTCTATAAATGTTAGATAATTTACCAATTACAACATGATTTGTTTTTTACCTAAACAATCTATCCTGATATACAAGTAATCTTCACTTTCTGACTGCTTATTCAGTGACTGTTTAAGAGAAACATGTGAACAATTATTGAAGTTGTAGTGTCCCCAGAGTTATGTGATTACGATTCAGGATCTTGGCAACTGGTTTACTGGCACATTTATAATGATCACAAGAGTCCAGCAGTCATGTGATTGTCATTAGCAAACTTCACAGCCAGCTTCTGACAAGAAAAACTGGCAGGAAGTGACAAGTCAATCATGTGACATCACACTTAATGACCCATGGCGATTCAGTTAACAATTGCAGAACTGTTATCATAAGATGGACACTGTTACATGGGTTTTTCACTTTATGACTGCCTCACAGAGCAACCAAGTTGCCAATGCCAATTGTAGTTGGTAAGTAAGGATTTCCTGCATATCATTTCACTAAACAATGAAAGACAATTTGTTTATACTCTTTAAAATGACTTCCATCTAATTAGCACGAAGTTTAATGTTTAAAAATTGTAGAACTCCAAAAATAAAGAATTATTAAGATGTTTAGGCAAGATCTTGTACAAAGGCAAGCATCAAGTTTTTAAAGCCATGCTGGCATAGCAACATCTTACAACAGTAATATCAGCCTGGCACTGATGTCTGAAAAAAAAACATGTACTTTAACATCTGTGGTGATCCAAAGCATTTCATAGCTTTAGAGATTCCTCACAAATTTATAATTTCTAAGGTTTACATTTTTGCTGTAACAATTGCCATAGTATCTACGCAATAGAAAAAGAACAAATATACATAGGGTTAATTGAGAAACAGAAATAATTGAAGGAATACAAATACTAAAATCATTCTCACTCTGATAAAGGTCCCAAGTAATACTCTGGGTTTTCAAACAATAACCATATTGAATTCCAGCAATGTATTGGTTGGGTGGGTGAGAAGTATAATACAATAATAAAATGTGGACAGACAGGTTTGCATTCTTTCGTAAAGGAAATACATGTGCATTATGTACCCTGAACGGAGGAATGTTTGTTGTACTAAACTTTAAGGAATAACATGTTTCGCTGCTGTGAAATGAACTAACTTAAGAAGCCTGGGATGCATTATAATTCATACAATTTGGTGAATGGGCAGTTTATAGGAAGCATTCCCTTCTCCAATTTGCAGAGTTTTGGACAAAGTAAGCATGTTACTTGGAAACCGGTTCAAAGACAGCTTTGCATTTGCCAACTTTTTGTAACAGGAGAGTGGAACATTTTCCATTTTACAAACCTATGCAAATTATAACCCACTCCACTTGTATTTTAATATTCTTTGGTCCTATCATTGCCATCACCAAAAGTTAGGGACAAGAGAACATACATGAATATGATGCCCAACAGCATATGATGCTGTTCCAAATAACATATATTGGTGGCTATAAGACTGGGAAAGGACATTTGTGAAAACAGATTAAGTCTTACGTAAGATAAAGTTTTCCTTTAATCCTGCCCACTGATAATATATCTGCTTCCTATTTTATTTATTTATTTTTTAAATTTATATGCCACCCATCTCACAGTTTTAGAAGATTCTGAATTTTTACCTGTCCTTTTTAAAAGATATTTTAAAAATATCTTTATATCAGCTGACTTTTTAAAATGTATTGTCAATTTACAGTTATATTTTCCTGTTACTTGTACATTGCTCCAATTGATTTTATGGGTAGTGGTATGCACAGTGGTGGGATTCAATTTTTTTTTTACTACCGGTTCTGTGGGCATAGCTTGGTGGGTGTGGCTTGGTGGGCATGACAGGGGAAAGATACTGTAAAATCTCCATTCCCTCCCTATTCCAGGGAAGGTTACTGCAAAATCCCCATTTCCTCCTGATCAGCTGGGACTTGGGAGGCAGAGAATAGAAAGGAGCAGGGCCGGTCGGAGGTGGTATTTACCGGTTCTCCGAACTACTCAAAATTTCCGCTACCAGTTTTGCAGAACTGGTCAGAACCTGCTGAATACCAACTCTGGGTATGCACAAATACATGAATAAATGGGATCAACAATAAAAAAAATAGAAAATAAAAGGAAATAAAAATAAGGAAGGCAACTCACCAGAAAATACCAGGGTTGGGAAATATAGGATAAAGCAGTCATTCAAAATCACGTTTAAAAAGAATAGGTGATTATAGATTATGAAAGATATCATTTTGTACAAGTAATACCTGGCTGTATGTCATGATAGAATGATTTCACATGCCAAGTGTCAATACAAAAAAAGCCTATTTCTCATGGTCTCTGCTTGTCTTTCTGAACATAATTTCAGATCATGATGCCTACTTGCAGAGTGGGTTTGACACCAACCTGATTGAAAAGAAAGCTAAGTTTTTTAAAATGGCTTGAAATAGGTCATTTTAGATATGCTCTAACTTTAAATTTATCTTTTGTCTATTTTGTCTGCATTTTGTGATTCTTTAGGTTAATTATTATAAAACTATTATAAACCGGACTGAAATTTTTGAATACAAATTGAATCAGGCAAAAATAATATTTGCCAATACTTTCACTTCATATCAAAATTAATGATTTAATGGATAATGGGGCAGGCAGAATGATAGTAGCACAATGTGTAGCACACTTAGATCCAATAGAAGAGAATATATTTAACTCAGGTTTGAACTGTGGAGCTCTTGGTGCTCCCTAAACTTGCTTGCTTGCTTGCTTACAGAGGTTTTATTACCCAACTAGGTAACATCATCACTCTGAGAGGGATGTTGACTCCATGTTTATATACAGCAGCTACCTTTTAGTACAATGAAAGATATCTGGATTTTTTAAACATTAAGGCAAGGTAAATTAAGTTCAGGTTTTTTTAAAAAAAACTTTAAAGAAAAGCCTAAAAAGACCAATTATTCTATTGGTCAACATATGGCGAAAAATCCAATTTACTCACCCATGCCCCTCAACCTAAGATTTAAGACCTACTTTCAACATTTTTCTGTGGGAGCTTGTCATAGGTAAAACTACCAAAACAATGTTATTATACATATCTTGATGCATTATGTATTGTGCAATGAAATAATCCTTATTCTTGTAAAATCAAATAATGATTAGCAAATTGAAACCAAAGGGGAGCTGAATTCTAAAACCATGAATATTACATGTTGTAACTAAGGACAATATATATACATATTATTACCTTAAAGTTAAGGAATAATAATACTATTTATATATTAAGACCCATAATCAGTTTCAAATAAAAGCACACTTTTACTGAAGCACTTTTTCCCTGTTCCAGCCACTTAATTTGCAAAAATAAATTATACATTGGGTGTGAGTTTTATGTAGAGATACCAAACTGCAGTTATATACATCACTTAAAACTAAAACAAAAATAAAAATCTAGCTGTTAAAAGATGCTTCAGTGGTATGCAATTAAATTTGGCTAAATAAAATGAACATTTCCAAAGAAAGAGATCCATGGGGGAAAAGAGTTCAGTGAGAAGCACAAACAACAAACAGAATAGTGCTGATTTGCAAATGAAAACCCAGAGTGTAAAGAAAAAATCTCAGAGATGTAGGGCATCTCTCCTCAGCTTTTGTTCCTTTTCTTGACTACTCTCATTATTCTTTTTGGCAGAATTGGAGCTTATGCAGCTGCAGACCTTCCCAATCTGTTGCCCTTTCTTGATTGGTAACGAAGCAAAGGCAGCCAACTGCACTCATGTGAATCTTTTCCCTCAGAGGCGCACTAACCAAGGATGGCAACTGCTCCAGCCTTCTGTGAAGGCCAGATTAAATTATAGCTAACCACCAACAAAACAATGTTCACCTCAGTCACTAAACAGACTCCCACATGCATTTAAGCCTATAAGATGGTTTGAAAACACATTTGTCCATAAAAAGAAGAAAAACTTTTGACAATCTTGAAATGTGAAAGACAGACATTTTTAATATGAACATATGAAGAACATGATTCAGTTTAAATTACATCTATGCCTTGTACATTTTTTAAAGTATGGCTTTTAAATAACTAATCTTAAAAATGTGACACTGAATACAACTTCATACAGAATGCAACACTTTTACTGGATACTTACAGTAGCTCCAAAAAAGTCATATTTCTCTGGTGGTAATTCCGCCTCAACTCTATTATTCCTGATAATTACTCAAACTGATCTAAAGGTTCAATAGAGGGTTTGGAGTTTCAGGAACCTTGCTAATAAGTGCAAATTTTGATGCATTTTCCATCCTTGTCTCCTTCCTTCCTTCCCTCCAAAAAACCTTGGCCAACTTTTAAGTTACCATTTTAAAAAGTAAAAAAATGTAAGGAAAACTGAGACATGTTTTAGAAATCCTTACAAGTTTTAGTTCTTCATCTAGTTCATTTAGTTCTTCAATTCAAGATTGGGGTGTGATTTAAATTTCTTTTCACAAATATATCCATGATATCTCAAAGGAATTTGATTGGTAAATAATATGACTACTGGGATTGTCGAATTTTGATACATAACAATAATTTTCTATAAATATCTGCTAAATTAATGTTTTATTATAAGAACTCAGGAATCTTTTAAAAAAAATGCTTGCAAAGAAATGGCTCTAACACTGGTATAAGAATGTGTCACATATGATGTATATATTGAGCCTAGTTGATATAACAGCCACAGGCTTGGTTTACTATTAAATGCACCTGTGTGTACCAATTGGAAACAACACTTTGTGCCTTGCTTTAAGCTTACTATTTTTGATTGCCAACTAGTCTCTAAGCAGACAATGTTCCCACAGTTTGCTTCTCAAGGCAATCTCTGGTTACTGTACCAGAAAATAATCTGTAGTTATGGCAAACCTAAAACAAAGAGAGCCACAAGACAGTGCCATGCTTGTAACTTTTCATCCTCAAAGTAGGTTTACCAAAGATCTGTAGCCTCTACTTTCCATCCTAATGCTCTCCAGATATTTTGAAGTACAAGCCAGAATAGTCAGAAATAATGAGAACTGGGATCCAAAACATCTGGAGAATATTAAATTGGAAGAGAAGCTGAATCCACTACAAAATTCTCACTTTTTAAAAAAAACCTGGATTTTGATTGTTACAATTTGAATCCTGCTTCCCCATTGAAAGGATACTGTTAACAAGATCACAAAAAAAACTAGTAGGAATTATCATATAGATTTGGAAATACTGCTGAAACAGTTAGATGAGTGTTTTCAAACACAGCTAGGAAAAAAATCATTTCAGTAGTTAGTAGCCAAAAAAGAGAATCCCGATACCCTTAACTTTGTGAAAATGGTACATCGTTCCACCTAGAGACAAAATACTTTTTTCCAGGTTCAGTGCTTAAAGAAAGCTAGATCTTTTATGTACACACATACTTGCTCACACATGTCAGTTATGGAGCGACATTCTGATCTTGAAAACAATATGACTCTTGGACAATGGAAATAGCCATGGGAATGCAATGGCCCAGTGCTGCAGTTTGTGTATTTCTAGTCTATAGCTTAATTTTCTTTAAAAAGTTTTAAGTGTTTCACATTCTAGAATAAGCATATAAATCTAAAACAGGAAAATTCTATCTGAAATATCTGTCTAAAATACTGAAATACCACTCAACTGGATGTTCCAAGCTAGATAATTCATTGATCTGATATTAAAGAACAGAATCATAAAAGAAAGCAGCAAGTTATGGTTTTTACACAAAGTTTACTTACTTGTATTTTAAACACATTTAGCATTTGGAGATTATGAAGTCATCATAATATGTGATGTAATATATGTGATGACTTCATAACCCCCAAATCACACAAAGAAAGCATTTTAGCAATCTGGACTTCTTTCTGCACCCTAATACCATGATGGCGAACCTATGGCTCGCCTGCCAGAGGTGGCACACAATGCCCTCTCTGTAGGCACACAAACCGTTGCCCCAGTTCAGCTCCGTCATGAATATGTGCGCATCTCCCACCAGCCAGCTGATCTTTGGATCTCTGCCATGCATGTGCAGGGGGCATGGGGGGGGCGTGCATGTGCAGGATGCATGCGCGGAGTGCATCCAGGGAGCATGCATGCATGAGGGCAGGGTGTATGCATAAGGCACGTGTATGCATGGGGGGTAGGTATGCACATGGCACATGCATGGGGGCCACGTGCGCATGGGGGATGGGGTGCATGCCTGGGGGCATTGCATTTGGGGGTTCGGGCATGTGTGCTTTCGGCACTCGGTCTGGAAAAGGTTAGCCATCGCTGCCTTAATATTTTACATTTTTCTCAAATCCATCTTTTCTATTAGATTATGATACTTGGTATTTTCTTAACAAAGTTGATTTAACAGGTTTTATAATTTAATATGTCCTTCTAACACTAAATTCTTATTCTTCACAAAATATGGACAGCATAGCATTAATTTTAAAGTAAACATGACTATGTCTGAATCAATGTGTTTTAGTTCATTATCTAAAACTGCAATACAGTAAAGGGAGAATCACATAAAATATTTGATACACATTTTAGTTCTATCCCAGGTATTTCCTGGAATTACTATAACCTACATTTCTAATACTTTATCTGTAAAACACAAACAAAGCAACATCTCTTCTCTCTAATAACTTTTTGCTTTTATGTTTATAATACTGTAAGTCAGAAACATGGGGCAACTAAATTACCTACATTCTGATCTTATTATATAGGAGTGTCAATTGTCAATCTCTGAGACTGGTTGAAATATGTTCTGCAATCCAAGAATACATTCAGATTTTTATTCATTATTGAAAAAATTCCCAGAAAAGGGAAGTGAGGGGATATGATATTGAAACCCAAAAATTATCATCCTGAACATAGTAAAGTAATAATTGTACTATATCAAAATCAGAGATGCCACAAACTTTAAGTGACCTCAAGATTTCTGGCTAGAATTTGCAGAACTAAACACTAGAAATCTAACATAATACATTACAGATAGTATTATTAAATTGGACATTTAGACTTCAATACTTTCTTTTAAAAACATTATTCTTTAATTGTAGTCATATCGGTATTATGTTATACCTTGGGTGCCTTGATTTTAGTCTGGAAAAAACTTAACAGAAATTTGAACAGGAAGTAGTTTTACTAGTAGATCATTTTTCATTACTAATAACTGTCATTTGGTTGTTTAACACAAGCAACATAGGTGAGGCTCTTCTAAAAAAACCTTTTTTATTTGAATGCACAGGTCATATCAGTAGATGGCACAGAAAATATTAGCAATTAATATTATCCCTGAGCCACCATTTCACACCTAGTTCAGTTTACTGGATTTCCATATTGTTGCAAAGAAGCCATGAAATCTAGAAGTTTGTCCATTATCTTTCACATAGCCGTTATGTAAGGTGTGAAAAATTATTAAACCTGTCTTCCCATTTATAGAAAATCAAGATGTGGTAAGTCATATTAGAGAATGAATAAAATTCATTCTGACTATTTTATCATATATTTGGTGGAAAAGGAAGCAACGAATGTTGCGCAAGTACTCAATCTACACTTGAGTATCAATATATATACTCAATATACACATACATTCTTCTATATTTGAAGATCAACATTTCTGTTAATTCAAAAGTTGCTCTGGATCAAATGCCAACATTTTAGCTAAAGATGCTTTTGTGCTAGATATAGTCTAACACAAAAGCATCTTATTATTTTGAATAAAATATTTTTAATAAAATATATCCCACACCAAGACTTTAAATTTGAGCTCAATGAAAAATGTATAAGGATTAAAAATACAGTTGGTATCTTTTTAAGAAGACAGCGAAGAAGCTAAAGAATACTCAGGGATGCAAAAATTTTATCCACACTGAAAGTATATCATTAATAAGACAAGGGGGCAAATACATACATACCCCGCTCACCTTAGCAAGAAGCACAGAAAAAAAAGCACTGGTATAATGAAAATTTACATCTTTTAATCTGCAAGGCAAGCAGTGAAATTCAAGGTAGTTTAAATACTTCTACAGATATAAAACTGCTCTGCTTTTAACAACAGTGTCTAAAGAAGAAGAATCTATTGTAGTTATTTTAGTTAAATACCAAATGTATTTATTTAAGATGTACAAATGTAGCTACTTAAAAAAACAGCTTTTTCAAAAAAATAAACTGAGTTGCCTCAAGTATAACTGGGGAGTCAAACAAGTTTTATGCACCTGTTTAATTCCACCACCAGTTTCCTAAGACACACCTTTAGTTCAGCAGGTGCAATTCTGTGTTCTGACAAGTCTGAAAAATGGAGGAGGAAGCTAGTCCTGACTAGCACCATTCCAGTTAGCCTTTGATTTGCATAAGTATCTGGGAGCCAATTCAAATTTTAGGATTCACCGTATGAAATGAAGAAAGGAGTCAATGACTTTCAGGATACTGCCTGAACAGCTACCAATATATCACTGAAGTAGGGCTCCAGGAAATAAAATAGATTACATATTGGATCACTTGAATTTCATACCTTTGCTGAATTCTAAGCATGTGGTGTAATCATAACAGAAAAAAAATGCATGCAAGGAAGTTGACAGTGGAATCCATTCAGATATCTACCTGGGCCCTGAGCAAATACTGTTCTATAAAGTGAGATTAGAATACTGGATTTAAATTGAGCTTTTGCACTCCAAAACACTCCCCACCCACCCACCCACCTTAGGTATTTCTCACCAGACCAAAAACGTAATGAATCATTCAAAAAAGTAACAAAAGAAGCTGTGTGGCAAGCCGATGGCTGCTTCCATGTTCAAATTACACAGGCTTTCCACCTGAACTTTGACATGATGCCCTTTGTCTGTGTAAGCATTCCACCAATGCCATTTAAATGTATCAGCCATGTGGGTCAGCATATTTAAGATATCTCTGCATGGTTTCAGGAAGCAGGTTAGATGTTGGCAATATATAGTTCAAATCTCCGTTTAGACATGAAACTCTGCTAAAGGGAATGGAATGAACAGTCTGACTCTACCCTGCACTTCTTGGAATTGAAAAAAGTAAGGAATGGGGTGATGAAAGCCTGAAGTGCAGAGGACATTTAAACATAAGAATCAGTGAAAAAATTAAAGCCCCCCTCCAACTTGGGTTTAGAATGACAGTGATGAATCATATGCAGGATACACAACAATTAAAATACACACCAATAAGACCACAAATGAAAGATCTGATCCTTGTCCTAAATACACTTGAATAGGATGGAGTCTCTGGAAGTTTCCCAGTTATTAAACAGTCTGGCTTTTGGCTTATTTGAATAATGTCCATGTTCCCCAGACCCTCCCTTGTCCAGTTGATGTATGTTTACTGAAGCCAAGAACGAAGCATCTGAATAAACTCAGAAGCTGCTTTCTTTTACCAATATTACTAGGTATGTTCCTACTAAAACAGCTTCTTGTGCAGAGCCATCCTAGAGGCAGGAACAACAGTTCATTTAGTGACCGTTCAAAAGTTCCAACGGCACTGAAAAAAAGTGACTTGTGACTATTTTTCACACTTAACAACTGTTACAGCATCCCCACGGTCCTGTGATCAAAATTCAGACGCTTGGCAGCTGGTTCATACTTATGACCACTGCTGTGTCCCAAGGTCATGCGATTACCCTGTTGCAACCTTTTCACCACGGGGGAAAGACAGATTCACTTAACAACCAGGTTACTAACATCAAGGGCAATGATTCACTTAACAACTGTGGCAGGAAAGGTCCTAAAATGGGGCAAAACTCACTTAAGAAATGTCTCACTTAACAACAGAAATTTTGGGCTCAATTGTGGTCGTAAGTCTAGAGCTACCTATATTAATACTGGGACTGGGCTCAATCTTCAGAGATCGCTTTCAAACCGTCCTGACCTGCCAGGAACAGGAGGAGGGAACGAGCGGACAAATACACACACGCGTTCCCAAATGCACACATACTTTCCGCGGCCAAGTTCTTCCCCTCTTATCCCCACCAGGACACAGCCTGCTCCAGGCACCTGTCGCCCTTAGAGCGGCAGGCTCCACCCCGGGCCGCCTGGCTCGGCCTCCTCCGGGTCCCGTCCTTCCTCACCTGTCCCGCGGGTCGACCCAGCTGGTGGTTTTGGTAGCGTGATCGATGTAATAGACTTTGCCGTCGTAGTCGCGAGCTTCCTCCCAGCCTTCGGGCAAAGGCAGCTCCTGCCGGGGCATCTTTCCCGGCGGCAGGCGCAAGCAGCGGAGAGACGGGCAGAGGCCGGAGGCGGAGGCGGCGGCCACCCCATGCAAAGACAAGAGTTCAGCAACCCCCCGCCCAGCCCAGCAGCTGGCACGGCGGGCTGGGACGAGGGGTCGCGGCGAGCAGGGAATCGGGAGCGAAGGAGCCGACCGGGCGGGAGCCTCGCATCCTCAGCCGGCGCGGGGAACGAGGAGGAAAGAGCGGCGCGTGTGGGGGAGAGAAGACCTTTTTTTTCCGAACGTTGCAGGCAACACGCGACAGCCCGGGCTGGCCGCCGTCCGTCCCTCCTCCTCCTTCTCCTCCTCTGATAAGCGAACCGGCGTCGGCTTTTTTTCCCCTTTCCCTCTCCTCCCCCCCCCCCCCCTTCTCTCTTCAGCGGGAGACTCCCCACCCCCACCCCGCTGAAAAGAGGCGGGGCTGTTGCTGCCGCTTAGCCTGGTCCCTCGAGAGATCGAGCCCACTTCTTTTTCCCGGGCTTTTGCTTCCAGGGAAAGTAGGGCCGCCAGCTAGCCAAGGCGCCGAGCGCTCCTCGCCAGAGAGTCTTGCAGCGCCGCTCCGCCCGCGGCTCTTGCTCCTCCTCCTCCTCTCACCGCTTGTCTCCTAGGTTGCTTCCTTCACTCCTCCCCTGTGCCGGTGCTACTGTAATACAGGTAATAGTAGAGCCGCCTCAACTTTTTTTTTTCCTTAAAAAAAAAATCTAGCGGCGGCTATTACCATAAACACGACCGTGTGGGAGACGAGCGCCTCCTCCTGTTTGAGGCGGGGTTAAGAGAAGCGAACCTGAGAGCGGGCGGTGGGTGGATTCCCACGTGCGATCAACTCTGGTTGGCAAATGGGAAGGTTCGGGGAATTGGTCAAAGGGTTTTCGGAGGAGACGGTCGTCCCCTCCTGAATCCAGGTGCAGGTAAATTGCTTTGTCAAGACTGCAGGGCTTGGGATCCTCAAGCCCTGGGAGAGAAGGGATGTGTGTGTGTGTGTGCTGGAGACAAAATCTAAATAGAAGATGCAATGTGGGGCGGACTTTTCTGAAGACAGCTTGTCAAAGATTTGTACAAGGCGAAGGCGATCGAGTTGGCTGGTGCCGAACCGAATCGGTAGAGCCAAAGTTGAGAATTCAAAATCGGCAGAACGAAAATCTTACAGGAAAGCTTCCCCCCCCCCCCCGCAAATAAGAGGGTTTTCCCCCCTGCCTCATTGAACCAAAATAGCAGTTCCTTAGCTCTTCTGTCTTATCTACGTAAGGAAGAATATGTAGATAAGAAAGAAAATGTCGAATATCGATCTTTAAAAAAGAAAAAAAAACTTGGAAGAAAAGTAAAAACGAAAAACATTCGTGTTAACCCGGTAAATGTGGAGAGTGTATCTCTAAGCCACGTGGAACCCTTATTTCCATCATATCGAGGGCAGTCTGTGGATCACTTGATCCCAGAAAATGGCTTGTATAAATGGGGGGGGGGGGGGACAGTAGCTGATGGTGACTTCGTGGAGAAATCCATGTATCTTCTTAACTATAAGGTAAAGATGGCTTGCCATCACCTTCCTCCAAGATGTTTTTCAATTTCGTAGACTAAACCTGGTGGTCTTCCATCAAAGTGCTTAACCTTATCCAACCCTACTAAACTTCTGGAGATCAGCTGAATAAGTTAGGTGCTGCCATCTAGCTATATTTAAACTCAATGTACAGCCAAATTGGCACCAAGTGCCCAACTTGTTTCGAACTGCCAAAAAAAAGTTGATAATTATTTAAGAGCAGGAAGACTAAGGTTGGCAAGTCAATTGTTTGATATATGTCAATATAGTATTTATAAGATGACAGAATAACACCATTTTAAAATATATACTACATTTTGAATTTTATGTATATGTATGTCAAATCAGTGGGTTTTACTTCGGAGAAAACATTATCAGATTCTGTAAGGTAACAATCTATCTTTGTAACCTATAACCAAAAAATTGGGAGTAGACATCACATGATTCTAAATGTTAATTTAGATGACATTTTTTATACATTTTAAAAATAAAAACTTGCTGTGAACTTGGACTTTGAATTTAAATGAATAAATCCATGTTTGTCTATACAAGCCAATCAGACAACCCAAATTATAATCACGATTTAATCCAAATGAGGTTCCAGTGATAAGCATTCAGCGACGTTGTAATGGCAGAGCCCTTGATCACTGCTGAGAAAGAATGGACATTGACGGAAAAGATAATACTCCTTTTCCCAAGGAAAATAATTATACCCCCAACTGAACATAACAGACCATTCTCAGAAAAAGAGCAGTTGTTATATGAGTTGCCAGAGATGGGAAAGTCTCTGTGAATTCATACATAAGAGATAACTTTATACTTTATATTTGTTTGGTTTTTTTCAGATCTTCAAACTGAACATTTACGATGTGGACGTTCACTGGAACAAAAATGGGGGGAAAACTGAGCACGCTTTAAGACAGCTTTCACATTGCCTAAGATCAGCTATGAAGGCAGAGTATGAAACAGAGTAAATACAAAAAGAACTTCAAAAATAAGATACTGCAGCACATACTCCAGATACCATGGCAACTGCACAATTCCAGCACCAATCATAATGGTGCATCAAAATATCCCTCCCAGATATGTGGAAAGAGAAGGCCAAGAAAGGCCATTAAATATGGTTAGGATGAGGAATGGCATTTTCCCTGTAGTCACAGTGGTTGTTATATTATTATTGGGCTTATACAACATGCAAAGCAATGATTCATATCAATAGGGAAAGCCTTCTATCTGACATTAATTAATAGTTATTGAAACATTGCCCTCTGTCCAGTCATACAAGATGGGCAGAAACTAAAGATACAATCCATCAAACAGTCTGGCCCTGCATCATGAAGGGCTTCATAAATTGTAACCAGAACCTTGAGTTTCACCTGGAAGTTTTCACCAGCTCATGAAGCAGAGATCCCATTGCTGCTGCATTCTGGACCACCTGTAGCTTCCAAGTATCTTCAAGACTGATGTTAAGTGGAATATGCTGCATATTGCAATAGCCCAATCATATTGCATACCAACCATAGCTAAGTCCATGCAATAGGCAAAATAAGGAAGGAGAATTGTGTTGTGTAGATCAGCGCTTGGATTCATCTTCCCAGAGAAAAATCAAGAGTTAAAATCCCCCTCCTAGATTGTGTCCCCCTTATTTAAAGCTATGAATAGTTATTTCAGTGAACAAAGGTTTTTTTTTAGAAGAGATATCCAAATTTCTATTCTGTAATTATCTCTACATATTCCTCCTAATAGTTGATTTCTTTTAATATTAAAACATAAACTTAAAGAATGCTCTGTTAAGATTGAAAGTATTTCAACTTCCTGCTATCATTTTAATACTAATGTTAGATTCCTAAAAACTCATTCATAAAGGATTTTTGGAATAAATCCCATAAATAAATGTGTGATGTAGGGCCAGGCCTACATTCTGAGGTCTTGCACTGCAGAATTCTAAAATTAATTAATGAGAACTGAAGTATTAAATTAATGTACCAGATTCAGCCGCCATTGGTCATTTTGAAGCTTTCAAATGTATTTGTATTATGAAGTAATAGACATGTGATTCTTGGTTATAAAGAATCAAGAGAATAATAAATAAAGAGAAGAGGGATGATTCATAGGTATAGTATTTTTCTTGTGTAAAAGGGAGTGTTATTTACTTTCCAAACAGGGAACTTGCAGTAAATTCCTGGATACGTGATACTGTAATTCTGCCTGTAATCATGGCACGGATGGCAGAAAACAATTGACATATGTCATTGAATTGGAGCTGCCATTTTTCATTTCTATAGTTTACAAATATTAATAAAAAAATACTATAGCTGATTTTATGTAGGTTAGTACATAATATTTACCACCCCAAGAACCTCACGTTTAAAGACCTTCTAGCAATGTAACCAGCATCCTGTCTTAACTATGCTCAAAACTAATTCACTATGTCACTATTAGTCATTGTTTTATGAAAACCCAACTCATAAAACTCATTGTTTTATGAAAACTCAACTATTTCTTCAAGATAGTGCTGTCTCGTTTTCTCAAGCCATCATGGCAGGAACTTTCATCCATAAATAAAGGGATACTTAATAAGAGAGACAATTGAGCATAGTGATTAAGGCTAGAAACCAGGAGACCATGAGTTCCAGTTCTGCCTTAGGCATCAAGCCAATGGGGTAACTTTGGGACAGTTCCTCTCTCTCAGCCTTTGGAGGCGTGCAATGGCAAACTACTTCATCTAAACCTTGTCAAAACCAGGTAGTTGTCAGAGGTCAAAAATTACCTCAAAGGTAGAAAACCCACACACCTTGATCCAAGCCATAAATAATATTTAACCCAAACCTCAATTTCTAATTTATCAGAGGGGTTCTTTTAAGACTTAGAGAATCAAGCAAAGGAAGATCTTTGTTTTGCAGGAACATGGAAGATTTTGTCAGGCTCTGCCCTAATCAAGAGACATTGAAGTTATCTCCATTTCTATTCTGGTTTCATTCTTCCTTTTAAAGCAAAACCTTGTGAACAACAAGTCAGCTGGGTTTAGGATTACCCCATTCTTTTTTTTTTTTCAACAACTGCCAATACAGTCTTTTTAAACTACCTTTCTAAGAATACCAGTTGCATGTTTACATATTGCTGCTCACTTGGTTTTATTTTATGTATATATGTTAAGCTTATATTTGTCATAACTGAGGGATTGCTTGCAGTGAGTGGATCAGTGGCTGAGCAAACAAGTTATTATTTTTTATTAAGTAGAGGAAAAAAGAGAGAAATACATAAACACACATATCAACAAAGGCAGAAGGCAGGAGTTTCCCCTGTCTACTTCGTTATTTGAAATTCCCCTGGAAGTTTTGGCCAACAAGATCTGAAAAGATAAACAGATAATAGGGATCAAAATTCAAGGACAGGAATGCAAGATGATATGTTGTGCTGACAATGTAGTACTAATAATTATGCAACCAGAAAGGTCTAAGCAACAGTTGATGAAAGTAATCAAAGATTTTGTGTGCTTTTCTCCATACAAAAAATCAACAAAAATAAAACAGATAATAACAAGGCATTTAACTCCTGAAGAAGAATATTTTATGGGGGGAAAAAGCTTATTTGTGGAATAACAAAAAGATCCAGTTAAATATTTAAGACTTTACCTGAGAGGGTGCAATAAAAATATATTTCAAAACAGTTACAATGAATTATGGAAAGAAAGAAAACAAGACTTGGAAAAGCTTTAAACTTTGCTATCTAGGACTTATCACGACAATAAAAATGAATGCATTATCCAATGTAAATCTTGTATTTCAAATGGCACCAATTCAGATTTCAGGAAGCAAGTTATTACATACCTATGACTCAGGAGCTGCAGTCTCTGTAATAGAGCTTGGATGAGGCCACAAAAATCTGGACCAACCCTTCTCTGTCTCTGTCAGTGAATTTCATGATCTCCTCACATCGGAAGATGTAGGGGTCGCCTAATAATCTTCAAATCAAAACAATGTCGTAGCTTTTTTCTTCTGTGTTTTCCCTTCTTGCTTTCCCAGTTGACACACCAGCTGATGCACTAGTACACAGACTTCATATGTATATTACTGGATCCTCAGGCCAGATGGCAAAGCCATGGTTTCAGACTCTTCCTGAAGGCTAGCAAGATCAAAGCCAATCTAACTTCAGGGGGACTGATGTTCCAAAGGGCAGGTGCCATGGCAGAAAACGATCTACTGACTCTACTTCTGGATCCTGTCAGATGACATTTCTTCTTGGATTGGACCTGCAATCCAAGAAGAATTTAGACCTTCCTGGTAAACCTGATGGAACTGTTATGATTGGGATGCAGTGCCTCAATTATTTACTAGTAACATGCCCCCAAAATGGGAGGGGGATCTGTTTTGTACACCTGTGTTGGCACGCAGCTAGAAACCCACTAATTTCTCACCTGTAAAGGAGATAGGGGGAAAATTGCACTTTCAGACTACAAAGATTCTGTTAACGTGTGGCTGACCAGTCTTTCAAGTCTCATGCTCTCTTCTAAAGAGAAGAATTTTAGGGAGGGGGGGGGGCTGCTATCTACTGAGCTGGCAGCATCAGCAACAAATAGATGTACAGATGACCAATTTACAGAATGCCATGATAAAAACTAATGCAACAGCAGGGACAAAATTTTCCTCAACCTGCAGCAGCACAACAAATTGCGGTTCCACCAATGCTCCTGTATTGCCATGTGACCTTGCTGGAGAAGTTAACGGAGGATCCATTCTGAGCACCTTTCTCTGCCCATTATGCAGTTGTGGGCTAAGACCACTATTATTTGAGTATTCTCCAGACAGCATCTCTCTTCCTCGTTTCTCAAGATCTTTGTCACATGCCATTATCTCAGGAAATTGTGTGTTCTAGTCACTCTCAGCCTAGGATAGCAAAACGACACTTCCCAAAAACTTGTTGAGAAACCTATAGAAACCTACAGGCAGTCTCCTGGGGTCAGCATTGACTCGAAGGGACCCAAAAATCCCCAAGTCTTCCTGAAATTACAGTTTTGCCCTTCACTGTATGGGACATATTATAAACACATCTGCTCATCTGCTTCTGTCCATGAAATGCCTTTCAGATATTCCAATTCTGCATTCTAAAAGAAATTATGAAAGCAATGGAATTAGGATTTGTATTGCATTGGCCTCAAGGATTCTTTGTGTGTTGGGGTTGAGTATCTGACTTTGTATATCATTCAACAATAACTCATGGTAACCCATAGTTTACCCACATAGTTTAACCACATTATAGTTAGCCTACCATAACAAATGAAACAATGATTCAGTGTGTGTACCCAGTACTGAACTAAATCAGCAAAGATAACAGGCCCTTGTTCATATTTGGGCAGCTATTACACAAGTAGTTAACATACTCTAAAAAATTTCAAAACTTTGAAATCTTTAAAGGACTATATAGCACTGTGTAATTTAATCCAGTGTCTTTGTTGATTTTAAGAAAGTGTAGCATCCCCAGCTAGCTTAAGTTTCCTCATTCTAAGGCATGTCTGTCACAAGTTCTACTGGAGTTAGCGAGCCTGAACCGAGTATAATGTGTTTGTCTCCTTAGAAACTGTATAATTTTTGAAAAGACCTGCTGATAAGAATGTGTAACACTTTGTTTGCTGTTCATTTGTTCAAGGGAATGAAAGGATTCTCAGCATATTTCCATTACAATTCCTATTTTGGCTGCCTCTCTGAGTCTTCTAGCTTTTTCTGCTTTTGAATGGTATGCTCTAGGGGTTTATTACAGAATACAAGGCAGATTATTTTACATTATTTTACATTCTAACAGCAATGAAGTTCTTTTTGCATATTAAATGATGTTAGCAAACAGAGCACCACAGAGCAAATTAAAGCAGCCTATATCGGCAGATTTCAGCAATGCATTGGGGAGAACAGAGTAGGGAAAAAGATAGAAAATACAATCATTTGTGAGAAAAGAGGATATTCCAGGAGACAAAGTGCTTATTTCTGTTTGTGAAATACAGAAGGATCTACCATGTGTGTTGTACTCTGGTGTGGCTTTGTTCTTGTAAAGAGGAGATGAGATTTTAATCCCTAACCCTAAACTGAACTACCTAAAGTATTTAGCTGGGCTCTCCCTTGAGTGAATGTTCCTCTGCAAAAAGAGAAAGATCCCCCCCCCCCCCCCCGGTCAGGCTTAAAAAGAATCAAAAAGACCTTTTTGCAGATATCTGAGCTGCAGAAATCCAATGGTTGCTAGAGGGCAGCAAAGTACATCTGTACTGTTTGTATGGCTGTTTTTTATTTTTTACTAGTTGATAATCTGGCGTTGCCAGGGTTCTGCCTTTGAAGTGATTATCTATATTAGCAGACATCTCCTCCGAAAACTTTCCCTCTTTGAAGCTGAAGGCCTAGGGTATTGTTGTTTTTAAGGACCAATCCCCCTTACCAGAGAGAGCCCCCCTGTTGTGTACTGTGAAGCTATTACCATGGCAACCCCACTGTGCTGTACAGTAGAAGCCATTTTAAGGCACAACAGGCTGTATCTTAACAGAACTTGAATCCAAAATGCACACTATCACTGTCAAAAGTACTGTGATTTGACACTATAGATATAATTCATTCCTTTTCATTTCAGTGGCCCAGGCATTCCAGAGTTATGCTGGAACACAGACACAGACACACACACACCGAGGGGTGTTAGGAGTGTCTTACAGTGGTGGGATTCAAGTAATTTAACAACCGGTTCTCTGTCCTAATGATTTCTTCCAACAACCAGTTTGCCAAACTGCTCAGAAAGTTAACAACCGGTTCTCCCAAAGTGGTGCGAACTGGTTGAATCCCACCACTGGTGTCTTACTCCCATAGTATTTTTTTCCAGAGAGTAAGTCATCTGTGGACCAAGTTTGGTTGAAATTGTTTGACGCGTTCCAGAGTTATTCTGGAGCGCGCGCACACACACACACACACACACTTTATGTATATATAGATTTTTTGGGTACTATTTATGTTTTAATTGTAAGACATGCAGAGACATAAATATGAGATGGCAGCTATATAAGTTCTTTTTTTCCCCTTTCATTCAATTCTGTCCGATTCTCAGAGACTGCTTAGATAAGTCTTTGCAATTTTCTTGGCAAGGTTTTTCAGATGTGGTTTGCCCTCCTTTCTAGGGCTGAGAGTCAGTTACTGGCCCAAGGTCATCCACCTGGCTTTATGCCCAAGGAAGCACTAGAATTTAAAGTCTCCCGGTTTTTAGCCCAACGCTCATATAAGCTTCAACACTCTATGATAAATATAATACAATACTCTATGGAAGTATGAAATAATTACAATTTGTATCTTTCTTATTGTATCCTTCTTTTTTAGCCTTTAATAAAAGCGGTAATGAAGAGTTTTGGTTGAATATGTTTTTCCTATTTCCTACACCCATTTACACGAAGAGCAAAACTTAAGAAATCACTGGTTATGTTCATGATATGCATAATAGTAATATGGCGTATGGCTTAACATGTCTGAATAAGCTCATTTGCTGATTGGCAGTTCTTTCAATCCTTTCCCTCATTTGTCCTGGTTAGTTTATTTGTAAGTCATTTACCGTGTTTCCCCCAAAATAAGACCCTGTCTTATATTTTTTTGAACCCTGAAATAAGCGCTTGGGCTTATTATCAGGGGATGTCTTATTTTGGAGGAAACAGGGTGTCAGGTTCCAAACAAAAGAAAAAGAAAGAAACACAGCCAAAAACAAACCTGGTTTGTTGTTGCCTGCTTTACTTCTTTTTTGGCACGCACTGACAGTCGCAAAAGGAACTTCTTGTTAGGGCTAACCACCCATGCTCCCCACTACCTTTTAAACTATAAGCACCACCCACCCACTCACTCACGTGCGCAACCCCCTCCCACGTGACCCTGAAATGAGCATGGGATAATACATGTGAAGAAGCCAGCATCCGCCTTAAGTCCAGCCTTTCTTTTCCTCCTACTCTGCTGCCAGTAAGTTATTAAGGAGGACTGGTCCTCTTCCTTCGCTGCCAATCAGCCTTTACTGCCAGTCAGCCTTTACAGGAGGACCCTTCCTGGCCAATCATCCAGGACGTTTCAGGACGGGCAGGGAGAGCGGTGGCTGCCTCCCCTCTGAATGGCAGCTCCAGGCTGGCCGGCTGGCATGTCGGAGCTGACACAGGGTAGCAGATCCTAAATTTGGCTGATTCTGTTTTTGTCTGGACAGTTATAACCAAACTCAGACTTAAATACAAATCACCTTTTTCTGTCTCTTCAGGAAACAACCTGCATCTGTTTCATTATGAACAAGGGACCAACGTGAAAATCAGGCATATTGTTGAACTTGATTAGCAAATTAGACATTACAGGATAGTGTCGGCAGAGTAGTAATGTCCCTAAATCATGCTAATTATTGTCCTCATTTTTTCCATTCTTCTGCATGCTTGATTGCCCTTTTTGACTCCCATCTAGTTTAAAGTAAGACCACAAATTAGCAAGATTTACGCAACATAGCAAACTAAAATGTGCTTGGCTAGCGTATATGTAGATAAACAGGTAGTATAAACCAGGCCATTGGGTTTCTTTGGTTAACCAAACGTTGGTTCTCTGTGGTTTACCATTTATGTCAGCAGAAAGGAATGCATGTTGTCTTCTAACTTTGGCAACACTAGTTTCTACCCCTGCTGTGTCATTCTGTATTTTGTGCTGTTTAGCAGCAAACAAATAAGAGGGGTATATTGTAGCGTTTGTCATAGAGGAACCCAATCAAAATAACTCTAACCCCCCCCACCCCTTTTTTAAAAAGTTGCTTACTGATGAATATTGCATACCTGTTAATTACTGTGCAAATACAACCTTGTAAGTGTACTTTCCCTCTGGAATGTGTGTCAGCAGGCACCTGCTCTGAGGGCATGAGTCATGTAGAATTTAAGTGGTACAGGGCTGGGCTGTTGATTAAAAGTAACTCAGTAGTCTGTTTGTTCTACATCATATTTGTAATCTTTAGAACTTTGTACACCTGCAGTAGATTCCTGTCACTTTACAATTACGTCTGTCACAGAAGACGGAAGAAATTCCTCTCTATCGCAATCTTATGTACTAGGTAGAAGTCTGTTGTTTGCTAAGCTGAGACTTCTAACTGGTTTGTTGAAGAGGTCATGGTGGCTTGTTTTAAATGAAATGCTATGCCAAAATGAGTAGGTTTACCCATCACAATAAGCCCTAAGCAAACAATCCATCTTATGGTGGAATATTACACGGGAAGCAGCACCTGAGATCATGTTTAGTATGTAATTTTGAAAATCCATAAATAAAAATATGGATTCAAACATCAGCACCCAAGCAGTTATATTCCTCACGTTGAGTGAAACACACATTTCCAAAATGTGCTTCTTGGAACTGCCTAAAACATACTATGAAACTAGAACACTCTGATATATTGTGACATAGCAGTTAAAGTTTTAAAATCCCAGGGATTTTATATTCTGTAGTGCACTTGTACTGCAGTGCTCCTTCTCTCCAGTTTGTACACGCTCGTGTGATGTGCTACTGCACACCTTCTCAACCTGCTCACACCTGCATAGTGCTGCAGCACCCCTTCCGCAACCCACATGCACTCAATGCAGCATAACCCCCTCCCCCCTCTACAATACTCAATCACTCTCCAGCTTGTTTGGAAGCTGCCCAGGGCTTGCAACTTCCATCCTGCTTTCCAAGTGACTTCGCTGGCAGGAAGTTGCCAGTCATAATCATATGAGATCCCCTCACTTAACAACCCACAATTCTAGCTTAATGATGGAAACTGGGATTGCTGTTGCTAAGCAATGCAATCATTTGACATTGCACACTTTATGATCACATGCTTAGTGACAGAAATTCTGCTCCCAATTGCTGTCATAACTCAAAGACTACCTATAGTAAATGAATGGTCTTCTATACTTACTGCTGCTTAAATTGCAATTGATCAAATATATGCAGCAGTGGTTTAATATGGAAAAAGACAATGAGGTAATCTCATTCCAGCATTCATATCTGGAGATAAATGTATCTGTTTTATCATTTTTATTAGCAGTGTGGTTTAACGATTAACAGATAGGACTATGATTGGAGAAATCTAAGTTCAAGTGCACCCTTGGCTATAAAAGCTGGGTGACTTTGCACTTTGAGTTGGACTCTCAGTCCAATCTGTATTGTGCAGGATCTTGTGGGAAAAATGGAGGTATATTCTAGATATGTTGCCTTGAGTTCCTGGAAGAAAGTAGGGAACAAACCCAATAGCAAGTGTCTTTTATTTTTCACTCTGTGACCCCTTGTTCTGTCTTCCATACTTGGATAACAAAGAGAGAGACTGTAGTTGTACAAAATTTTGCAGTGTTACACATTCATCAAAAAACGACTGCATATGCCAAGTGCTTTGTTTCAGCTAGACATTAAATGACTCTTAAGTGGAGAAAAATTGTCCTAGCCTACTCCCAGATCCCTTTTCAATTAAATTGGGGTTTGTGGAAATCACTCCGTCAAGTTCTTTCAAATGTGGAAAGGACCATTATTGTTCTATAAAGCTGCAATTTTAAAGGTGCGGAAGCAATGAAAAACAAAATGGTATGTAACATAAAATAACCAATTTCAAAAGAGCACAGTTTTAGTTTCAGTCTTCATGCTGAATTATATTTCGTTTGGAGTTGAAAATAGAAAAAGTACATATGATAAAATGTAGTTATCATACATAGGGAAACCGTATCTTCTTTTGTGTGACACTAAACGAGCATAGTTATCTACATTCCCGAAGTTGCCATAAAAATACTCTGGCATAATTTCTATTACCCTGATGGCTAAGCAATAATCTGCTTCAGAAACAAGGTTTCTGAGTGATCGTCTTTCTGAAGCTTTAGTGAGAGAGAAGTTAAGGAATTTATTCTGTATCTATCAATTACATTTTCTTATGTCGGGTGGAACTGGAGCAAAGGAAAAAAATGAAGTTTTGATTTATGGGTTATATCATTTCTCATATCTGTATGATGTAGATAGCCTTTCAGAGAAGGCTATCTACCTCTTCTTTGCCAGGAGATGATAATTTGGTTTCTCTTGATTACTTACCTTTTCATTTGCATTGGTCCTTTCTCTCACACTTGTTCTCACTGGGTTTTTTTCCCTCACACACTTATTTGCTCTCTACTCATCTTTGTTGTCTTGCTTGTTCCCCTAGGCTCAACTGCTCTCTTGCTCAGTCACCACACCTGTGCCCTGTCTCACCTTCACAGTCTCACTCTAAATACTGGTGGTGGAAGTTGTAGACAAAGCTTGGCAGATGGATTCTCCGCGTCTTCTGCCATTTTCTCCCCTACCTCTGACAATCTAGCTCAGTGATGGCTAACCTTTTCCAGACTGAGTGCCCAAAGCTTGCGCCCAACCCCCGAAATGCAATGTGTGTGCGGGGCCTGCGAATGCACCCTGTGCCCCCACATATGCATGTTTGGGCCCCTGCACGTGCCCCCCCACACATGTGCACGTGCCCCACACATGCCCTGCCCCCTGTGCATGTGCGGCAGAGACCCAAAGACCAGCTGGCCAGTAGGAAGTGTGCACACATGTGCAGCAGAGCTGAACTGGGGCGACGGCTCATGTGCCATCAGAGAGGGTGCTGCGTGCCACTTCTGGCACACATACCATAGGTTCACCATCATGGATCTAGCTCATCCTGTCCCTCAGTTCTGCTGCCACAATGGCAATCAACTCATGGCCACTTTACAAAAAGAATTAAACCCCAAAAAGATTTACATTATTATTGGTATCGCTCCCCTCTCCCTCTCCCTCCCCCTCCCCCTTTCTTCCTTTCTCTCTCCCCCCTCTCCCTTTCTCGCTTCATCTATCATGTATCTATCATCTATCTCATTTGTGTAGCCTTATAAAAAGTGAATGATTTAATGAAATCAACTATCAAATGAGAAGAGAAGTTGTAAATTTGCATAGGAATCCCATTCTCTTCAGGAAATTATTGTCTCCTGCAGCAATGGAAAGGGTGTGATATCTCTCTGACAACACTATAGAAATTCTTTTGATACTGCTTCATCTCCACAAATAAAGTTTTCCCAAGAAGATCCTGAAGACATATTAAGGCAGTTAACTTTGGCATCCAGGAAGTTTTGCAGTCTAAATGAGACTGGGAAACCAACAAAATGGCTCATAAATCTCCCATCCTCCATCACAAGTCCTGGCATTTTCTTAACTCCACCTCCACTTGTTTAAACAGGCTTTTTAGCAGGGGTGAAATCCAGCAGGTTCTGACAGGTTTTGGAGAACTGGTAGTGGAAATTTTGAGTAGTTCAGAGAACAAGCAAATACAACCTCTGGCTGGTCCCAGAGTAGGGTTGGAATGGGGATTTTGCAATATCCTTCTCCTGGAGTGAGGTGGAAATGGAAATTTTGCAGTAACCTTCCCCTGCCACATCCACCAAGCCACACCCACCATGCCCACCAAGCCACGCCCACAGAACAGGTACTAACAAATTTGAATTTCACCACTGAAATGGTGAAATTTTTAGCTTTCATCTCCAACACAGAGAGGGCAGCAGTCTCCACAGAAGCCAGGCAACTGTCATTTCTGTAGACCGGAAGGGGCAAACCTGTAACATTCTAAAGCAATCCCATCCCTTAACAGCTTCATCATCAGCATAGTGAATGAAGTCTCTTGCATTGCAAGACTCCTAAGTCTTTCATTGGGAAAAGGCGAAAGATATTACTTTTAAGCCAAAGCAGGTTAAAAATTAAAGTAAGCTTCATCCACAATACTCTGCGGATGAGATTAAGATAGTTTCATGAGGACATGGACTTCAATGGTAGAGTGAAGCTATTCTATTTCACAATTACAGGGACATAAAGATCAGTCAAAATTGTCTGTGAAAGTTTCTTGGTGTATTGTGTTTTTGGCAAAGGCATTGATAATACATGAAAAATCAAGTTTCTATTGAGTCAAGGTCAGCTCCTGCTGATTAAATGGATATTCCATGTTATTTTCTTGGCACTGAATGTGGAAGTGATTTGCAGCTGTTTTCTTCCAGTTTTCAGCTTCCCAGTCTATCCTATTTCTCTGGTCTCCTATTCCAATACTAACCAAATCACCACTCCTGCTTAGCTTTTTAGAGATCAGTCAAGATCGGCCATGTAACACTGATAGAAACAAAGTGAAATAAGGAGAGTCTTGATATTTTTAAAATGGAACATTACTGATTAGATGGGATTTCTAATGGATGGAGCTGAAAACTGAGGATACTCATATGATGCTATTGAATGACTACAATAATTTGATGAATTGAAACCAAAGCTGTGCAAGTGTACTGAATCAGAGTGCCAATTAAAATAATAAATGGTTGTCTGAATGGATTTCTCTAAACCATAGATCAAACTGGTTTTGTTCAAGTTCAGATATAACAGCAAAGCAGTTACTTGCAGGGTAGAAGCAAAACTTTCTAGTCTGATCACTGTATTATTGGATGAAGGACCAGATGGGAGATTTCATGTCTGATACTTATTGACATCTTATAGTATGTAATTTTATTCTCTTTTTTCCTTTATAAAATATTTTTATCAAAATGCCACATTAAAGCTGCTTTAACCACTCTGATTAGAGCTGAAAGAAATATTTTGGAACTGGTTGAGGGGAGATGTTGACACTTAGTCTGTGCACGTCAATTGCCTTGGTAATTTAAATTTGTGTTTGTGTGTATGGTTGATATTCCAGTTAGGCCTTTGTATACTGGCAAATGAATAAATGTAGATTGTTTTCAATAATCTCCCCTTCCAAGTTAGTTCTAAGATGATAATTATTATGATAAGAGTCACATTCTATTATATGGGTGGCCATATACATTTGAATAATAAATAAATAAAATTATTCTGACAATTAACATTAGACAAAACACTTCTTAAAAATAAAATAAAAACTCCTGAGGAAAAAAAATAGATTGAATCGTGTTTTGTTTAATTACATATGCAATGATTTATAATCTTGTAAATTGCCACAGTCAGATTTTCTTTTGTTTTCTCACTGTAACAGCAAACCTATCTTATTTTGAGTTTTACCGTCTTGGATACCGTTCTATCTTTCTCTATCTTGGAATTGGTAGTTTTTAATAGTTTCTTTAAAAATCCCTTTGTAGGAATGTGTTATTGTATTTTACTGAAATGATCTTTGATTTGCCTTATTTATACTGTTTTGCAGGTTGATTCTATTTGCTCAGAAATTTTTGTCAATTGGGTTTCTTTTTTTACACCTTAGGACACTTTCTCAATACTTTTAATTAGGAGAACATGGGTATTGCATTAAATATCCATGTACAGCAGTGACAGTTTATCTATCAGTATCTCATATCCTCTATTTGTGTATATATGAGTGACTAAGTCACATACGTAAGCCTAGCTGGATGATTTAAATTTTACTAAAAACCACAATCTTGAATCCAAAAAAGTCTAGAGTAAAAAGCACTTCTGTAAAAGTGCAGATTTCCTCCAATTTATGTGTTATACTGCACATATACATATATCCCCCACAACTCTATGTAATTTTCAGACAATTTAATTAATATGTGGAAATGCTCTGGGGACTTGTCTGTCTGGAAGCTGAAGGAGGAAGCTCAGGAACCATGGAAACCAAACAACCTTGGAGGAGTTCTTTATCATTTCTGGATTACTATCTCTTCCTACAGATTTTTAAATTAGATCAAATATAAAGATGTCTTCAAGTCCAGCTTGACTTCAGTGCAGTCTTCTTGGCAGCACTACAGAAGTGGTTTGCTGTTGTTTTCTTCCAAGCTGGTTTGCTGTTCTTATCTGGCTTTCCAGATTGACCAACAGAGAAGAGATTAAATAAAATATTTTCCTTCTATAAATAATGTATTATATCCAAGAAGTCCTTGATGGTCTCTGAGCTTGGTTGTTTGCTTGCAGGTGTTTCATTACCTGACAAGATAACATCTTCAGCGTGTTTGCAAGCAAACAGCCAAGCTCAGAGACCACCAAGGATTCCATAGTTCAACTCTCAGCTACCTATATTGTGTTCTATTGATGCTAGTGGCTAATAAAGAAATTGCAATTGAGTGGCTAAAACAAATATTTTGTTCCTTATAAGTACTGATTACAGACACAGTTAATAGTTTTAACTTGTAATACAATGCACTATCTTTTCCAATCCATTGACTATAGAAAATGCATATTACACATATAAGATATTTGTATGTCAAAAATTAATAAAAGAAATATGATTTGCATGAAAGAAAGATAACCTATTGTTTGTTGACTTACAGTACTGCATTCTAACCACTGTGCCACTACGGCTCTTATTTTCTTATGAATATAAACTGCTTCCAGCCTAGCATACTAGATAGTCAGTTCACATTTTCATGTAGTAAAGATGCTTTAGGTCAGGAATGTCAAACTCGATTTCATTGAGGGCTGCATCAGGGTTGTGTTTGACCTCAGAGGGCATGGCCATGGTGGGGGTGGCCAGATTGACTTCACTGATATCAGGGACACCTGTGGTGGCCCAGAAGGGGCCGGAGAGATCCACTTTTGCTAGTAGTTTGTTTTGCGAGCAATCTGCCAGTGAAAATGAAGCTGGGGGTGTGTGCTCTGTTTTCAGCTGTGACAACCTCCTGCAGCCCTCTGCCAATGAAAAGGGCCACTGCGCATGGCCCTCCCGAGCTCTGTTTTCACTGTGGACCAGTCTTTCACTGTTTCCAGGGTGGCCCCATGGGCCAGATCGAAGCACCTCGCAGGCCGGATTTGGCCCACAGGCCTTGAGTTTGACACCCCTGGTTTAAGTCAATAAGAAAGACAAAAAAGTCAGGGTAGTGGACATGGCAGTGCCTGCAGACAACAGAGTAGAAGAGAAAGAACTGGAAAAGAACAAAGCATCTTAGATCAGGGGTCCCCAACCCCAGACAATGGCCCACTATGGGACCGTAGCCTATTGAGAACCAGGACACGTAAGTGCTGGGCTAGCGTGCACATGCGTGTGCAGCTCAACTTACATGAGTGGCGGGCTACTGCTAGTGCAGCTCAGTTCCCCTTCCCCCGCCACTGCACTGCCAAGCTGCAAAAGTTGGGGACCACTGTCTTAGATAACTAACAAAGATCTGCAAATAGAAATAGAGTGACTGTGACAAAAGAAAGCAAAGATAGTGTCAAAGTAACAGTTATCTTGGATGCAATCCCAAAACAACTGGAGCAGCATTTGAGCATCACCAGCATTGACAACTTCACCATCTGTTAATTGCAAAAGGCAGCTTTACTCAGAACAGGTTAGTCTGATGGTATCAGATGCCCCTAACACCATCAAACATCAACATCTAGCTACACCAGGTCCTTAGGAAAGACTTGAAAGGTGGATAAAAATGTCAAATCTAGTCTGACTGTTCAACAAGCCATAATAATAATTATAACTCTCCAATATCCATCTAGAGATTGTGAGAGAACGCCGCATTTGTTGCAGATCAGGTGACACTTGCAGTCTGTCCAGATCATTATATCTTGGATTTTCTTCTTATTAACTTATTAATTAGAGTGCAGTACTGCAGGCTACTTCTTCTAACTGCCAGCTGACTGCAATTTGGCAATTCAAATCTCACAAGGCTCAAGGTTGACTCCGCCTTCCATCCTTTCAAGTTGGGTAAAATTGGGACCCAAATTGTTGGGGGCAGTATGCTGATTCTGTAAACCGCTTAGAGAGGGTTGTAAAGCACTGTAAAGCGGTATATAACTCTAATTGCTATTGTTATTAATAACTGACTGGGATCTGGGAAACCTTGTAACCAATTTTCTTGAAAAAATAGTTTATTTTCTTCATTTAATAATGTTTGATTTTGTACATGTCTTATGAGATTGTAGGTTTATTTACCTACAAAAAGAAAAAAAGTGAATCATTTAGCTATCAGCACTCTATACCAATTGGTAGAATTATTGAACTTAGTTTGATTTTTGACCTTTTAATTACCAGAAAAGTATCACAGGCTGTGAGATTTCCCACTTTCTCCCATACCAGAGTAGGGTTGATACAGAGTGTAGGATTGGAAAGCATATGAGGTGAAGCCTTTCAGCAGACTATCATAGCTGTGGTACTCTGATTAAGTGATCTTCAGAAAACTTCTTTGCAACGTAAAACACATGGCATAAGGATAGACATGAATGTGTTTCTTTTGCAAAAGCATCCCAATGTTGATAGTGCCTGGAATTCTCTTTGTTTTGTTCAGCTTGGAGATCTTTTTAATAAAACTTCACTGTAAGTAAAATTTCAACTGTTTAGTAAGTATGACAAACCAAATTTGTGGTCACCTACTTGCCAATTCAAGCAAACTGAGAGACGTAAAACTATATGATGCCCCATGCTGCAGTTAGCATGGATTAATTGCTCTATTGATGCAGTTGAATACCAAAACCTAATCAATTTGAAATTTAGTATGTGATGTAGGCTTCCTGCACTAAATAAATTTTTATTTTCTTTAAAGCTATGATTTATAGCAGATAGTCTGAAATAATACTAAATTGTATACTAAGCAAGATAAGTTTTCACCATTGTTGATCTCAAATCCAATAACAAATACTTCATTTGCTGATAAGTCTTGAAGAAAAAATTACAATCAATCCGAAGTCCTAATCCTCTGTCTACAGTTTATTTCACATATTGCTTAATAGCTAATTTATAACCTAAGAAAATAACATAAGGCTGAGAAAGTTCTCCAGATCGTTCTTGGATTGTTTAGTGATCACTAAGTAACAGACTAGCATATTAATTTGGCAATGATGGAATTTTAAGACACAATATATTCTTTAAAATATTACAATAAAAATGCCCCCCTTTTTACGACTCTGTAATAGTTCAGGATAGACTTGGGGCAACTGGATGGAACTGAATGTTTACTGGCTGGATGCCCTTCCTGATGCCATGTGAAGTTCACAGCAGATATTTTTTCTTTGTGCCCTAGAAGAGAAACTGTCGCTCGCTAGGATTGAACTCTCAACCTTCTGACTAGGAGATGAGCGTCTTCACCACTAGGCCACCAAGGCACTCTTTTAAAAAAATTACAAGGAAGAGGCCAAAACAAAACAAAAAAAACCCCACCCTGAGTTAGAAGTGATAACTATTTCAGAACTGCCATTACAAAATTCACTCATTTCATGAAGGGAAGAATCTTTGAAGAATTTTGGATGACTAACAAATTTAAATAATGAAAGAAAAAATAATAATTCCTTAGAACAGATAAAATACTGCAATAATGCCTTTAAAACCATCAAACAACATCTGCCTAGAGATCTGCCTACCCCAGGTCCTTGGGAAGAATAAAAAATGCCAAATCCAGTCTAAACATCTGGCTAAACATGAAATATTTTGAATTTACCCTAATTTTACCAATCTCTCCCCCTCCCCTCTCCCTCTCACACACAAATGCATCCAGAAGGCTTGCTTGGAACTATATTTTTAGGCATTACATTAATAATTTTAGGCCTTGATTAGCCCTTGAATTATTAAGTTTTCACAATTCTTAGAATGTGAAGCTATATGCAGGTTCATCATCATCATAACAAATTGTACTGCATAGTATCAAGCAACTCCAAGAGTTTTGATGAATTGTAGTGGATGTTACGGCTGTTATCTATTATAGTTAATTTTAAAATCAATACTTCATCCTGTAAGGTACTATAAGGTGCTTCTTATATATACTTTGGTGGAAATGAATGGACTACTAAATGTAACAAATATCTGTAATTGGAGATCAAAGTGAATATAAATTTTAAGAAATTGTTTAAAATCACTTATATATTATTGGAGTGGATCAACTAGTAATTTATTTCACAAATTATCAGTTTATCTTGTTGGAAGAAATATCCTTCTGGGTTTGGCTCCAAGTGGGGAAAAAGACACTTGAAACATGGAGGCTGCTTGGAAAGATGGTTTAATGATGGACAGGATCACATGGTTTGAGTTCCTGAGCAGAAAAGGGGAGAGATGCTGAGAGCTTCTGGGTTTTATCCTGATTGGTTGTCAGACTCCCCAGGGAGTGGGTGTCTTAGCTAGCCTTGCTGGCTGATGTAATCTTCCAAGGTGCCATGTGGTGAGTTTCTGTTGCTAGATGGGTCCTATTGTGTTGCAGATGATGGTCCATTGACAAAGATGGGGGGGACGGGAATTGGGCTTCTGCCTCTGGCCCATTGACAAAGGTGGGGGTGAGGCAGGAAGCTGCTTTGTCTTTAAAACATGTTTCTCCATTTCTCATCCAGGGAAATATAATATTCTGCCTTTTTAATATTCCCTAAAATATTTCATTCTAGGAGAGGGGTGAGTGCTAACTTCCTACAATCTAATTCAAGGACATTCATTCTGCTATATTTGTAAATAGGTTAGATATTGTGCTTAATTTTCTTTGCTGAACTCTTTAAGAGAGAGTAGAGTAATATATAGATTCTGCATTTTTTTTTCTTTAAAAGACCAGAAGAAGGAAAAAGGTGCAAAATTTTGTATGGATTAAGCCTTTTTTTAAATAGCTTTGTCTCATTGTTATACTCAACTCTAGAATTTTTAAATATATGAATATTTCTTTGACATCCCATGAATGAAAAATGATTCCTATTCTAGATTCAGATGTTGTTGAAGATTTTGACAAGACTGCCACCCTGTGGTTTCATGGTAAAATACTGACATTTCTTTTTCTATCTCTAGCTGTAGAGTACAAACATTAAGTTAATTAGAAATGCAAAAGAACTACTGGCAACAAACCTAATTTAGCATATGTATTAGCATGTCTAAATTAACTATCTAGTAATAATTATAAATTCAAAAAATATTTCAACAGCAAACTGAAAAGTATTTGTATTTCTCTCTCTGTGTGTGTACTTTTCTTCGTTTGGATTCTTGGCAACTGCCTGAATTAAATCCCTGCAGTTTTCTTGGTAATATTTTTCAAAATAGATTTGCCTTCCTGGGTTGAAGGAGAGTGACTGGCCAAAGTCACTTACCAAATGACCTTGTTTTTTTAATCTGAAATTCATTGATTGCAGTGACCTCATTTGGACAAAGCTTAAGAGGAATAATGATTGTGTGTTTTGATAACTTCTGTTCTGTTTCTGAACCTTCGTGTAATGTTTGTGTAATAATATATTAGCACAAAACAAACCTGTAGTGACTATAGAGGGGCATACTATACTCTGATGTCAAAAACCTGCTGTTAAGAACACCAATAATTTTCTAGCATTCCAGAATCACAAAGTACATCATGCTATTCGGACTGATTCAAGATTTTAAAGGACAACAGCAAACCTATCAGCAAGCATTGGTATTATCTCCCAAGTGGCACAACTACTTTTTTTCAATACATCTGTATCAGATACAACATTTTTTGCATGTTAGACTACCTCTCCATTCCCCCCTCCCCGAGACATGGATACACACAAAACATTGGTTTTCTATGGACATTTAGATATTTGGTTTTTGTTTCATTCTTTTAACGAAGTGTACTTTCCCACTAAATGTTGCCTATTGCTTTTATTAGAGACACCTGCATTTAAAGCCCATTTCCCTACACATTTGAGATTAATGGTTTGACGTAGGCAATGGTTAAACCATTTTCATTATATTGTCAAGTAAACGAGAATAAACTTGGCTTGAAGGACTCCATTTTGCTGTTACTGTTAATGGAATTTAGGATAGCTTTACTCTGTGATTTTCTCTGCCTTCTTCTGTGTTCAAATGTGATGTTTGATAATATTGACTATCTTAAGTAGATAGGTTGACCAGGATTTATGATGCTTTGCTTGCAATGGGGAAAAAAATTATATAGGCTTCACATCAGTTCCCTTCTCAACTCAACATTATTCTGTATGACCAGGGGTGGGTTCTACTTACCTTTACTACTGGTTTGCAATGTGGCCGCATGTGCGCCCTTCTGTGCATGAGCAGAAGCTTCCTGATGATGTTGGGGTCAGTGGGCGGAGCCTCCCACCAGTTTTACTACCGTTTTTATAGAACCGGTCCAAACCGGGGGCAACCCACCACTGTGTATGACAAAGAAAACCTCCCAGTAAAACTTACTGAATTACTCCATTCCAAAGCATGAAATAATGCATAATAGATAGACTGTAAAGGTAGTAATTGAACCTGCATGAAAAAAATTTTCTGGATAAATGTTTATTTAAAGCAAGAAAACTGAGAAATACTGGTTCTCTTTTTTGTTATTAGTGTGCTACTTATTTGTGAAATAAAATGTTCATGCTATTTTCACAACTCTTTTTCTGAAGAGCTTCGCAACCAGCTGTCTCCCTTATTCTTACTTATATAGCGTACAAGTTATTGGGGGCACCTGAACCAAACATCCACATGAAGTGTGATCCTGCTGAGAACAATTCATAAGCAATTTTGAGGCAATGAAGTGAATACACCCATCCTGCTCCAGTATGTGTTTCATTGACTTGTTGTACTCTGCTCCAATCTGATAGATACATTGCTGTTCTACAGGAAGCAAGCACTATTACCAGGTTGTTCTTGACTTAAGTCCACAATTGAGCCCAACATTTCTGTTGTTAAGTGAGACATTTGTCATCTCACTTTTTTTTTGAGTTTTGCCCCATTTTACAACATTTCTTGCCACAGTTGTTAAGTGAATCACTGCATTTGTTAAAGTAGTAACCCAGCTGTTAAGTGAATCTGGCTTCCCCACTGACTTTGTTGTCAGAAGGTTGCAAAAGTTGATCACATGACCTCAGGACACTGCAACCGCCATAAATATGAGTGAGTTGCCAAACGTCTTAATTTTGATCATATGATGATGGGGATGCTGCAATGGTCAGAAGTGTGGGGAAACGGTCATAAGTCACTTTTTCACTGCCATTGTAACTTCAAATGGTCACTAAACGAACTGTTGTAAGTCAAGGAGTACCTTTATTTGTTCGGTTCATATTGGTATGCCAGTGGCAAGCACAGAAGTCTCACATTCATTGCTGCTTTCAGAAATAAACTTCAGGTACAGATAGTCCTTGATTTACAACCACAAGGGTTTGAATTTTCCATTGCTAATTGAATTGTGCAGTCGTAATGTACAATTCTATCACTTAGCAACAGCAACCCCTGCAGTCTCAGTTGTTGTTAACTGAATCCAATGGAGGTTGGGCAAGCCAAATTTCTGCTTAGCTTCCCATTACCAAAATCAGTGGGGAAATGGCAGGAAGTTGCAAGTTCCAGGCAGGCAGGCAGGCAGGCAGGCAGGCAGGCAGGCAGGCAGGTAAGTGGTTGCTGTCAGGTGGGGGAAGGAGAGGTTATGCAGGGTGTGTAGGGATTGGGGATGAGACATGGGGGTGTTCAGCAGTGTGTGAGAGGCACCCTGTAAGTCAGAAAGGTATCTGTTAAACAGAGGTCTTTGTGGTTTGATGTGGATGTGCAGGGGTGCACAGCAATGAGAAGTGCTTTGTGGCAGTGGTGAGATTCAGCCAGTTCGCACCACTTCGGGAGACCCGGGTGTTAACTTTCTGAGCAGTTTGGCAAACTGGTTGTTGGAAGAAATTATTAGGGCAGAGAACCAGTTGTTAAATTACTTGAATCCCACCACTGCTTTGTGGGACAGAAAGGATGTGCAGTGGTGCTGTGCAGGTCTGGGAGAGTGCAGCATTGCATGACTGTGTGAAAGAGGTACCATGTAGGTTGGGAGTGTTCACACTGGTGCAAGGCAGTGCACCAGAGGCATCATACAGGTTGGGTTAGGGGATGTGCAAGAGATGCCATATAGATTGGGGAGGATTCATGTGGCGCACAGGGGTGCATGAGAGATGCCACCTGGGTTAGGAAGTCATGTGGGGGGTGTGTGTGGGATGCACAAGAGGTGCTATGTGGGTCAAGGCGGGTGTGTGGCAATGCAAGACAGTGTGCAAGAGGTGCCATGTGGATTGGAGAGGATGTGCAGGGCTATGGCATAAGTTGGTGAGTGTGCAGGAGGATGTATGAATGGCCAGCAAGTTGTAAGCACAGAGAAGTTGGGAAAGAGCGTGTAGGCGGAAGAGATTTATCCCAATGACCTCTGACCTTCTTTGCCAGCCAGTGAAGTCAGAAGAGAAGGTTGCAAATAGCAATCGTACGCAGGGTGCTTAGTAGCTGTAATTGCAAATAGGTTGACCGGTGCCCAGATCAAGATTGCATGACCATGGGGTTGCTGGATCTGCTGTAACTCTGAGTCAGAACCACCATTCATTCAGCACCATTGTAACTCTGAACAGTCACTGAATGAATGGTTGTAAGTCAAGGACTATCTGTAAGCAGAAACGGCATTGTAATCATTTTCAATTTTTATATAGTTTTACTTATCTCCCCCATTTGGGTTACCAATAAGTAACAGTGTTTGACAGATGGCTTGACACTCTGTGCTTGCAATGATCCTGCCTTTAAAGAAAATGCAATCAAGGCTATGGAATGGTTGCTTAGTATTTGGGTAGGACATTCTGAAATCCCATATTTTAGCATAATAGAACTGAAATTTGAAGCCAATTTAAAGGGCTCTAAGCAGTATCATTTCCAGTTTGCTTGCATGCTTCTTTATATGAAGTAATTCGTCAGCATTCATCTGTGAGTTAAAGAGTTCACTGTTTTTGTTTCTACTGTATGGAGAAAAGAAATGTGTTCATTAAAGCACAATTTTAAGAATTAGTTTTTAAATCATGAATAATACTTGAATTTAATTCTACATTAGTCAGGCACCATCTTAATTATTCTATCTGTTCTAGGAACCACACTTTTAAGTACAATTCAGAGGGGTTGCACCAGGTCCAGAGAAGGTGATGGGGATGATCAGTGTAGTAGCAACCAAGAGACATGGAAGGAACTGGGAATGTTTATGGGGTGACATAGCACTCTTCAAGAACCTGAAAAGATGCCATGCAGAAGAAAATCAAGACTTGTTGTCTATAATTGCAGGATGTCAGAAATGGAATAATTGTTCTACGTTATAGAAAGGCAGATTCCATATTGTATATCGACATTCTGTAGAACTTAGTAGTTATATAGTCAAAGCAATTATTTAGAAGTGAGTTGGGCTTTCTTTCATAGACTGCATCAGATAGAGATCAGATAGTAATCTGCTGGGAATGCTTTAATTTGAATTCTTGCACTGACTAAAGGGTTGAAATTAATGACCTTTGTGTGTGTTTTGTGTGTGTGTGTGTACACAGACACGTATGGCACATGATAACTCTCTGTTGTACAATGTTGTTCTAATGTTCTTATTTTTAATTGCCAATGGTCTTTTAAAAACATTTTGCCATATATGTGGAAAATCATTTTAATTAAATGAAACAATTATTTTGAATTAAAATAATGTATGCTCCCAATTTTCCCTATAGCTGCCATGCATTTTTCTCTATTGCACCTATGCAACGTTCAGCATTTTACTGTAATTCTCAGTATATTACAGATTTTTTTCCTATTATGCTTCTCGTTTGCTTCTAAAACAAAAGACATTAAATTTACAGGGGTTTTAGAGACTTTATTTATGTATAAACAATTTAAACACTTTGCCATAAATTATCTTTGCCTGTCTCTATTCTTTGCTTAGCAGCAAATTAAAATTAATATAAAAACTCAATGAACAATTCATACATGTATAATACAAAAAAGTTTTGTACCAAAGTTCTTATTAGACTCGTTTTTTATTTTTATTTTTTTTCCTTTTTCTTAGTGACCATAATGTGATTGTCTCAGTTTCTTGACCAAACAAACACACTAATATTTTTTTCTTTTTAAAATCTGAAACAGTGATTGTGCCTTCTGGCTGATGTATGTACAGGGTGATCTGAATTGGTGCCCATTTGCAACAGTGTTAACACAATGCCCACAGCTCTACCAGAACTGACCAACAAACTACTGAATCTAAACAGACTACACCCTGCAACTGTGTTACTGTCCACAATGGAATCTTCAAAGACAAACAGAGTATGAAATTTATCAGTAGTGATTTATAGCCACAATTTCAAATTGAACTTTACACTCTGCCCTCTTTGAATAAGTTAACCTTAGGCCAGACAAAAGCAGGGTCAGAGTGCAAGTTCAGATTTATATTCCTTAATATATTTCTGTTCCTATTTCCAGCGCTCTGTTGCTCCTGTTCTCCTTTCTTCCAGTTGCTACACACAAATCACCCCAGAAGTCATGTATTAAATGCACCTGTATTTTGCTTTTAAATGAAAAACCTCGAGAATGTTTTATCAAACAAGCAGCCTGAAGAATGTTTCTCATCAGCTGACTTAGTGGATGGTGGGTGGCCCTCTTGGATTTCTTGAACGTTTGCTCACATGTGAATGGAGTGAGGTAATATAAGATGAGGCCTTCTTTTTCAATCTTTTTTTTTTTGTTGTGAAATTATTATTATTATTTTTCTTTAGACCCACAACAAGTGGGTAATATTTATGGGGTACTTTTGAACTTAAGTGACTTAAAAGTGTTCAGTCTGGCTTTAGTCCACTTCAGGATGTAGTTCTTAATCCCTTGAACAGCAGCATTTGACTCAAAAAATGTGAGCTCTCTTGCCACTCCTTATCCCAAAGCAGCTCAGCCGAATGCCCCCGATGGTCTTCATCTCCTTAGGAGAGGAGATAACAGTTGTAACTACTGATTCATCCAGGCAAGGATGACAGCAGATTAATTGGTTACCTCTTTCCCATTTCATTCTGTCTTAAGAACTGGATGTTGCTGCTACTGTCTGCCAGCTCTGGATACTGCTCTACTGGGAGCACATAGTATCCTTCATACCCTTGGACTCTCCCTGTGCTCAAAAGCTGCTGCTTCTCTCCTTCAGTCCACAGGCGGCTCCCCTCTTTGCCATCCCGTGCCTTCTGTTGCTCTTTGGCCCAGGCTGACCCCAAAGCCCGCTGCCGAGCTTGGTCCAGAACTCTAGCCTTTTCTTCATCCAGAGTGTCTGGGGTCAGACCATAACGTATGTTAATCAATAAGGTGGAATATTGGAATTCAACGTTGGTAAACCTTCGAGTCCTTCCATTGATTAAGAGGGTTGGCTGGGACACTGTAACATTGACTCCGCTATCCAATACTTTGCGTCCACTTGTCATGGCCAGGGTGACAAGATCACCATCAGAGGAGCCAATCTTGACGAAATAATGGGTGTCTTTCCCCTCAATGCTATAGTGCATTTTGTCCAAGTAGTAAGCATTATTAAGCACTGACGCAATTTTCCGGCTGTCTTCCGTTGCAGTGCTTGAAATGCCAGTGGTTACCTTGCCTTCCTTCACAGCAAACATGATCCCCTTACCTATAATCGGAGTAGTGGTTGCAAACCAGTGACCTGCTTTCTCTCTACGACTGGCATGTAATTTTTTTGATATGACTTGTCCCTCAAGGGCCATGAAGGCTTGGTTGTGCCTCTCTGTGGTTTGCTGTACGCCGGTAATTAACTAAAAAAAAAAAAGATGGAAAAGACATTATTGATAAATAGAGAGATGATGATTCTGCAGCACTGTTATTGCCCCTTACTGTACTGATATAAAAAGACAAACATTGTCTGCTATCTTAAGAGGTGAAATGCTATAGGAGCAATTAATTGGGGAGTAGCTAAGGTAATATTTCAAATGTAAATATGAAAAGATATGATACTGGAATTCTAAACAAAAATTACAAAAAATATCTATCCAGCTGATTCAATCCAATGCATCAGTGTTTCACTAGTTTTACTCTTATCAGCTGTGCTTGTTATTGTTAACTTTACAAAACAATACAGCCAAGCAAAGCATTCAAATATCCCTTTCACAAAAAGCATTGGCACAATCAGTGCATTCTTCTAATTGTCCTGGTGTTAAGGAATGGATACAAGATAGCAATAGCACTTAGACTTATATACCACTTTACAGTGCTTTACAAGCCCTCTCTAAGCGGTTTACAGAGTCAGCATCTATCCCCCAACAATCTGGGTCATCATTTTATCGACTTCGGAAGGAAGGAAGGCTGAGTCAACCTTGAGCCTGGTGAGATTCGAACTGCCAAATTGCAGACAGCCAGCAGTCAGCAGAAGTAGCCTACAGTACTGCACTCTAACCACTGCACCACTATGGTTCCTGGTGTGTTTGTTATCATATCTTGAAATGTCTTTAAATTCTACAAAATTTAAAAAATGCCTATGAAAATTGCAAAGCACTCCTAGATTGCAACCCCAAAATGTAACGCTAAAAAAAAAGCTATGTAGCTACAGGAAGTTGCTGCTTACCTGCCCATGTTCACATGCCTGTGATTCTGATAATTCATAAGAAGGTGGTACGAAGTACATTTTTGCTCTTGGGAAACCAGGTATAATGTTGCTGAGTTGAAAGCCAAACATCACTAGCCAGCTTTTCACATCTAAGAATTAAAATAAGCACATTTAGGAAAGGTGAAGATGGCTGGTACACAGTAACTAAAATTGAATCCGGGCCTACTTATTAAAGCCAGGATAGGATCTGAAGCATTTTTCTTGACAATTTGGATAATAAAAATGTTCCGAACTAGTCAAATGATAGATATTGCATCATTGCTACAAAGAAGCAAGAGCATTCGTAGGAAAAGCTTTTCTGAGTTTTGGCAAGTAAAATGCTTAGAATGCTTTTTAACTAGAAAATCATTATAAAGGAAAGAAAAAAGTATGCTACACCAATAAATCTCTAAAACAATATTTATTGCACCCTAGTATCTATGGTTCAATACAGGTAGTCCTCAACTTATGACCACAGTTGAGCCCAACATTTCTGTTGCTAAGTAAAATGTTTGTTAACTGAGTTTTGCCCCGTTTTATGACTGTTATTGCCACAGTTGTTAAGTGAATCACTGCAGTTATTAAATGAATCTGGCTTCCCATTGTCTTTGATTGTCAGAAGTTTGCAAAAGGTGATCACATGACCCTGGGATATTGCACTTGTCATAAACACGAGTCAGTTACCAAGTGTCTGAATTTTGACCATGTGACTTTGGTGATGCTGCAACCGTTGTAATAGTGAAAAATGGTCATAAGTCACTCTTTTCCGTGCCATTGTAACTTCGAACGGACACTAAATGAACTGTTGTCAGCCGAGGACTACTTGTATTACCTTTCATTTTTTTTTTAAAGTTTAGCTATTCTAATAGGAAATAAAAGGAAGGAAGGAGAACAGCATAGCCTGTTTCAGGATTCATGTTCTACTTTGCATAAGGAAAGGAAGAATTTCCTTCCCTGGTAAAAGGGTGTCAGGTGTCACCAGGGACTGGGTATGGAAGGCCATGGCAAAAGGAGGAGAAACAGCAATAAGACAAGATTAATAATTTGGGGGTCAAGGAAACAGTAATTTTATGGAAAACTATTAGTTAGGAAAACATGTTGACCAACTAACTATCCAAGCCTGATTCTCTCTGTGGATGTTTGCACCTTCAGTTTCCACAATTTTCAGACAGGATGGTCAACATAGATGTTAAGTGCAGTTTGTTCTTCTTTGGGGAAGCATTGGTTTAATACATTTGTTGGACAGATTTTTTTAATCCTTTTCATTCCAGCCATTTTTACACAATATTTCTATTGCAGCTGCCTCATTATATGCTGGTAGAATTTGATTCAAAGGCCTTTGGGATACCTACCTACCTACCAGTGGTGGGTTGCCCCCGGTTCGGACTGGTGCTATAGAACGGGTAGTAAAATTGGCGGGAGGCTCCACCCACTGACCCTGACGTCATTGGAACGCTTCTGTGCATGCACATGGCCCCGTTGCGAACCGGTAGTAAAGGTAGGTAGAACCCACCACTGCTACCTACCTACCTACCTACCTACCTATCTCTGAGTAAATATGCCAGGACATGGTGTCAATTCATCATCTATCTATCCTCTCTTAGAAGATTATATCCTAGACATCATGGATGATATTAAAGATTTCCCTGACTCCAATAATTTATGTTTTAACTTTCTTGAAATGTAATTCATTTTGCCTAACATTTAAAGTTTTTGTAAATTATAGTTAGCTACATGAATGGGAATATTTCTTTTTCTTAAAAAAATATATGACATGTACCACATTCTGTTCCAAAAAAGGTTTTATTGACTAGCTGTTAATTTCTTTTCTTTGGAGGCACTCATAAATAACTTAGCACTAAGTGGCGAATTAATACCAACAGAGTAGAATATTTACGCGACATGTGGAAGGAAACATTATTTTACATTTTAAGAAAGCCTTCCCCATTTTGGCACGACAGCTGGCATTGGGAAATTAGTGTCCATATGTACTCATATTAAAGTAAAAGAGTATTATCTATTTATAAATAATTAAAATGGAAATGATTTCAATAAATTATTCACTCTTGCAAGATTTTGGATGAAAATATGTGAGATCTCAGATGTGAGCTTGTAAAACAAAATTAGTCCATTTTAAACTTGTTTAACTAGGATTAGGGGACTGGAGGTTAAAACAACGAAAAAACAATTGGAAGAATTGAATATGTCTAGTTTAATGAAAAAAAGGACTAGGGGTGATATGATAGCAGTTTTCCAATATTTAAGGGGTTGCAACTAGGGGGCAACCTATTGCTCCTGAAAACAAGAAGCAAAGGATGAAAATTAATCAAGGAGAGAATCAACCTAGATCTTAGGAGAAATTTTATGACAGTTAATCAGTGAAACAACTTGCTTCCAGAATTTATGGGTGCTGCAACACTGGAGATTTTTAAGAAGAGATTGGACAACCATTTGTCTGAAATGGTATAGAGTTTCTTGCTTGAGCAGTGCGTTGGAGTAGAAGACCTCTAAGGTTCCTCCCAACTCTGTTAACCAGTTTTTGGGTAGTGAAATGTCCATACCTAAAAGGATTTCTGGACTACGCAATAGCTACACTGGCCTTGAGTGAGTTTCAATGCAGATCAAAGGCACCCTTTTCCTACCAATACTGATTCTTACCGGCTTGATTTGATCCCTGTTCTGCTTTAGGATGTGGATAAATTTCATTCCCATTACAGTCACTCTATTATTAGGAGTCTGGTTAGTTTCTCTTTCCTTCATCGTTTTGTTTGCACATAAAGTCCCAACAACCACTCTAACAAGGATTTGGAACCCTAACAACATAGTAACATAAAAACTCATATATATATATTTTACTGAGAGGACATATATGTTTACAGGACTTCTGTATATTATTATTTATCAGTTATGGTAATTTGAAGACCACTGAAATAGGGACAGTGTTCCTCTTGTTGGATACATCATCTTCATCCAACCAAATTCTTTTCTTCATAGTGCAGAATAAAGGAGGCTTCAATCAGTGTCTTACTTTATTCTGCTTCTATGTACATAAAAGGGGCTACGGCTGAAATGAGCAAAAGCCTTTTCCTTTGAGACTCTCCATGCTAATTACGCAGTATTGTTTCCAGCGGCCCTGGAAAGTTTTGTGCCTTTTAATAGAAATATAGACAATACAGATGGTTGATATTAAGTCCTTTGCCCTTTTTTCCCCTCTTGCCCGTTGTTCCTCTTTCTGTCCCTGCTATGCCTGCCTTTTGTTCTGTTTTGTCAGTCAATGGTTTGATGTTCACTGATGTATAAATAAATAAATATCAAGCTATACTTTTGCTAGCTGAACTGAATAGTATGCTTGCTTGCTGTGACCTGGCTTTAGACATTTGATTTTGATTTTAGTTTGTGATTATAAACTAAACTGAAAATTATCCACAGTTATTTTCGAACAGTCTAAATCCAAACTCAAAAAAAATATGTCCAAATAATGAGATAAGTAATGCAACACATCATTTTATTTTACTTTTGTTATTGAATTCAAATCTTTGAGCTTCCCAGAGAACAGTATTTCCTTTTGCTTCTGCTAACACTTTTGATTCTATTAAACATTGTGTCAGATCTGACCACTTTTACTGCTCTCTTATTTCTCAATCAGGGAAAGAAAATCAACTCTTACCCAGAACACTACAACCTATCACCAATACAAACCACTGGCTGACAAACATTGAACTATATCCTTAGCATATGATTTATCTCAAAGCATTGCTAAATCCCCCTGAATTAAATGGCTGTATATAACAGAAGAAGCAATGGGATTGCACGTGCAAATTGGTGCAAAGTATGTTTATAAAATCTCCTAACTGTTAGCATTTTACATTGCTAAGGTTAATTCACATACATGAAGTGTGATTCTTCTGCTCAATCCAAAACAGTTATTACATGGATTAACTTGACGCATATCATGTGTGCTTAAGTCCAACTGTTTCTAGCTGATCTTAAACCCACAGGACTGGATGCATGATTACATTACCATTGTTCAAAACCATAGGAGTTGGTTCGTTAACCAGTGCAATCTTCTTCCTATCCTGCTCAAAATGAAGCATTTTGAGTCTGTACTTGATGTTAAATGAGTTTCCTAAGAGCAAAATAGCATTCTTATACTTTTTTTTACAACGTTCCTTAGATTTCCAGACTATTAATTGTTTCTCACCTGTCACATAGTTCTTTAAATCCAGTTCATTGCTGAGAGGATTGTTGCTCTTGAACATATACAAGTTGAATGGGGCAGGTTCCTTACCAACATTTTTCCACATTGTATAATCAGGAGAGGTCCAACGTCCAGCCAAAACATCATAATCTCTTTGAGTAAAGTGGACCAGTTTTGTTAAGGGATCATATAGCCCTCCATGAAATCCAATGACTATTTGGAAGTCAGGATTAGAATCGTGATAGATCTCCCCATAAGCTGTGTATTGCAGTTGCTTGATCATTAGACCGTTGATACTGAAAACTGCCAATGGTGTACCCGTATTATCCGAGGCAACATAATATTCTTCTCCACTGCTGCTTTCCATTGCAAAAAGATGACCTTGCAGATCATAGTACAGAGAGGTAATTTCTGAATTTGAGTGGTTATACACATGTGTTATCCTAGTTGGGTTGTGAAGATCAGCATAAAAATATTGAAGGTGATGTCCCAGGTTAGTTTTGTAAGAGGCTCGTCTTCCTAATCCATCGTAACGGTATTGAACACTCCATCCATTTGCTTTATTATATGCTCTTGTTAAGAGGCCCTTGGAATTGTACTCAAATGTGTCAGAACCTCTTTGACACAAAAAACCATCATCATCAATCTTATACTGCATATCACCTAGTCGCGTAATTCTATCTCTTAGATCATAGCGCAGGGGCATCAATCGGATACTGTTCCCAGGATTCAAGAGATGCAAGTTGCCATTTAGATCATAACTGTAACGCCAGTTTGGTCTGTCATTGACTGCCACACTCTGGAGCTGCCCATCTCCATCATAATCATATGTATATTTAGTTGTATTGGCATAAGGCCCAAGCTTTAATTCTCTCTTAGTTACCCTTCCCATACTGTCATATTGCACTGTCATCCAGTACATGAGTGATCGGAACATTTCATACTGAACTTCTTTAATCCGTCCGTGTGTATCAAAATGTTTGCTCAGTGTCATTACAGCCGTAGTGATTATTTGATTTATGTCATAATAGATTACCCCAAATTTGCCAAAGTGCTCTACTTTGCCTGAGATCTCATCATAACGATAGAGGTCAACCGGAAGAGGGATCTCACTTATTATAGGCTTGATGCTAGCTATTCGAAAACTATTATCATGATAGGTATAATCAAACCTAGCATTGACCATACCTTCTTCAGAGAATCTGTAAATCTGTTTGTCAACCAGAGGGCCAATTTTACGATAGCGGATGGTGCAAGAAAAGCCCCCGCTCTGTAGGTTAACCATCTTCAGGACTCCCGTAGTTTCATCATATCCAAAAGTCACTGCTGTGCTGTCATACGCAATCTCCGACAACTTGGATAACTTCCCGTATTTGTAGAAAACTTGCCGACCAGTTCCTAAAAAAGATGTTTTCAAAATCCTTCCATCATCGCTGTAATCAAAAATCACTGAAGCATTACTTTCAGGTGGGTTATAAATATTTCGAATATAGCCGATTGAGGTGTGAGTGCTCATGCTGTGTCGAGCTATACTTGGCATAGTGACAGCATGCAGCCGATCTGAAGAGTCATATTCAAAGATGTACTGCCGCTGACTTTGAAGGAGTAGCACCATAGACTATTGAAAAAACAAAGTCATATTTTATGTTTGGGGTTTTTTTTATCAAAATATATCAGATGGGTATCACAATACAACACAAACCATTAAGGATTCCTTCTTATACATGACAGTTACAGCTACTGCTGCTATAAACATTTTAATGCATATAGCTATTAATTTATTTGGCAGGACAAAAAAACAACAAAAAAAATTGATACACAATTGTAAAATAAACAACAGTGCATTCTGTTCTATTTATGCCATTAGGCTTGTAAAGAAATGTTAGACTTCATTTTCACAAATTCGGATTATCATATGCAGGCACTATACTATGTTGTAGGCTATGCTGATATTACACTAAAGAATGCTACAATATTAAGCACACCTGTAAGAGTGCTTTGAATTTACTGTGGATTTTTTTTAAAATCATAAAGAGACTTTTTGCAATTCATGGCAAAGGCACACATAGAATCTGAAAAGTTTGATCATGCAATGTGTTACCCCATTAACATTTAATTAGTAAAGCTCATATGTAACAGTTACTGTCTGTTGGCACAAAAAAAATCTGATTGTGGCAAACTATTCTTAAAATGGGATTTCTTGCAGTTCTTAAAAGGAAGCTGGTTCTTATAAGAGCTGACCTCACTTCATTTTAAAACAGAATAAAAGGATTTGTATTCTAAGATTTTCAATTAGAGTGTTTCAGTTTATGTAATTATTTAATGATGTCTGCCTGCACATCTATCTAAAATAATCTATAATTAAACAATTCTGGGTTGTTGTTGGATTTTTCCACCAAACAGACTAAATGAATGTGCAGCTGAGTTCTCCAGAACCAGGCAAAAAAATAGGGGCTGAAGAAGAAATAAGTAAGTTTAAAAAACAGGATGGGAACAAGGTCTGTTATTTAAATTTAGTCCTAAAATTAAAGATACAGTATTTGTATGTGCTAGCATTAGCTTATATCTAGCATTCGGGAATGAATACGCTGCTTAAGTTCTTAAAACACAAAGGCACCTCAGTTATGATTTTTGAATTATTTGATGTATAGATACATATGCCAGCATCAGTAAATCCCAAACTTCAGTTAATGCAGGACTATAGGCCATACCAACAATTACCTACTTTTTCTAAGTATGTATAACTCCACACTTTTCCATCAGCAAACATGCGTGCAATAATCCTGCCTTGTTTGTCAATCTCGGTTCTTTCACTCATGGCACCACGCTGAAGCCCAGCCAACCGTCCATTTGAAAAATAAGAGACATTCACAGCAGCAAGTCCACTGCTGGGCAGCCAGAGGAAAGGACGTCCAAGCTGATCATAAATAATACGGAGTGTAAACTTCCGGTGATCATCGTATATTTTCTCTGTGCGAATATTCCGATCATAATCAATTGATAACAGATTTCTTCCATGAACCTAATTAAAGCAAAATTATTAACATTAATATACTGCTATACTGTAATCACAGAAGAAGCATTTGGTAGGTTTGCTTAAATTCTGCAGAAACCTGGAGAATTTGTTTTTTTCCTGTAAAAAAAATCAGTCATACACTGAAATGTGCGCTTACTAATATATTGGTCTTTCCCCCAACCGATTCTTTCTGTGCAAGAGTACCATTTTTAAAAAAAATCTCAGAAGTAAGTCCCACTGAATTCAGCTCCCAGTAACTTTAATTACACAATATAATTATACAATGCAACAAAGCAAGCAATTAATGCTGAAGAATTTGTATTCAATGCAAATATGAGAATACAGTTCTTAACATAAGGGTAAGAACTAGTAGATAAATTTATTAATATACATGAACATATCTACTTAAAGATAAATATTTAACTCAGTACAATAAAGTTTAAAAATACTGAGTAAAATCAGACCACGGAAATATTAGAACATAACACAAATACAGATTAAACAGTCAGCAATCAGGGGATGAATAAGATAGTCTTTGAATTCTAGTTATAAATACTGTGGAACTACTCTTAAAAAACTTTTTGCAGAATTAATAATCTATGTGAAAAGCCTTAACTGCCAATTTTAAACTAAGGTGGGTGAATCATTTGAAAAAGACAACTTAAAAATTTCATCCTAGTGAGGTTGCTAATTTTTAGAAAATATGCATTATGGTACACATATTAATAAATGATATCTTAAATTTCCAAACCAATAAGACATTTTTTCTGACCCAGGCAAAGAAAAAACCCTCAAAGATCTAAATAGAATTGAATTCTCAACAATGAATTTTCAGAAGAATTAGATCCAACTATAGAACAAACTAGTGAGTAAAGGCAATTAGCTGACAATATGCAAAAGAAAAGGACTTCATAACTACCTCAATTAATGGTTAGGGATTTTTCAGAATGCATTTTCTAGCTTGCTCTTAAATAACCAATTATTTAAAACCAGAGATAATGGAAGTGAATTCTTATTTGGAATTTCTTACAAGTAAATTTTTCAAAGTTTAGGTGCTGAAAAAAGAGGATTCAGTAGAACTTATCTCTTTGTAGGGAAGGTGAGAGCTAAAATTAGATGTTTCACAAGTGAAACCCAAGAGAAAAATGTTATATCCAACTTGAAGTGTCATGTGTCATGTTGATAAGGAACAGATGTATATTTTCTAGTGAATTAATAGTCTGGGGAATAATTTCCTCACCAATTCTATCTGTGATGATTCTGTACATATCATAACAAGCTTGGCTTCCTCCATGGATGCTACCAAGTTATTAAATATTCTTTCTAAAAAAAATTAAGTCCACAATTTTCTATTTTAATGAGTAGTTCCATTTCCTATGGAAAGAAATGAGGTTCTCTTCATTCAAATATGACATTGATTTCATATTTGAATTAATTTGAATACTTTTATCCATGACCAAAGAGATCTATTTTTAAAAGATTATTTTTTGCTGCCTGACTTGTTTAATGAAGTACAGCTGTTGAAACCACTGTTACATGAAGTCTTCAGCATTTTAAAAGGAATTATTTAAATGGTGAACATCCTGATTCTAAACATTATTTAGAGAACGTTAGGCAACATGGTACTGAATTTACATTTATATTGTAGCTATTGTTAACCGTATTAATTCCAAATCTAGAGTTTCTGTATTCTGGGGACTGTATATAATGCATATCTGATCTGAATTTTCCTCCTTACACTTACATCCACAAATGTATCTGAAATAAGTGATTTCATTGTATGATAAGAAAATTAAATATTAATCAAAAACTTTTATATAATTGGAATATAACAATTCATAAAACATATCTGTATAAATATAAATAGAAAATATACCCTCGGTAATAATATCCCCCCAAGAGATCCAGGTGGCTCCTACCCTTATGATATTCATGAAGCTATTGAAGACTTGGCTATTCTCCCAGGTCTTGGGCAAGGTAAAGAATGAGACCTTATGAAATGTTTTTTCCCTGGTGTCTTGTCTTTGGCTACTCAGGATTTCTCTCTTTTATCTTACTCTTTCTATTTTTTTAATTGTAAGCCATCCAGAGTCATTAGGAGTCTGGCAGCTTCTAAACTGTACAAGCTAGCAAACAAATAACCTTCTCTTTCTTGTACTGCCTTTTATTAATTGTCTTGCACCTAACCTCTATCTCGAGTGCCAGTTTTATTCGCTACTGCCTGTTAATTGGTAGACATAGAATAGAATAGAATAGAATAGAATAGAATAGAATAGAAGAGAAGAGAAGAGAAGAGAATAGAAGAGAATAGAAGAGAATAGAAGAGAATAGAATAGAATTCTTTATTAGCCAAGTGTGATTGGACACACAAGGAATTTGTCTTGATGCATACGCTCTCGGTGTACAGAAAAGAAAAGATACATTCGTCAAGAATCATAAGGTACAACACTTAATGATAGTCATAGGGAAACACTCAATATAAACCATAAGGATACCAGCAACAAGGTTACAGTCATACAGTCATAAGTGGGAGGAAATGGGTGATAGGAACGATGAGAAGATTAATAGTAATGCAGACTTAGTAACTAGTTTGACAGTGTTGAGGGAATTATTTGTTTAGCAGAGTGATAGCGTTCGGGAAAAAATTGTTCTTGTATCTAGTTTCCTTGATGTGCAGTGCTCTTTAGGGTCGTTTTGAGGGTAGGAGTTGAAACAGTTTATGTCCAGGATGCGAGGGCTTTGTAAATATTTTCACTGTCCTCTTTTTGACTCGTGCAGTATACAGGTCCTCAATGGAAAGCAGGTTGGTAGCAATTGTTTTTTCTGCAGTTCTAATTATCCTCTGAAGTCTGTGTCTGTCTGGTTGGATTTCAGAACCAAACAAGACAGTTATAGAGGTGCAGATGACAGACTCAGTAATTCCTCTGTAGAACTGTTAATTGGTAGAAATTTTTCTTGAATCTTAATGTAACCACTTTAATTGCTGAAAATATGTTTATCCTGCTTACTTGGGATGGACCTTTTTATTAACATCTCTCCCACAAACTTAAGATAGGATATCATACCTTAAGATCACTGCAACTCTTCCCAATCCTTAATTCTTTTTTGGCAGATCAACTAATTACAAAACAAATTTAATCTACACAAATCCTTGTCGACCTACCACCTAAATTTACTATTACATAAAAAAACTATAAAACATTTTTTAAAATTGACACATTCACCAGGATGCTAGTGACTATTAGGACATTATCATCTTCACATGGATAGAAGGAGCACACAAATACTTCTAAAAAAAACAAAAGTATGCCCACAGTGCATCAAAAGCTAATTTTGTATAGTGGTTAATACATCAGGCTAGAAACTGAGTGGCCTTTGAGCCTTACGCTTCTGCTGGATGATCTTGGATCAGTCATTCTCTCAGTCCTATGAAAGAGACATTTTCCAAATCTTACCAAGAAAGGCAGGAGTCAAGACTGACTTAAAGGTAGGCACACAGAGAACATGCACCAACTAATGCTCATATTTGAATTGGATTAATTAATTAATCTTTTCTATGCCAAACAGATGTGAAGCTTTTTTTTTCTTGTACATGTATGAAGTGGTCATTTTTCAGAGATAACTTAAAAAAAAATACAGTATGCATGTAAACATCTGGCCAGCAGGTGGCAGCACCTGAACAATCATATTTGGTCTGGGAAGCTATAGAATTAGCCTTGGTTAGTACTTAGATGTGACATCTCAAGGGAATGTAAGGGTTGCAGGTTAGACTAAAAAGTGTAAATAAAATATTAGGAGAATGCAATGAAATTCTTTACAAAAACGAACATAGGAATATATTCCTAAGGCCATTAGGAATTGAGCTCATCCCAAAGAAACCTGATCTAAAATAAATGGTGACTCTAGGATTGTTAAAAAGTCAGAACACAGAATCATACTAATCTTGAATTTAGCATGCATTGCAGCTAGTGTTCTAATGTAGAAGAGACATAGCTGCATTTATTTGTGACAGACCAAGGAATCCAGGTCAATCCTGTATTATCCAACTTCCCACGACATCTATTTGTGAATGAGACATTAATAAAGTAGAAATCTTTAAATTAGATTTCTTTTGACATCTGTGACTAAAGTGTTCTTCATTTTCTGGGAATGTTTTCTTCAGCTTATATATTATAGTAGGTTTGGCTGAAAGGTCCTGAACACTGTTTCTCATATCAAAATTTAAAAAGTGTATCAAAAGGTATGAAAATAGATCATGAGCTTTATTTTTAGGACTTGAAAGTGATTCTGAATTAGTTTCACAGCAAAAACGAGCCCAGTTCTTACCCTGAGACACTTTGAAGAAATTCAGTTACAGAATGAATCAATTACATGTATCAGGATTTGTAAAGAATTAATTTTTAATTATCTTTCATTTTCTTCATTCTCATTTTTACTACTTAGAGAAATTAAGCTAAATGTCTCTAAAGTAAATTATCTTTGAAAAGAAATGTTCTTATCCCAGATGTCAGAGTTCCCACAAGGAATTGTCTTGAAACTTCTTGCATTTGGTGTGTAATCTAATAACTGAAGAACAAAAATAATTTTCAGAGCAGCTGTTCCCTTGATGTACTTTTGCAAAAGGAATTGAAAATTAGCCTATTTATATTGGTATTATTGATAAAAGGTCTCACTTCATATTAGTGTGGGATTGTGATAAATCATATTACATTTATGGAGTATATGATATTGTATTTTCTTAGTCAGATCTCTTGTGATAGTTATGAAGGACTCTATTGGCTTTACACTGGGACTCATTGCTTTCTTTAAACGTTTAATGAAAGTTAACTTGTATCACCATTGATACTTTAACTGTTCTCAATGATACACCTATAGGCAACCTTGTACCTGTTCTATCATTTTTCATGTGAAAGTTGAAAGAAATAGCACTTGATATGAATTAAGCTCTGGCTTATTTGTCCACAAGGCAGATTCATTCTCTTGTCTGATTAATTTATACAATTATGCAAGGAGGAATATTTTAAAAAGTGTACAATGGAAGTTTTTACTATTATTTCCAGTTGCATTTTTCTCTCGGGGGCATTCTACAGTCAAACTGCAGGAGCAGAAATAAAGAGAATAAAAATGCTTTATCTTCTCGAAGAAAAAAAAATCCTATTTTGATACTGAATGTTTTAGTCCTCATGCTTCTTGAAACGAGTGTAATGTGGTCATTTCTTATTAATTACATGGAAATCTATTCTCTTTGGGAGTACACATCGCACTATTATAAATACCATGACTTAAATTGATCTAATAAGCCACTTCGGTTCTCTTTTGGGGAGGGTGATTATCTATATGCTAATCTTTCTTTATTTGTGCAAGACACAATAGGTAGGTCCTAAGAGTGCTTTACTGAGGCTTTTATTAAACATTATTTATATACACAAAAGAAAGACAACTTCATAGAGGCTTGCAGAAATCAAGAGTACACAGTATTCATTTTGGGATAATTTATTTTTGCTAATAAATATTAATTCTTGTCTACATAATAACATTATAGCATAGGTCTTAAGGCTTAATTAAGGTTTTTATAATGAATGGGAAGCAGAACTTTATATGGTTTAGCAAAGCAGGCAAAATAATTCTACATAAACACTGAAGACGAATCCTCAGCAAAGACACACTATGAACTGTTTCACATGTAGCATTAAGTTATGGATCGGTTAACCAGAGTTTGCTGAATAAATAATAATTGGTTAGATTCGTGCAATATATTATATGAAAATCAAGAAGCTGAACTTGAAGTGTGGACCCTTTAAAAAATTGTGGTTATCTATCTTACAGGTCTGCATTTAAGCAAAAACCACGAAACCACCAAATCTTTACTGTTTCTCTCTTCTTGCTAGTGGATTTTCATAGCTCAGAAACACTGCAGAAAAATAAAAATTATTTCATCAGACTAAGTGCCATAGCCGCCTTCTTAAAGTGAAGCCGGCTATCCTCGAAAATTGACGTTCAATTCAACACTGTGAGTCATTCCCTAACTCTTTGTAACAAGGCCTTTCAAACAAGGGTTTTGGAATTCAGTTCTAAAAGATTTGGAAATCAATTCTACATGTCAATTGTGTACTGCAAAGAAGTACTTTAAAAAAAAAAATCATCCTTGACTTAATTTCATTTTCTCAGAAATAAGACACCAGGACCCCAATCCACTAAATCACGGGTGTCAAACTTGCGGCGTCATGTTGCCGTCACGTGATGTATCACGATGTTTTTCCCCTTCCCGGAGTTGGGGTGGGCGTGGCCTGTGCATGATGTATCCGGCCTGTGGTCTGCCAGTTTGACACCCCTGCACTAAATTTAACCTTATTTATGCTGTCTTATTTAAACCAAAGAAAGTGATGTGAACCCTGAAGCCAAGAAGCTGGATGCTTAATTTTTTTTCTCGCTCATAAAAGCAGGGAAGGAAGACCCAGTTTGCCATTTCCTTTTAGTCACATCCCTGCTAGTGTTTCCTTCAGAAATGCAAGACAGTTTGACAGAAAAGGATTACCTTTGTTCTTCCCCACTGAAGCCCACGTAAGGCAAACTCTGTCACTGACTGTCCTTTTTCTCAAGCACCACCCGTGTGTATGAACTGCTTTTCTCTGGTACATGTCTTTGCAGCTGTCACTTTTAACACCTGATTAAGCAGCATAAAGCATAGCAAAATGCCCATCTTTGACAATTCTAGACTCTCAGGCATAATACAGTAAATCTATTTGCTCTTGTTTGTAACTTAGTATATAAATACTATTATATCAGTGGAAGGTTAGGTATAGAATTTTGTTTATTCCACATATTCAGTGCTCCATTATTGCCCCTTCTGTATGCATCTAGAATAGATTCCTATTCACTTTACCATTTGCTTTATCACTCTATTGTCAAGGCTGTATTTTGTTTTGGGTATAGAAAATGGACAAGAAAAGCAAGAGATTGACTAATACAGGTAGTCCTTGACTTATGACCACAATAGAGCCCCAAACTTATGTTGCCAAGTGAAATATTTGTTAAGTGAATGTTGCCCCATTTTATGACCTTTCTTGCCCCTGTTGTTAGGTGAATCACTTCAGTGGTTAAATTAGTGACATGGTTATTAAATGAATCTGGCTTCCCCATTGACTTTGTTTGTCAGAAGGTTACAAAAGGGGATCACATGACCATGGGAATGCTGCCATGTTATAAGTGTGAAAAATGGTCATAACTCACTTTTTTCAGTGCCTTTGTAACTTTGAATGGTCACTAAACGAACTGCTGTAAATCAAGGATTACCTGTATTTGACCAATAGTAATTAGAAGCTTAGCTAGCTGTTTCCCTACTGCTAAGAAATCCAAAGGGGACTTCCGGCTGAACTTCCAGCACCTTCGGAAGCAGTACCACACTCCGTTCTGAGGTCTCTATGTCGGAGGGCTCCAAATTGGGGCCATAGTCACCCTGGAAGTAAAGGAGGACCGCCGTGCAGGTTGAAGAGAGCCACATCTTGCCTCCCTGATTTGGAAAACCCCCTCCGAAGATGAAGAGCAGTGACAGTCAAAATGGCTGTCGGGGGACAGTCTAAAAAACTAAGACAGTGCAGGAGCAGAGAAAGTGAATGATGTGAGAACTGGGTGAGAAAATATTTTTTGTTGAAATTGGACCCCAAGGAATCTAAGGGGGAAGTATATCCAGAATTAATTGTTGAAACAGCGTACCAGGCACTTGGAAAAATGCAGAAGGATTTAAGAGGCAAAATTACTTTTTAAAATGAATAGAAGCTTAGATTTTCAAAATTAAAGATGTGGCATTGAAGAGGCATTTTTAAAATGCTGGAATTACAATCCCAAATTTTATTTTTCTACCATTGCTCAATTCCTGGACTTACAATTTAAAATAATTAAATCGTACTTACTAATAACATTGCAGAGAGGCTGAGAAGACTGAAGCAACAGCTCCGTCTGCTGACGAAAAGGGAACTGCCTAATTATTTAAAGAGACAGAAACTATTTGCTGGGTAAGTATCTGCCCTAAGACCACCAGAGATTTGAATATTAAGTAAGAATTTCAGCTAAGAGACCCCTGAATACTATTGAACATATAAAAGGGACTTGAAGAGATGTGGATAATCCTCTGGTGAATTTAAATTGATTGGATTGACTGGACTGATTATTGATTGAGACTTGGAAGTTTTGTACTGAATTAATGATTCCTGGACAATTGGCCAAAAAGGAAACTTATTAAATACAAACACAACACAAGATGGAAGTGAGAGAAGAAAAGTGGAATGGAGTTGTTTCAAAGTATTGAGGAAATATTTGAGCTATAGACCAAAAACTGGAAAATATGCTACAAGTGATAATGGACAAAGAACAGACCAAAGAGGAAAGAATGGAACCATCAGAAGGAACAGAGGAAAAAGCAGAACTGAGAAGCCAACAGAAAGAAATCAACAAGGACAAGTTATTATTAAAGCTAATAGTGGTTAAGGAATTAAAAAAGGAGGAATATACTGTAAAAGACACAAAAAGGAAACAGGAGAAACAGGAAGAGAGCTGGGGAAAAGAGAAGGGGTCAGGAGCAGATAGTTTTGGAACCAGACAGTGGGAAAGGGTAGAGAAGGGAGAAAAAGACTATATAAACAGAAGACAGATTTAAATGTAGAGGGAGTAAGAGACATAAGGGATGAATATGGAAGGCGAACCAAAAGGAAAATAAGATTAAAGGTTTGGATGCAAGCAAGAGATGATGGATAAGGGGGGGGGGGAAGTAAAGTAAAGGAATCCTTCATAAACAAATCTTAATAAATATGTATTAATATTAGAATTATATAGGTTAATTATTTTACAAGTAGTGTAATGGACACTAGAATAACATTTTAATACAAATAGATATGAAGAATGAAATAAGGAAAATAGGAGAAGTACGAATAACAATGAAACAATAAGTGAAACTAGAATTTGAAATATTAAAAATGCATAAAAACATGATTAAAAGTGAAATATTAGAACTAAAAATGAGTGATTAAATAATGAAGGAATTTATTTTAATATACATATGTGTATTGATAGAATTATACCAGGGGTGGGTTCTAAACTTTTTTGCTACCGGTTCTGTGGGCGTTGCTTATTTTGTGGGCGTAGCTTGATGGTCATGTGACAATTATTTAGGATTTAGCAGAGGTCTACCAGACTTTTAACTGCTTGCAGAGCTGTACCGATCTACCCATTTATTTTTTGCAGGCACTGGTCTACCCATTTATTTTTGCAGGCACTGATCTACTTATGTATTTTTGCAGGCACCGGTCTACCCATTTATTTTTGCAGGCACTGATCTACTCATGTATTTTTGCAGGCACCGATCTCCTCATTTGTTTTCTTTTAACACTGATCAGCTGTAGGGTGGCCCTTTGAAGCCCCGCGACAAAAATTTAAACAGTTTTTTTCCCTCTAGCCATCAGCTGGGACTCAGGAGGCAGCAATAGATTGGGCGTGGGGCCAAATAAAAGGTAAGAATAACACCTTTTATGCAGGGGGGCAGAACTGGTTCTATAATGTCATATCATCACCACTAGCGGCTCGGGAGAACCGGGCTGAACTGGGAGGAACCCACCACTGAATTATACTCTATATTATAGAATTACGTATTAATGATTGTGATTGGTACTAGGAGTGTACATTGAGGCAATGAATAATGAAAGATTGAAGGCTGGATTTTTGATATAAATTGAAGAGTTAACTAAAGGAAGTGGGAAAAAAACATGTATTTGAATATTACAGCGATATTGGAAGGGAAAAACAAACAAAATAAATTGAGATAGAAATAAGAGGGGAATAATAATAAATAGATATATGGATATATAGATATATTGACATGAAGGTATATGAAAGAACAAAAGGAAGGTTTAGAATTGAAGGGTGATAGTAAAAGATATGTGTACGTGAAACTATGAAAATGAAATGTAGTAACTAGGAGTAATAACATTGTGTTCATTGTACTGAAATGTATGCTACTCAGATATCACACTATTCACACATTGATATGTATAAACAGTATAAAATAAAACAAGAACTTGGGGGAAAAAAAAGAAATGCAAAGGAAAGGTATTGGCCAGAAGCAGGTAACTTTAAGAAGAAAATGAAAAGTGAGCACAGTTTATTGCAAGTGAGCCACTTGTAAGATCGGTGCTCAAAGGATCATCTCTCTGAGGGTGAGAATGAAAATTTACCTCTGGTTTGACTGTAAAACCATGGCAACTTTGTTCAAGAATGTCATCGCTATACTTAGAACTACCCCAACTTCAGTCTGACTTAAGCATAGTACATAAAATTATCTGCCACAATATCCTTCCTGTCAATGACTACTTCAGCTTCAACCACAACAATACACGAGCAAATAATAGATACAAACTCAAGGTAAACCGTTCCAAACTCGATTGCAGAAAATATGACTTCAGTAATAGAGTGGTCAATGCCTGGAATGCACTACCTGACTCTGTAGTTTCTTCCCCAAACCCCCAAAACTTTAACCTTAAACTGTCTATTGTTGACCTCACCCCATTCCTAAGAGGTCTGTAAGGGGTGTGCATAAGTGCACCAGCGTGCTACTGTCCCTAATATTCCTTTTTACTTACTCTTTTCATGTATTCAAATTATGTTTATTACTTTTACCTGTTATCTTATATATGCTTGACAAATAAATAAATAAAATAAATATGATGCAACATGAAACATATGTACCCCTATAAAATTCCTTGTGTGTCCAATCACACTGGCCAATAAAGTATTCTATTCTATTCTATTCTATTCTATTCTATTCTATTCTATTCTATTCTATTCTATTCTATTCTATTCTATTCTATTCTATTCTATTCCATTCCATTCCATTCCATTCCATTCCATTCCATTCCATTCCAT
>WNWU01000012.1:9678388-9727932 GCA_012654045.1 Ptyas mucosa | reverse complement strand
ATTCCATTCCATTCCATTCCATTCCATTCCATTCCATTCCATTCCATTCCATTCTAAAAACATTATAGTAAAAAATCAGTCTTTATCAAGCAATGTATTAGGAAAGTTGAAAAAAAAATAAACACTTCACCTTCTCTGATTTTCTGTAGTGCTGTCACCCCCACTTTCTGAAATTTATATCAAAATTTTATCGGCAATTAGCAGCAAGGCAGGGAAATAACCTTACAAAGTTCAGAATCTAATCAAATTGAGTTGTCTGTGAATAACAATAATCTGCACTTCTGATACTTGAGCAAACTAGAAGACCAATGTATAATTTAATATGGATATAAATGCTTTTGAAAATATGCTTGTTTTCTCTTACTCGCTAAAAAACTCTGTACATCAAGGTTCAGGAGCAAAATTCAAAAGATACTAAAACTACAGGAAGCTTGAGAATTCATTTTTTTAATTCTGGAAATTTTGTAAGCCTGTACGCTTATTTAATTATTTTACATCCAATCTAATCTATCCATTTAAAACCTAACAAAATTTTTTAGAAGCAAATGCTATATTTTAAGCATGGAATTTTTCAAACTCTGCTTTAATTTATTAGTTAGCATTAATCTCCTCAAATCCATTTTATGGTATTTATAAGACAGCTCCTGTCATTGTAAGGTCTCATCAGCATTTTCCATTTGGGGATTGGTGCAGATGTGCGTGTGAGATACTAGAATGGTATTACAATTCCCATCTTCTCATGTACTGGGATCTCGTTGCATTTCCCTTCGTTTCATCCACTTTTTTACGTAAACAAATCTGAATTAACAGAAATTAGATGCAAATACATTCAGTGCTTTTTCTCTTGTTTTCAAATTGTACTTTTAGTCCACTCAACCTGTTATAAGCTTACAGTGATTTTCATTTAAAAGAGCTAAATGGATGTGTGATTACTGTTATAGGAACTAACACAAAACAATTAAATGCTGAGGTGTTGAAAGATAAAGTTGAGCAGGTTTTGCACGTGCATTGGGGGGGGGGGGCGGGAGGAAAAAGAAAGAAAAAGAAAGAAAAAAGAGAAAGAAAAGAAAGAGAAAAATTGGAAACCTTAAGCCTGGGAAGAAATCAGCTGTAAGACAAATACATTTAACTTTGCTAATTACTGCAAGTGACTCTATTAAGATTTTACTACCTTGTGCCAGGACTTTAGACATTTATTTAAAGCTTTCACTTGTTATTTGAGAATAGCTGATTTCATGCATGAAAAAAAAACCCAGCATAAAGTGGCTTCTATTAATAATTAGCTTCTCAAGTGCAGCATTTTACACCAATCAGTTATATACTTGAAATGAAGACATTTATGATTGAATCCCAAATGTCATCATAGTTTCACTTCTATTTCTCCAAACTATAAGAATTATATGACCTTCAATTTAGCCATGACTGAACATGCACATAAGGCTTTTGCACACCTCCATTTCATGTGCCCATTGTATCCCTCCCTGGACTGGACAGCCCTTCGAATTTACCCTCATTACGTCATACCTTAATTATTGCATTACATAGAGTTGCCTTTGAAGATCACTCAGAAACTTTAATTGGTCCAGAATGTAGCAGAGTGGAAAGTGGTAGGCCCAGTACTCTTCAATATCTTCATAAATGACTTAGATGAGGGAATAGAAGGGGAACTCATCAAATTTGCAGATGACACTAAATTGGCAGGAATAACCAACACCCCAGAAGACAAGCTCAGGATCCAAAAAGATTTTGACAGACTTGAACAATGAGCCTTATCCAACAACATGAAATTTCATGTGCTGAAAAGCAAGGTTTTACATCTAGGCAGGAAAAAAATCAAAATACAAATACAGATTAGGCGAAACCTGGCTCATACACAGAAACTGTGAGAGGGACTTTGGAGTCCTAGTGGATGATCACTCAAATATGAGCCAGCAGTTGCAGCAGCAGCTAAAAAAGCTAATACAATCCTTGGTTGTATAAGCAGAGGCATAGAATAAAATCACGTGAAGTATTAGAGCGGCTTTATAAAGCCTTAGTAAGGCCACACCTGGAATACTTCATCCAGTTTTGGTCATTACATTACCAAAAAAAGATATTGAGACTTTGGAAAAATGCAAAGAAGAACAACTAAGATGATTAAAGGCCTAGAGACAAAAACTTATGAAGAACGGTTGTAGGATTTGGGTTTGGCTAGTCTAGAGAAAATAAGGACTAGGGGGAACATGATAACATAGTCCAATATTTGAAAGGTTGCTACAAAGAGGAGGGGGTCAACTTATTTTCCAAAAAACCAGAGGGCAGGATAAGAAACTATGGATGGAAACTAATCAAGGAGAGACACTAACACTAAGGAGAAATTTCCTAACAGTGAGAACAATTAACCAGTGAAACAGCTTGCTGTTAGACGTTGTGGGTGCTTCATCACTGGAGGTTTTTAAGAAGAGACTGGATGTCACTTGTCTGAAATGGTATAGGGCTGTTATGGCAAACCTATGGCACGCCTGTCTGAAGTGGCACACAGAGCCATGTCACCTGGCATGTGCGGCCTTGCTCGTTCCTCTTCTGGGTTTCTGGTGTGCATGCGCGCGTGACAATCAGCTGGCTTTTTTGCGTGCGGCAGTTCCGGAAACTGAAAGAGCTGGTCTTCCAATTTCCTGTATGAGCATGCGCGCTGGCCAGCTGATTGCCACACGCGAATGAGTGCCAGAAACCCAGAAGAGTAGCTGGCCGGTGCACAAGCATACACTGGAAACCGGAAGTTCATTTTCAGGTACAAGGATGCGCCCTGGGCAGCTACTCTTCTGGGTTGCGGCCCAGATGACGGTGGGCATGTGCACGCAAAGAGAGCACATGCACACTCCCTTTTCAGCACTCCTGTAGGGTCTCCTGTTTGAGCAGGGGGTTGGACTAGAAAACCTGGAAGGTCCCTTCCAGTTCTATTCTGATTGATTTGCTTGCTTTGGCAGCCTATTTAATCCCACTGCCTTGTAAACCACAGTGGTCGCCAGTATGCTTCTTGGTGCAATTCAAGGTGCTGATTATCACCTATAGAATCCTATGTAGCATAGGGCCTGGATATTTGAGGGACAATGCTGGGCATCACTCAATGGAATTTGAAAAGCAACATATATGATGCTCTGAATTCTACATTGGTAAGTAGCGGAGAGATCTGTTGCCACATTTTATTCTTACTCCACCTCTGACTATTGGATCTCTTTGGAGAGGACAAATACACAGAGAATATAGATATACCTTCTTGCGTGAGAGCCATTCTTCATTTGTTATTTGTAACATTACTGAAATAGTTTGGCAATCCAATTTTACTCCTGCTTTTATTTTCATTGCTCCAAGTCTAACGCATGATCAACTTTCAAAGTCATGCCTTCGCTTTAGATCTTGGTTACTCCATTATCATATACCACAGTCAAATCATTTTCTTTGTCCAATTCCTTTTCTTTGGGAATTCAGATCAACCAAAGGCAAGTCAAAGGGTCACAACTACAATACTATACATTGTACCAATATAGATCCTGTGGATTTATATTGATCATTGAACCAATATCTGGATCTTTGAACCAATATGGATCACCAGTCAAGTGACACAGTGTTTCTTTGTTCTTTCATACCCTGACCATTAAGCAAGAGCTCACATACTGAAAACTATAATTAGCTACCGGTAGTAAGAAAAGGTAAAATGAGCATCCAAACAGTGAACATGTGTATAGGAATTGTTACACTAGCTGACCAAAGATGCAACAGTTTTATTGGCTGTCTGCTATGAAGGCAGCAAGACTGCCAGATGTCAAAAATTGACTTGGAGTCTGGATGTCTTTTAAGATAGGATCTTAGAGTCAACACTTTTTAAAATTCAACTTTTTCAGAGATTTGACTGATCGATGTCTTCCTTTGTTACACTGGTTTTATTTTTATTGATACTGTATCATTTCACAATTGTGAAAGTGCTTTGAAGTCAGTATATCTGAAAAACAGCATAGAAATGCTTTACATACATTTGTATAAGTCTATTTCTTCAGAATTCCTTAAAGCATATTCTTCCCATGCTGGGGGAATGAAGGAGTTCCACAACAGCATTTAAAAAATGATTTATGTTATTTATTTGTACTACTTATAATAACCATTCCCATGACTCAAAGGACAGGTGAGCCACTGGCCCATCCACCCTCCGCCCCCAGTAAGAGCTTTTCTTTTTCAGCCAGGTTCAATTGTACTACTATAGTCCATTAGGACGAATGGAAAAGGAAAGATATTTTGCAAGGTGATGTGTGAGATAAGAGCAGGAAGCATGAATATTCTGTCTTTTCCCCCTTGTATACAGTTGGTCCAAAATTCCACCTGTGATCATGGATTCTCTGTAGTGGAAGGCTTGGATCTGCTCATTCATAGTTTAATGTTTCAGAGAGGTCGTCTGGTTTTCTGAACGAATAATATCTGACATGCTTTCAGATTTTGAAAAAGCTAAAACCTGTACTTGAAAACAATAATTTGAGAAACAAATTGGTTATAGGACTTACCCTGAGCTTTCTTCCGAACACAGTAACTTTTCCTTTAATTTGTTCCTTTCTGAGGCGCCATTCTATTGAATTTAAGCCATTTTCCATTGGCAGTGAAATATTGCATCGTCCTATTGCTGGGGTCACAGTGCCAGCTAGGACATGTGGTTCACTGTGGAAGCTAATACTCATCCCGTTTGCATACATCACTCGCAGGGTGCCATTACTGCAGAGCTGATAGCTGTTTCTCACTTGATCTGGGAAGAAATATTCCATAAGTCATATAAATAAAAGTTTTACCTAACTAGTAATTTTTTTCGTGATCTTTCTACAGCGGTCAAATGACATATTCCTACAATTACTATTTGTGTTTAGGTAAAGCAGATATTTACAGTATTATTGATTTATTAGAGAGAAATACTATGAAATGTTTGAAGCCTGAAGGCATATTTCAGGTTATTAGAACTATATTTTCTGTTTGCTCCTTAATGGTAAATCAAATACCAATTGATTATTATAATTATTATTTTGCAAACCTCACTAGTATTTGTGAATACATGTATAATTTGAGAGAAAGTTGGCGGCAAGTGATTTAATTGAAGTGTTGGGTCAGCAAGAAATCTATTCAACCTGAAAATATCAAAAGAAGTGGCTGCAGCTTTTTTTTAGAGAAAAGACAGATTCATCTCTATTCTTTCTATACTGCCTTCAGTGCTCCCTTAACAGATATATAGCTCAGTTATAGATTAGGTTTCAGTACTTAAGGCATGATGCTCACACAGAATGAGCTGCCAGAGTCAATCTTTTGTATGAGTGTCACTTTTCATTTTGCCTTAAAAAAACATTACTAGCCAGCCTGACATCTGGCTTTTTATTGACTGGCAGAAGTTGCAAAAATAAAACTTGATATTTATGATTGTTATATTCTTGACTGGCTGATCTAGTTTTCAGAATAGTAAAAAGGAATCTCTCCCGCAAGACAGTAGACAGCAGAGTGAGCAGCTGCCACCGAAGAACCACTATCGTTTTGTAATAAAGAAAATATCTATCTAATTAATCATCTGCTGGAGAGAAATAAAAAATCATAACCCTGGAAAATAGTCCCTGGTTTGTGAGGAGGTTATTGTCCCATGGCAATATTTATTTTTAATGACACTATTTTAAATTTTAAGACAATCGTCCACAGAATTCTTTTCATTTTAGTTTAGTTAACAGTGTCACACTGCATAGGCAGCATTGAATAATTTCTTTAAAGTTTCCATTATCTTCTTTGCAGAACTCTACCAGTGATTACTTTTAAACTTTTCTTCTTAAGTTGAGAAATTTAATTACCTCCAAACAGAACGACTAAGATACTTCTCTGGATTTTTTGGTCATTATCTATCTGTCATATGGTTTCTACGTCTGTACCATCCATGCCTTGGGAATTTTTAAGAATAGAGATTTCAGAAAACAGAATGGCTTACCCTACACAATTATAATGAAAAAACAACAACAACCCTAGTGGAGAATAATAGACACCTTTAGAAGGAGTTGTGTGACCACAAAGATAAAAAGATAACTCTAGTGTAATTTTAGGCAGTTGTCCTTTTCCTGATCTTTGTAAAAGCATATATAAGAATAATTGCCAGGGTTAGGGTTTTTGAAGTATAGTTTTACTGAAGACAGCATCAAATTTTGCACGCAGAGTTTGCAGACGAAAGACTTTACTAGCAATAGCAAATTGGATGAAATCAGCTCCCTATAATTATAGCTTGCTCTGAAGAAAGCAAATAAGCAAATAGAGTCCTTTGATGCATATTGTAACAGCATCAACTATTTATCCTTCTTAATTTGTTAACTTCATATAATGAATTTAAATTCTCATCGTTTTGGCTCAACAGGGCTAATAAGAAGATTTTCTTTTTAATAAAAAAACCCCACCACAAACCTCTATTCTACCTCATCTTGGCAGCATGTGCTCAAATTACATGGTTTTCAGTCCTCCTAACTGAATTAATAATAATTAAAAGACTATCTTAAATGATAAATAATGCAAATCACATGCAGCTTTGGGTGTAAATGGTTTTGTATTCATACCTCTTCAGGACTGTTGAGCAACTATCACAGGAAATAACAACTTTCTAACTATTTTAAGGAATCAGTTCAAAACAAATCAATAAGGGAATAATAGAGATTGTAACTGAAGATGCAAACCAGACAAATAACCTTGCAAGGGGATAATAGAACCTTTAAATATGTACATAACAAATGTAGTTCAGGATTCAGTACACTGAGGTTATGAAGTGAGGTACATAGGATTTTCTTGTTGAAAATCTTTTCTCTGAGAAGAACTGCTTAAAGTTTTTCACAAAGCCATATGAAGGATAAATCTTCCAAGGAGTGATATTTAATATTCATGCACTGGGATGGAGAACTTTGCCCAGTTTGTATAATAAATATCTGATGTTTTTGGTATGCATTGTAGATTGACCTGATTTAGAAAGAATTTATACAATAACCATGGAATGAAACAGATAGAGAAATATGTATGTAAGAAAGTTATTCTTTGAAAATGTAAATTGTTTCTTAAAGAAGGGGAATCCCATTATTTCCTATTCCAGAAAACATACTAAAAATCTAGTGTTTTTATACATACAGATGTTGATTAAAAAAAGGATTCTGGAAAGTGAAAAATGGAATAATGCAATACTGCATAAAAGCCCAATTATGAACCACTTCTTTAGGTTCTGAGAGTATTAGAGGTGTTTTGTCCTTGTGAATCTTGTTGAGATGATCTATTAATATATGATTATTTTTTTTAGGTTCAGGATACTGTGTATGTTCTAATGAACTTTTCATATTGTGAAAGCCGCAACAAATCCTCCATTTGTGATGGGATATAAATGTGTAAATAACTAAGTAAATATCTTTCTACAAAATCATAATAGTTATCCTGAAGTTTTCACTAGCGAGAATAAAGTCATCAAAATAGTTCCTAGCACAATAAAATAGTTTATGTTACAGGCAAGCACATTGACTAATATAACAGGTAGCTTTCTAATGATTAATATGGATTGATACCCATTAAATAAATGGATTGAAAAGAGATTCAGGAACCTCACTCAATCACCTGTACAATTGACTAACTTTGATTCAGAACTAGACAAGGTGCACAGCATACACAATCAAGAACTTCACCTGTAAATTGAATACACTGAGTTGATAATTGATATGACTTGTTTGCATTGATGCAGAGACACAAAACATGAAATAGGTGAAATATTTTTTATTAACCAATGAAAAATGTCAGTGGATATCTTCAACCTAACTTTAGATGACTCTATATGGACAAATTGTGATGATTGGTTTAGAAAATGTTTATACTGTAGACATCCATCTTAAATATATAACTCTAGGTAGTGATATAGTTCAATTGTTAAAAAGGGCATTGAGCAGACTTTCTGTTTCAAAGATAATTCAAGAAATTCTATACTGGAAGTAACAAATCTCTATTTTGTATCATGTTACAAGTAGAACTTGAATAGGAATAGGACATGGAGAAAAGCAAAATGGTACACAGCAGGCAAATAACCCCTGAAATCATGAATCTTTTGATAGCTGTTAAGATCAGGCTGGAGATTTTATGTTTTTCTAGAATCACAAACATAAATGTAACCTGAGGAAACCCTGACATGGGGCAAGAAGCTTATTTGATTACAAAATACTAGTGTTTCTTGCATTTGGAGGGTTAAAGGACAAATGTTGTCACAAATCTCTAATTATGAGTAAGAAAGCAATATATAATGTGTGGCAATTGTATAAGAGCATAATTTCCCCATGCAATGCTTTCTCAAATTTTGGCAACTTGTAATTGGCCCAAAGTGCCATAATTAAGGTTAATGTAATTTTGATTTCATTTTAAGACTCCCTAATTCTTCTGTCCTAAATAATGTTTTGTTTGCGTACATAAAACTATATGAGAAGGATTTTTGGAAGAAGAAAAAGAGCATTTCTATCAAAAGATGTTTTGTCTGATGACCAAATGGAGATGTCATTGTTTATTCTCATGCCAAGAATCTTTCAAAATCTGTAATAAATTTCAGACACACTATGTACATTTAGTCTCCCTTAGTCTTCGGAGAATTTTATGTTAAATGCTGAAAAGGCATTTACTGTTGAAAGGAAGATAATCTATACGAGATTTGTTTTAGACAGGAAAGCAGTCAAGCGAAGCCAAGCATAAAGGTGCAACACAAAAGGAGTCTGTCATTTGTCATATAGTAGTGATATGTTGATTTGTCAAACAAGAGACGTCAGCCAGGGCCCACATGGAAATGTGGAACTTCGTAAAGTAATTTAGCAATTGAGATGAACAGAATATATTTCCCATTTAGTTATACTGAACAACACTGTGTCACCCAGTTTTTTTAGGATATCATCAGGATATCAATACATTTAAATATAGTTTTTTTAATATAAGGGCCGAATTATTTAATATGTTTTAAATTGTTTTTAAATTTTATGGATATATGTTGTTTTATTGTGGCTGTACACCGCCCTGAGTCCCTTGGGAGAAGGGCGGTATAAAAATTTAATAAATAAATAAATTAATTAATTAATTAATTAATTAAAAAAAGTGGACTATTTCCTCAATTATCAGTTAGTTGGAATAATTTTTCAGCAGATCTAATAAATAATAGGCAAGTAAATTATTAAGATTAAAGGTGAATAGAGGATGAAACTGCAATCTCTCCTTCAAAGAAATAAAACCACTGAGACACTGGAATAAACAGGATTCTGTATTTCAAAGATTATGGAATATTATTTAAATGGAAATGCTAATAGAGCACACTGATATTTAATATTCATGCACTGGGATGGAGAACTTTGGATAATTTTCAGTTGGTGAAACTAGAACCTGACAATATGAAAAATAATGTTGGTTTTGTTGGTTCTGTAGTTCTTTAATTACTTCCATGATTCTTAAATTGTTTAGTATTTGGGATTGCCTAAAAATAAAAATAAAATGGCAGGAATGAAGGGGACTCTTCTGAATCAAGAAATAATGATGATCTTTGAATTAATATTAAATTAAAGTTGGTGTTATCAAATTTTTAAGCAGACTATGTAAACATTTGCCCCACTTGGTTATATTTATCTTCTGCCATTATTCTTACTCACACAAACTGTGTAAAGTCTTTGGGAAGTGTATTTCTGTACCTTGAACAACTGTGTAGGAAGCCTCCACAGAGGAGAGATTGGTAATTACTGTGACATCATCATCACGGTTGGAGTTTTCAATATCTATAGTAATAGACTTTTCCATTTCACGATGAAGGCTGGTTACTACACCAGTAGGGCGAGTTACATTCGTAAGGCGTCCTTCGTGGTCATAACTGAAAAAAGAGAAATCTCATTTAAGTGGCTAAATCTGAGCTAAATCAGCATGCACTATCTGTTAATGTTAAATGTTAAACAGATTATGAAACAAATCTATTAACCAAAGACAAATAATTGGAATAATTTTTAGTATTAAATACTAATATTAATTAGTATTAAATAATTACATATTTTTAGGGAATATACTGTTAAGTTCACATACCAAATTAAATACGATGTATGATCAAAGGGATGATTTACTAGAAATAGTATACCTTTGAGAATTTCTTTTTTCCACATAATCATCCCTGGAAAATTATTATTGAACCCTTCTGATATATTTACAGAATGTAATCACATCTCTCATTCTTCTATTATTTCTTCTTTTTACATCTCAAAATAAATACAGCAATCTTCCCCATACAAGATATTCATTCCTTTCTTCTTTTAAACATAGGCCTTCAGTATTTCAGACAGTATATCCATCTTGCAAATAGGTTCAATTATTTCACAAGCAATTCAACTAGGCAGACAGATCCAAAACCATGCTGACAAAACAGATAATCCAAAACTGCCTTTAGAGTGCCCAGTTTTTGCTATCAGTACCTTATAAACGATGGAAAAAGAACACTCCGCTGCCTAAGGGCCTCGGTCACTGATCCATCCCATGGCTCCAGAGGCCCTCTAAAGGCTATAACATTAGAACGCTAAATAATAGTCACGTTAAATAAAATGCTGCAATATTATAATACCTGGTCATTTTTCTCACTAGGATTTAGTGTTATATGGGAAATGTATGGAACCAATAAAGTGACCTGAGACATAAGCTCAAATAAGAACAATTATTTGAAATGCAGGGATAAATAATAGGGTGACTAAAACTGGTACCAAAAAATTTCAGATGACCACTAGATAGTAAAAGGCAATACAGAAAAACACAACTCTGCTATCATGTGTTGGCTATTGAGATTTTTGTCTATGGAGAGTCTCGGTCATCCAGCACCCAAAAGCACCCAAAGGTGCTTTTTCAAGAAGCAACTGGACTTTCTGTTTTTCTTTGAAGATGTTTCGCTTCTCATCCAAGAAGCTTCTTCAGATCTGATTGGATGGTGGGGAATGGAAGGATTTATACTCCTTGCAGACAGCTGGTCATTTGCATTTTTTTAGAGAGTCAAGACAGATAAATCTCCAGGTGGGCTGAATAACTCACTCTTGAAAAAGCACCTTTGGGACATTGAAATTTTTGTATATCAGATCAAGAAGTTCTACTATATTTGCTATATTTGAGAGAATACCAGCAATTCCTCACTTGATAGGAGAAATAAATCTTTTTGATATTTCTTTTTAATTTAGCAATTTTGGGGTAGTATGTATGTATGTATGTATGTATGTGTGTATGTATAAAGCTTTGAAAAGAAGGAAGAAAAAGAAGGGAAACAGTGAAATATTAATGGCATACTAATAATAGATAGTGGCAAATTATGCCATTGTGTAAACCCATTGAGATATGTGGAGATAGAGAATTGTCCAGAAAGAAAAGGAAGCAACAGACTGAATATCATATGGGAGGATCAAATGTCCTGGAAAAAAAATCTTGCCATCCGCTGGAAAAAGAATGCCTTGACTAGTTTGCAACAGAAGCTTGACAATATGACTTAATTATCCAATGGATTGAGGCAGGAGGCAGCTGTAAAACATTTATTGCACACAGTAAGTATGATGGAGCAGGACATTTCCTGGGATCTGATAAGTGCATGGAAGAATCAGCAGCCACGAAACATCAGAGAGCTATTAAAATGCCACAATTAAGGTATATTACTAAAGGAGGGAATCTTATGGGGTAGTCACAGTCAGTATATTATGTTTATTTCTAAAATATGTGACGATTATTGCTTTGGGTGTTTCTAATGCATATTATGCTTGTCTATGTTTTATTCAGAGACTTGCTATGTTTACGGTAGTAAAGATTCATGAGTTATGTCTACGCTTGTGGGATCAGCCAATAGTCATTTCAGAATGAAAAATCACGTAGGACTTGGCAGAATTTCTGCACCAGGAGTAATGGCGTATTGGTTTGCTTCTGTTCCAAAGTGAAAACAGATAAGGAAGGCTCTACACCATTCTTTCTTGCATAGTTTTCCTCAAGTACATTTACTTTTTTCAACATTTCCAAAAATATCTCTGACTGCATCCATTCCTCTCATTGGCACCTTATTCTGCAAGTTAACAAGTTGTGTGTCTTTTTAAAATAACACACACACACCATTTACCATTATTCTGTATGAATCTGCTACTTAACTATTATTTTAATTATAAACCTTGGCTAGTCATTAAAAAACACTTTATTTTCCTTTATTGATGATTTATTGTTGTGTGCTTTTGGGGAAATGGGTGGTTAGATAAATTTTATAATAAATACTGTGTTTCCCTGAAAATAAGACCCTGTCTTATATTTTTTTGAACCCTGAAATAAGCGCTTGGCCTCATTTATTGGGCTTATTATCAGGGGATGTCTTATTTTGGGGGAAACAGGGTAAATAAACAAACATACAAATAAACAAAATAATCTGACAGCTCAGGAACTGAGCATCTGTATGCCTAAACTAATGAAGATAAAAAAAAACCCAAACAACTTAAACAAAGAAAACTTTAATCTATTCATTCTTTCTTCTCCTTTACTGTTCAAAACAGTACTTCATGCTATATTGGATGAAGAATGTTACAAATACATTGTAAGTTAGTCTTGCAAACCAGGACTAGTGGGATGTGGTCACCCATTTACTACTCTTGAAAGTCATACTGCAACTTTTATCAGTAAGATTTAAGAAAGGTCTGCACCTGTTTACTATCATTTTACAAACTGACCTGCAGATGGCACTGCTGAACTTCTTCAGTGACAAATTTCATCAAAATAACAAAAAATGAATAGAGCCTTGGAAAATACTATCTTTCAATCAGAAAAACCAGACATATGATTATTTATACTCTCAAATTACATTTGTTTGGTGTGAGAATCAAATATTAAAAAACAACAAGAAGCCATTAATAGTCAAAATGAAAGAAACGCTTCTTTCGGTTCATCGAAAAGCATGACTTGGGCTGAGGGTGTGGAAACAATAAATGTTCATAGGACATATTTGCAACAGGCATTTCTTCTGAAAAGTGAAATTCTCATATTGAAAGTCTGCCTATTTGAACCCACTTGTACCAAGCAATGGAAACATCATAGCAACTTCCATGTATTTATGAGACTATGTGAATTTCATATCTGGTCCATGAGTGAGAGGGATATTTGTCATCTTTAGGTGTACTAATATTTAAACAGTGTTTCCTTCTTTAACCTAATATCATTGCGTTTAAGAGCTGCCACAAGGTTTACATAATCTCTTCCATTTTACTTCATATGATGTGACTGAAAAAGCAGGTGTCCAGTAATGGGCGGGATCTGTGCTTATTGGCTGATGTACACACTGTTCCCCACCTCTGAATCTCATCAGCTGCCATTCAGCTGTTGTCTAACTGAAGAGTTGGATGTAGCAGCATTGTGCCAGTTGTCAAATCAAATCTTTATTTCAGTCATTGACCAGTATAGCTGCTGGTCAGGTATGGATAGATAACTCAGTAACAGAGAAAGGCCCTTAGATGCAATTTCCTTGTGTAATTGTTATTATGTACATAGATTGTTTTAGTCTCATGTAAAACAGCTATAATTACGATTAGAATTGTCAAACTAAGTCTACACAATTTTCTTTTCGCTTCTCTGTTGTTTCTGCCTCCTGTATTGCACTGACTGCATTTCAGTAATAGCTGAATCTGTAGTTAGTTTAATTCATCATTTTTTTTTTGAAAGAAACTGGTCAAAAGTTTTTTAAAAATCATTGATTTATTAAAAAATCTTGGCTTATTTAAATTAGATCGTTTTTCGTTTGGGTCAAATATAATTGAAAGCTGATCTAATGATAAACTAAGAATCTGAAGCTTCTAATCTTAAGGTGGCTGTACCCAAGGAGAGGAGGGAAGAAGAAACTGATGATCTCCACCCCCACTTCCTAAATTCAGTAATTTAGCATTAGATTCAGACTGGAACATTGTGAGGAACCAAGTCTACTCTTGTGAGTAGATCTGAGGCACTGTCTTGATTTTCCATTACAATGGACAATTTCCTAACATGCAAATATTCATCTATAGCAAATGTGTTCTTAAAAAAATATTCCACTTTGGACAGTGGGGCTGAACTTTTAGCAATAGAGTTAAATAAGTAATGTAGCTTGCTTCTTAGTATACAAAGTTTGCATGCTTTCTTATAAGTAGTTATTTTATTTTTGAGTGCAAACTCTATGTGAAAGATAAACAACTAGCTTAGATGTGTATTTTAATATTTTATCCATTTCTATCTATGAAATGATCTTTTTGAAAATTAGTATTTTTCATCATCCATATTTGCAGAATGCCAATTAAAAAAACCTGCTTTGCTTGTGTAGGTTGTTTTTTTCAAAAATGCACAACACTTTAATCTCTTGCAATTATATAGAAAAGCATTTTCTTTCTAACCTAATTCCCGAAGTAATTGCAATTTTTGGACTCTCTGGAAATAGTATATCACATAGATATTTTAAAATATATATTTTAGGATGCGATTTCCTCACTATTTGCAGAAACAAGCAATTGGTACATTTTATCAATGCTTTATCTGTTTGTATAGAAGATGATCCTACTATCCTGACATTTGAAGGGCAAGATTTGTTACCTGAATTCCAAAAGTAACTGTAATATTGATATCCCTGTGGGGAGGAAGATTACTGGGGTGTAGCCACAGTCTATTAGGCAGTGTAAATAGGGCAAATAAATATCCTCTGTCCTGACAGACAAGGTTAACAAAGTTTTGTCCTACTAATACTGGACACCAATAAATTCTTTAGGCATTTCAAAATTTCACCCACTTTTACCAAGCTCTATCTTCAAAATTACTTCAAAGTTGTTTTTCTCTCGGTTCAATAATAAAGACTATGTGGCATCTTTTTTAAAGAAATGTTATTCCACCTTTATTATTTTTTATAAATAACTCAAGGCAGTAAACATATCCAATACTCCTTCCACATCCTAATTTTGCTGCAGTAACAGCCCTGAGAGGTGACTTGGGTTGAGAAAGACTGATTGGCCCAAGGTCACTCAGATGGCTTTCATGCCTAGGGTAGGACTAGAATTCATAGTATCCTGGTTTATAGCCTGGTGTCCTAACTATTATATCAAATTGTTCTAAATGCATTATTTTTTATAAGACATATATTACTGCATTCTTAATATAGATAAAAAAAGCTGTAAATGAACTATAATGGTTATTATATGGTATTATTATATGGTAATAATACCATAGAACTATATGGTATTATTTTTTCCCATGACTGAACCAGAACACTGGTTAATTCGTTCAATGTTCTCTTACCAATGTTTTATCCATTCTTTGGCTCCTGTCTTTGACTCTGTCGAATTTTATTTTTGCATAAAACATTTCAAGCTATATGAAAACCCATAGTGACACAATAAGAGTAAACAAGAGGATGCATGCAAAAGTGAGTACTCAGGCTCCCTTTGGAGTCCACTCAACATGCTTAGACCTACCTTATCTGAGACATCCTGCATGAAAAAAAAGTACTACCTTATTCCTTATGAAGACAGATGATTACTCAGATAGACAATGAATATGCACTATAGGTTATTCTAAAAACAGCCTTACTCATAAAAGGTTGTCCATCCCGTTTCATCACTTTTTGTTGCCAAGAGACCACTGCTTCCATGGTAGGTCATTAATCCAAGTTCCAAGGTCTGGGTTGACACTCCTTTAAGACCACCATTGGTGCTGACAGCAAGAGTCACAATTTGATTGTCAGGCATTAAAAAATGGCGTGCAGCTCCATTTGTATCCCGCCTAATTTTCAGAGAGTTGCCGTTGTTATCAACCAACTCAGTCACATCATTATCAGCACTATAGGTGAAATTATATAGATATTCTCCGGTGACAAGACTGAGAGTATATTGATGGATGCCATCAATGTTGAAGATGTACAGCTCCTGCTCTCTTGGTGAAGCGATTTCATATTGGTTGAAAGAGCTGAGGACTGGTTTATTTTTGCTGACGGCTCTGATGCGTATGTTTCCAAGATCTGCTATGTAAATCGTACCATCTGGTGCCACAGCTAAGGAGGATGGAGTGTTTAATATGGCATCAGTTGCATAAGCATCATCCCCAGCATAACAATTACAGTTGACGTCATTTTTGCAGTCACAGTCTGAAGCTGCCCCAGCCAGAAGGCAAATCTCGCCATTTGTGGTGACTTGACGAAGGCGGTTAATTTTTTTCTCATCTGTCTCACTGATGTAAAGAATGCCAGCGTGTGAGATGGCAATGGCACTGGCTGACTCCAAAGCAGAATGAATGGCCAGTTTACTAAGAGAGTAGTCTATCCCAGGAACCTGACAGTGCATTGGACGACCAGCAATGATGCTAACCTGATGGTTCTCAGTGATTCGTAAGATGACATTATTCTCCAAAACATACAGTGAGTTATCCATTGGATTGACAGCCAGATCAGTTGGCCATTCCAGTCGCACCTATAGAATAAGCAACACATTACTATTGCTTTAAAAACTTGGGATGAACAAAGGTTTGTGTGGAACAGTAAATAATTGGCCAGTTTTAATGGAGTTAGTCAAGTATCAAAGCTGTATGGAATTGCCTTAGACAATATTCTTTTCAGTATTCATTAAACCTACATGCAGTCAGCTCTCTGGATGCTTATATAAAGGATTAATTGCCCCCTTTCCAGATAAAGGATAACCAAAGCTAATTAAACCACATTACTGTATCACAGTTCTTTTTTCCCCCCGTTGTAGATATATAGAAGCTTCTGAAAAGAAGGCTTGGCTTTTTTGTGTTGGTAATTATGTTAAATATTATATGTTGTATAATCAGCAATAACTTTTTCTCCCAGCATGTTGAAACTTCTGGTGTATCTTGGAGGTAACCACAAGACATTTATCCATCTGTTTTATTATCAGAAGCAAATAACATTCTACCTGGGTGACATCCATGCTGGAATCACAGCTCAGTGGCCGAACAGCAGTGAGGTCATTAGAGCCCAGCAGAGTTGATATGATACCATTCTGATCAACCTTCCTGATCATTGTTGCGTCAACAAAATACATAAGGCCATATTTATCCACTGCAATACCTGCCAGCATGAAACAAAAGCAAAAATAAATTAGATTATACTGTATATGTCATCATCTATCATTATATATTGACCATTCCCCTGATAATTTATCCTTTTGATGTTTTGTGCTTTCAAATTCAGTTTTGACCAATTAAAAGAGTATTTCTCATTAAAGTCCATTATATATTTTTTTAATTTTTAATTTCTATAAATTCATTCCCATTCTAATCCTAATACAATGTGACTTGTTTTCTTTTTCCTTGTATTTAAAAAAGGTTATTCATTCTTTTTTTTCACAGTACAGACAACATTTAAATAAAACATAATTTGGAAATCTAGGAATAAAGCTTTTGTATAAAGTTCAGAAAATCTCACTGCCTATGTCATTTGTTACCATGCCACCCTAAAGTTCTTTAGATTTTTTGCCACTGTTCCCTGTACGAAAGGCACTTTTTCAGATTTTACCTCAGAAATGTGTGCTTGCATTGTCAGTTTTACACAGAAGGCATTGAACAAATGTTATAAAGGGATGATTTTGAAAATTGTTAAATAAATTATATTTATGTTAAGGAAATACATGCACCCATGCATTTGAAGAAAATAAAATCTTCAAACTTCTAAAACTTATCTGTCACTAATTGAGTCCAGGCATTCAGGTCCAAATAAGTTATGTCATCCCTTTCTTCTGCATCTCTTTATCTTTTATCTGTTTCAACTACTGATGTCATACACTGTTGCTACTCTGCAACAAAAAGTGATATTCCAAGCAAATACTTAGTAATGTTGCCTAGTATCTGAGACTTTTTATCTTCCTTGGTGTTCACCAAGCTCCCTGTGCCACCCAACTTAGCTCTTTTTTCTTTATTAAAAATAATCACATGGAAAGATGACATGCTGCAAAGAAAAACACACATTTCCAGCATTACTTTTATTTCCAAGAAGACCTCTGGGCTTTGTGTAAGCCCTGTGGGTATTCTTAAAAAATAAATATGGTAGGTGTGTGCAGCTCAGCATTTTGTTTGCAAATATGCTTACCTGCCTGAGATTGGGGGCAGGGGGGGAGATAAAGAGGAAGTGACAGACAGTACAAGAAGCAACTTTTGCTAAGTTTGGTAAATGATTGTTTTGTGAGAACATCCAAGATATGCTTTTGAAATTACCAATACGCTCAATGATCCAAAAAGATTCTTGGCCTACAACATCCAAGGATATGTTTGGAACTAGGAACGACATTTAGTTAGAACAATCAAGGAAAGCTCACCATAATGTCATTTTCAATATAATAAGACAGAATCATTTACTCATTCAATTTGGAAGCTAGACTATATACGTGGCCATTAGGTAGCAATTTATTTTATTCAGTATTTCTTTACAGTTGTTCTAGTGTTTTCATTAATTCCAAAGGACTGCAATCCTAAAGCCAATAAACAATGTCTCGAGTAAATGTTTTATTTCTGGGTTATCCTACCCAAACCAGCCATTTGCTACACAACAGCAGGTGCTGCCTGTGATGCCCCTTACCTCGAGGGCTCATTAATGTTGCATCTACTGCTTTCCCTCCATCACCACATCTGGCCTCATCAAAAGGCAGGCACTGCTCCCCTGTCCCTGCGACCACTTCCGAATTACCAGCCAGGTCTTTTGCACCAGTAAGGCTTTTGACTTTGTAAATACGACGACTGTTGGTATCCGAAACATAAAGAGAGCCCGAAACAGGATCCACAGCTAGGTAGTACTTGTGGGCAGGATTGTTACTTGAGGAGAAAGAGAGAAAAAATGATAGCTTCAGAATGTCTGGTGTACAGAGAGATCATTGAGCAGATACATATTAATCAGTCCAGAAGCATGAATTTGTCATCCTTCTGTCTAAAAGTAACCCCATATACACAGAAAACCTGCCCTCATATAATATGCTTAACCTAGTTCCTATTTCTGGATTCACACAAAACACTAACCCAATTAACTGGCTTCACACAACACACTAAGCTAACCCAGTTAAGCAAGCTTGGCATGCTGTGCCAAAGCATCTGCTAGGTCTCTACTTGTGCTGGTTTCATAGCATACCATGAGGTCTGGCAATCCCAATTCATGCTTCCTTTCAGTTTGGCTAGAATGGGTAGAGTTTAGGTTTGGGTGTGAGAAAACCTCTGCTCTAAACTGACATGACAGCCTGAAGAAATGTCTTCATTCACAGTCTGTCCAATTGCAGGACTGTGATTCTGCAAATCTGAGGGACAATAATGCCACTCATTACCTATCACTTTGAATTCCTTGGATGATGGGCAGATGGAAAAGTGGTAAATAAATAAAGCTGGCGGGGGCTTTTACATAACCCTCTAGCTTTATTTTACTTAAGTGAATGTTGGTGGCATGTTTTATCTCAAATTATTTCTGTAGTCCTGTTTACATCAATATGAGACTGAGTACACCAATATCTGAGTAATATGAACTCAGTGAAATTTACTTCTGAGGTAATTTTGGAGTGTAAATGTTAGATTCAGTTCTTAACAGCTTAGCTCACTAAGAGGTTCCTGTCAATTACAAGACAAATCCACCTTGGCTTTTAATCAATCTTTCTTTGAGCATTACATCATTCTACTTCCCCCACATCTCCAAAACTGGAATAGACTGATTTACATCTCAGTAACAAGGGCACTGGAAACATATATGATTCTCATGAATTTCCATTTATGGATTTCCTTTTTTCCATCCATGAGAATCCATTTATTATACAGAGCTTAGACGTTTTGTTTTGGAACAATGCTTTAAGAAATAATGTAACCACAAACGCAAAAATACATGAGACCCGAATTTTAAATTGCTTTTGACAGGAGGCTGTTATTCTTTTAAAAATTTTTTTTACAGCATCTGTGCTGGCTTGTAAAATCTTTATCCCATTTTCCTACATTGCCAAATAATAGAGAATTGTCTAACCTACTCTGATGCTCTATAAAAAATAGGTAGACTCATAATTTTTAATTGCACACATCCTTTCCTCTTAATAAAAAGAGTTTTTTAGAAAGAGTTTTTATAGTGTGGTGGGTAGCCTGGGATGATTAGAAGTATAACACCTACATTTAGTATTCCAAAAGAGTAATAAATGTCATAAGATTAGTCACTTTCAAGGTTAAAGCTGAAGTAGGGCAAAACAGTCTTTGTTATTAAAATAAAATCAAGATGTTCTAAACAGGTTCCCTCTTCGAAGGTTTTCTTTTCAAAGCCTAAGCTTTGAAGTGCTTCACATTTCCCTTTGAGAAAAGGAGTAACATGCATTTAAAGTATGTGGGAATGGCTTTGCTATTATTACTGATTGCCCAGAAAACAATTTTCTCACAATATAAAAATGCATAGTGAAATAATTTCCGCTGTGTTTTATCTTAGTTACTGTTTGTTTGAAATAAGGCAGCTGGAATTTATGGGTTAGGAAAATTGCTAAAATCAGCCACATATTCATATTTGGCTGACAATGTGAAGTGGTGGTTAAGCCAAAGCAGACTTTGATGTCTCCAGAGATATAGTACAGGTAGTCCTTGACCTATGATCATTTAAAGTTACAATAACACTGAATAAATGATTGCTCCTTGGAGTTCTGGCCATCCTAGGACACCCCCACCCCACCCCAGTCATGTGATCACAGTTTGGGTATTTGACAGCTGGTTTGCACTTATGACCAGTTGCAAAGCCTTATGATCACATAATCACCATTTGCAACTTTTGTTTCTTTCAGGGAAGAGACCAAGTCACTGGGGTAAATTTCTCCCATCTGCATACTATTCCTTAGCCCCTTTGTATTAGCCTTAGCCCCCTGTGCCAACTACTCACCACCCCCCATGCATCTTTTCTGCTCACTTCCTGATCTCTGCCATGCCTCTTGCACATCTCCTCACAACACCAACCTGTACCACACTTCTTGCACATTACCTAGTACTCCTTTTTCAACCCATGTCATGCCTCTCATGTACCCCATTGCATCCTTGCATCCCCTCATACACCCTCCCTGACCCTCCCCATGCCTCTGGTGCATGCCTTTGCACCTACTCACAGTCTCCCTGCCCATCCCCTGTATCATTATGTATCCCCTTGCCTTCTCCCAGTAGCAGCCATTGACTTGCCTGTTGGCCTGAGACTTTCAATTTCTTGCTGGCTTCCTCATGGCCTTTGGTTGTGGGAAGACAGCAAGAGGCTGCTTCACCTAACAACTATTGGATTCAGTTAACAACGGCAACCAGCAATGTAGAGATTGCCCTTGTTAAGGGATGGCGTTATGTCTTACGATCGCATTGCTTAGCAATGGAAATCCTAGTTCCAATTGCTGTTATAAGTTGAGGACTACCTGTACTTGAGAAGGTACTATATGTTAGTACATGGGCAATCTCTGCTCATTCCTGTCATGATAATGTGTGTTCTTGTATGATTTTTTAATGTTGCCTGCATTGCAGGTAAGGCCTGTAGGTAAATATGTAACTGCCACAGCCAGTTGCATGTGTCTAAGCTGCTTACACTCCTACTTGCTCTTCAAACAATTGAAGATTGGGTGGGTCTTGCCTACAGCCTTCAAGATAAAAGCTTTACAAGTAGTTTTTTCATTACATCAGAAATGAGCTTTGTATGTGTTCATTAATACTTTCCACTTTATAATTATATCAAGGTAGGTAATTAGAAGCTATGATCTGGAGAACCTTGGTTTATATTTTATCTCAGTCATAGTGTAATTTAATTGTATAAAGAGCAAGGGACTCATTAAAAGAGTAAGAATGTCTCTGTGTTCAATAAGGAATGCACAGAACAGCTACTTTTTTGGATGATGTTCAGTGGAGGATATAGTGATCTTACAATGGTTCATAAAGTACAGGGGATAAGTACAGGGGATAAGTACAGGGGATAAATAAAACTTATACAATATAGACCATTTGACATCAAATGCTTTGGTTTTCTTTCCATGTGTTCTTTATGTTTCATAATATTGTGATCAACTTCAGCACTGGTAATGCAATCAAGTTTTAGCTGTCATCCACCATCCCCAAGGTTCAAGGTCATAGTGGTGGGGATTCAAATTTTTTTACTACCGGTTCTGTGGGCGTGGCTTGGTGGGCATGGTATGGCTTGGTGGCGTGGCTTGGTGGGCATGGCAGGGGAAGGATACTGTAAAATCTCCATTCCCTCCCCACTCCAGGGGAAGGATACTGTAAAATCTCCATTCCCTCCCAACTCCAGGGCAAGGTTACTGCAAAATCCCCATTTTCTCCTGATCAGCTGGGACTCTGGAGGCAGAGAATAGATGGGGGTGAGGCCAGTTAGAGGTGGTATTTACTGGTTCTCTGAACTACTCAAAATTTCCGCTATCAGTTCTCCAGAACTGATGAGAACCTTCTGAATACCATCTCTGTTCAAGGCAGTATAGCATTGTGGACTCCTTGGTGCTCTGAGCTTGGTTGTTTTCTTGCAGCATCATCAGTGCTAGCTAATCATGTTACCTAGTTTGGGTAATGACACCTCTGCAAGAAAACAACCAAGCTCAGAGAGCACCAAGGACACCACATTTCAACCCTGATGTACAAATATTCTTCTTCATAGGCACAGCATTACTGCAGAGAAGGCTTTCATAATATTTTCATCTTCCAGAAGGCATTGTACAGTATGGACTAATTAGTCTCTAAGGTTTCCTGAAAGCATGATTGCCTCATTCCTGTTCTCTTGTAAGATTAGCATTCTGTAATCTGCAGCTATCCTGTAAACTCGTACATTCCTGCCAAGCACACAATAGTTTAGTTTTGTGGCAAATCTTTTCTTTTTTGCCTTCATAACAAATCAATCCTAAAATACTATTTATGGAAGCCTGCAGTGTTAATTCTCTATATGGCAATAACAAGTCCCTCAGATCTGACACAAAGCTAAGCTATTGTTTTGCTGAAATCTTTCTGCCTTATTTCATAGGGTCATTGAGTGTCTTGAGATATTAGAGGCTTTTTCTAATAAATCTATTTTGACAGGTGTTCAAGGTGTGGAGCAAGTGAACCACCTGCAAATTTAGAAATGTCAGCTCCAGCTATTCAAATAGACAACTGGACTAAATGGAGATACTCCTGCACAAACATCCCTGGGCTAACAGGCAGATGGAATGAGTATTTTAAATAAGATCTCTGCAGATGCCAGCCCTAGGTGACACAGGGCAAACTCCTTTAAAAGCCAAGAGAGTTTTTAAAAGACAGCAGAACAAAGACAGAAAATTAAGTTATTTCTTGTTAAGTAGATTTCTTGAGGGAACAGAGTGAGATAAATAAAGCCAGCTCCACAATAAAAAATGTTCTGGCCATTTACATCAGGCATCGTTGCAAACTGGGATTTGATGATATTCAGATTGGATGATACCCTTGTGAATGAAGTTGTAAAAATACAGAAAAAAAAACCACCACCCCACATCTTTTGCTGATTTTGTCATTAAAAGAGAGGTCCTGAGAAAGTAAGTCAAGATGATGCCCACAATAATACAATCAAAGCTCTGCCCATTTTCAATGTGCATTGTGCATTGTTTGCATGTAATACACATAAAAACAGGCAAATCTTTAATTGCACTGCTTTGACTTTTTTAACAATGTGAGTACTCTAAACTGACTACAATAATGTAAGATTTCTAGTATCGTGTAACACTAAGTGAGTTTATTAGTAACACAGGTGAATTGGACTGGGGCAACAACTGCCTTGTATACAAGCACAAACATCATTTAACATAGAATCTTCCATTTTTATTTCAGAAGCTGAATTTCACAAATGCTAATTTGTGTTAGCGTAAGGAAAATGCATTTGAGTTTAGCAATTACATCAAGAGACTTATAATATATCCAGAATGAAACTTTATTTGCAGTATCAGACTGGATCTATGAGATTTTGATGTTTTCATGTTATGCCTTAATTATTCAAATGTTAAAACATTTTCCATAAATGTATCTTTGGAGAATGGGCAGCTCTAGGAATGTCAAAAAATACTAGCAAGTAAATGCCTGATTGTCTTTTATGGTTTTTCATGTACTTCTAGGACAATGTCCAAAGGTGCAGGGTGGATGAGCAAAAGCATGCATCCAAAAAGTGAACAGCAAAAGGAATCAAACCTTTTGCAAAGGAATTTAAACTCACTTCAAAATAACTAATGAGTTTGGTGATTGGATATAATCTGTTCAAAGTACCCTAATAATATTGAGTTAAAGGGTGAGATGGAATGGGAGAACAAATCTGGAGAAAAAAAAATCCTTTAATGAATTGGAAATGAGTTTTTGACCCATTTCTAGTCCATTAGTGGTTTTCTAAATCCTTTTCAGCATTTACAAGAGCCACTGCTCAAGTTTTCCTCAACCATTTAAGCGAATTAGACACTACACAGAGAGAATGGTCATATTGAAGTTGACTTGGAGTTCATTATATTCTCATTCCATTAGATAATTCTTTGGTCGCTTTTTTACTGCATTTGTATAACTACTACTGCTTACCGTATTTCTAACACAAAATTAGCACATTAATATTGCTATACCTGATGCATTAAAAACAGAATTTTACACAAAAAAGCACAACACAAAAAGCAAACAAAACAGAGCAAGCAAGCTATAGCAAATGATAATAGGATTGCAAACTTGGCTTACCTATGTTTAAATTCTTTATTTCTTTACAGAAAGAAAACAGAAAAGAAACAAGGGGGGAGGGGGGGGAGAAAGAGAGAACAGTTAGCCGAAGAAGAGACCATGTAGCAAACATTGCATATTGTCTTATTCTACAAGATGGAAAAAAGAAACCTGTTCCCAATGTTAATCTTGGCTTATTCAGGCATGAAGCCATATAGCAAGTATTGCTGTCCCTGTATCTGCTGGGATGCATCCTTAAGATTTATATTTAAGAATACAATAGTCCCTTTTGTCCCTTCAAATTTTTCACACTCTTCTTAGTTTACAATGTAGTATGGTGTTTTCCCGAAAATAAGACCCTGTTTTATATTTTTTGAACCCCAAAATAAGCGCTTGGCCTTATTTTCGGGGAGGTCTTATTATTTTGGGGCGCATGGAGCAAGATGGGGCTCCTCTTGCAGTTTTACCTGATTTTCAGCTCTCTCTCTGTCTAACCAGAGGAAATGGCAGGGACCAGCTGTGCATGCGTTTTAATATTTTGGGGGGAAGGGTGTAATTTTCAGGGAGGTCTTATTTTCAGAGGGGAGTTATTTTAGCGCATGCACTCAAAAGCCTGATTGGGCCTATTATCTGGGGTGGTCTTATTTTCAGGGAAACAGGGTAGATGAAATAGTTTGCAGTATTCTAAATGCAATTAGACTAATACTGAATACAGGATTATTACTAAACACTGGGCTCCTGTTACTGCAACCTAAGATTGCTTCATTCTTTTCTGGAAGCTGCACTGATTGCCATTTCTTATTCAGTTTGAGATATGTTAAGATACACATAATTTTTATATCTATAATTCCCAAACCAGTCTATCTTGACGATATCTTTGAATCTAACCTAATTTTGACATAGTTTAGAGATCGTTTTAAATTTTCATTCTACCTTCCATGTTGAAGCCTACAATTTCTAGCTTCACTTTATTTGCTATTTTGTTGCCCTAATCCGGGACAAGGTCTACTACAAATTCCTGGGGGAGGGGTGGGGCAGGGAAGTGTCTATCCATGCTAACACAGACATGTTAATGAACATTCATTGAGTATGGATGCTTAATCAACTGTTGATTCATGTAAAAATACAAGCACTTGATCCACATTCCACCAACCAAAATATTCTGGGAGATCTCCTAAATGCTATGTTGTTCTTTCCATAACCTTTCCTAGTCTAGTGCCTAAATAAGATAGTCTGATAGAAGGTTTGCTGGATCCCACAAAAGCTATTATGGTTCCTAAAAATCAATTTATTATTCTTCAGCTCTAATTAGTTTATAATTAACAAAAGTATGGATACAATCTAGACATTCACAAAGAGAACTGGGATAAAGATTTCTGAATATTATCCCCGTAACATATTTTAGGTGATAAACATGCTTCTTCTATTCTTTTAATCAATACCAGTTGAATAATCAATAAATATAAATGTATGGATATGAAAGATCAGCATTAATACAAGTTTCCTGAATAAATCAACTTCATTTTACAATGTGTTGGGTCCTTCAGCTTTAAAGCTAATGTGTGTAGATATTCCAACTTTGGAAGCTAAGTCATGCCTTTTTATTGTACTGGAACATAATTTGAATTTATTGGATCATAATTGAAAGTAATTCTCATTTAACCTGTAGTGTCTCACTCTGTTCAACTACCAAACTCCTCCAGTCTTCTCCCAGAAACTTACATTCAGCTTGCAAGACTTCCTCTCTGAACATGGATGTCCCATTTAACTGGTAGGACTGAGAGCCATTTATAAGACTACAATCTGTTAATTTTCTCTATAATTATATTTTGCATCTGTAAATGTCACATGTCAAAATCTTTCTCTCTCTCTTATCCTTTTATTTCCTCAAAACTGTCATATCTGAAAAATTAAAAGGAAATAGCTCCATCTCGATTTGGCACAGACAATTCAATTCAAGCCTATAGCAGGAATGTAACTCAATCTGGCGCCCAGTGAGTTTCAGATTATGACATCCTGAATGCTTGGTTTAAATGAAAATTTGGGAAAATGATGCACACTACAAGAATATCTTTTGTTTACAGAGACAATAGATTAAATTATAATTTCACTTATATTTTTGCATGGATTTGGAACACTTTGTTATGTCTTATCTTATTATTTTAAGTGTCCTATTTTTATATTTGTGTAGAATGCATAGAAATTTGCAGCAATATTAGTTCTTATAATGGGAAACATCTGTGATATATGTTTAGGCAGAATGTGGACTTTTGTGCATAAAGGGTGGTTAAAATGAATGATACCTATTTTGCATATGATGGCCATTCTTCCCTGAAAAATTATGTATTTTTTTCAATAAAAGAAATAATTCACTACATCAGGTTAGCTAGGGTAATGCAATGCAGAGAATTTAGTCACATAGCATCTCAAGAGAAGAAAAAAATGATCTACAGCTGCAATATGGTGTGCTCATTATTAAATCCAGTACTCATTTCTTTCTTCCACTCCACCCATTAAATACTGTATTATCACATGTCCCTGTCGCCCCTGCTTTTTGGCATAGCTGCAAAATTGGCACCATACACTTCAGTACGATTAAGTATTAGAAAAATGCTTTGTGTAACTCTAAAATCAAAACAAAGTAGTTTGTAGTAAGAACTCACATCCCCGCCAAAATTGGCAGGGCAAGTTATTGCATATAAATAGGCAGGTAACTTGTACTGATGATGTTGTCTTGCTGGGTAATGAAAGATCTGCAAGTTCAGAGAACACCAAGAATTCTAAACCAGGCTTAGCTCTGACTGTTCCACCTATGTTAAAATGCAATCACCTCTGAATTATTCTAACCTATCTCATGCTTCTGAACACCCCTAGTCTATATTTGTTTATATGGGATCCATTCTTTTTTTTCATTTCCATTAATTGCAAAACTATGACTCATAGGATGCTCGACAAGGCAGCAAACAGTACATTATACTGAATTTAATCAGAATTCCATTTGCCATGGATCTAATCAATTCTAGACAATATTGTAAAATATATTCTAATGGATTCACTTTAAAAAAATCTTGAGGAAACCAATGTTCACTTCTTGTTTTGTATAATCAAGAACAAGATTTCTGCCTTTAAACAAACAATTATTAATCTATTAGAATTAGCAAAATGATTAATATTACACTTAGCTCTGGTTTTCAACAGTTTGTATGTTTTAGGACAATGGATTCTAAGATATGTATAGTGTGAGCAGTTTTAACCATTATATACATGGAGTCTGTGACTCCAGTTTAGAAGTTGCAAGCTAGAAATAGTAAAGCAGCATATAAGAATTAACAACAATGAAATCAAAATTGTATTCTATCCCATATTCATAAATTATCTAGAAATCAGGAGAGAGATTTTAGCGTTTACTAAAAAAAGGTAAATATGGTTCAACAAAATCAATTATAATATGCCATTGAAGTAGAAATATCACAACATCACAAGTGTAATTGTCCTTGGTGATGCAGGGATTAGAATGCAGTACTGCAGTCTGCTTCTGTTGACTGCCAGCTGCTTGCAGTTTGGCAGTTTGAGTCTCACCTGCTTAAGGTTGACTCAGCCTTCTATCCTTCCGAGGTTGGTAAAATGAGAACCCAGATTGTTGGGGGCAATAGGCTGACTCTGTAAACAGCTTAGAAAGGACTGTAAAGCTCTGTGAAAGGGTATATAAGTCTAAGTGCTATTGCTATTGCTATAATCAGAAGATTTAAATTGGTGGTGGACAACTTCATGAGTGTCATCCCAATGTGAAACTGCTTTGAAAATTATGGCTGTGAAAGTATGATGGGATACCAGAGTTTGGAAGACTGAAATTTCAGATCCTCTTTTCTTTAGGATGGATCAGTTTAAGACATTTTTAAGGTATCCAAATTGTCCTTTAAAGCTCTGCCCAAAATATAAAAAGCGGAAAAAATGAATTCAATTTTTTTTAGCCCTGCCCATTCTAGGGACTTGGAAAAGGGGGAAATGGGGGCTATAAATTGCCCAGCCATGCCATAAAAATAAATGCAAATATGAAGCTGATCAACATTTGTACTACTGTGCATAATTCTGTTCATTGCAGAATGTTGAATCAAAAAGGGACAAAAAGAGAAATCAAAATGTCTCAAGGTTAGAAAAACTCCACTTTAAGGATAAAAAATTAAATGTTTTGGCCTTTTAACTTAAAAAAGATTGTGTGATAAAGGTATATGAAATTACTCACAGAATACGTGAGCATTGTTTTTTCTCCCATTCTCATCCTACAACCCAGGATTACCATTTAAACTGAATGATGAGAGGTTCAGGATTTACTTGGGAATAGAAACAAGAATGAGCTACAATCTTCATATTCTACTTATTGATTTCCAAAGCCATTTGATTGGCCAATGGGTATATACAATGCTAGACTAAATACATTGGCTATTTTAGCATTTGTTATTTTTATTCTCTTCTTTTGTTTTATTAACATTCCGTTCATACATACTTTCATCCGCCCTTCTCCTTTGTCCTTTCCCTTCCTTTTCTCCTGCAATATTCCTTTGTATTCTTCTTCTTACTTTACCATTCCCACTGCCAATTTCCTGCTTCCCAATTCTGAGGCAGTTCTTTTCTTTTTGCTTTTCTCTTTCCTGACCATCTTAACTGATTTAACAGTCTTTGTTTCCTAATTTATTTTTCTCCTCTCCTAATTTAACTCCTCCCTCCTATTGTTGTTATGCCCAATTTCTCTTCTTTAGTCCCTTTTTAAAAACAAAACAAAAAGTTAACTTCCACCCATATTCCCAGCTTTCCAAAGACGAGGAAGAATCTTTTATGATAATGGTTAACCATCACTGGCCATTCTGATTCTTTAATGGTGAATTGCACAATTCATGGACTGCTTGAATTCCCATTATAATCTTCAAAGGAGGAGGGGAAAAATACAACTTTATGCCAGTTTTGATCTATCAGCCATGTTCACCTATCAGTTGTGAACAGCGGATTGTGCTGTGGGCTACAAGTCTAGAAAGCTATAAAGAAAATCACTTAGGAAAGCTTTTATAGTGATGCTTTTAGCAGTGGCATTACCTTAACTCCAAAATGCTGGTGACGTTCCTTGAGGGAAAGATGCGTCGAATGTAGTTGAAATCCCCAACGAACAGGCTCCCATCAATTCCCACCGCAAGTGCAACAGGGGCAAGAAGTTTGTTTCCTTCTGCAAGTCCATTGCAACTTGGACAGGAGATACTTCGACGACGACCATTTCCCATAATGCTGGTAATTACTGCTGGTTGTTGAGTTAGAAACTGATTCTCTCCACTACCTTTGTGTAGAATACCTAACAACGTGCAGAAAAGCACATTGCATTTTATTTTTATTCATGGGATGATTTCATTACCAAATCCTTTGATTGGAATTTAACTGTCTTCAGAATTTTAGTACATGGTTCAAATTTGAAGGACATAGCTCAGTATTGGTGAACCTTTTTGGCACCAAGTGCTGAAACAAGAGTACATGGGAGGCGGAGTGCCAGAAATTGGAAGAGCAGATACCCAGCATGCATGCACAGGAGCACTGGAAACCGGAACAGCAGTTCCCTGGCATGCGCATTCTGAGCTTCCGGTTTCTGGCATATGCATGCGCACCAGTCACCTGGTCTTCCAGGTGCGTGCATGCACATGCGAAGACCAGCTGGCTGGCATGCATGCATGTGCCAGAAACCAGAAGCTCAGTCGGAAGTGGCACGCAGAGCCATCTCTCCATTGCTTTTTCGGTTTCCAGCACTCCTGCGCATGTGAAGATGGCACATGTGCATGCCAGAACCAGGAAGAGCAATGGACAATGGCTGGTGTGCCTGGAGAGATGGTTCTTTGTGCCACTTCCGGCACGCGTGCCATAGGTTTGCCATCACTGACATAGCTCATAGGTTTCTGCTAGCCAATGTTTTTTATTTTGCTAATTTCACCAAGTCACCCTATCCTTCACCAACCTAGTGTCATCCAGATTTGACAGACAATGCTGAAAGGAAGGAAGTATAGCACTGAAGTGGGGGCCCTATGTCTTGAGACTAATATTAACTATGTAATATCTAATTCATTTTCTGAATATGGTAACTCTTTGTCTAACACAGGGAAAAAGAGACATGTTCTTTATTGAAATCAGTAATGCTCACAATAAAATCGACAATTAAATAGTTTTTCCTTAGATCTTTCCCATTCTAATTTCCTATTAAGATATGCACCAGTTGGAATAGCATGAGGTTTTTAATGAATTCAACCCTAAAAACCCAAGATCATTAACACCCTGAGATGCTAAAATCAACTTTGAATGTTTGGCAAGGGTATAATTGTTGGGAATTTTTCTCTTCCTTTTTTCCAGAGCAGGTGTGGTGAATATATTGAAGCCCTGGGAACTGATCAGCTTCTTTGTTCTTTCAAGTGAATGAGTTGAGAGAAAAATATTCAACCTTTCTAGAAAAGAGGAAGTGAGAGAATATGCCAAACAGACATTAAATAATGAATTACTTTAAAAACGTGTTTCATACTTGACACTGGCAATTTAAATTTGAATTTTTCATAGAAAGGTGATAGTCAACTTTCAGTCAGCTGAATTTTTTGTGTGTTAAAGTTCAATGTGTTTTATAAGTTGAACAAAAACGTGGATATGTGAAATAAACTGTGAAAGATAAGTCAAATAATTTAGTTTAAAGAAAAATAATAATTTTATTCATTCATTTATTTAAAAGATTTATTTGCTGTGCCTTGCAGGATGTGAATGAATACAACAAAACATTCTTTAAAATCTAAGCCTTATATATAAATGTATCCTCTGCTGATGAAATTTCAATAATGCCTTAGATCCAACTTTCAAATATCTTTTTCTCAACTGGTAATGTGTACATGTGTATGTGAGTTAATTAACATACATACAAAAATTGTCATTTTTGACTGTTATTCTCTTATCTGAGATTCTTGATACTTAAATTATGTGCATATTCTTAGCAATTCCTATACACAAAATCATATTTATGCATGAATGAATGAAACAAAAGTCAAGGGAGTCCTTCCTATAAATCTTTGCTTGTGTGGATTTGTAGTCATTGTTTGTTTGTCTCCCACCTCAAACCTAAAGAAAACTGACACCAATTGTTGTGATCAGAAATGGATATAAGAGCCCATCCCTGGCTTAATACAATATCTGTGTTCACTTAACACAGTTAATTAGACCAGCAAACACCTAGCAACTACGTTCATATAACATGCTAACGTTGGCTAATTTTAAGTTTTTGTGGCTTAGTCTCTTATACCAATCTACATGGTTCATTTCCAGTTCAATGCATTATAAAAATCCACAAAAGAAATTGTGGATTTGTGCACAAAATGAATTAATTTAGTACTGTAAGATTAAGCAAGCTGTGTGCATGCAGCTAATGTCTCAACACAAACAATGCTTTTCAGAATATCACTAAAGGCACAATGTTTCTTCATACATTTTAAATATTAAAATATATTTGGCCCTACAGAGCCTTCTTATTGTTTAGTATCCATCAGATGTTAGCACAAGCATTTCTTAGTATTCCACATACACCTATGAGAATGGAACCTACAGGGATTGGAAAACTTTTCTTCCAGATTTTGCTAAGCTACAATTCTTTGTATCCTGCAACATTAGTCATGTTGACTAACCTTCTGAGAGTTGCTCACCAACATCTGTAGGGAACAGATTCCCACCCAATTTAAAACTTACAAAACCCCCCACAAATGAATATCAATAAACTTACCACTCTTTATATTAAGAACATGGTGCTTATCCAAAGACCAGCCACCTAGATTTGAAGGGTCAAGTTCAAAGCCTTGCAGTAGAGCAGTTCTTTTCTCCCATAAAATCAGGCTGGGACAGGTCTCGTACTCAAAGCCCACAGACACTGAAATATATATAGATATATTTTATATTAATAATCATTGTATGTGAATGACTTGCCATCTACTATGAAGTACAGTTCCCAAGCTATTTTATTTTATTCTACGTTATTAAATTTAGATATTTGACTTCATTTGACCCTGATATTTAACTTGACGTATACTCAGAAGAGCTGTACAGAGCTTTAAAGTTGCAGGAAATGATTGATTTAATAAAGGAAGGAGGGGAGTGATGATGACAGCCCAGATTCTATTTTTAATTACCTGGCAGCTTCCAGCACTGAAAATATGTATCTAAATTCAATACTGTACTTTTGTGTTCATGGAAAAAAGTACAGAATAAAACTCTGGAAATACATTAAAAATGCATTAACTTGTTACCCCATTTTCCATAGAGTTATCAGATGGAGATCTTGGAAAATATTAAACTATAGATTATTGTTCTTACCAAATTTATGGCTTTCTCATTCCAATTTGAAGACAGCCTATTTATTATTCACTGTAAGGTGTACTGATTCTCATAAAGTTTCCACATATTATTACATACTGCAGAAACCAACAGGCAATGTCTTGGCAATGGATTAGCATGATAACACCCAAAATGCTGTTTGGGTGTTACTGTGAATAAAGTATTGAATTAGCACCAGGAAGTTCCAGATTCATCTTCACGTCCAGCCCTGGATGACTTGGGCAGTATGACAGACTGGAAGGCTGGGCAAGTTAGGGCTCAGAGGGTTAATAATGCTGTGTCCAAAGACAAAGAGGGCCCATAGGGCTGGTAAGGTTTACTGTCAGAAAATTGCTCAGCCAGGCCTTCAAGGAGGAGATGAAGGTATATAAAATGGCTGAAACATCTTTTATATATACTATTTGAATCACTAGGTGGACAGAGAAGGAGTTAAAGATCAAGGAAAAGTCAATAAAGAAATAAAAGAACGACAGTTAAAATTAGAATGAATGGAGGAGGGATAGAAAATGGAACAGAAGTTATAAAGTATATCAGGGTGGAGGAGATAGTCACTATATCAGACAGCCTGGTTTTTGTCAGACAGCTGCCTGTGTAGGAGGCCTAATGAAACTGACTCTATTTAAAAAGGACCATATAGTGGGGGGGGGGAAAACCAGAGCAATGAAAGTGAAAAGAAAAAGTAAGTAGAACTACTGTTTGTTTGAGTGAATGAATGTTAGAAAACTGAAAAAGAAGGTTCATCCCTGGAATGAGAGCACAGGAGAGGATACCTTACCTCCATCTGACCTGCTAAGGATATCTATAGGGGACTGGACAAGTGAAGGGGAACAGCTCTTGGTGGGGAACTTGTTATGTGGCAATTGGGATGATTGGAAGTTGTGGGCTAGGTAGATAAGGGGGTGGACATGGAGCCAGGATGATAATAATGATCGGAAGGAGAAAGTATGGCAGGTGGGACAGTCCGTAGGAAGAAATATTGCAAAGTCGTGCCCCTATCAAGAACCAGACAACTGGTCTGATAAGTAAGCCAAACTCAAGCACAATACTTCTGAATTCAAGATTTGTTTCCCATGAATGTAGTCTCAGAGAGCTGGCTGGAAGAGGGGGTGGGGGTGTTTCCTCTTGCTGAAATTTGTCAAATGGGGTTTTGTTGCTTTCATCAGTCCTGATGCCAGAATATGTGGCAGTTATGTACCAGAAATGCCTGGTTGTTGTAAAGAATTCTGTTCAACCAGATGGCCAGATATGAAGCCATATTTGTAAAATTATTTCCAAAGAACAAGCTTGGAAAGTGGAGGGTTGGGGGGTTTGATATTGTACTGTCCAACTGTCCAAAGTCTACTGTCCAAAGATAGTTATGAATTTACCCATATTGCTAGTACAAAATAATTGTCATGGCTGTGGTAACAATCTAAACCTTTTTCTGGGCCATATTTGAGTCAGACCACTTTGTTGGCCACACAGTAGATCTGCTTCATTTCAGACATGATCTGCTCCTGTAAGACTTCTAAGAGTGATTTATTTTTGCCATGTACCAATAGTTTTCTAGTGATGATGGGACTACCCAAGGTAGGATAGTCCAGGTAAGATGCCTATTCTGATAGCTGATGGATCTAGAAGCTTTCCAGATGATACTTAAAAATTGACATAGCAATCTAGTGGAATTATGTTAAATGTCTCGTTGGCCTCTGGAATTCAACCAGGACACCAACCTAGAACTAAGGAAAAATATTCTAACAGTTAATCAGTGGAATGACTTGTCTCCGGAAATTGTGGGTTTCTAGGAAGAGATTGGACAACAATTTATCTGAAATGGTGAGCAGGCGGTTGGACCAGAAGACCTCCAAGGTCCCTTCCAACTCTGTTATTCTGTTAAACAATGAGAGGATTGCTTCTGAATGGCCTTTCCCTGCCCACTGATCCCAACCAGCAACTTGATTTTCTGAAGATTTTTAGAAAATCAAGTAGGTGAAGGAACACATCAAACAATGCTATTGGAAAACAAGAAGTAAATATGACTAGATATGAATATGAGGTCACATTCAAGCTTCCTCCAGAGATGACATCTGCTATTTCATAGTAAGATATCATCATTATACTGATGATACTTACTTGTACTTCTAACTCTAGCAAGATCGATTGTTGCTAATTCAGACACCTACTCATTACAATACTACATCCCATGTAATTTGCAATGATATGTGCTTCCACCGAGACATTAGGCTTGCAATCTGGGAGTCCTGCCAGAGAAACAAGTGAAAGCTGTTCTCAGGAAAGCATCCTCTCAACTTTTTATCCCAGGACGGGATAAACTTTTGCTCAGATAAGAACTCATGTTCTTATGTTTTCTCAATTCTATGACTGTGATTCACTCTACATGAGGCTGCCCTTGAAGATTACTCAGCTGTTCCAAAAGGCAGCAACCTGTTTGTTTAACATTCAGCTCTAATGTTACTTTGTTAGACTACCAGTATGTTTTCAAATGCAATTCAGGTGCTGTTTACCACCTTCAAGACCCTTAATGGCTTGGGGTTACTTTGAAAGATTATCTTTCCCTGATCATTTTTGCCAAAACCAGACAGCTGGAGAACTTTTGCTTAAGATCCTGGCCTACCAGGAAATACAATAGGAGTGACTATTCCTGTGGCCTTCTGGAAAGCTGTAAAGAACTGGTTTTCCAAAGTGACATCCAGATGATTCTGGATAAGACCTATTAATATAGAAATTAGGTTTATTATATATCTTGTGTAACTGTAATCTTTTTCTAGCAATGATACTACATTTTGTTGGACCTAGAGTCCAATTGGATTAAGGCAGTATATACAGCAAATAAGTAAACAGTCATACCAGCTGTGAAATCCTGTCAGATCTATCTGGTTTGTGCGAACCGATAGGGCTGGCGGCAGGAGGCTCCGCCCACCTGCTGGGATGTCATTAGGTCCTGGTTTTGACCATCTGCGCATGCACATAAGGCTCTGCACATGCACAGAAGAGGCGTGCATGTTCAGATTTCCAAACTGGTAGTGAAAGTAAGTGCACTTCATTGTTGAGCCATACATACATTTCATGAATCTGGCTGCCTAGAAATATACTCCATCAGTTAATTAGGATAGGGAGTGGATCAAAAAGAAGACTAAAGAGATCTGAGTGCAATGTATCATTTAGCTAGGAAGGTCACTTGTATTATAATAAAATTCAGTAGCTTTCTCTAAGCACCATTTATCGTATCCCAGATACGCTGAGTTCTCTGGCATAGATATGTGAGTCTCCAATAAACTATGTCCTAAATGGCAATTAGTAACAAAATCTGTTTAACACAAACCAGGATTTGGCTTGAAAGTATAGATGTAGATAGGGCTGTATTGGTGAAGTGACTGAAGAGCACCTCCGCATCTGGTCTTGAAGTTGTAAGGCATCATATCCTATCTTATCAAAGGTTTATCTGTTTTGAGGATCTGCTCTTGTCATCTTTTATATACATACAGTATGCATGCACGGATGATACTTCCACCGAGACTGCAGTTAAAAGTAAGCAACAGGTCTGAAGAGATGCCTTGATCATTTCCTGAAGGATTCTCAAGTTCCCCTAACAGCCCTTAAAGATATAGATAGATTACCACTTCATAATTCAGTTAAATGGAAGAGTGTAAAACTCCCTTATCTTTTACCCCACAGAAAACATAAAGGATGATATGAGCTCCCTGTGAGAAATGATCAATTATATCAAAATGTCATTTGAATGATTTTTCTTCTCTTCTCTGAAAAGCTTGGGGAAACTCTGTAAATCAGGCTTTTATTGCCTAAACAATTGTTTAATCTTGGCCCTTAATATATAATATTTGTCACTAAGGTTAATAAATTGCTGGAAAAAAGTCACTGGGAGTGCTAATGAATGTTTGAGTTTATTCCAGAAGTCACATCTCATGATGGCAATATGTTCACGGTGAACTTCACCCATGGCTCTGGTACATTATTCAAATTTCTATTTTGTATAAAATGTTTTGTGATGACACCTTGTCTTGCTAGATTCAATTAGAAACTAAAAATGCAAGAGCAAAGCATTGCAGAAACATACCCCTGCCCCCTTTTCTATTTTCCTAGCATCTTACTGCCTCCTGTCAACATATACACACACAAACTTGTCTACTTTTCTTGGGATACAAAAGGTAAGAAAAAAATGTGGATATCAATAAAGAAGGAATTGATTTCTATGTTCCAGATTTAATACTGATGTAACAGGAGTCAACAACCTTACTGGACTAGAGTCCCATTTTGAATTATGAAAACATGTCATAGGCAATTTTTTTTAAAAAAAAATCTATCATGGGAAGCGTTTCAGTTCACAGAATGATTGTGATGAGTAACTTAACCAATCAAACTAGAAGAGAATGTTCCCTGCCACTCTCTCTAACTTCAACAACAGATGCATCTTATCACTCATTCTATTCTTCTTCCTTTTTTACCAATAGCTTAAATAAATGGATAGATTTTTTTCTCCCAATAGGTTATTTGTTCAGCCATCATTTTTATGAAAGCTTGTGGAACCAATTTCTGGCCCAGAGAAAGTCCTGCAAAAATGAAGCTGAAAATATGGTCTTGCTTTTGTAGTGTTCTCATTTTCTATTTCTCACCCCTTCTTTCTTTCTCTTTCTGCCTGTCTCTATCTGTCTGTCTTTCTGTCTCTCTGTGCGTGTATCAACCTAAAAACCAGGAGATCATGAGTTCTAGTCCTCCCTTAGGCACAAAGCCAATTGGGTGACCTATAGACAGTCTCTGAAAAACATACATGACTGAAGGAAGCACATACACCCACGCACACACACAGAGACAGATATAACAGGAAGATTAATGTTTGTAAAGCAAAATAATATCAGGCACACTGGTGCCCATAGATGTTATATTGGGTACTCCCAGATATAAGTGAATGTTACATGCAATATCTGTTAGATATTATAAACTAGTAATACATGTGTTATTTCAATGAGCCTTCAATACTAGCTATTTTTACTGAGGACATCTATCACATGTATTTTGATTAGAGTACTTTTACTGTAACATTGTATTTTTTAAAAAATGTTATTTGTATAATGCCCGTTTTACTTTGGGATTGAGAAAGTTATAAATACTGTCTAATCAATAAACAAAATAAATGACAGCTGGAAAAATTGCTGCTACTGTAGAATAATGAAGCTATCTATAGGTATTTTCTATTGTCAGTACAGATCACAGATTTTTCTTTAATTTAAGAGCAGTTGTTGAAAGCCAGCACTTAAAAGTTACATGATTTGAATCTAGTGATCATACCTACAGCATCCGAGAGCCCGTAAACTTTCTGGCCATAGGCATCTGTTTTATCCCAAATGAAAGTATATGCCAAATTGGGAGATGCTTGGAATGACTTTTGGAAAAGATGCCCTTCCACTGCTACCATGAGATGAACTTTAATTAAGTTCAGAGGCACAAGAGATTGTGTCATGGTGATTTTAAGCAAGGATCTGTATCCAGCAGTACGGGAACTCAGATAGCAGAGCTTTATGTTGGCACCTGGAATCTCAATTTCTTCATGAAGAACCTAAGTAAGGAAAGAGAGTTCATATTAAATGAGTGTGGTATGGAATAGATTTATTTGGTTCAGCTCATGGGTTGTGCTTAGGTTAAAGTAAAATACGCTAGGAGATTTTAGCTTGCCTTCCTGCAATGGTAAGACTTAGGATAGGACTTCTGGATTAGTAAAAATTTGGCCACTGTTACTGCTTCTTTTAAAATCCCCACTGTTGGCAAAAGCATCAGTAAGAATCACAGATCTGATTGCTCGTTTTTATGCAAGAAGGCCCCATGAAGCTGTAATGCTATGAAGTTACAACTACCACTGACAGTCATCTTAAAGTAGCAAGGATGCCTAAGGGGAGGGGATGGCAAAAGCAGAATAACAGTAGCAATGAAGATGATGGAACGCCCCCTTATCACCTGGGTATGCCACATGCTTCAGCTGCATGTATGATGTTTCTTTGCAAACATGCCAAGTAGGATGCTTGCTCAAACTTGAATCTGTGACAATTTCATGCAGAGCAAGAATGGAGATGGGGATATGTACCAGGTTTTTGTTTAGATTAAAAGAGACATGTAGGTGAGAGGAACCGAACTCTCCCCATGCTTGCTCTTTACCTCTTCCCATACCTCTTCTCCAGAAGTTCACTTCTAGTATTGCATCTTGGCTGAGGAGAAGGTGCCTGGGGAGGTAAAGCCATTTGGGGGAGGAGGGTTCGGCACCTTGTGTATCTGCTCTTTAAATTCTATAATCAACTCTTTTTCTATGTGATTGCGGCAAGAGGCAACTTGCCTGCTGGCCTTATGCCTATCTTGACCTGCTCAATGGGATTTTATAATCTAGAGAGAAAACTGGATAAGGTTTAAGATTTTCAGAAGAATTGGTACACAGAATGAACAAGATAAGCTTAGCACAATACATCCATCACCATCAAATAGATTTGTTCTTTTACACAGGAACATTTCTGATGATTAATTTCTACATTTATATCTAGAAGAAGGAAGTGCTGGATTAGGAACCTGATGCTAGGGATTCAGGGTTTGTCATGAACAATACGTACAAGTCAAAGACATATATTCTACTAAAATGCTTCAAGATTGTCTGAAATTTGTGGATAATACTTTTGTGGACTTTATTAATGTGCTCAAGGCTTGGATTTTGAAAAGCTTGGTTCCCAATTCAGCACATAAATGTAACATTCATGAAAAATGTCTAAGCAAGCATTTCTCCCAGAACTGTACTTTTCCAAGTTCAAAGAATGGACAAATGCAACTGAATTTGTATAGGTGTTTGTGACAAAGAATATACCAAAGTAAATATTAATGAATATTTCCAAACACATCATAGCCATATATCAATACATTCTGCTTTTATCTCTGAATGCAAATATCTGCTTCTGTTTTATATTTATCAAGAAAAGGCCAATATAAATATTCAAGATAACTGGTATTATAAAATGTGAATGAAATCAATATAATTGTTATAGGGCTGTTATTAGAAAATAATGATAATAAACTTATTGTAACTTTTTTTCTTTTTTAGTATCTATGTTTGATACCTGGGTCTCTGGAACAATTGAATTTCGACCAGGGGCATCACTGAAAAAGGTGGAAAGTGGTGATGAAATTATAACAGGATCAGGTCTGATAAAGCCACTCAAGTCACAGCTGGGAATAGAGTTCTCTTCAGTTTTCATAGTGAGGGTATCCATTGCATAGAAGCTATTCCATGGTAGCCACACTGTCCTCTCTTGACTCATGAATGGGGCTCGTTCAAAATGAAGAGTTAGGGATGCTCCTCCATTTGCAATCAAATCAAACCTAGAAAAAGGTGGAGTCTATATCATGAATAATTCTAGAACAAAGACCCAAACTAGTCAATAAAACTAGAGAGAGAACCACACCCAATACAGTTTATTAGACAATTTCTTACATTACATTCTACTGTATTGATTCAAAACTTTAGTAGGACAGAATTAGCTATACCCAATTCCCCAAAAATCATAGCAGCAAAGCAGAAAAAAAAATTAAAATCAGTAGACCTCAAATGTAAAGATCACTCCAGCGTCCAATAGAACAAAAACAAAACACGAAGAAGCCACTCAGATATTCTGTTGCCAAAGTATTTAAATGTTTATATCAAAGATGGACTGTTTATGACTCACAAAAAGTTTCTGACCCCAATTTCAGTATTGCTCACCAGCGGGTCTTTTGGCTAGACTTACTTGACAATGGAGTTTAACAATAATGGAAAGCCCACAAATTCTCCCTCCCTAAGTACTGTATAGCAATTCTACTAAGCTCAGAAATCAGTTGGTAACCACTACAGTCTGTGTATGTATTCTGAAGAATGACTGTAGTGTGTATTCTATAAAACAATTGTGCTGTTGCAATTTAGATTAGTTTCCAAAAGACCTTTTAAGGCAACCCTACAAATAGAATGGTAAAAATGTACTCAGAAGTTATTAAGATGTGGATTAAATAAATCAGTTCTGCTTTTTCTAGATTGGGGTGCAAGAAACTTATAAGTAAAAAGCAGAAAAAGGTTCTAATATGTCTAGAACAGTGGGGGGTTGCCCCCGGTTTGCACTGGTTCTATAGAACCGGTAGTAAAACCGGAGGGAGGCTCTGCCCACCGACCCCGATGTAATCAAAATGCTTCTGTGCATGCGCAAAAGCTTCTGTGCATGGGTGCGGCCCTGTTATGAACTGTAGTAAAGGTAAGGAGAACCCACTCCTGATCTAAAATATCTACCCTTAACTAAAAAGACAGAATAGCTTCTATAATAGGTGATGACTCAGTAGTTTTCTTACTGATGAACAGTTCAGAGTCTCAATTTATAAATCTACATCCAGTCCATCATGGCATTCAGAAAATAATTCAACAATTTCCCAACATTATTGGCATGAGATGCCAAAGAATGGGAAGGAGAGAGAGCAGAAGGTATGGCAATACCCAAAGGATAGCTATCAATATAAAAACCAATACATCACAGTATGCTATCCATCAGAAAGTGAAAGTGAACAGCATTTAAATATATCCGGCTCATGCATTCAGTTTTTTTGGGGAAAATAAAAGGCAACAGATCCCAATCATTATATAGATAGCGGTATGACAGATCATTGTGATCCTGTTTACTCATCCACTGTGTCAAAAACCAGATGAGCATCATTAGATCAGCTTGTCCCATTGCATATTGTCTATTATAGTGTATACAAACTATGAAGAAAGCCAATTTGATTTAATTCTTAAGGTACTGGGCAAGACAAACCTACAAACCAGGAAATCATGACTTTTAATTCTACCTTGGACATGAAGCATCTGTGTAATCTTTAGGGCCAATCACTCTCTCTCAGTCTTATTAAGGAGGCAATGGCAAACTACTCCTGAAATCTTGTCAAAAATCCCATAGGTCCAGGCAGTTGCCAGGAATCAACATTGAGTCAAAGGGACATCTAACTAACCAACCAACCAACCAACCAATCACTCATTCATTCACTCACTAACTACTAACTAATTAAAGTATGTAGCCTGATATATAGCAGGATAGATTAGTACCCTAAAAATGAATTCTCACATTCCTTTCACAATTATGAAAAGTAACTGATTTTGTAATGGTTCAAATTATTAGTGCAAACATAGCTTTCAAATGCTACAAAGCACAGAACTAACAAACCAATATCAGATCTAAAATTAGATAAACGTGTTGTGATTTAAACCCAGCAGCAATCGAACTACCTTTACATGCAAGTTTATGGCGATGGGAAGAAAAGTCTTAAAATTTCAAAATGGACACATTGTTGAATTAGCACCAGAACTGGAAAAATTGTTTCTGTTTAAAAATTTAAAATATTTGATTTTTGGTTCTAACAAAGCCATCAATATTGTGGTTTTAAGACTCATAGGAGTGAAGACATATGTGAGAAAACTGAGCCCTTATAGCAACTGGATGGGGCTGGAACAAAAAGAACAAAATGACTATAATGGGGCACAATGCAAGCCTTGCAGCTTTTGAATAATCCTCTTATCGTACATTTTTGACCTCAACCCTTTTCAACTGCACCTAAACTAAGAGATAACATCAAGGTTAACATATTATGCTCAACTATGATTTGCTTAATCATTGTTTATTGAATAAAACCCCACCAACTGACTTTGCACCACATGCTAAATAAACACTTTGAAGGACTTTGAAACTACAAACTTTGAAACAACAAACATACTAAGACTTCACAAGCAGGCAAAGCCAAATCGAAAGAAACCACATTATGTCTTATTCTGTCCAGTTCCTAAATCAAACAAGCAACAACAATAACAAAAAAGCAGTACCACAAGTCATTTCTTGCTCTATAGGCAGAAGTAGGAAAAAATGAATACAGCTCATTAGTTTTCAAAAGTGCAACAAGGTTTTTGTTTCTCTTGGGTACTTTCTTGAACTATATTAAATTAATTTGTTAAATGATATGGCTCAGGGCCTTCTCTTTAATTCTAGTCTTCCTGATCGCAGGAGATTTAGAGCTGGTATCATCTGTAATACAATATCTTTTTCCTCCAAGCATACATAAAAAATGTTAACACACTCATTTTCTTGATTCAGGGAAGTTTGCGATTAAGACCTCTGCTGTGAATCAAGATCTGTTGTTAATGCAAATGTGGCCATGATAAATCATAAAGCACTGTATGATGTGTGATTTCCAACATAGAACTGCTATAAGCAGCCATTAAAGCCATCACAAATGCCTCCGTGCCATGTGGCAAAACTGAACGACAGCTTTGAGCAAACAATATTAGTAAATTTATAATGAATCACACAAAAGCCCTGAATCCTCATTATTGCTAAGATGTTCAAAAGCTCAGCACTGAAACAGTGACCCCAGCATCCAACAATGGCCCTGTTACAGATCAGTAGTCCAATGACTTTTATAGACTAAGTTCACATGTACTGCAGCAAATAGCTGCAATGCATTATTTCATGTAGATATATCATTTTATTGCTACATCCAATAAATTAGATAAAGTATGACACATCCTATTTTTATAGGAGCTAAGGCTATGTGCCTTTCAAATCGAATGATGAACAGAGAAACAGGACACAGCAGGGAATTGTCTAAGTTTATTCAATTATACCCTTTTAATATGTTTTGCCTCAAGAAACTCTAAATAGAGCTGATTTTTAGAAAGGAATGGGACAATTGGGAAACTAAGAAATTGCACTGTTTTATGAGTCTCTCCCCCACCCCCAGATGAGTGTTAGCCTGCCTTGAATCTCAAAATTAAATGTTTCTGGGTCTCAGCTGGATACTACTGTAGCCCACAAATGTTTTTATAGATATAATACAGCTTGTGTGAGAAGAAGTCCAACTGCTATCACATTATTTTCAGAAGTCAATCCTTTCAAATTTACTTTCAGCTAGTCTTCAAAACACCGTGTGAAAAATTACTTTCTGCTTTCTTGATAGCCCTTTACCCTAGTAGGAATTCTATGCATGATACCACATGGTTTCACTAGATAGCACCATCTGTTAATCTGCACAGTTATTACTATACAAAGTAGTTCGTGAATGAAGTGAATCAACTTACGTGCCATCCTGGCGAGTGATGGTGTAGCCATATTTTGGATACTTGACAAATGACACATTGACTCCAACAAGTGGGGTTCCATCTGTAGTCACCACTTGGCCCCTTATCAGAGATACCAGGCTGGAAAAGAAATATAATTCAATGCCAGTGCTCAAGTAATACTTTGGGGAGAAAAATTATCATGGCTAGGTGAGTTTCTTCTGGCATAAAGAAATCTTCATTGTTAATTTTGCTTGTTAAAAGCTATAGCCGCTAAATGAAACAGGAGTTGATTGCTTCCCAAATGTAGATGGGCTTTAGAGCAGGGATGGGTTCTAAATTTTTTTTTGTTCTGTGGGTGTGGTTTATTTTGTGGGCGTGGCGTGATGGTCATGTGACAATTATTTAGGATTTGGCAGAGGTACTGGTCTACCAGGCTTTTAACTACTTGTAGAGCTGTACCAATCTACCCATTTATTTTTGCAGACACGGGTCTACTCATTTGTTTTTTTTTTACCACTGATCAGCTGTAGAGCAGCCCTTTGAAACCCTGCGGCAGGAGTTTAAACAGTTTTTTTTCCCTCTAGCCATCAGCTGGGACTTAGGAGGCAGCAATAGATTGGGGCTGGGGCCAAATAAAAGATAATAACATGGGGTGGGAGTGGGGGGTGCGTGAGGCCCAGAACCAGTTTGGTGACATCATATTGTCACCGCTACCAGCTCGGGAGAACCGGGCCGGACCGGAAGGAACCCACCAGTGCTTTAGATCTATATATACCAGTAGTGGGTTTCAAATCCCGGTGCTACCAGTTTGTTACCGGTAGCGCGCAGGTGTGCACTCGCTTTGGAAGCGTGGCCCTTCTGCGCATGCACAGAAGCTTCTGCACATGCGTAGAACATTTTTGATGACATCTGGGCAGCGGGAGCCTCCTGTTGCTGCCGCTACTGATTCGCCCGAACTGGGGCAAACTGGGAGCAACCCACCACTGATATATACTTTTATATGAACACCAATCCCTCCATTTCTCAGATATAAGTACTGGGCTTTAAGGAGGATTGCCTCTTTTTTTCTAACACTAAACATGAAGGTGTTATAGACTATCATTTAGAATATAGAAGGTAGAATAATAGAATTGGAAGGTTCTTGGAGGTCTTTTCGTCTAAACAGGAAACCCTGTACCATTTCAGACATTGTTGTCCAGTCTTGTTTTGAAAGCCTCCAGTGATGGGACAATTCTTCTGAAGGCAAGCTGTTTCACTGTTACGAAACTTCTCCTTAGTTCAGGGGTGGGCTGCTGGGGGTTTGTAGGGGTTCAGGAGAACCTCTAGCTAAGATTCTGTGCAGTTCAAAGAACCCTCAAATCCTACTCCTGGCCTGCCTCGCCCACTCCACCCCTCCCAAGAGTCCCCATGTGACCCATTTTGGATGCAGGTAAGTGCAGGGCGCTTGTGGAGGCTCAGGGAGGGTGAAAAACAGGCCTACTGGAAGTCTGGAGAAGGTCTTCAGAGCCTGGGGAGGCCGTTTTCTTCCTCCTGGAGGCTCGAGGAAAGCCTCCGGAGCCCGGGAAGGACAAACACCCCCCCACCGCTGTGGTGCAGGAGGCTGACTAGGCTACGCCCATCATGGCCACGCCCACCCAGCAACCAGGCAGAGAACCCCTTGCTAAAATTTTTGAAGCCCACTCCTGCTAGGTTGTTTCTGTCCTTAGTTAGTTTCCATCCATTGTTTCTTATCTTGTCTTTTGGTGCTTTGGAAAAGCACTAAAGCCCCTTTTGTCTTTGTAGGAGACCCTCAAATATTGGAACTCTGCCATCATGTCTCCCCTAGTTTATTTATTAATGATACATTCAGATTCCCATGAAAAATAACTCAGAAGGATCCAATCATTTCAAATCAATGGCTACATTCTTGACTGAGATGAAGATGGAGGCTGTATGATGTCCAGCTGTGGATTTCTCTCTCCTTTACTTAACCTTCTTCATTCTATGAAGCTAGGTTTCATGTATTACAGCTACTGTAGGCTAAAAGCCTTCTCTTCAAAAGTTATCCTGACTGTTTAATGTGACATGTATTGTTCAGGTGCCTGTGTGGAAAATAAAATAAACCTCAATAAATTTAGTTTAGAGCACACGGAATTAATGATTTGGTTATTTGGATTAATGTCTTTGCTAATATTATCTACATACTCTGCCAGGATCATTCACTCCACAAACATCAATTACCTTTCAAAGAATAAGGCAGTTCACAGTCCATAAAATTTTGTCATCATATTTAATTAGTGATTTTTTTTAAAAAAGAACCAACTGTTTGCCCTTAGGTTTTCAACTTGTTCCATAGGGCTATAAAAAACCTATTTATTATTGAATCAGATCCTGCTGATAGATCAGATTCTTCTGATCATTTAAAAAAACCTATGGAATCTGTGCAAAAAAATGCAAGAAGTAAATAACACACACACACATACACACCCCCACACACCCCCACACTACTCAAAAAGAAATTTGTGTGTGGAACCCCTGAAATATATAAATTTTCTCTGGGCAGATTATTTAAGACTTTAAATTTAATTTTCTTAGGGTAGATGGATGATCAAAATATCGCCCTACTCAGAGTTTGTGGTGAAGAAAATGTTCCATCTAAAGTGAACCATTAGAATTACTGACTCTATATTATTTTATATTAGAATAATATAGTAGTTAAATATACTTGATGTTGAACAAAAAAAAAAGAACACAATTTACTCAGAGAAAAGTGAGTAAATAATCTAAAACCATCTATTGAAATATCATATAATCAGTTTTTACTGCGGGACAACAACACGGTTCAAAATAGTAGGCATTTAAAATGTTAGAGTATGAACAATATAATATACCATATGTTAGCAAATATATTAATATTAATATATTATGGAGATTTTTATCCTCTTATTACCTTCTAATGCGGGCAATATTGCTCTTGTACTTAGTTCAAATTTGAAAAATAAACATTTTCACATATGCGTGCACACACACACATACACACACATATTTATGTATTAACTGTACATGGCATTCTAGAACATGTTTATTAGGAACCAAGCTCCATTGGACTCAGCAGTGCTTATGTTTAATATGCATTCAAAGAATTGCACAAATAGGCTGCAACTCTAAACAAATCTACTTTAGAATATGCATAGCTGAATTTGATGAAACTTGTGTCAACAAATATGGGATAGTTTGCATTTGCATTTTTGATAAATCAAATATTGTTTCATCATAATCTCCCAGATATTCTTATATGTCAACAAAAAAGAATATACATATCTCAGTATTCTCTCTGGACTGTGGAGTCCTTCATGCTCTCTGAGCTTGGTCATTTGCTTGCAGATGTTTTAAACCTGATTAGGTAACTCATCAGTGCTCGTGAGTGAGGGTTTGCTCCATGATTCTGTACAGTACATTGCACTGACAGTTTTGATAGAGGTGTGGTTTTCTCCTTGGTAGTTTCTTGATTAGGGTATTACTTTCTGCTTGATTGTTTACCTGGTGTTAATCCCTGCTTGCTGTTGTTAGCTAGAGAGAATGTGTTGTATTTTTTTGTTTCTTTCTGATATTTTTAAATTGTCTCTTTTGAATCAGTGGTAGGTTGCCCCCGGTTCACACTGGTTCTATAGAACTGGTAGTAAAACCCGTGGGAGGCTCCGCCCACCAACCCCGAAGGCATCAAGAAGAACACACTTGTGCTTGTGCAGAAGAACGCACGCACGAGCGAAGCAACAGTGCACGCGCGGCCCTATTGCGAACCAGTAGTAAAGGTAAGTAGAACCCACCCCTGTTTTGAATGGTATGTAAATGTGGTATATCTCTATTATCTATTTGATGTCTGATGTGTCTGATTGTTAACCTTTCAGGAATTCTCTATTTTTTAAAATTTATCATGGTCTCTATGTCTAAAATGCTTATCATTTCCCAGTTGAAACTATGGTTGAGTTTGTCTATGTGTTGTGAGATTAAGGATTTTTCCATGTGTCTTCTGACAGCTAGCTGGCATTCATGGATGTGTTCTGCAACATAATGGCTGTTGGAGTCCTTACACTGTATGTTCTAAATTACCTTTTCCTCTTGGGCTATCTTTAGTTGGTTTGCTTGCAATGATGATACCATTTGGTTGTAATAGTCTGCTGTTTGTTTGTAAGATTTCTGAAGTGTGACCGTGTTATTCAAGCATCTTGTGTTAGTTGTACTGTAGTGGATTGAGTGGTCAGGCACTTTTTGATTGTGTGTGTGTGTGTGTGTATAAAAAGACAACTATGAAAGAAACTATGAATATTATTATATGATTGAGCACTAAGGTTTTTTTTTTGCTGAATATAGGTTGATGCACATTAGCTAGGAACATGGACAGGAGGAGTGGCAAAATCTTCTGGCCATATTATAAAATAGTTTCAATTCTTAATGTTAAAAGAGATATCATGCAACACAGAATATTTATGTATGACCCATGCATGTGTATGCATCCTGTGGGCACCTGGAGGGCAAAAGCCACTCTTTGGATCAAATCTATAATAGATAATCACTGTAATCATAGTAATAATATAATAATAATAATTTTCAAACAAGAAATTATGTTCTTCATATCTTGCCAAATTGTATTATGGGAAATCTTTTGTCTTTGGTAGAGCACAGTGATGTCCAGTGGGGCATCTTGGGTAGGTAAATTGACCTCAAGCTGAATAGTTACAATAAAATGGAATTTACTTTTTGTTTTTTTCCCATAAGTTCCCTCTCATAAAATGGTAAATATATATATATATATATATTGGTAAAAAAGCTGGTGAAAACAAGTTTGCATATTTATAATTCCAACAAGTCTCATTAGGAAACATAGGGTTAGCTCCTAAATGATTTCTGAGTTCCTTGTTAGACCTAGAAATACCTGACTTTGGCAAACAACAGTCTTTTGAACTGGTTGTTCCAGAAAAAAAAAGGGGTGGGGGTGGGGGTGGGGAGGAGGCAGAGGAAATAGGAGCAAGAGAATGAGAAGATAGCTATGAAAGAAAAAATGTTGTGCTATTTCTTCTCATTTCCATTCACCTGAAATATTAAGGCTCATCTTAAGTCCTATCCTAAAGAAAAGATAACCATTTTCTGTAAAAAAGAAAAAAGAAAAAAAAGAAATGTAGTTTCTTTAAAATATGGAACTAGTTAACTGAACTTGAAGAGTGAGGATGGATTTCAAAGTGTCAGAAAACAAAAGAAGAAAAATTAAAGAAATGACATAAAAGAAGTGAAGAAGTTGGAAATTTGGAAATTCGGAAATTCGGAGAAGGAAGGAAGGAAGGAAGGAAGGAAGGAAGGAAGGAAGGAAGGAAGGAAG
>WNWU01000012.1:9662749-9678378 GCA_012654045.1 Ptyas mucosa | reverse complement strand
AAGGAAGGAAGGAAGGAAGGAAGGAAGGAAGGAAGGAAGGAAGGAAGATCAGTCCAGAGTTGTTGTGGGAGACAGAAACTTGCTGCTGGCAGCATATAAATTTGTGTTTGTAAGCATATGCTGAGCAGGATTACTGAAGAAGTCCTCTGTAGCAGTGAAGGGGAGGGAAAAATGTTTTGCCAGCTGCTGAGAAGATCAAGCCAAAAGAAAAAGGAAGGAAGAGGAAAATGGTTAGTCTCCTTACATGTGAAATGCCAAGTAGCCAGGGTAAGAAAAATTAATGAGGCTTAGCAGAAGAGTCTCAAGAGGGATCTGAAAGGTTGGGGTGATGGTAGCTGCAACTGCACTCTGCCAAAGCCTATAGACAGTCATAAAACCAACAGCTAGTTATACAAGCAGAACCCTAGTTGAAGAGAAAAAGCTCAACAGTGGGTGAAACTGTGAGAGAAAGACAAGTGAGGGAGAGAGAAACAGCAGGGCCAAGAATCATAATTTATTACTTATATCTTTTATGTACACTGACAGCTTATGCACCGAAGACAAATTCTTTGTGTGTCCAATCACGCTTGGCCAATAACGAATTCTACTCTACTCTACTCTACTCTACTCTACTCTACTCTACTCTACTCTAGACATGTGCCTTATAAGGCCTGAAGAATTTGGGTACCAGAAGTATGAGGCAATTTAAGAAAACTGGGATTGGTTATTATATATTATAGTATACTATAATATACTATATTATCATTCAATACAGACTGACCTAACATCAGGTGCAAAGAAAGGATGAAAGCAGAGTAAATCAGAGGGGATCAGTTGTATCAAGTGACTCAGAGTGACAACAGCAGAACAGCCAATCCAAAAGTGTCACCATAGATCCAGGTGAAGCAAGAGTCAGCACTACAGAATGTGACACCAGAGGTGATGATAAGCAATATCGGAGAGGTTTCAGGACCATGATGATCAAGTCTAATTGACAACAGACACCATCCCAGCAATAAGGGCAGCAAAGGAGTAGATGGTCTGCAGGATTGAGAATAGAATAGATAGAATTAAACTAAACCTGAAGGTAGAATAGATAGAATAGAACTTAGAGTCTAGGAAGAATAGTAAGGCAGACCTTAGGGGTAAATAAAATAGAATAAATCTTAGAAGATTGAAATATAGACACTGACTGTAAATTAGAAAGTGACGGGATGTCTTTTGTAATGAAAACAATATATATTTTTTAAAAAAGATTTTCCATACAGAATTAATATGTATGTATCCGGGATGAAATCTATACCACCCTTCAGCTCAGAGCTGAAGAAGCTGCTTGGTTGAGAAGCGAAACATCTTCAAAGAAAAACCAGAAAGTCCAGTTGCTTCTTGAAAAAGCACCTTTGGGGCAATCATGACCTGGATGACTGAGAATCTCCATAGATATACCACCCTAAGGTTCTGACTGCTTGGCTATTATCATCCAAACAGAAGGCCCCGTGGGTTCTCTCCAACTATGCTCTCTATATAATGAACTCTGAACATGTACCAAACCAAAGAGTTTGAGCACGGAGTTAAGGAATAAATAACATTAGCCAGACTTATTGTATCGATTGTAGAGTATTTGGAATTCTGTGTATATGGTCTACAGGTTTGGATTCATTGGTTGAATAATGGAATTTTTCATTAAAATTTTCTAACACTACTACTCCTTGGGTTTTGGAAGATCCAAAATATCTTCATTTCTATTTTTTCCTAGCTGACCTAAAGGGAGAAAAATAGAGAAGGAAGGAAGGAAGGAAGGAAGGAAGGAAGGAAGGTCAGAACAGAATGGGGTATTTCAGGTTTAGCATGAATGATGGCAATTTATTGTAATTATCTTTTTCTGGGAAACCCTTGGGAGGAATCTGCCGGTAAGTTTTAACACTGCCCTGTTTGCAAGCTCACACTATCAATTGTACTTCCTTTTAGCAAAACTCTTTTGTAAAAACCAGAGCTGTTACTTTTTACCAGATTTGGGATATACGAAAGTCTTAGATCAATCTATCTGATCTAGGACTTCCATTTCTAATCAATTGATATTTAGCTTTCATGCTATTTTGACTGATTAAATGCAAGAAATGTTAATTATTTAAAAAATGCAGGTAGTATTTATAGCTTATAAAACAGTTTTAATGTAACTAAAGGGTGAACAGGGTCAAAATCTGAAAATAATAATAAAAAAAAACTTTTCAAACATTATACCAATGCTGTGTTTTCATATTTAGAATAATCATAAGACATGAAACCTAGGCTTATTCTTTCTGGAAGCCAGAACATATTAAACTCTCATTAGTGTCATCATATTTTTCTCATTATAAAGCTGGGATTCCTTTTCTCTCCAAGCTTCCTGCATGCAGTAAATCCAATGCTAGTCCTTACCCATATATGGAGTCAGTATGCAAAGCCAGCATGCTGACATAAAGGCAGCTTTAAAAACATCATGACAAAAAGTCCAGAATAAGATTTTATCATGAGACGGAAAAGAATCTCGCTAGTGAAAGCGGCATTCCATGTTAAACCACTATTAAAACCTCTGCCAAAAGAACTCCTATGCCTTTACAAACCCGTATATTTGGTTATTACCTGCTATTGAAGGGGTTTTCTCCTGGGATTATATGAGTGCTGTCTTTTCCCACTAAGAGCTTAATTCGATCATAGAATGACTTTACAGCCTCTGAACCAGAGTAACTTTGCTGTATAATGTCTAGGGGATCACGTGAGCCACGGCAGAGGAGGCTGTTCTGACAAGTTGACTGGAGGCAGCAGTCTGGATCCAGACAATCAATGAGGCCATCTGTAAGGAAGAACACATAAGCTATTTTCCCCAGTCATTTGATTGTACCACTGCTTATAGCTCACCACTGCTTCCTTAGAAGCTGAACAATAGCATTGTTAATCTCAGTACATTTAACTTTAGATATACCCAAGCATTTTCATCAACGTGGTGACTTTAGTATACCAAATTATCTCTGTTACTGCTTTTAGAATCAGTACGTCAAATGCCAAAAACAAGTCATAAAGGTATGTGCAGAATGGTTCTCAATTTTGGAATGGATTTTTTCAGCTTTTCTAAAGGCCCAAATTAGCTTTTTGTGAGTCTTCAGGTTTGGGATGTGTGGATTAAACTAAAATTCTGCCCATTTCACTACTCATATTAGTAGGGCAATATAATATTCCACTCTGTATGTTATTTTGTAGAACATTAATAACAACTGTTATTTGTGTTCATAATGTTTCCTAGAATATAATATTATAACAGCAATAGCACTTAGACTTATATACTGCTTCATAGTACCTTACAGCCCTCTCTAAGCGGTTTACATAGTCAGCATATTGTGCCCAACAATCTGGGTCCACTTTTGACGAACCTCAGAAGGATGGAAGACTGAGTCAACCTTGAGCTAGTCAGGATCAAACTGCTGGCAGTCGGCAGAGTTAGCCTGCAATACTGCATTCTAACCACTGCACCACCACATCATAATGTCCTATGAACATAATGTTGTGTGTGTGTGTGTGTGTATGTGAAAATCTCCTACAAGGCATAGCTTTTCATAGAAATTCCTCTAAAATAAATATTTGTTAATATAGATTGCCCATTACCATTTTTTAATAAAAATGACTCTACTTTGATTCTTTAATAACATATTTTTTTCAATGCAAGTTACTTCAGTTCATGATTGCTGCATATAAAATCTGGTTTTAAATATCATCTCTCTGTTTATATATAACTTTTAATAATCTATTTTTTTTTCAGATTTGTTATCTGTGGCAGCCAGAGAAAGATTAGCTGGCTTTTCCTGATAGATCTCTGCGACTAAAAACTTCAACGAGAACAAGGTTGTTGAAACATGTTTTCCCTGGAACATATCTGAAAGATTTTAATATACTTAATCCAGAAAATTTAACGAATTATTATCTACCATATGTCTTTGTGATGGAGTGAGCTTTTCCTAAAAAAAATAGATGATGGATGTTTGGGTCTGATCAGCTACGAATCTGATTAGGTATTTTGAAGATTTATGCTATGTTCCCATAAACAAAGACTCATCCACGATCATTTTGAGACTTTTTAAAAAGAAAACAGCATTGATAGCACTCATGGTTTTCATTTCATATACTACTAAGTTACTTTGCTATTTGAACTTAAGATTTCTTTTTTTAATTTCAGGGTCAGTGACTTGTGATCCTCACCAATCTGGAAGTCCTTTTTCATCTTGTAGGTAGAATATTTTTTCAGATTCCACCCATTTTATATAATCAATGTGAGAAAGGAATTGGACTCCTATAATAACTGAAGATGGTTTTCCTATTAAAACTTGAACACTTCTTCCACAACACCCTGTTATTTCTGGTGCTTGTAATTATTCACTGAAAATTGTTTCTTGTTTGTACGTGCAGGTGGGAGAAAAAGAGAAGCCTGTCAATATATTAAGGGATCCAAAGGTAAGATGCAGCAAATTACTCTTTTCTACAAATTTGTGTTTACTTACTCCAGCTATGAATACTTCTTTGCTTTGGCTGTTATAGGGGTGAGAGTATAATGACCTCATCAAACTGCATGATTATGGGCTGAAGCATCTGTACACTTTGGACAACACCATGAACTTTAAATTGGCATACCAAACTCCCAGTGGCCTGTCAGTCATGAGAATAACATCTTCATGCCAGCAAGCCCCCTTGGATATAGTCTGACATTGCAATCTTCAGTAAATTACCCTGTCACTGCCAATCTTAGAGTTATCTCGCAAACAATCAAGAAGGCAATCAAACTGTTCTGAAGGGCCAGTTCAGGACTTCAGATGGCTAGACATTTCTCCATTCAATACTGGTGAGAAACCTATATATCACTACCTGGAGACTGAATGGAAACACACACACGCACACACATTTTTTAGGTTTTGTAGTTAAGTCTGCAGCAAGAATCTTTATAAAACTGCAATACTTTTACATTTCTCTCCTATTGCAGTGCTTGCTAATATTAATTAATTTACAAAGCCTACCATTTTTTTTTCAGCATGCAAAGAGTTTTTTAGTTAAGCACAGAATTAGATATCTTCTTCAATCGGAAAAAAAGACAGTGCAGATAGAAAGAAAATCTGAAAACAAAGAAGCGTTATTTTCCAAAGGTGGTTGGGTTTTTTTTGAAAAAAAATATTTCTACAAGATATCTTAATTCTGGCAGTAATATTAAATCTAATATATCAAAGTATTTGAAATTCTAAATGTATTACTATAATTCCTTTCCTAATAGGATGTCTTTCAGATTATTCCCAGGAATCTCAGACATGCTTGTTGGGAATTGTAGAAGTGGAACTCCCCATAAATTCCAAAGCACTGGATCTAGCAAGCTGTGTTATGGAATAAACCTTATTAAACTCAGTGGAACTTCCCACATAAACATAGATGCATCAGGTGGCTTTTCAAATAGCAGTTGAAATGTGGAACAGAATTACCTATGCTACTCACAGACCCATCAATTACACACACATCATCACATACATTTGTAGCTGACACTTTAGATACACTTATATTATGGTTGAATTGCTCATGAACAATGAAATTCAAGTAATTTTTTTTACTGAAGCGATAGCATACATTTCAGAGAATGATCTTCAGTGCATAATAATGAGTTTAAGGGAGAATCGACACATTTAATTTACTGATATTATGTTGAATAAAAATGTTTAATTGACTCTTAAATCTGATGGTGGTTATCAAACTCTTACATCATTTTTGAATAAAATTCAATTATAGTGCATCTTAATAAATATTAATGAAGCTTAGAACCTGTGTATATTTATATTTAAAATAATAAGAGTAATCCATATAATAGGTCAAGATGTCTTTTTAAAGTAATTCATTTATGTTCTCTGTGTACAAACATACAAAAATACATACAGGGTAACATACAATTTAAGGAGAACTTCATCAAGGCTCAGGTATGAGGCAAGATAAAAACTGAAATATTTGGATCAAGCCAAATATTTCAAAATCATGTATCAAGCATTTACAAGCTATCTCTCTCTCTCTCTCTCTCCCTCCCTCTCTCTCTCTCTCTCTCTCTCTCTCTCTCTCTCTCTCTAGTTTTTGAGAATGAGAAGTGCCAAGAATCTAGATCTTGGGAAAAAGAAATAGTAAATCACTTATTGTTGCCAAGAGAATGATATGGTTGCCTTACGTTATAAAGTACTTTATAATTCTTATTTTGGATGCTTTCTTAAGAACTCTGAAGAAGTTAACCATGGTTACCATTTTATGATGGCAGAAAGCAAAGAGTGACACACCAAAATTTTATTTAATGTGTTATTTAATTTCGGTCTAGATTAACTATATGCATACTTCATTCCAGTGGATCAACTGTAGTACCATAATTAAAATAAATATTCAGTGCTTTAATCCAAACAAGACATTTATATCTGTGTCCTTCTAAAAACATCCTCTTCAAGTACATAAATTTAAATGTATTTCTCAATGGTGTCCATGACAAAGGATGTACTTGTAACACACTGCTCATAAGTACAGGTACATACAAGACAAACTTTGTATTGTAGCATAGTTTCTAATTATCCCCTTTGCCTCACCCCCACCCCATTTGAAAATGATTATTGGATTGTGGATGTATATGCATGAATTAAAAAATTTAACCAGCTCATATTGTTAAAGTTGGTAACAACTATTCAGTATCTAAGGATACAACATTGACATTTATATGTTACTCAGATACAAACTTTGCATTGTAGGCAAAGGAAATGTTACTTACATATTGAATTTTATTTATTCAATTTATTGGGTTTTAATTGAATTTTTAAATTGTTTTAAATTGGATTTTAATTTGATATCATTTTTAACAAGGAATTATGCATTTTATTGTTGTGAGCCGCCCTGAGTCCCCGGACATAGGGTGGCATATAAATTGCATAAAATAAAATAACTACGGTAACTAAATAAATAAATATTGTGCTCGTTACATGCAACCGAGCTTGGATATATAAAATATTGGATAGGATATAATAGAATATATTATATTCCAAAATAGAAACTGGGTTTCAAATAGATGGTATGTATTCCATACCATACAATCTATAGAAAATCTCACCAATGCAAACTATTTTTTAGGATGGTACTATGGATGTCACTAATAGCTTATCAGTGTATTCAATAAAAATCTAATATAGTAAGTCAAATTCTAATAAGTTCATCTTGCCTAAGAAAAGTAAATAGCATCTAATTGTTCTGCCACCACTTATCTGGGAATAGGGAAAGCAAACATGCAATTGGTAATAGGTTTAGTATAACATTAGAACATGGACTCTAATTTGTTATTCCTCTAAAAAGATAGGTACAAGTACAAAAGATAGGTTCAATCTGTGGAACTTCAACAACAATATGATAAGATAGGGTTTAGGCTATAGGAAAGGTCCTGGTTCTTTTAGTTGTTTGAAGAAAGAGTCAAAAAGAAGTAATTGGCGGCATGTTCTGGCATATTTATTCAGATATAGCTAGACAGACAAACAGACATAGACATAGACACATAGGACATTAAGTATAACTCTCTGATCAAAGTCCGGCCCCTGCTTCATAAGCAATGGGCAAAGAAAGGAACAGAAGTCTGATCACAGAGCTGTTTGTCATATTGAATTTTTGAACTTCTTTTGAAGACACACTTGGAAATTCAGTTGGTATCAACCAAACAGACTTTCTCTAGTATGATATTCTTCCCAGAAAACAAAGATTTGCTGCCTCTGTTGCAATTTAATGCATATAATGAAATTGTTTTAATTGTCTCTGCACTGATTGTTATTGTTATCTTCTATGGCCTAGTTACTATTAGCTGCATTTATAATATATACGAAAATAATTGTGATTATTTTCTTGTTGTACAATTCCAGCATATACATGTCTGAGAGTACCAAAATATTGAAATGAATATTGTTTATTAATAAAATGTAAATTCTATATTTTAGAAATGGCTATTCTACAGTGGTTCTAAAATAGTCTTTCTGAAATAATATTGCTTATGTAGCAGGAGATCCAGAAATATATAGAATCCCTTCTTTAGTTTTGATAGATCAAACTAACAATGCCAAACTCAAATTAATTGCAAATTAATAAAGTTTCAGTTACAAACAACTAAGAGCTGAGTTGCTGGTGATGGAAGTGACATGTTACAGTACAGGCAAATCAACAATGGTTCTTCCCGGCCTTCTCATTTCAGGGAATATACAGCAAAGATATGAGCATCACTACTATTGATGATTGACATAAACTTTCAGTCCAAAGGGAGCAGCATCTGTCACTTGAAGCTGCCTGTCAAAGAAATGCTCTGTTGAACAGGCAATCAAAGCTACTGCTTAAGCATGAGGCAGGGAAGATCAGTTGACTTCTGGTGTATTTCGCATACATTCAATCACTCATGTTCTTCATTCACTCATATGTTTCATTCAATTTCCTTTACAGTCAAAGTTTAGCAAAGGAAAATTAAAAACAAAACAAAAACAAATATGCAGGAACATTTTCACTGAATGAATTTATCATTAAGTATATTACAACATCCATGTATGCATATTATCTACATAGAAAGTATCCTAAATGCACACACTTAATCATCATTTAATCTCAAGCATACAAATTTATAAGCCTTTTGGGTGGTTTAATATCACCAAGTTTGGAGAGGCACCAGAACTGAAAAATAACAGCCTTGTATTCTCTATATGTCAGCGTAGGAAAGGAACATCTGTTTTGTTTGTTTAAAAATGAATTCAAAGACCTGCATTTAATTCAGAACATTGGTCCTTTGACTGTGAAAAAAATGTACATATCACTGCTTGCCTATGGGCCTGTGGGCATCTTCTAGGCCAATTTTGATAAATTCTGGCTGCAGTTTTTCACTCAAAAAGACATTGCCAGAATCAATAAAATTAATGTTGGTAACAAACTTGTGAAGATTGAAAATGCAAAGCCATTATTACTAATTGTGCAGAATATTTTCCCCAAGTTAGAAAAACAAGTTCATGATTTAGTGACTCCCAGTATGAACCAGATTTGCTGCATATGCTACCCATATTTTTATATATTTAAAACTATCAATAACAGATTTCAATTGTTTATTATGGTAGCAATTTTAAAAATGACTTCAAGCATCAGGTCCATTGTGTTTGCTCAGGGAGCCTTTTTCCCTCCTCCTGAGGTATTGTGGGTATTTGTACTTAGAACCTTATAAATCTTTTGTCTGAGCTGAATTAGAAACTCCTGCTGTGGCAGAGCTTGATGAGGCAAGCTAAATTACATGATTTGCTTTTGTGCTCCGAAATACTTGCATTATCTTAAATGCCTCAAGCCTGATGAAATATCAAATCACAGGATTCACCATTCTATAAAAGCAAAGCCGGTCCAAATAATTATTACAGGAGGGCAAGATCTGTTATTTTTCTTTCTCTCTCTTTTTCTCTTTTTTTAAAAGATGATTTTGTTTTTAAAAACTAAGATAACACATTCTTAAGCAAATAGGTCAAATATTCTGCTCAGAAAACATGTTATGTTACAAAAGAAATCTTGTCTTGCCCCCAAAGAAACTTTTATTTAAAGACATAGAGATATTCTTTATTTTGCTATAATTAGTCTGAAAAAAAAGTTAACTATATATATCCAGTTTATGAGGTTCAATATTGTATTGGTTAGATGTGCTTGTATTTCCTCTGATTTCCTCTTATTTTGCATAAGAAGATATTTACAATGGAAGAACATTAATTTGGATTCTTAATTTATGAAATAAGTTAGAAGAGAACAAGGAAATCAGCATGGTCATTAGAAATTCACCTACAGTATAATAACCAACCAGGATTTGGATTAAGGCAAAAAAAAAGTACAATTTGCCAATTAAAATACCATATTCTTCAGATCATAATTATAAAATACAGGTAATACTTGACTTACAACAGTTCTCTTAGTGACCATACGAAGTTACAACGGCACTGAAAAAAGTAACTTATGACCATTGCAACACTCGTGGTCACATGATTTACATTCAGATGCTTGATAACTGACTCACATTTATGATAGTTGCAGTGTCCTGGAGTCATGTGATCTCCTTTTGCAATCTTCTGACAAGCAAAGCCAACAGGGAAGCCAGATTCACTTAACAATTGTATTACTAATTTAAAAACTGTGGCAAGAAAGGTCATAAAATCGGTCAAAACTCGTTTAACAAATGTCTCACTTAAATTTTGGTTTGTGGTTGTAAGTCAAGGGCTACCTGTATAACCAAAATTAATATGGGCCTAATATAGAGCAGGCTCTGCCAGCTGGCCTGGGCCCTAATAGGGATGCCCTTTCTGGAAGTGGCTGTTGGATTAGAATCCCCGTGTACTTTGTATTCCCTTCCTCCCTATCTTTTAACAGTATTTATTATTAGCCTTTTTTAAAATTAGTTTAATGTGTAGCAATTTTAATAAGCTACGCAGAGTCATCTCTGGAGAAAATGGGTGGCACATAAATTTAATAAATAAAGAAATAATGAATAAATAATGAGTAAATAAATAAAATTGTAAATCTTAAAAAGAAATAAGCAAAAATATTTATAGATGCCACCAAACTAACATATCTATGACCAACATTTTGGGGCTAATGTTAACTTTAACTCATTTAATTTACAGTGTTCCTACAGGAATTGGGCACAAAAGAACTTTCAAAATGTGCAGGGGAAAAATTGAGTGGACAAGATTTTCTGTCCAATTTCTTTTAGGAGAAGCAGAATTTCTCCAACAATATCTTAAGCAAAGAAGTTTCCATTAGTGGCAACAATAGCATTGCTACTAAGAAAGCACAATGCATAAAAGCCAGAAAGGTTGCAATCTGCTGGAGAGAGTACAGTGAAATACAAGATTTTCGCACACGCTCCACTCTTGCTATATTCCACTCTCTGAAACGTTTTCTAATGCAAATTGCCCTTTTCTCAAATTGAATGACAACTGCTAAGGGGAAAAAAATGCAGAAATTTTGCTTGGTATTCTTTCATAGTTCATGGGAAAACGGTAATGGATTATATACCCAATGGAAAAGGAAGTCCACTTTCTACCTAAGTGCTTTGGGGACTAAAGTATCTATCTGTAGCTAATTGCTGCTCTTGCTGGCTTGAGTAAAAGGTAAGAAATGATATAAATAAAAGTTCTGAAGAGAATGTGGACTATCATCTCCTCAATCATGTCAGACAATGTTGAGAAGGTTACGTTCTATTCCTCTTTTCCCAGGCAAATCAACTACAGAAAATCAATCCATTAAATTTCCTAGGAGAACTGGAAAATCTCTGGAAAACAGTCTAATCATTACCCACCCAGTATTGTACTGGGTAAGATGCCCCACATTTGGCAAAATTGAAGCAACAAGACTTGATTTTTATTTTCTTCTACTGCTCTGATGTGACGTTAAGGACTCTGTACTTGTTATACAACGGTGACGATAAAAGATGCCAAAGACTGACAAGTTCTGTAGAGATATGGTGTTATGCTAATGAGACATGGTTAAGGTAACACATTTATATATCTAGAAATCTCCACTACATAATTCAGGAGCCAGATTAGTGGTGATATTTTACCTCACCAAACAATCTTCCCCAGCTTCTCTCTAACTGGAATCTCAAAGCAAGGTAGTATCTCTTTAAAAAAAAAACCTTACAGAGAAGCTATCTGTGTAGATTTATCCCTATGTATTTGTTTTCAGAGTTTAGACTTTAGGATTTAATTAATAAATTCAATATCCTCTTAATGGTTTTAAAGTTAGTTTGAGATTTCTTTGGGAAGAAAATAATGCAGTAAAACTATAGGCATATAAATATTTTAAATAGTATAGAGAAAGGTGCAGAAATCAAAATAGGGTACATCTTTAGTCCCTAGAGAATAACAAGAGTCATTGGATCATAATTTTAGTTGTTTTCCTCAAACCTTATTTTGATTACTTATATAGTACCTCAGACATGGGCAGAAATTTGATTTATAAACTGAAATAATGAATGATAAAATGGTATTCTGCAGTATGATTTGAGACAAATTTGGCAGAATGCTGTCATTTTTCTCCTACTGCTATTCCAAATATAAAATTTACCAGTTTGTGTGTGTGTGTGTGTGTGTGTGTGTGTGTGTATTTATATATATTTGTTTTCGTAGATTTTCACGGGTAAGTCTTGTTGTATTCGGGCCTTTTCCCGTGTAAGACTGAGAGTACTCAAGATTGAGAACTTTATATATATATATATTTATATATTTATATATATATATATATATATGTATGTATGTATATATAGGAAGGATCATAACTGAAACAAATAAAAATAGGACTAAGTAATAGATTGAGGGTTATATATTAGTAGATAACCCCAAGTCATGCAAGTAATTCAGTCATTACTTCTAATAGTAGAAATTGAGAAAAATAATACTTAAAAATAACTTCAAATCTATGGTACGTCTATAAATCTTGTTTCCAAATACTTTTAACTCACTAAAGTCTATGATGTTTTAATTGCATGTGCCATCTTATGAAATTTATAGATTTTAATTACAAGTGTAAAATTTGTTATATAATTATAAATAAACTAGTCTTAATCTCCATCAAATACACGTAACAATTATTTACTGAGAACTTGATTAAAAAGGGATTAAATTTTAAAAGGATTCCGCATAGAGTAAATTAATGAATTTCAAACATTTTAAAAAATAATTATACCCACACCTTTGAATGAAGCTTTAATAAAGAGCTAGCATCTGGAAAACCTTTTTTTTTTTAAATTAGGAGACTTCTTTAGTAAAAAAATATTTTAGAAAAGCATTCCCTTTAAATACATGTGTGCAAATTGTGTAGGCATATGTATGCATGTATATGTATAAAAATCAGTAAGTTATGAAACAACTTACTGATGTCTTCTAAAATAAGAAAAATAAACATTACATATTTGACAATGAAGAACTTCCTTCCTGGTCATACAAGAATTTTATTGATTGGTATTTTATTTTTAAGCAGAAAATAAATAGACAGTCTATAGAATTGATTAGGTCTGATTCTATTTGTCTGGTTTTTTTTCTTATGATTATGATCCAAACGTATCATAATTCCATGGAGAGCAGTAGCTCACATGGTTAGGATCTGTGATGGAGATTAGCAACCCTGCATTTGAGACCCGAGTAGTACTGCATGGTAGGATGAGCTCCCACCATTCACTCCAGCTCCAGCTCCAGCTCCTGGGGACATGAAAAGAGCCCAGGCAACAATAATGTTACTGGCTAAGTCTTTCAACCTGGAAGTGCCTTACAACAGTGCCTCCGATACAAACAGGGGGAATCATAATTCCAAACATACTATGATAGAATAAATGTTTTAAAAATTAATCAATTCCCACATTAATCTAATCCTGGCATTTATATCTAAAATGTTTCATCTAGTTGGTCATTTTTCCTCAGACTTCCTTAGAGTTTTTCTTCCTTAAGATTGTAGTGGTTGACCATAAAAACATATTGGAGCACAGATAGAGAAATTTGTATGCTTTAAGGCAAGAAGAAAAACATAGTAAATAGTTCTTTACATTCCAAAAAAATTTTCTCTTAAAAGTGTAATAACATCAGTGTTTTCAGATCATATAATTGCAAACAGCCATAGAATTATGGAGAATTTGTGGTCAAGGATATCCTACTCTACAGCCATTTAAAATGGCTGTAGAGGAAGATTTGTACATATGTTATCACAGCATTTGCCTGGAACAAGGAACAAGAAGTTTAAAGATTGAGTGTTGAGTTGCAAAAACTCTAATTCAGCACATGGGGTGTCACAGAAAGTTAAGAGTAATGGAGAAGTAAAAATTCTTCTATAAGAAGTTGGAAGATTCCTGTGACCCCATTTCTGAAGCAATATCATTACATTTAGAATGAACTGATTCAATAGGAGTGAAAAATAATATTTTGCACAGGAAAATGTAACACCGCTCCTGCGCGAGCTGCACTGGCTCCCGGTGATCTTCCAGGTGCGCTTCAAGGTTTTGGTTATCACCTTTAGAGTGCTCCATGGCTTAGGACCTGGTTATCTACGGGACCGCCTGCTACCACCAATAGCCTCCCACCGGCCAGTACGCTCCCATAGAGAGGGGCTCCTCCAGGTGCCGTCGGCCAAACAATGTTGACTGGCGACCCCCAGGGGGACAGTCTTCTCTGTGGGGGCACCTACGATCTGGGACGAGCTCCCCACGTAGATACGGACGATCCCGGACCTACGCACCTTCCAGCGCGCGCTTAAGATTTTTCTATTTCATCAAACTGGCCTGGCCTAAATCTTTTCTCCTGTTAAATGTAAATTTTAATTTGGTTTTTAAATTATTGGGTATTTTAAATTTGTCTCACCCAAATTATTTAATTGCTTTCATTCTATTTTAAATTTTTGTATGTATGTGTTTTATTTTGTGGCTGTTCACCATCCTGAGTCCTTTGGGAGTAGGGCGGTATATAAATTTAATAAATATATATATATAAGTAAGCCAAAACTATATACTCCTAGGCATGGAAGTCATTGCAAATCCCCAGAAAAAACAACTAGCAGCTATATCAGACAGAAGCAAATTAGAAAAATGGTGGAGGCAGACAATCACTTTAATGATAATGGTAAAGTATCATTTCATATGGTGCAAGGAAAGAAAATTATAAATGACTGCTATATTTTACCAAAGAAATAGCATGGATAGATAATATCAAGTAATGAAAGCATTCTAAAGAAAGTCTATGTGGTTGCTAAAAGTTGACACAGAGTTGATGGCACACAATCAATCAATCACTGTAAAAACAGAAAAAGAAAGATGCAAACAAGTGAAGCTGGCATTTGAGCAAAAAAAATCTTTAAAATACTGTACCATTGTGAGCTTTAAAAATGTCTTTTTACTACATTCTGGCTTTTTATGGATATCATCATTGATGATGGTAGAAATTGTCCAAAACATACTGAGAGATAAAGTTCATTTGTATAGTAGGAATTCATTCTGTTCCTTGATTTTTTTACAACATTTTTTTATTTTTTCATTGTGGATATATTCTAAAAATAGGTGCAATGCCTCTAAGCAAACAACAGAGATATGAGGTAAAGAAAGAGAGAGAATGGTTTTTTTTCTGATTTGTCATAAGCAAATGAAATGGCATGCACACTTCCATTTAAGTTCATATACATATACTATACTTATTTAAAATGAGAAAGAAAACCCATAAAGTCTTTTATGAAAGGTTATATGAGGAATTTCTGTCAAAATCACCAACCAAATACTGTCATGAAAAAGAACAATTATGCTACGCTAAAAATTAAGAAATTGCAAGAAAACCTCATGTTGTGTTCTCAGTTGCTACTTTGCAATTTTTGTACTTATTTTCTTGGAAGCTCATTTTTAGTTATATCCACAAATTTGTTTGAGCTACTTTAGTGTAGCAATTAGTGTGAAAGGAATCAATTATTGTATATTTAAAAAGTACAGGCCCTTTTTATAATACATTATGAGTATTCTGAAAGGATAGGATAGGATAGGACAGGACAGGACAGGACAGGACAGGACAGGACAGGACAGGACAGGACAGGACAGGACAGGACAGGACAGGACA
>WNWU01000012.1:9638587-9653775 GCA_012654045.1 Ptyas mucosa | reverse complement strand
TCTTTCTTTCTTTCTTTCTTTCTTTCTTTCTTTCTTTCTTTCTTTCTTTCTTTCTTTCTTTCTTTCTTTCTTTTTCTTTCTTTTCATTTTAATATTGTAAGCTGTCCAGAATCACCTTGCAGTGAGATGCGCAGCAAATTAAATAAATAAATAATAACAAAAAGTATCAAGTGCCACTGATATTTCCCTTTTGGAAGGAAACCATAATTAACAGTTAAAGAGATAGCCTATACATTCTAAACTGTAAACCACCCATTCAACAATTCTGGATGAGTTTAGGAACATGAAGATGCTCTGATCTGTTATTGCCCATCTTTTCACTGGGAACATAATCTCATATCTTCCCCATAGCCCATGACTCAAAACACTTTCTTTGAATTATTTTTGAAGATAACCCTAAGTACTATAATTTTGAGTCTTGCATGCATTTGCTCATTTAGCCTTTTAATATTGCTCTGATTTTTCACAACTATTTTCACTTCTTTTTTCTGTATGAAATAGGGAAATTTAATATTATTTGCAGATTTATTACAGTATTTATTGGCTTTACTAGATGTAGGTGCCAGCCTATGGCAGGTAAGTACTAGAAAGTTGATTAAAGTTGATCAGTGGTGATCATAGCAGCAGATTTTGGTAGAGAGACATATTTCAACCCTAGATATCAATAAACACTTTTGGAGCAAGGCAAAAAAATAATAATGAAGAGCTAATGTTGGTATTGTATCTGTACTGTCCGTCTGATCAATCCTTTGAAAATGAACCTGCCATTGATGCAGTACAAAAAGAGATGGTAATATCAGCAGGAAAAATCAGGCCTACACATTAAGTTCCTGGTAAGCTGATTTATTGCTTATGCCTACACACAAGAATCTAGTCAACTAACAGTCAGCACTAAATTGGTGCTAGATAAGAGCTAATGGCATTCGAAAGTGGGGGCGGGTTGGACATAGATTGCTTGTCTGAATGTAATGACTCTAGGTTCATTCCTCTCTTGACTCTGTCCCCAGTCTTCTACTTCATAAAAAAAAAAAAGAAAATAAATTCTACAAGCATGCCTTCGTGTCAAACTATTTTTCTTATTCTACTCTTTTCCGTGTTGGGAAAAGATTTAAGACTTAAAAGGATGACTTATAAGTATAGGGAAGACCAGAGAGAGTCAAACTGCAGGGAGACCCCAAAACATTAAGATGGTGGTAATAGTTGTGTGACACAAACCTTGTCCCTTTTGTATGTGACAACACTGCATATACAAAAGGGTATCACTGTGGTCATGAATATTATCTTTATTTTATTTTCACTCACCCCTTTCTCCATCAAGTGGATATTCCTTATAGGCATGCTAATTGTAGCATTAATAATATTTTTTGCCTGCTTCTGCTGTTGCTCCCTAGTAAGCAATCAGTCGATATGATAAAATTATACTATTCCAAAGAGGTTTAGTATACTGAAAAAGCAGAGTAGCAATATAGAAACCAGTCAGAAACTGAGGAAGCAAATTGCTTTGTTTAATCTTTTCAAAGCAATGTATGACAACAGCAAGCTAACTGAATTAACAAAAACATATAATTAATATCACATCCAACTGCAGTTAATACTCTTTGCAATGTTCATAGGTTATGTTTTTATGTCTGCTTTCATATCTTCCATCTCTGTTTTTAGATCAGCTATCACATCCTCCATTTTTTCCCCATGATTATTTATTGTAATTGTTCTCACATTGGAATATGTCAATTTAAAATATGCCTTTTGGTTTCATCTAATGGATCGTTTTATAACTTTCAATTGGAGGGTGAGAAAAAAAATTGAAATGTGATACTACAGACTTGTTACATAAATCCAGAATGTTCAAAGTTAACTACATACAACAAACATTCTCTTGCTCGGCTTTTCAATGAATCACTGGAATTCTGGAATTTACAGAAGCTAGTTAATGCAACTTACTCCTAGATAACAAATGGTGTTAGTAATCAAAATTCAAATCTACCCGTTGCATGAACTGAGCAGAATCTGTTTTGCAAGTGCTTTCCATTCCCGACCCCATCTTCAGTAACATTTTTCTTTTTTAAGAGAAACACTTGTCTTACTACAATCCTGCTGATACTGTTGAAGTCAAATCCATTCCCCTTTTCCTTTTTCACATGGGAATCATTGGGCAAAGTTGTTCAATAATTGTCATAAAATGTACAGTACAAGAAACTAACTGCCATTGTGACATCTATAAATGATAATCCAATGCTTGGATTTCTTAATCCAAAGATTTCTTAAACTCTTCTGCTGAAGATAAAAGAAAAGCTGAGGAGTGGGAGAGATTGAGAGTTGGAAACATCAAATGTTGGAAGCTGGCTTTCCAAAACTACCTCCCCCCCCCCCGTGTGTGTGTGTGTGGGTGTTTTGTGTATTGGTTTGTGTGTATGTGCTAAATGACAAAAAATGGTCTAGGAGAAACCAAGCATCCCCTGGCCATGATTTTAATTTGTGGCCTGTAGGCCTAGGAATTAAAGAAAATACCACAAATTTTAGAACAGGAAGCAGGCTCATCCCAGCCCTTTAATTCTAACATCCCAACTTTGGCTGTTTTCTGCTTCAAACATCTGTATTTAAAATGCTTTGTATTGTTTCCTCTAAAGGGGGCGGGATTTACATTCCTCAAATTCTCTCTCTTCACCTTTCAGTTCTTCTACCACAATTTGTGTTCCCTTATGTTCTCTGTTTGTTTTCTGTTTCCTGACATAAATCTTTTTAACCTTTACAGGATTCTGGATTATCCTAAAAGATCAAGCAAGCCACTTTCTGTACTTGATTAAACCTTTTATACATTCCTCAGTTCTGTATTTCCATTTGCAAGTATATTATACCACCACTATGGATACTATTTCCTAACAATTCTACTTACATTTTGTACCAAACTTCTTCATGTTTTTTGTCTTCTATTCTACTATTATCTGCTATTGCCACATCAATTATTCACATTTTCTTTTCAACCACAGTTAAATCTGGTGTGTTTTGCAGTTATGTAGTCCATCAATGTTGCTGTATGGATGAAGGCATGATTGATGTCATTATTTTTCTGGTCTTCCTATCCAGGGTTCTAATTCTGCTTGAGCCCAATCCACTATTCCAGGTATGTGTCTAATGATTGGAATTGCCTAGGTGTTAATTGCCTTGATGATTTTTCCTCCGTTGAATTTGGACTTTGAGATGTATTCATTACTAACCTTCTTCTTGAGATCAGTGTGCTTAATGTTATCAGCTTGTATGATGCCCATGTATTTGCAGTGATCTTCTTCATCCAGATTCTTGATATTATTTCCATAGAGCATCTTGATTCCTTCAGATTGTACTACTTTTTCCTGTTTAATGGTGAGCATGACACATTTGTCCAGTCCAAAATCCATTGTAATATCTTGGCTTTATATACAAACAATATTGAGCAGTTATTCAGTTTAAGGTGGCGTTTTTCCATACAGCTTCAAATCATTCATGTAAAGGAGGTTGGATAACCTGGCAGATATTTTTGATGTTTGATAGTGATGGCATGATTTGTTCAGGATTGCTGACAGAGATACCAGTGCAATGACAAACAGTAGTGGTGATACTGAGTCTCCCTGAACAATTTTTCTCTGGGTGATAACCTCTCCCAGCTATCACAACAATCTGAAAACGTGTCTTCAAAGCTTCTGATGTTTCTACTAACTCTTGTTATCTTTAGGCACTTGATTATCTATTTCTTCTTTGTCAAGTAAAACTGACAAAGAACTTGACTGGTTCATTGCAGTCTCTCCATTGATGGATTGGTAAAATGTTTCTGATTCGATTGAAACTGTAGATTCTGCTTATAGTTGAAATTTGAGCTTTGTATCTGCTGATCTTCTTGGCTTGGTTATTTGCTAGTATATTGATTTTCTTGGCTTGCTGTTTGCTACTATATTATTTTTAGTGCTTCATTGATCTTCTTTGTTTCTGTGCAATGTTCCTTGATCAGGTATTGTTTGGTCTTCTTCTTTGGCTTTTCTTCTTCATATTTTTTTTTATTTGTTCTAGGTTACTTGCATCTGACTTAAGTGGGTTGATATTGTTTTGCAACTTAATCAGCCATTTTGGTGGTACATTGTTTCGATTTTTTTTTCTGGTTTATTGATTTTGCATTCCAGATATTAGTTATAACTGCAGGTGTGCCATACATATGTCAAATACTCAAAATTTATAGAAGTCTCTAAAGAACATAGACAAATACTAAATAAATCTATAGTATTTAAGATTTCAAATGAGCAATAAAGAAAATCAAGATTTGAAAGGGGCAAGGAAGAGATGGCTTGATGGCCCAATATTACAAAAAGCTAACGAAGGAACAAGTAGAATCATTATTCAAGGTGCTTACTTTTAATTCAAATAACAAAAACAATATCAAAGACGTGAAAAGAATCATATGTAACTTTTAGAAAAAACAGGAAGACCTGAAGAATGCTTAGTCGTGCATCAATTATTTTATTTATTTATTTATTAAATTTGTATACCGCCCTTCTCCTGCTGGACTCAGGGCGGTGCACAGCCAAGTAAAAATATACAATACAAAATTTAAAAGAAATATAAAAGAATTATATATTGTATATATATATATAAGAATATATAACAATATATAAGAATTATATATTGAGTGATGATTGCAAGATATGTACCCCACATTAGCTGAACTAATATATTGTGCACCTGAAATATATACACACAGATCAGACAGGTTAATAGATAGATAGATAGATAGATAGATAGATAGATAGATAGATAGATAGATAGACAGACAGACAGACAGACAGACAGATGATAGATACATAACAGCATATTTATACACCTACTAGTGTGTGTGTGTACATACATACACGTGTGTACATATGTACACATTATGTGTGTGTACATACATACACATTATGTGTGTGTACATACATACACATTATGAAAAAAAGGTAGCAATCATATTTTTAGATATTGAAAAGCTCTTGAGATGGTTATTTGTCATGGAAGTTCTAGATAAAATAAACTCTGAGAAAAATTTACAACTTCAAATAGCAAAGATTACAGCAAATTGAACACTCTGCAACCTTTTTAATATGTAAGGCACAAGGATACACTCTTCAATCTCTTTAGTATGTGCACTTTGGAAGTTCTAGTAAACAGGATCCAAAAAGAGAAACAAATAATTGGGATAAATTTCAAGGAGTGCAATGCAAGATGACATGCTGTGACAGATGACAGAGCACTAATAACAATTACAGAACCAAAAATCTCTATGTGGTAGCTGATGCAAGTAAACACTTTCTGGATATAAAATTAATGGAAAAAAACCTAAGACAGTAGCAAAACATTTATTCTCTGAAGAAGACAACATTGTAAAAAAAGAAAAGTGGCTGTGAGATAAAAAAAGATTTAGTGTAATATCCAGGACTCTACTTGACTGAACATAAAAAAAAGACACTTTAAAATTACTACAACAAATTATTTTTATTTATTTTATTTTATTTATTTATTTATTTTATTTATGTATTTCGTCAAGCATGTATTTGATAACAGATACAAGTGTAAACATAATTATGAATACATGAAATGGATACGAATAAAAGGAAACATTAGGACAGAGGCGGTAGGCATGTTGGTGCGCTTAAGCACGCCCCTTAGAGACCTCTTAGGAATGGGATAAGGTCTATAGTAGACAGTCTAAGGTTGGGGGTTTGGGGGTTTGGGGAAGAAACCACAGAGTCAGGTAGTGCATTCCAGGCGTTGACAACTCTATTACTGAACTCGTATTTTCTGCAGTCTAGTTTGGATCGGTTTATCATGAGTTTGTATCTATTGTGTGCTCTTATATTGTTTTAGTTGAAGCTGAAGTATTCATTGACTGGCAGGACATTGTAGCAGATGATTTTATGTACTACGCTTAGGTCAGACCAAAGACGGTGAAGTTCTAAGTTGTCTAAGCCCAAAATTTCAAGTCAGGTGGCATAAGGTATTTTGTTGTGAGCAGAAGAGTGGAGGACTCTTCTCATGAAATATCTCTGGACTTGTTAAATTGTATTAATGTCCGATATGCAGTGCAGGTTCCAGACAGATGAGCTGTATTCAAGAATTGGTCTGGCAAAATTTTTGTATGCCCTAGTTTGCAGTTCAATATTACTGGAGAAGAAGCAACGCAAGATTAGGGTTTTAACAACTCTTAATGCTTTTATAGCAATGATGTTACACTGAAATCTGGCACTTAGATCATTTGAGATGAGTACTCCAAGGTCTTTGACAGAGTGAGGGTCGTCTGCTAGGTCGTATCCACCCAGCTTGTATTTTGTGTTCTGATTTTTTTTTTTTTTTTGCCAATGTGTAAGACAGAGCATTTGTTGGTTGAGATTTGGAGTTGCCAATTGTTTGACCATTGTGACAGATAGTCAAGGTCTTTTTGTAGAGTAGCAGCATTGTCAGTGGTGTTGAATAGTTTTACATCATCAGTGAAGGGAACGCAGTTGCTTATAATATGATCGCAAATGGATAGACCTTAAGTGATCTTGAAAACAGGAAAGGTGGAAAAGTTTTAAATTTTCTTGACTAGGGTCTCATCATAATAATAATATTGAATACACAACCCAAGATGAATTTTCTATTCCAAAATGCACCAACTCAATTTCAGACAAAAATCTGAGGACTGATAATATACAATTTGTACTCAGGGGTAGAAAAAAAAAATGATTGAAAAACTTGCAAAACTCAAAAGAAAGAGGCTACCATTTTCTAATCTAGAACTACCGTTTCCCAATCTAGTTAAAGAGCAAATGCCTATAATGGGTAACAAAATGGATAAAATTTCTGAATAGCAGAATATCAATTTAGAGAAGGCACAGATTTAGCTAATGGACCTCTTAGATATTTATGATATAAAGTAACAATTAAAAAAAAAAATCTGCAGAGACACTTATAAACAAAATTTATTTAAAAAGTAGGAATGTATGTAAAAGTAAGGATAAATTTAGAAAACTTACTATTATCATCACATCAATGTTTTTATTTTAAATAAATTTATGGTAAAAAGATTTAATTACATATATCAATATAATGCCACGTTTCCTCGAAACTAGGACATGTCTGAATAATAAGCCCAATTGGGCTTTCGAGCGCATGTGCTAAAATAAGCCTCCCCAAAAAATAAGGCCCCCAAAATACTTAGACGCATGCGCAGCTGTCGTGCAAACATGACGTGAGGGGGTGAGGCCAGAGAGGGGGGAAATGGAGGGGGAACATGCCCCACACATCCCACATGCACCTGCCATCTTGCAGAGGCTGCTCCCGCAAACCCTAGCTCGTATGCCCCTTCTCTTAGTGGCGGCCGCAAAGAGTGGTTGCAAAAAAAAAAAACTCTTGCCAATCCTAGCCCTGTTGACCTGGGACTGGGGGGAGAGGGACTGGTGCTGGAGCTCCGAGCAGTGGCTGTTGCGGGCTGTCTGTGCAGCCATGAAGCAGGATCGGAGTGGTCAGTTCTTGCCTGCAGCATTGCTGGCGAGGATTGGATCAGAGCCACTGCCGCCTGAGATCAGTAGGCCAGTTTCGGTGAGCCAGCACACTGCTGCCACTCGGGAGAAGAAAGAAAGAGGAGACACTGTGAGAGAGCCCATTTCTGATGTTCTTCTCCTCCCAGGCGGCAGCAGTGCGTTCAGCTTCCCAAATCTGGCTTGCCAATCTCGGCCGGTGAGGGGGAGTGGCAGGTAAGGAGGGGTGGGGAGGTGGAGAAGTGAGATGCATGGAGAGAGACGGGGGTCCCCTTGCCATCTCCTTTCCCCCCTCGCCAGGCAAGCAGGAGCTGGAAATCAGGTAAGATATGGCGGAGAAGACAGGCAGAGAGACAGACAGGGAGAGAAGCAACAGGAGTGAATAACCTCCCATCTGCTTTTATTTGGTAATGGCGCACTGACCATTTAGCCATATTTCAACTCCACATCCTTTGGAGATTTGGGAGGCAACTATTTTTTCCCCTCGGTTTTCTCCCCCCCCCCCATAAAGAATAAAGAACTTCATTCTTTAACTGGGAGGGGAGGGTGTGGGATGAGGCGTTTCTTGCTTCAGCTGCATAAGTGGCTTTAAAGTGCTGCCCACCCCTCTCAGCCCCGAACCCGACAGCAAAGTGAAGCCTACCCCCAGCCTTCAATGTCTGGGCCGTATGAACTGAACCCAAGAGATACAAAGAAGCAGATTGGAAAGAGCCAGCTGCAACCTGCGGCATGGACTTCTATCCCAGCTTTTTCAACTAACGGAAAACCAATCCAACTTTCTGGGTTTCCCCCCTCCAGATCTGCCTCGGTTGCAATGTGCACTTACATGAATTTGTCACCAGCCATGGTTTTGCAGAAGAAGGCTGGACGAGGAGATGTAGGATTGCAAAGGGAGACTCAGACCGCTTTTCTAAACTTGGATTAAAGTCCAAATTTGTTGCGCTCTCCACCTAGCAACTTCAAGCTCCTGCTGCATTCCTTACGTTCAAATGGTCACTTGTCCACTGTGTCTTACCTGACTTCCAGCTCCTGCCATGCCCAGCGAGGGGTGGATGGGAGAAGAGACAGCAAGCAGACCCCCATTTCGCTCCATGCATCTCGCTTTTCGACCGCTCCACTCCTCCCCACCTGCCACTCCCCCTCGCCGGTTGAGATCAGCAAGCCAGATTCGGGAAGCTGAATGTGCTGCTGCGGTCTGGGAGGAGAAGAATGTCTCTCACAGTGTCTCCTCTCTCTCTTCTTCTCCCGAGTGGCAATGGTGAATTCGGCTCACTGAATCTGGCCTGCTGATCTCGGGCGGCAGCAGCCGTGTGGGGCATGTTTCACACACCCAGCTTACCTCCTTACCTCGTGCTATTTGCACAGGAAGTAACAAAAAAGCTGCCATGATTGCTGGAGGCAGTGGCCTGAGCGGCACCGATGAAGCAACTGGTCGGCACTCCAGGGCCAAGGTTTAGGGATAAGACCCCCGATAATAAGGCCAAGGCCATATTTCGGGGGTCAAAAGAAAATAAGATCTTGTCTTATTTTCGGGAAACATGGTATGTCTGGATTCATGAAACACTAAAAAACATAACAAAAATTGTCTAAAGAAGGAAGGAACATTGAAAGTTAATGTAGCTTTCAAAATCAGAAAAATAGAAACCAATCTTTAAAAAAGGAGAGACTTTGAAAGGCTTGCACAAAATCAAGGTCACTAATTTGGACATGTTTACAAATAATCGCTTTGATAAGATATGGAAAGAGAACATTTGAAAATCTATGTGATAAAATGGGTGCAAAACTTCAAAGAAGCAATAATAGAGGATCAACTAAAGAATTATGGGGGGGAAATCTATAGCATTCCCTCCAAGTTACAACTTAAAGGGAAATTGGTTTAAAAAATTTTACAGACGGTACATAACTCTGTTTACTGGAGAAAGCAATTATGTTTGGAAGATCCACTAACTCTTCCAAATGTAATTTCTTTAAAGGGAAACCAGGCCACCAAAGTACATGGTTACTGGACATCATTGAAGCTGACACCAGTCAGACAATAGAAAGACTCAAAGAAACAGTGCAAGATTGAAAGATGTGGACAGAGCTGGCCCACAGAATTGCCAAAGTTGAACATGATTGAATGAATATCATCATCATCATCATCATCATCATCATCACATAACTCTGTAAAAATTTGCCATGATAAATGAAGTATATAACAAATGTTGGAAATCCCACAAAAAGAAGGATTTTATCATATGTAGTGTTATGTTTAAAAAAAATCTCAAAAGTACATCAGATCAGTGGTGGGATTCAAAATTTTTTACTACCAGTTCTGTGGGTTGGTGCAGGGGTGAAATGCTCCCGGTTCGGACTGGCTCGGGCGAGTAGTTAGCAATGGCAGCAGGCAGTTCGGAGAACTGGTAGCAAAAATCCCTGCCTCCGCCCCCCCATGCCCAGCAGAGCTGCGCGATCATCAGAGCCTTTTTTTTCTTTTAAATGGCTCTGCCTGCTAATCAGTAGCAAAAATCCCTCCCTTCCCCCCCCTCAGCTTGCTTACTTTAGCTGCTGGTCGCAACACCTTGCTGTAATCCCTGCAATTGATTGCATCAGCAAGGAACTGAATCTCCCTGCCTGCAATCAAGCAGGCAGGGAGTTGTGGACTTCAACTCCCAGAATTCCTCAGCCAGAAAAGTAAAGCTGGGAGTTGAAGTCTACAAGTCTTAAAGTTGCTAAGGTTGGAGACCCCTGTTCAATTGGGTAAGTTTTTTTCCCCTTTGGGAGCTTTAAAAAAATAGTTAATTGGGGTTTTTTTTAGTTTTTCTTTTTTTAGACCTAGCCATATTTATTTATTTATTTATTTATTTATTTTTATTTATTTTTATTTAATTATTTATATATTTATATTTATATGCCGCCCTTCTCCGGAGACTCAGGGCGGCTTACAATGCGTTAAGCAATAGCCTTCATACTTTTTGTATATTTATACATTTAAAGTTTATGAAGTTTTAAATTTAGCTACTTTTATAAAATAAAATAAAATAAAATTTGTGCAGCTTTCTGAGATTTAGTGTGTTTCTGTAGTGTTTCACTCTAACTACACAATCACACAAAATCACACAAAATCTCACAAAGCTGTATGTGGAATTTTGTGTGTGTAAAGTGTGAAAGTTGGTTTTGGGGGTTTTTTGTGGCTGTGTGAAGTTCCTGCTTGTTGCAGGAGCCATTTTGGGTCTAGCCCAGCTGCTTTTATATTGTGGGTGAGCCAGTTGTGTTGTGTTGTGTTTTGTAGGTTAAAAAAGGGCAAAGAAGTGACATTGATGTGGCCACGCCCACCTGACCAACAAGCCACACCCTCCCAGCCACCTTACCACCAAGCCCCGCCCACTAATTAAGCCACGCCCACAGAACCGGTAGCAAAAAAATTTAGATTTCACCCCTGGCTTGGTGGGTGTGGCTTGGTGGGTATGTCAGGGAAAGGATACTGTAAAATCTCCATTTCCTCCTGATCAGCTACGACTTGGGAGGCAGAGAATAGATGGGGGCGGGGGCCAGTCAGAGGTGGTATTTACCAGTTCTCCGAACTACTCAAAATTTCTGCTACCGGTTCTCCAGAATCAGATTGGGGAACAAAAATTGGAGAAAGCTTGCAATGGCAAAATTGACATTAATAGAAGTTTAACCAAATTCAAACAGCTCCCTTAAATATAACACAATATGCAGCAAACCATTTTCAGACATCTGGATTTGGGTTTCTAGGGTTTAAACAGAGACCAGCAATAATCTTTAATGTTCATACTAAAGAACTGATATCTAAATTGTGCTCAATAGTTGGGAACACAGATAGAAGGAAAAGGAGAAATGTGTTACTGGAAGATTTTTTTATAATGCTTTTAATCTATATTTAGAATTTTTGTTTTATTTTAACTTATTTTTTATCTTTTGCTATTAAACAATAAAAGTATTAAAATAAAAAGTTTATTTTCAATACAGCAGATACTACTTTGGAAACTCCTATTTAAAAATAGCATATATTCTAAGTAAAAAACAACAAATGCAATCTGAATATAAATTTAATTTCATTGCTTATAAATCTTCATAAACTCCATATGACAAAATGTATAGAGTTGGAAAGGAATCTGTAAGTAAACAAAATGATCTCCTCCCCAGCTATCTATACAACATAAATTGTAGGACAAGAACTGAATTTGCATCACATTTCCCAGAAAGAGAATGGGGACAATTAAAATAAGTTGAGATAACATGACAAAATATTCTAGGATATCAGGGAAGAATAGCTGGTCATTTATTAGTGATCCTGAGAGCAACTACCTGAGGTATCACAATTTAATTATAAACTTGCTCACATATGAGTCCCTCCCCAAAACAGCCATTTCTCCCTCACATCAGACTAGTTACCGAATGATTGTAAGCTAGCCAGTGTGACACCAGTTTTCAGAATATATCCAGGGGAGATGTGAATAATTATAGGTTTCTCAGCTTAACAATGTTCTGGGCAAATGTCTAGAAATGATAACTGAAGCAAATATAAGCCCATAGAAGAATAATCCTTTGCTGAAGGAAAATCAGCATGGATTCTGTAAAAATAATCCTGCCTCAACAATCTTCCATAATTTTTTTTTTTCAGAATGTCAATAGACACATGAATAGAGGTGACTTTGTAAGGATAGTTTGCTTGGATTTCCAAAAGAATGACAAAGTTTCCCATCAAAGATTTTGAATTAACTTAGTGGTCATAAAAAAAAGGCCTATCCTTTCATGGATTGCTAACTGGTTAAAAAAGATACTGTGGCAAAAACTAGGAAAACATGGACAATTTACTTAATAGAATTAAGTAAGAAGCAGAGTCCCTCACAGACAATGTTGAGACTTATTTTTTAAAAAATGTACCTCAGTCAAATATCTTGACATAAGGCCATGATGGCAAACTTAAGGCACGTGTGGCATGCGGTGGCACAGGTGGCACACAGAGCCATATCTGTGGGCACGTGAGTGTTGCCTTAGCTAAGCTCCAGCACACATGCACGCACCTGACAGCTGATTTTCGGGCCTTCTGGGCCCACTGGAAGTCAGGAAACAGGCTGTTTCCTGCCTCCGGAGGGCCACCAGGGGTTGGCGGGTGGGGAAGGCCGTTTTCGCCCTCCCCAGGCTCCTAGAAAGCCTCTGGGGCCTGCGGAGAGCAAAAAATGGCCTACCGGGCCCACCATGCCATTGTGTGCCAAAAGTGGGGGGAGTGCAGGGGGTTGTGTGCACATACGTGGGGGGGCAGGGCACATTAAATTATGGGTGTGGGCACATGCATGCGTGCGACACCCCCGCCCGCACTCCCCCTGCTTTTGGCACGCAATGGCAAAAAGGTTAGCCATCACTGACATAGAGTATGGCTGTAAGGTTTCCAGGTTTGTGGAGAATATCAAACTGTTCATGATGGTAAAACCTACAACACTTGTAAAGAACTCCAGAAGAATTTCTTTAAACTTGATGAATGATTAATATGATACATTTTAACCTGGGAAATTAATTGCCATAGGACATGATGATGTCTTTAAAAGAACTACCGGTGTTGATACTTAGGACTATCTTTATTGGAAGCAGCATTCCTTCAAATATAAATTTATTTATTTTATTTATTTATTATTGCGATTTATATGCCGCCCTATCTCCAATGGACTCAGGGCGGCTCACAACAGTAAAATACACAATAACATTAAAACAATGAAATTAAAATTCCAAATTAAGCAGTTTAAAATCAATTTAAAACTATTAAGAACCCCCCTCCATCAGAAATTAAAGGGTGAACACACATAAACGTTCCTATCTCTTGCTTACAAGCAACATAAAGCCATCAAATTGGTTACCATGAAAACATGTTTAAGATTAGGCCTTTGCCTCATCCAGCAGGTTTCTTATGTCCTTATAATCTTCTTAAAAATATGTCAGCAAAATTTATGTTTGTATATAAGACATGGGAGAACCAATGTTAAGGTACAGGCAAAAAAGCCCAAGAGACTGAGTTCTAATCCTATGTTAGGCACAAAACCTAAGGATAGCTTTATCCAAGGTGGATAACCTGGGACCAGTCACTCTCTTTCAGCTTCAGTAAAGAGTCAATGGCAAACCCCTTCTGAAATCTTGCCAAGAAAACCTCAGGGACTAGTTCTGACAGTCACCAGGAATCAGTGACTTGAAGGCATAAGGACACACATGCAAAACCGATGGAGGACTAGTGGTTATCTCAATATTGCTGAAATACAATGGTCAACATCTCTGTTACTGTACATATAGTAAAGCCTTGTATACAACTTTGTACTATATTAATCTATTCAGAAACAAGACTGAGTGAATTAAAAACAACTTTACTCCTGGTTAAAATTTCAGTTGATTCAAATCTTATGTAGTTAATACTTCATTACATTGAAACTCAAGCTGATAAAAACTATACATAAATGCCTAAAACAAAATCTAGTTTTGCTTTACTCTTTTTTTAAAAAATCAATCTAACTTTATCTGTCATTATGACATTCAGCATCTGAGGAATGACCCAGGATCTTAGAAAATCAGTAAGCTGTTAATATTAATCTTCATAGTTTTTTGTAAGAGAACATGGAATCATATAATACAATGGTAGGAAGGAACCTTGAAAATCATATAAACCCAATTTAGGAATCGAATACCTTATTTCTTGGGAATGCCTAAGCAGACAAGATCTCCTTGTCCTGTCTTCTGGGGCAAAACTGAACAAATTGTCTTCTGCATACCTTCAGATTATATTTCCCTGCGACTTCCGCTGTTGCCGTCAGCTGTTGCGGACGGTCCTTTGAAGACCGCCAGCCCGATCGCCCGTAAAAGAGCCGTTTCGGCAACTGAAACGGCTCGAAAAACTCCGAGACGCAAAGGGCTTGTGAGGAGAGCCGGCGGCTGCAGGTAGAGTCCCCTGTGAGACCCCCAGAAAGCTTTTCTTGCTTCTGGGGAGTTAACAGGGTGGGACTCCCTATCCACCCCGCTGAAGCTCCGGACGACTGGGAAATTCTGCTTCAAAGCAGAGCAAGACAGCGCGGCAGCATTACTAATAACAACGAAAAATAAGGAAGATTTCAAACTTCTCACTAAACAGCAAGTATTGGAAGCTTTTTGGACTATTTTAAAGAGTTTTTAAAGTGAAAGTAATTTGGCTCTGAGAAAAGGGGAGGAAAAAAAATGGCGCTTGCTTTCAGTGGAGAGAGCTGAAAGTGAAAGTAATTTGATTACTGTATCCGGCTACATTTTAAAGTAACAAATCCGGCTGGAAGAGGCAGAAGTATCCAAAAAACAAAATAACATAAAATAAAAATACCAATTGACTTTTATAGACCTGATTGAATCTGGAGAACTTTTTGGGAAAAGTTGCTAGAGTTTGTGGAAAAGGAAGATCCTTAAGAGGTAAAATGGCAACAAAGCAACCAGGGGGGGGGCTCCCCCACACACAAACAGAAGCAGCCTCAAACAGCGCAGTTGCAATCTCAGACAAAGGAAGAAAGCCAATATGATATTATTATTAAAGAAATTCAAAGATCAGAGAAGGAGGTTAAAGGAATGTTTCAAGAGAAATATGATTCACTTAAACAAGATATTCAAACAGTGGTTAAAGGCCTGTCTGAGGTAGTGCTGCAGATTGATAAAAAAGTGGAGAAT
>WNWU01000012.1:9606974-9638187 GCA_012654045.1 Ptyas mucosa | reverse complement strand
TAAAGTGAAAGTAATTTGGCTCTGAGAAAAGGGGAGGAAAAAAAATGGCGCTTGCTTTCAGTGGAGAGAGCTGAAAGCGAAAGTAATTTGATTACTGTATCCGGCTACATTTTAAAGTAACAAATCCGGCTGGAAGAGGCAGAAGTATCCAAAAAACAAAATAACATAAAATAAAAATACCAATTGACTTTTATAGACCTGATTGAATCTGGAGAACTTTTTGGGAAAAGTTGCTAGAGTTTGTGGAAAAGGAAGATCCTTAAGAGGTAAAATGGCAACAAAGCAACCAGGGGGGGGGCTCCCCCACACACAAACAGAAGCAGCCTCAAACAGCGCAGTTGCAATCTCAGACAAAGGAAGAAAGCCAATATGATATTATTATTAAAGAAATTCAAAGATCAGAGAAGGAGGTTAAAGGAATGTTTCAAGAGAAATATGATTCACTTAAACAAGATATTCAAACAGTGGTTAAAGGCCTGTCTGAGGTAGTGCTGCAGATTGATAAAAAAGTGGAGAATTTTGCCTCAGAGATGGAGACCAAATTCAGAGCTTCTGACTCAAAAATTATAGAAATTGAAGAAGTTACACAAAAAATGCAAAATGAGATTACTATGATGCAATTTCGATCAATGGAATATGCTATCAGATTGAGAGGTGTAAAAGAGAACACCAGGGAAGATCTTAGGAAAATTTGTGCAGAGGCTTTGGCAGTTATGTTGAAAGTGGAACCAGATCTGGTTTTGTGCAAGATGGACAAGGTCTACAGAGTTAATTCTCGTGTGGCGGTACAAAGACAACTGCCTAGAGATGTGGTTATATATTTTACAGATAGAAGAATGAGAAATGAAATCTTGCAAAATTCTTTTGTTACAACAGTTCAAGTTGATGGAAGTGAGATTGGAGTTTTTAAAGAACTACCGCCTAAAATGTTAAGAGATAGAAAGGATTTTGGATTTTTGGTGACAGAATTGAAAAGACAGAACATACAATTTAGGTGGGATGCCCCAATAGGTATAATACTCAGGCTGCGAGGAGTGAGATACCGCCTTAATACTATTGAAAAAGCAGAAGAATTTTATTACAACGTTTTGAAAGCGGGCTCTCCTCCTCCACGCACATCTTCACCAATAGATAAAGAAGTTCAACTACAAGCTGAGATTGATCAAGAAACAGAAGCACAAATAAGGCAGTCGCAAAGGGAGGCAAGAGAATTAATGGGAGCAGTAGGTGGTGTTGTGGTTGACCCTTTTGCACCATTTGAAGCTTCTCCTTTGGAAGAAATGTCTAAAACCATCACAGAGGAGGCGATGGCTTTGGAAGTAACAACATCTAAAGTGGAAGAGCAACGCATAACCAGAGCAATGTCTAAACAAATGAAGCAACAGCAGCAAGAATATATTAAGCCACAGCGTGAGAAAAGAACCAAAGACAAGCAGCAAGCTGAAGTCATGGGAGGAGCTAAACCGAAGATTGCTACCGTAGGAGAGAATCTTCAACAATTGCTCTCAAAACTTCAGACAGGGTCAAATGGCACTTAAATTTTTGTCTTGGAATGTAAACGGATTGAATTCTCCGCAAAAAAGAAGGAAGATATTTCACTATTTGAGACAATTTCATAATGATGTTATCTGTTTACAGGAGACTCATGTAAAATTGCAAGATCAGAAATACTTGATAAATTCAAAATTGGGAACGCAATTTGCTGCTTCAAATCAGGAAAAGAAGAATGGAGTGGTGATATATATAAATAAGAAACTTGTAGCTAAAATTATAGAAGCAGATAAAGATGGAAGATATATTGCAGTTGAAGTTATTACAGATGTTGGACCAATTTTGTTGGTTGGAATATATGCCCCAAATCAACAGCAGGAAAATTTTTACAAGCTACTTCATTTAAAAATTCTGGATTGGGACTACTCAAACATTATAATAATGGGCGACTGGAATGGAGTAATCCAACCTAGATTGGATAAAAAAACCACGGCCAAAATAGGGAATAAACTACCACAAGCTTTTTTTGAACTGAAAGAGGATTTGGAATTGAAAGATATTTGGAGAATTCGAAACCCAAATGAACTGGACTTTACTTTTTACTCAGACAGGCACAAATCCTTTTCCAGAATAGACTTTTTTCTCTTAACTTCTAATCTACTCTCCAAAGTAAAGAAAATAAAGATATTTCCTAGGACTTTGACTGACCACAGTCCGGTCTGGATGGAAATCGAGATGGGTAAAAGAGAAAGAAGATCCTGGAGAGTAAATGAGAATCTATTTAGATATGAAAAGAATATAATTGAACTCAAAAAGCATTTAAAGGAGTTTTTTAAATTTAACCTGAACAAAGGTACCCCTATTGAAACAGTTTGGGATGCAGCTAAAGCATATATGCGGGGAGTACTAATTCAAATGAATTCTAAACACAGGCAGAGTCAGCAGAAGAAAAGACTACAATTGGAATCTGAGATAAAAAAGAAAGAACAACAATTGATACAAAAACCAACGGATGGAAAATTGCAAATGGCTATAAAACTTCTGAAGGATCAATTTCAAATGCTTATAGCAGACCAAACGGCAACTAACTTACAATTTGCAAAGCATAATACCTTTTCCAATGCTAACAAACCGGGCAGGTGGTTGGCGTATACTTTGAGGAAGCAAGCATCGACACGAATTATTGATAGTACTGAATATGCTGATAAAGAAGTTTATCAACAAGATCTAATTAAAAAAGCCTTTTTGGAATATTATACTAAGTTATATGCTAAAGATGACATACAGAATATTACTATAGATGAATACTTGGAAAACAAGAGAGTTTCAAAAATTTCAACGAGTCAAAAGAAAAGTTTGGAACAATTGATAACAGTGGAGGAGATCAGTTTTGCTATAAAACAATTAAAAACAGCTAAAGCTCCAGGGACGGATGGCTTAACTGCAATTTATTATAAAACTTTACAAGAAGAAATGATTGAGCATCTTAAAGATTTATTTCGTAATATACAACTAGGAGGTAAGATACCTTCCTCATGGAAAACAGCTTTTGTTTCATTGATTCCGAAAGAAGAATCAGGTCCTAAGAAACCAGAAAATTATAGACCAATATCTTTATTAAATACAGACTATAAAATCTTTGCAAAAGTACTAGCCAACAGATTGATGCCAGTTATTCAAAAGATAATTCATCATGACCAAGCAGGATTTATTGAAGGCAGATATATGAAGGAGAATGTTCGGCAAGTTATAGACTTAATGGACTATCTAGATAAGAATAAACAGATCTCTGCAGTGCTGGTTTTTTTGGATGCGGAAAAAGCCTTTGATCGAGTGAATTGGAACTTTATAATTAAGACTTTGGAAAAAATGGATTTGGGGGAGCGGTTTATACAAGCGATTGGTGCAATCTATCAAGAGCAACATGCACAACTTATTATTAATGGATGCTTAACATCGAATTTTAACATACAAAAAGGCACCAGGCAAGGTTGTCCATTATCCCCGTTATTATTTATTTTAACTTTAGAAGTCTTACTCAATGCAATACGGGACTCGAATTCCTTGACTGGAATAGTTATAAGGCAAAAGGACTATAGAACTAAGGCATTTGCAGATGACCTGGTTGTTACCCTATCACAACCTATGAACTCAATAATCCAGATGAAAAATATTATAGAAGATTATGGCATGGTATCCGGTTTCAGGTTGAATCAGAAGAAAACTAAAATGATTGTCAAAAATCTGACAGAGAGCAAAAAAAAGGAACTGGAAAGAATGGCAGGCTTCGAGACTGTTTCAAAGGTCAAATATTTAGGAGTACAAATCACAGACTCCAATGCTAAACTGTTTCAAAATAACTATGAGGCTCTGTGGCAAAAGATACAAAAAGATATGCAAAACTGGAAGAAACTGCAGTTATCACTGCTTGGAAGAATATCAGCAGTAAAGATGAATGTTTTACCTAGACTGATCTTTTTATTTCAAATGATACTGGTGCTTAAATCAGACAAACCATTGCTAGAATGGCAAAAAGGACTGAACAAATTCATTTGGAATGATAAAAAGCCAAGAGTTAAACTGAAAATAATGCAAGATACTCGTGAGAGAGGTGGTCTTAAACTCCCAAACCTTCGACTATATTATGAAGCAACTGCATTGATACAATTAAGTGATTGGTTTGGGAAAACTAAGACTGACTTGTTGAATATAGAAAGTCATGACCTGGTTTGGGGTTGGCATGCATACTTATTTTATGATACCAAAGTGGATAAAGTGTTTAACAGTCATCTACTTAGAAATGCCTTGCTGAGAGTCTGGAGAAGGCACCGAACTAATTGGGATTATAAGATTCCGTTTTGGCTGGATCTCGCTGATACCATGTGGAATACAAATATTAAGTCACTCGGGGGGTTTTTATATAAAGAGTTACTTTACTTTGAAGAGGGCAGGTGGCGATTGAAGACTTTGGATATGCTGTTGGAAGAAGGGAAATCGTTGACTTGGTTGCAGTACAATCAATTACAGATGAGATGGAAAGAAGATCAACAAACTGGTTTAATGGAATATGAAGTAGAATTGGTTGAACAGATAAAGCGGACAGGTCCAATGCATATTAAGAGAGTTTATAATGTTTTGTTAGAAAGAGACTCAGAAAATGAGCTAGTTAAAGATTGTATGATTAAATGGGCACAAAATTTCTCTCAACCAGTTATGTTGGAAACATGGGAAAAAATATGGGTTCAGAACGTTAAATTTACACAGTCACAAAATTTACGAGAAAATTTTTATAAAATGTTTTATAGATGGCATTTAGACCCCAAGAAATTGTCTTGTACCCTAATGTGCAGCCAAAATGTTGGAGATGTGATTGTTTAGATGCTACATATTATCACATCTGGTGGACCTGCAGGAAAGTGAGGGCTTTTTGGATAAAAATTTGGTGGGTTATGCAAAATGTTTTAAAGAAAAAAATACAATTTTCTCCGCAATTTTTTTTATTGGGTATAGTTAAAGACTTTACATTGGGTGAAACTAAATTGATTTTGTATATGGTGACAGCAGCTAGGTTGTTGATTGCCCAACATTGGAAGAGTGATGTTTTACCGACGGTTGATCAATGGACCCAGAAGATGGCTGGATTTGCAGAAATGGCAAAGGTTTCAGCTTTTTTAAAAGATCAGACGCATGAGAAGTATATACAGGAATGGAAATTATGGATTGAGTATGTAAAAAATAAGTATCAGACTAGAAAATATTATATCGCTTTTAGCTGAGATGACTATGTTAGCATGTTAGTAAATATAGGAAAAAAGATATGGAGGTTTGAATAACATATATATTGTTTGGGAATACTGATATTGCATATAATGGAAGTCAAGGGGGGGAGGGAAGAGGGAGGAGGGGGAGGGTTAGGGTGGGGATGGGAAGGACTTATATATTCTTTTTATATGTATTCTATATTTTGTGGTTAGGGAGGGGGGGAAGGGGGAAAAATTTGTATTGTTAAAACTTTTTCAATAAAAAAAAAAAGATTATATTTCCCTGCAATTTTCTCTTCTCCAGATTAAACACTGCTTCCAGCTTCTCTACATTTATTCCTTTCTAGATAACAACTTTCTAGTTGTTAATGTTTTTCCTAAAATGTGGTGTCCAGATTCAATATTTTAGGTGTAAAACAGAGTAGAAGGAACAATGGCATGTATTGCTTTAGGCAGGAGAAAATGGGACTCAATTTTAGGGAAACTCATATTCCTGAACTATGATTTTCAATCTCAGCCATTTCACTGTGAAATATAAGCTGTTCAGTTTCCTTTCACCACCAGCCTTTGGCTCTCTGTAGTTGCCAGCATTGAGAAGTTCAGGTATAAGAATTTGTTTGCCACTAGCATGTCGAAGGTTAGTTGTAATTGTCAAGAAATGCCATGTACTAACAAGGTCTGTAATGTTCTTCTGATGCTCGTAAAATGGACAGTCTTGAAATAAGAAAAAGATGCATTTGCACTACACAGGCAGTAAAAGAAACAAGCAGTTGCACTGCCTAAAATGTGCCTCGAAGACATTTTATTTTATCTCTTGGTGTGTCACGTCTGATGTTTGAACAACCAAAATGATATACTGTCGAGGGACGTATCACACTGTAACATTCCCATTTCTTTTAAATGCAAAAATATATTAATTGTGAACTCTGGCTCTTCTTCTTCAAGGGAAATTGTAGAGAGATCAACAAATCACAGTGGTCTAAGTCTCCCCTTTCCCAAGAACATCTGAGCAAGATGAAAACATGAACAAAATCTCTGAGAAGTTTTCACTACAGTTGGGAATTAATGGACATGACTTTGCTTTTAGTGTGAAGAATAGAGAAAGGAAAAGTATAACAGGCATGAAGTTGCTAGGAAACATCGCACCACAAGCCAAGTTCATTCCATTTGTACAGAGAATACACACACACACACACACACACACACACACACACACACACAGGGTTTCATTAAAAATATCATAAAGCATCAACACAAGAACCTAGATAAATAACAATGTGCTCTAATTATTTACGTCAAAAGTAGTTATTTTGCAAATGTGTGGGTTTTTTTAATCTTCCCTTCAAAACTGTATTAATAAAGGATAAATAGAGGCTTGATAAGAGACTCCAAATACAAATTAGGGAGTAGAACTTTGGATCTTTTTTAAATGTAACAAAACAAAACAAACCTCCTACATATTATACATGTATAAATGCATATATAACAGGATAGGTAACAGGACAAACTTTGTCAATTAATATACTATGTATAGCCTTTATTGTCATTGTATATCATATATACAATGAAATTGGTTTAGCCATTTTATTGCAATCCATAACAGAAAATACAAAACAACATAAATAGTATAGAGAATAATCCCTATACAAGTACTGTAATTAGGGAAAAAGACTAGTCGTACGTTTCCGTATGTGCGTGGAGTGTTTGTGATTGTATTTAAGAGTCTGACAGCCCATGGGTAGAAGTTGTTTTTAAACCTTTTTGTCTGGCTGGCTATGCTTCGATGTCTTCTGCCCAATGGTAGAAGCAAAAAGAGACACTGGTCAATTAACACTGCAGCTTTTCTTTCTCCAAAAAGTACATTTAGACAAGTTCCAGATACTCATGCAATCCTTTTTGAGAAGTAACTGCATTTAAATATGCGCCCACTTTTTGTATGCAACACTTCTGTCTGTATCCAAATCCCTATTTCTAAAAAGGTTCCTAAATATACATAATAGTGCCTATGAACATTTAGTAACGACAGAAATCTTCTTGAAAAACTGAAATAAAAACCGCAGATTGAAACAGTACTGACATTGTGATGCAAAGCAGAGTCTCGAATCTACAGGTGCTCATTCTCACACACCGAGTTTTGTTACAGCAAGGCCAGTCACAGCTGGAATAGCTATCTACAGGCACAGAATAGCATGAAATAAAAGTAGGCATTTTGATCATTATGCAGACTAGATCCAGAATTTATAAGAACCAGGAAACTTTATATCGGAGATAGGCATAACTGCAGCAAATCTTTATGTTGGAAATACAATAATGAAATATGTGCTAAAGCAGCACTGAAATAGTAGCCTGGTCAAATCAATCAATAGTTATGATTAATCATAAGAACAATGACATATTAGGAAGATCTGTCTCATACTTGCTACGTATTTCGCTATTGAAATTATTGAAGTTACTGAATTTCAATATTGAATTAATTGATGCAAATTTCTGGCACTCAAATAATTCAATCATCATGCCACCTTTTTAGTTTCATCCTTAGCAAAAACCCTATTTGGAAATTCACCTCTATACAGAGTGGAATGTCACACCTCCTAACCTATCCTTTGATGTCATGTGTTGTGCCAGATCTGTCTTTGACAATTTGAATGTTGATCATGTTTACAAAGGAACAGCTAAACATAATCAATTCCTTGGGCTATATTGCTTTTTTTATGTATTATTGCAAAAGCCTCCATCCAAAGCATGGGAATTGTAAACAAGCTCTGATACAATTTGGGTAATGATAGCTTACAGTTGAAAGTTGAGGCTCTGTTCCAGTTTGGGATGACTGATTATTAAAAGTCAGGTATGACACTCTCCACCCCATCTTAATGCTTTCTATCCTTCCAATTTATATTTACAATTTGAATTTCAGACATTGCTTAAGAATAAGAAGTAGTCAACAAGTAATATCTAAATAAATGGATGGATGGATGGATGGAAGGAAGGAAGGAAGGAAGGAAGGAAGGAAGGAAGGAAGGAAGGAAGGATGCATCCTCTATTACCATGTACATATATATCTATATACACACATCAAACACATATACACTACTATTTTATTTTCTGCTTGTGAGTGACAAAGGAATGAATTTAATCTTGATAACTGGAATTTGCAACTCACTTCATCATATCCTGCTGTTGCTGCTGCTAAATCAAACATCTCAGTGAAACCTTTTGTAGAATTATTGATAAGATGCTTTTTCTTTCTATCTAGAACACAATGCTAAAGCATTTCCTTCCCTGCTCTCCTTTGTTACTCAAAATTAAAACAATCTTTGTGACAGCTTATTGATTTCCCAAATGCTAAAGTGATATTTTTTAAAAATTTCTATTTCTCTTTCCCAAGAAAAATCCAACTTCCACCACTCTGAATCAGCAACGCAAGAATACAAGCTCCCGTGAACTGTTATTCTCTTTCTGCTATTTTCCTTCTTCAATCAGTGATCTTTCCTTCCCCCTTTTTTCTCTTTTTGTATTTTCAAGCAAAGATATAGCTGTTCTGTATGTACTGTATGTGTGAATTCTATACATTTTAAGAAATCCCTTCAAACTTTGCTGTGGGAAAAAGGTTTAAACTTTATTTTTATCTTTGTTCTTAGCTACACAGTTATCTGATTCTGCGATTATTCCCTTATAGAGGACCTGTGATGCTCTCTCTCATAAAATGTTGGAGAGGTTTTTGGTCTCCCCATTAGTACAATTCTTGGAAAAAATACTTAGAGATCAAAATATTTATTATCTTTTTTTTACTGCGTTTATAAAATTCAAGGTAACAAACACACCAGTGGTGAAATCCTCTGTGGTTTGCCACTGGTTTGCTGCCCACGCATGTGCTGTGTGCGCCAAACACACTCTACATGCATGTTTTGCATTGAAAAAGGATGCTTAACAAGGTAAGTAGAACAGTGAGGGGGGGGGAAAACAGCTGTGCCGCGCTATTTAGATTCACTAGAAAGCAGGATTTCCGAACCTGTAAATACTGGTTCAGACAAACTGGTAGCTTTTTTTTACTACCGGTAGCTTTTATCACTACCAGTTCAACCGAACGGGGTGAATCGGTAGGATTTCACCATTGAAACACACCCAATACTTCTTCCTTCTCCTATTTTCCACACAACAACCTTGTGAGATAGGTTGGGCTGAGAGAGAGTAATTGGCTCAAAGTCATTCAGCTGGCTTTCCTGCTTTAATGCACAACTAACAATCACAGCCTTCTAGTAACTAACAACTAACAATCACAATCTCCTAGGTTCCCCAACCACACATTATTGCACTATAGAGTTGCAAGAACTATACAGACTAATTCTAGAAGGAAATAAACTGAAGCCAGTATGCTGTTATAAACCATTTCTAATGCTCAAAGACCACCCTTTCAAATATAGCAAACTATACCACAGTGGAATATGAATTCAATTGAAGATTATTTTCGTATTGAGGAGGGGCAACGTGGTGGCATTAACATAAATGATCTCTAGCTGATACTGATTTTGTGTGCTTGCTTATTTGGGGGCATTAGAAAAGCTTAATTTTACCAGAATATTTGCAGCCTATCTCTGCATGCGAGTAAACTACTTTCCTAGTGATTGTAAGCTGCTGTAAAGAAATACATTTCAAATGTATTGTAAGTCACGGTAAATAAATACATTTCAAATGTGAGATAAGCTGTAAACTCTGTATCTAGGGACCTAAGCCCATTTGAATTTGTTGAAAGGATGAAAGAGTTGGATGTTTTCTTTGAACTCTGGGCAGAATCCTACAGATGCATGCTATGGAAAAGGCCACCTGGTATTTTTCTCTTGTTATTGTTCAGGGATCCTAGCAACTAAAAGAGTGTCACATTGCTTCTCTTTGTTTCTCCACGTTTAGTCATCTTTTTCTAACATCTCCGTGCTGTTGTTTCATATAATTAAGTTCTGTTAAGAACAGATCTTATCAAACACTGTCTTCAGCACTGGGTTGCACAGCAATAATGAGCATGGAAAGCAAGATCATTAGTCTGGTACTAAATGCAGATTAATCCACACTATTGTGTTTGCCATAGCTACACATGGTTGCTAAAGTTGAACCGTGAAATAACTAGCATACGAGCATAAACTCACTTGTTTGAGCAATGATGTTGGAGAAGGCTCCTGCATGTTCCTTGGACAGAAAGGTGACAAACAAGCAAGTCATATAGCCTAAAAAAATAAGACATATCATTGGACGGCAAAATAATAAAGTTCTGCCTTATTATTATCCAATGATTTCATGTGATCAAACTCACTGGAAAAGGCAATTATATAGTCAGAATGGTCATCAGTAAAAGGAAGCAGGGTCGCCAAAAACATAGTGGCTGGAGACCATCAAAGCTGACACCAGCCAGAATATAAAACAGCTGATAGAAGCTATACAAGACCAGAAAATGTAGAGAGAGTTGGTCCACAGAATGCCCAACAATTGGACACGATTGAACAGATAGTATTATCAGCATAATACATGCAATTGTTCAACTGCCAGATTTGCTTATAAAATGAACTGTGAAAGTAGGTACTGGATAAGCAAATGATGACTGTCTACTTGCATCTCTCCATCAAAGCTTTGACACAACCCAAGTCTATTCTTTCTATCTACTCCAACTTAGATTGACTGGTTGCAACACCTGGATTCTGAACATTATTGTAACTACAATGTTACAAAAAGGCAAGACAAGAAACAATGGTTGGAAACTAACCAAGGAGAGAAGCAACCTGGAATTAAGGAGAAATTTCCTAACGGTGAGAGCAATTAACCAATGGAATAGCTTGTCTGTGGGTGCTCCATCACTGGCTTTCAAAAAGAGACTGGACAACCATTTGTTTGAAAAGATATAGGGTCTTCTGCTCAACCAGGGAGTTGGATTAGAAGTCCTCAAAGGTCCCGTCCAACTCTTCTATTTGTTCTGTTCTGTTCTGTCCTGTCCTTTCCTGTCCTACCCTATCCCCATCTCTATCCCTCTCCCTCTCTCTCCCCCCACTCTCTTTGGTTCTACTATGTTGCTATCCCATCAAGGCACCACTACTGAAAGAAGACATTGAGCAATGGGGCATAACAAAGCAGTGAATTAGTCTCCTCGGCTCTCTCGTTTGGGGTTCTTAAAGACTATCCCATAATTTCTCTGTCCCACCCTCCTGGGAGACCCTGTTTGGTAAGCTGTTTTCGTCCACTTATATGAGGGGGAAAAATCCCCTCTGCACTTTTACCGAAGAGAATGGAAAGCCTCCTCTCTTAGCTTCCTTGTCTTTATGCAGATTAGTGGAGTGACTAGGATGTGAAAAAGGCAAAATTTCCTCTTAGCATGAAGGTACTGTTTCCTGTTTCTGGAAGAGGTTGTAAAGCTTTTATTATGTAGATAAATGTTAACAAACTAATTGAGAGTTGAAGACAAGGAGAGAAAAAATGAAAAAGGAAAATTATAATGTATCATGCAGGCTTTACTCAACCCATATTCACACAGATGTTTTACGATACCCTCCTCCCACAGCATGCTCTTCCCACACACATTGAATGGGAGTTTGTTGCTCTGCTGTCCGTTCAACTTTAACATGCCACACTTTAAAGGCCACAATTAGTTGTACGTTTGCTTGAAATTCCAGCCCCACTAACCTCATTAACACATGAAAAATCTTCTGGTGTAGTGGTTCAGGTGTTCCCCTAAAAATCCAGACTGCGCCTATCTAACCCTGCCTTAGTCATGAAAGCCAGCGGAGTGACTTTGGGCCAGTCACTCTCTCTGTCTCAGTCCAAAAAGCCTTGTACAGTTGTGGCTGTGAGGAAATAGGAGGAGGAAGGAGTAATAGGCATGTTCGCTGACTTGAGTGACAACATAATAACAGTGGGTTAAAAAAAAAATCTAACGTAAAAATGTCTAGTCATTCTGGACACTACCTTTTCTGTTTTTCCACCCCCATCCTCCACTGCTCCGATCATACCATCAACCAATTAAATTTCCTTTCTATGGGTTAGCAGCAAAGATTAGAATTTTTGTTTCTCTTGCTGCCATCTAAATGGTCATCTGGATTTGGGCAACCAGTGGTAAATTGGTAGAAAGCATTTAGCTTTGGGAATCAGTGTTAGAAATGTAAACTAAACTAGGAACATTATGTGAACAGAACTGAAGATTTAAGGCTGCTGGGAACTATAATCACCGGGAAGGGAAATTTGTGCCAGGCCAGCCATGGAAATATAAACACGAGTCCTTTCAACTGCTCTTCCATTTATAAGCATTTAATCAAAATAATATAATATTATTAATTATTATTTAATTATTTATTATTTATTAATATTAAATAAAATAATATTAATAAAGGGAAACCATGGCTCAGTGGCTAAGACGATGAGTTTGTCAATCAAAAGGTCGGCAGTTCAGCGGTTCAAATCCCTAGTGCCCCTTAACGGGGTGAGCTCCTGTTACTTGTCCCAGTTTCTGCCAACCTAGCAGTTCGAAAGCATGTAAAAAATGCAAGTAGAAAAATAGGGACCACCTTTGGTAGAAAGGTAACAATCTTCCTTGTGCCTTTGGCGTTTAGTCATGCTGGCCACATGATCACGGAGACATCTTCAGACAGTGCTGGCTCTTTGGCTTTCAAACGGAGATGACCACCGTTCCCTAGAGTTGGGAACGACTAGCACATATGTGTGAGGGGAACCTTTGCCTTTTTAATCAAAAATAGCCTAGTCAGTTTTAACGGTTTGCATAAGTGGACTGGTCATCTGATTAATGAAATCATTTAAAAAGAAAATGAAGTGGCTGAAAAAGCCAGGATATTAGCCTTTCTCACAACCAAAAGGGGATTGAGGGAGGGGGAGAGATGGAAGGGTGAGGTCCCTGAAAGAATTACATAAAACAATAAGGACAAAAGTTTGCCAAAATAGGATACATCATTTCTGGCCACCTTTCCTATGCCCTTCAACATGCCAGCACCAGCATCTAGTAAATAGTAAAGATAATTGTATGTTTTCCTGTAATTCTTTTGTGCTTGTGTCTTTGGGGATGGGATCTCTCCCCATTCACCATGTTGCATTTAATAGCCACTTGTCATACATTAGACAGGCACACCCAGAGAAGAGCTTAAGAAAATGGTGTTAAAGTGCAGGGGGAAGGGCTGCTTCACATAAAACAGTTCAGTGTTTTAAAGATCAATTCATTCCCTTTCAATTGGATGAGGAAATGCACTGGCAGCCAGGGAGGGAAAAAAAGGGCAGGAATGGATTATTGTATCTGCCAGTATTTCCAGTAGGCAATCTAGATATCTTTTTTTCTAGACTTTCAATACCATTGTCAAAGGCCTTGTAACCGAATGTAACTGGAGCATGGATGACTGAAGCAAAGATATCCCTACCATATGGGGTTACAGTTGATCCTTTAGCCTCAGGAAATAAAAAGACACTTCCAAGCCACAATAGCCATCTGTGCTTTTTGTGAAGCTGCTGACCATCTCAGTATTCAGGTCTTAACATTGAGATGTTTCTTAAAATGCTTAAGGATGTAATCCTTTGGTCCCTGGGGAACTATATTAAACTTGGAACTCCTGCAGAAATTTTGGAGCTTCAACAGCAATAAAGGCAAAATGTGAGCCAACTGGGAGGCACGTTACAGACAGATGAAGAAAGGTTTTAGATCCACAAGAGCCAAAGAGTTCCCAGCTGTTAGAGATATCTTGGAGCTGGACTCATTATTTCCTCCCCATTGGTTCCAGTAGGATGGAAATTGCAATGGGGGGAGGGGAGTCTCAAAAATAGGCAGAACCAACCACTGTTCCCTCTTTTCTGACTGAAGTTGGGCTAAGCTCCAGCTTCATTTTTCCAGCTTTGAATCTTCCTGCCTCATTCATAAGACTGCTTTTCATTGGATGTCAAATATTAACAATTTGGAATCTAGAGAAAGCAACTCGTTGGCAGGCTTGCAATTGTTCCTTGGCTAATTGAGCAATGCAATAAGGTGGTAGCAAAAGCAGTGAATAAATACCAGGCACCAGAATAATTCAGCGCAATTGCAGATAAGAACATATCAGGTCACAAACCCTTCTCACGTTGGTTTATCCAGCATTATAATTTAACACAAAACAAAAAGGGAAGAATTGGTATTTCTGCTCTTTGGGCTTTTGCAGGATGTCTGCAACTAAAATTCTTTTGCTGGGATATGGTTACAGATACATGTGTATGCAGGAACAATCTGGGAAAGCACAGACAACAGCACACCAACCTTTCCAGTGATGGGTGAACTAATGCTTCGAGGGGCATTTTGCTCTTTCTAGCACAATTTATAAACCTTGCATAAACTCATTACTGCTGTGTAAGACATATACAAATCCAAGTAAACACAAAATGTTACTTTTAAAAAAAGAGATGTGCAGCTGTTTTTTTGCAATAGGATTGAATAATCAATAATTTCCGTGGATTGTATATGCTCATTTCTAATGAAATAAGAGCATCTCTTTCTTTTAGTTGTATTCCTTCTGCTCTCTAGCATTTAAGAAAACTTGAAAAGCAGGGCTTGAAAGTACATACACACATACATAAAGTATTCAGGTAAGCAATGCAATACAAAATGCAGAAAAAAAGCTATAAATAGTAGACCAAATAAAATAAAGGTATGAATTAAAGAAAACAGTGTAGAGCTAAATCTAGTTTATGCCAACTCTATTCATTCTACCTCTCCATACTTTTCTACCTTTCCAAATCATTCTTGTTTCCATCACATCTATAAACCACTTCATACAGTAAATTACCTTTTCTTCTTTAAAAATCTCCCCTCTTTTGTTCCGTCTACCCAATATTTTCTTAGTCTTCTCCTTTCTATTCCTCTTTCTTATATTTGTTTTGCAATTAAATTTAATTCATTCTCACCCTATGACCAAAATATGTCAATATACTTTTGTATGTCAATATACTCACTTGTATGTTCAGTCCACATCCATTCAACATTCATCCATTCTTACTGTTAACTCTTATCATTTTACCACAAGCATCAATTTCTATGACATTCAACTTACATTAAGGTTTTTCTTAACATGCTCAATTTTCACTCCCATGAAACGAAGCAGACTGAAACATGCAGTTACACGTACTGGTTTTTTATTTCTTCCAATAAACATTCATACTGTACAATACACCACATACTTACTACTTTACTACTTTACTTCCAAAATTTAAACACTTATTTTTTTTTCCATCCATTTTCCCATCTTTAATAAACATTCTACCTAGATACACAAATTCAGCTATGTGTTTTAAGGGTTTATCATTTTATATAATTTTCACTTCTTTGGTCCATTTAATCTAGCTTGATAGTTTAAAATATTTTTAAACCTATTTTTCCTCAACGCATCGTAGTCTCTAGCACTCCCTGAAAATTATTTGGGTTCTCAACCAACAGTCTGCTTCTCTATACAGTGGTACATGTACAATCATAATCCCAAGCAATACAACTCTAATGTTATTTTAGGCATATAAACTTTAAGCAATCAAGGAGACATCCTACATTCTTGTCTTGTTTAGCATTCAATGGCTCAGTATTGAATAATTTGCTAAGCATTCAATTTATTTTCACATATTCTTGCTTCCATCATAAACCACTTTTATCACATTCAACAATCAACCTTCAACTCCATATCAATGCAGAGCATTCCATGATTCAAATTTATTCACTTTACAAGCTTTCTCTAAATCACAAAGCATACAATAAATGTCTTTTCTAACATTCAGACCTTTCTCAGCAATGTGCAGAAAAGCAGCTCTGGTTTGTTCATCTTCTTTCCGGCATAAAGGAGCACTGCCCTTTCCAATTTTCTAACTTTTACATCCTTTTTAATCAGAATTCTGGCATATGTCTTCCTGTGGATGCTTAACAAACTAATCTCTTTGTAGTTTTGCATTGATTCTTGCTATCTTTCTCTTTATATAAAGGAGCAACAACAGCATTTTTCGAATTAGCAGGCACAGGTACAGTCTTCACATGCACATCAATGAAGTCACACAACTACTCCATAAGAAAACCATACCCACATCTCAACATTTCCCCAACCACACCATTTACATCTGCAGCATTACCATATTTCAATGTTCTCAAAGCATTTGCCTTTTTGTTTACTTTCATTGCATTAAAAGTCATAATCTTCCCTGATCCTTAATGGATGGGCCCATCATATCTTTTACATAATGCTTTTCAGTGAGACGCAGAAAGTGTAGAGTAGGTTACCAGTCTTGTGTTGCACCTACATCACATGCAACATTCCCTGCTAAAAGTCACAAGAATGGCAGTCAATTTTTCTTCACCTTGGCTGTCTTGTATCTTGGAGAAAAATGGACATGCAAGGGGAAAAAATAGAGGAAAAGTAGAACTGCAGTACAACTAAGAGAGATAATTCCATTAAAAAAGTATTAGAATATATTCTTTCACTATAGTAAATGGAAAGTATCTATAAATAAATAATTTCTGCCTTCAGAATAAAAATAATTTTGTTTCCTACCATTCAGCATCTCCACAAGAACATCTGGAGCCATGGCTTCTTATAGGGACTCTAGTGAACGTCATATCTGGAAAGAATCCCTTACTGTACTTGGTGGCCAGATCAATTCTGTCACCTTTTTCTCACATCTCTCCTGCTCCATGTTGAAAACATACCTTTTCTTGCTTATTCTGGATGCCCTCTCCCTCCCCTCCCAGATCTTTGCTTATCTCTGCCCCACCACAATGGGGACATTCAGTCTAAATGGAAAACTGCTGTAGGAGGAGTAGACTGAAGTATCTGATTCTAGGGCTACTTAGAGAGATGCTGGGAAAGAAGGATATGAACCTCCTCTAAAAGTTCTCTCTGCAATATCCTCACCAACCAAAGCCTTTGGGATGGTCTTGCACTCCAGCACTGGTACCAACCGACATTTCTCTTTCTCAGTTGAAGGGAAGACTTGAAGAGATGGAGACAGTTCATTAACCAAATGACACAAATCAATCTTCCCTTTCCCAAAGCTGAGGAAAACAGTTCCAGTCTGATGATGAATATCGTCCCTAACTCTTTCATCTTGGATGCTGGTTGAGTACTTAGAGTTGTTATGGCTATGGCAAATGTGCTGTTTCAATGAGCAAAAAAAAAAAAAAAAAAAGAGAGAGAGAGAGAAAATGCAAACTCATTGCCCCCAAACCAAATAAACGATAAACAGCTTTGAACAAGTTAAGGTTTTTACACTACACAACAAATAAACCATGAAATAAATTTGTCTGAAACTGCATTCCTGGGCAATGAGGAACTGGTAGTTGAAAGTACTACATGCCGTGTCATAAATGCTTGGCAACCAAACTGCTAATAAACAGACGCATTTACAAAAAGCTGTTAACGAGGCACAACATTTACATTCAATAGACTAACAGTAGTCCACAAGCCCACTTCAGATAGAGTCCTTTCCTCTAAATTCCTTATCTCAGTGCACCCCATTTTCTGTGCTTAGAAAAAAAGGAAGCAGAACGTCTGTATCTCTCTCTGAGATGAGAAAATATATTCATGGGCTTTGTCTTCCAAAAAGTGAGGCATGGAGCAATCACTCCTATCTCTTTCTGAATAGAGACAGATGTGTGCTACAGCTTTTCCAACATAGAGAAAGACTAGCTTTGATGTAACAAGGATATGGTATTGTTCCCCCTGTTTTCATCTGGCAGTGTGTTGCATTCCGGTTCTCAAAGGACTCCTAACCAAGAGCAATCACTGATTCAAAGATGGCCACATGTCTTTTGAAAAAGGTCTGCCTTAATCTAGCTGAGAAACGCGGGCATAAGCTCAGCTATTCAGAGGACTAGTTTTACATCTGAACAATTTTACCTTTTTATATTAATGGCATGATTTCTCATAATGAAGGAATAGGTCGTAACACTAAATCATATTCCAAGGATCTGTAGAACTTTGAAACAAACATATTAAGGATGAGTATTTGTAGCACAGTGCTCTGCCATTGCTTTTTTCATAATAATGGACTGCAAGGTTATTAAGAAGCTCAGGCTTCTTGTGTTTTGTTGCTCTCATGCTAGCACCTTGACTAATATGTTTTATTCTGAAAAAGCTTTCAGGGCAAAACATTAATGGCATCTAAAATCAAAGGATGTGTTTATAATACACAAATCACTCATACTGGATACATTAAAGTTCCTAATGTCTGGGTGCTTTAGCTACCTAAGCTAATCAGATCTGCCCTTCTACAAAGCATGAGAATTAGTACAAGCATTGGGCTGCCAACCATCCAGGTTACAACGTTTCCAAGCAGCGTGCGCAAGTTGGACCAAGCTCGGAGAGGTACTTAGGACTTTATTTCATTATCTGATGATTCTTTTACTAATTGTCTTACACATTAACCTAGAGGGAATGAACTCACACTTACAGAACCAGGGATCACTGTTGTTGTCCTACTTTGATGGCTGGATTGTCTAAGATGCAGCTTTACATCCCATGAAGGACCCACTGATCTGTACAACTGGTGTTCTTGTTATAGAACAGTTCAGGCATCATCCTAAAGAACTTGTGACAGCTCAAGATTGCATAGTGAAAAGCAAGGAAACAGACAAAATTGAGAGGTTCAGCTCTTCAACCAAAACTTGGGAGATCCAGGAACCCACCTCTCAAAGTGGGTAAAAGTGCTTCTGTATGGGAATGATTAGGGGATATGAATCTGGACACATTTAGCAAGGGCTAAATGTGAAAAAGTTGCTGATTTATATTCAAAATAAAAACAGTGCTTTTCTCATGAATTCTGGGTTATTATAATCATCAACAATGATTCCAATATAAACAAGTAATTGTTTTTATCATTATTATAAATGTAATAAATAAATAAAAATCATAGGTAACAATAAACAAATATTAAATTCTTTGATGTGAGAAGTTTTTCTAAAGTTCTCATAATCTTTTAAATCTATGCTGGGCTTCAATTCTACCTTTATTTTCAATAAAGGTCCAGGTACACCTGGGCCTTATTAATTGTACTGTGACTGTTTGGACACAAAAATCTACCCTACCTAAAAATTTGTCTAAAACATAGCAGACCTTTATGAGAAGTAGCTAATCCTAGGCAGTGCTGTTCTATTACTCATGTACAAAACAAACTGAAATCAATTGTTTCCTTATTTTTCCTTGTATCATGGGGATAGGGTATTGCATTACAATATCTGTTATTCCTAAAAGGCTCCTTTAAAATAATCCATAAATCATAGCGTTGGAAGCAACCTTAGCATATCATGGAGTCCAACCCACTGCTGAGAGCAGGATCTGCTAATTAATTCATTTGATTTATTTATTTATTTATAAAATGTATCTGCTGCTACCTCGTCTAGATAAGATGTTGTTGTCTTATATTCATAGTAAATGATCATTGTTCTGTGAAGTATAAAACACTTATTTAAAGAGAAGCCTAGTCTCTTGATAGACAGGGGAATTGCTTTGCAATAATGGAGACAGGAACTGATCACAGAATTCTACAGCAAAAACATTCACATCACACAGCCAAATGAAATAACATTTTAAAAAATGAATATGGAAGATATCAAGATATTCAACATTTTCCAAGGAATGGACCTAAACCTTGTAAGATACTTAAACAAACTTTTAGGTATCTCACAAGAGTTCAGGAGATGTGGAGGATAGGTCTCTAAGTATTGCAAAGTATTTGGGGACTAAAAGTGTTGCTGATTTCCCATAGACTTTGCCTACACATGGCTTTACACATCATGCTTAAACATAATAATATTTTCTTCCTTTAAGCCTACTCTGTTATGGGAATCCATCAGATAACTTATTCAGTCATCCATTATGAAAGAGGACAGCAACTGAACATAAGCATGATAACTGCAGACTTGATTCTTTATTATAATTGTGAACAAGGATGTTTTCATTCCTACTCTACTTTCTCACAATCTTCCAATGAATGCTTGTAAAAACCAGGACTTTGAAATGCTTGGAGGATCAAAAACAGAGTCAAGAGCAATTGGATACACTTCTTTGTCAGAATCTTTTCATCGCCATGGGAGAGATGGACATGTGTGAGAGAGAGGAAAGCATCCTCATTTTATATTAAAGGTGCTAGAAAGATTTAGTCTCATAAACAAATTCAGGTATACTGGGGCACAACAAAATACTTGGAAACAAATTTCAGGCAAAGTCTTCTTACATGGGTTTTATTTTCAGATCATGTATATACTATAATCGGTTCGTAGAAAGTTAGCACCCACCCCCCTCCTAGAAGAATGACATATTTTGAAAAATATTAAAAATGGCAGGATAAAATATTTCCCTAAAAGAGAAATAAACATCTTAAGGGAGACAACTCGGACCTCAGCTCCCTCCTCCCAGCAGATCTTTTGTGCCCATTGAGAAAGATTGGGCCAGCCTATCTACAAAACAAAAGACCTTCAATTCCAGGGTGATGGGATTAAGATATGACCCTTCAGGACATAATAGGATTAACTCACTACCATCTAGTAGCAAAGCTCACCACATTACACAATCTCCCAAGGATATTGCATAACTCTCCAAACTTCAACAAAATTTAGCTCAGACAACCTACAGAGCCAGATACAACAGCCAATAGAATACAAGTTTTTGCACATGAACCAGAAGTTCAAGTGCAAAGCCCAAGATAAGGTATAAAAGCCACCCACTCTCAACTCCATGTGTTCAGCTGCCCAGAACCCATATGCTTGGTGGTTCTGTTCATCATTAAACCATCTTTCCAATCAGCCTCCAGACTCCATTTTATCTCCAGTGCCTTTCTCCCGGCTTGGAACTGAACCAGCTGGATATTTCTTCCAACAGATTGATCTGGATTAATGAAGGCACATAACACATAAAATGAAAAAAAATAAATGTACTTTCGTAGAATTATTTCCACTATTTCTTTTGCTGCCTTACATAAAGAAATACAGACTCTATGCTTCATGGACATGGTACATGTACACTTTGTTATTCTGGGTGCATTTATGTCCAAAATATTGGTTATGATTGTGAATTTTGAGTCTAATACAAATACAGAAAGAATAAAATCAGCTGAACAATAGAAAGGATTTTTTGTAGTTTATGCTATAAAAGGTGTGAATGCATATATAATAGGGATTTTACTTAGCCAATAGTTTCTAATAAACTTAAAATGCTTGTTATATATGTAAACAATTATAAAGATTATCAATATCTTTATTGTCGATTGTCAACATTTGTACATGTGTATTCTATCAAAAGATTAATATTTGTAAATATTTTGCTACTTCCTGTTTATTTAATAAACCATTTTTACAACCAAGCAAAATTTATTTTTGCCCTTTTAAACAAACAATTGATTTTTTTATCAATTTATCAATTCATTCAAGTATGAAAAGTTCCACGAGGGATCAAGAGAATCAAAGGTTAAACACAGTGAAAGAAGAAAGAAGATATGAGCTGTTTAGAGACAGAACAAAGATAAATTAAATTCCAAATGAAAGTAAATAGCTGATTACTTATTTTTCTATCTTACTAAAAAGTTGCCATATTTTAAATGATTTTTCCCCTTGGCAGTTTGCTAGATAGTCTTTGAATCAGGCTTATCTGAAAACTTGCTTTTACAGCTAACTGCAATATTGCAACCTAATAACTTTTGGATGCAAAATTATCACAAATGTTCACAAGGAGTTCTGTATATAATTCCCAATGTTCTCCTTTAGGACAGGGGTCCCCAACTCCAAAGCCATGGACTGGTACTGGTACCAGTCTGCAGCTCATTGGGAACTGGGCCACACAAGTGATGGACAAGCACATGAAGCTTCATTTGTGCATGCGCAGGATTAGGTTGTGTGCACAAAAACCATCCCTTCTCCTCTACCACCTGCCTATCTCTGGAGCCAGAAAGATCGCTGTTTTAAGACAATGTATGAAACAGTACTATTACATTGGTTAAAACCAAGCTTGTTTAAGAACTACTGCTGGTTATCCACCAACTATATGCTTAGAATCCCAGACAGAGGAAAAATACAATAATATGAAACATTCCTCTAACTACTATAAATTTCAGGCCTCCAAAATCCTAGACCACGGGTGTCAAATCCGCGGCCAGTGGACCGGATGCATCACGTCCTGGCCCCACCCCCACCCGGTTTAGCAAAGGGGGGAAAAGTCCTGATACATCATGTGACACCACCATGATGATGCAAGTTTGACACCCCTGTCCTAGACTGTTAGAAAGCTATACAAAATAAACTGTAAAAGGTTGAACAAAAGTTTAAAAGTTGGAGAAACACAATAAAAAAATAATAGAAGACTGTCAGAGTGCGCACAGCTTTACTACATGAGACAACCAGTGGTGGGTTGCTCCTGGTTTGCCCCAGTTCGGCCGAACTGGTAGTGGCGATGGCGGGAGGCTCCACCCACCCACCCAGATATCATCAAAAATGATCTGCACATGTGCAGAAGCACTGCGTGCTCACAAAGTGAGCGAGCACGCCTGCGCGCTACCAATAGTGAACCAGTAATGCTGGGATTTGATGGAGACAACCCAGGAGCAATAACAGTAAGCAGAGGTTGGTAATAAATAGTGGTTTTATCTACAAAAGAATATATACTATACATACACATATTATAGGCAGAAGTCAAATAATGAGTAAATTACAGCACGGAAGAACACGGTGAGAGAGAGAAACTCTGTAACAGGACCTCTTCTTATCATACAGGCTCTTAAAAGGATAACAGCTAAAATTCTGACTCATTCCCATCATTACATCAGTGCATCATTGCAGCAGCTGGTCAGCTCTTAAATTACTACCCTGATATTTTGATATTTTGATATCATATTGCATACTTTGATGCAAATGGATGCACTACTGTTCCTACTAATGTGTACAGATTTTGAGGGTGGGAGGAAATCAAAATCTGTTGCACAAAAGATGATGTGGAACTGTCTCAGGCCAAATAGATGTTTTTATTTCTACATATTTTTAAAAGAGTTATATTATTCTATCTCTCTTTTTTGTTTCATCCTTCTACCTTCTTCTTCTGCTATGGATCTTGCCCAGAAATCTCTTGGGGATAGTATTGCTATTTTAGTTTATATAAAGTACAGATGTGCTATTCTTTAAGTAATCTTATACATTTTCGCATTGTAATTGATGTTTTGCATAGTTTGAGATTTTTCTGCATCAGCTTCTCAGCACTATGCACAGAACTTTGTGTTTATTGATGCCTGATTTGATGTCTGAATGCCAAGCTTCCATTGATTTTCTAGACTTTCTGGATTTAGTTTGCTCTAGGATACTCACACAATTTCCCAGCTGAAACTATGGTTGAGTCTGTCCACTTGTTATGAGATTAAAGAATTTTCAAAGTATCTTTTAACTGCTAGTTGGTGTTCATGCTAGTCTTCTGCTTGTCTTTCCTACATAGTGGCTCCAGAAACCAACATCCAGAGAAGCAGGGATTAACAACAGACAAACAATCAAGTAGAAAATAATACCTTAATCAAAGAACCATCAATGAGAAAATACTCCTGCCATATTGATAGGACAAGCACACTGCTCATTCACTAGTAATGATGACATTATCTAAATAGGCTAATGAAATATGTGCAAGCAAACAAGTAAGCTCAGAGAACACCAGGTTTTCCACAGTTCAGTCCTGAGCTACATATCTTTTCTTCTTTTGTGATAATCAGAAATATGTAGATTGGAATTACAATGAAGAATTAATTAGCAAGAAGCAAAAGCAATTGCATTTCCTCCTATGATGTCCATTAAGTAATTCAATGAACCTAACATTCACACCTTTGTTTTTCCCTCTGCCCACTTTTTTTAAAAATCAATTTCTACCAGAACAAAGAAAGCAGCAACACATTTCATTTGTTTTCCCCATGCCGGTGTAACTCTTAAAAGCAGATATAAACAAAAATGTAGTCTGAAATCAATGCTGCATTTCAGAATTTACGGGGAACAGAAAACAAAAGGTTTGCTCTTATTATATTATCTGCACTCTGCTACCATTACTAAATGTCTTTGAAACCAGATCAGCAGGGAATATGGCTTATCAGAATGAAGCTGCATTTCTGTTGTCTTGTGTTCTAATTCATTTTTCTGAAGGAATAAAATTTAATGTAACACACGCAGGTAAAAAAGTAAAAAAAAAAATAGAATTAAACAAATCAAAATCCAAACTGTAAGTACTTTACTTGATGCAGATTTTTAAAATAAATAAATCCTTGGTTTAAAACTGAATGATAAGCAAGCATTCTGCCTGTTGCCATAAGGCTTTGCACTATATGATGCTAATTTCTTTATTGGCTCCCAGGGGGAATAGGGGTTAGAAAATCCTAAACACTCATTCTGCCCCGTTTCATTAAAGGGAAAAGCAAAGATGTCCTTTGATGGATACTCACAATGTGCTGAAAAGTTGATAGCAATGTGCTGAAAGAACTAAATACCCCTTTCCAGAATTTTCAGTGGTGAAAACAAAGGAATGTTTTCTCATCTGCCCTGATGTCCCTTTGGTTTTATGGAAATTACAATAATCTATGAGAGTTACTTTTTCTGCATTTGCACATTCTGAATTTGCAAATGCTAAAAATAGCATTTTAAAAATCCATCCTTGTGGGCATCCCTCTAGAAAAGGCTGAAGCAATCACTTCATGTACTGTAAGTCTGTATTTTGATATTACAAATCAAGCAATCACTAGCTACTAAACAAAAAGAAAAAAGAAAAGAAAAAGTGTTAAACAAGTGGAAAAGTTATTTCCTATTCTTCCTTGCTTTTTAAAAACTCTTTTGGGGAAATAAATCATATTATTTTTCATATATATATATATGATACACAGACACACACACATATATATACTTACCGTATATACTCAAGTATAAACCGACCCGAATATAAGCCGAGGCCCCCAATTTTACCACAAAAAACTGGGAAAACTTATTGATTCGAGTATAAGCCGGGGGTAGGAAATGCAGTGGCTACTGGTAAATTTCAAAATAAAAAAAGACTGGTCAAAAGTTCGAGGACCTGTCAGAAATCACTTTTTTCAGCCCTCTGGGTAGTCCTTTTGTGCATATGGACTACTCAGAGGGCTGAAAAAGTAAATTTTGACTGGTCTTCGCACTTGTGACCAGTCCTCGAACTTACGACTGCCAAGTTTGAGGACCTCTGAGCTAGGGCTTTGGGGCCAGCCTTTTGGGGTGGGGGTCCCATTTGGAGAGACCCCCTGCCTCTCAGGAAGCATCAGGCCCAGGCAGAGAAAGTTGCCAAGCTTGGAGATCTCTGGACTAGAAGACCTGGTCTCGCAGCCTGTCAGGAGAAGGAAGGATAGGCGGGAGGGTGCTGAGGGGGTGCTGCTGTCCGGCCAGGTCAAGTGCAGGACCAGGTATTAAAGGAGGAACCATCTGCGCTTGGAAGAGGATTGTGAGGGGGGGAACAAATCCCACCCCACCTGACTTTCCTTTTACCTTTCTATAACGCGCCCCACTTCCCTCCCCAAACCTTGGAAGGCAGCGTCCTCCACGCCACAAAGCCCTCGAGGTGGCTGCAGGAGGGAGAAAAGAAAAGCCTTGGCTCTCGAAGGCTTTGTGTGTGTGTGTGTGTGTGTGTGTGTGTTTGGCGGCGCTGAAGTGAGTCATGTGATCGGCCTCTTACCTTCCCCTGCCACCTTGACCTCTGCCTCTCCCTTCTCCCTCCCTTCAGAAGTAGGAGGAGTGTTTCTCTGCATTTCCAGTGACGGTGGCTGACTGGGGATGAAATGCGGAGAAACGCTCGGCGAAGCAACTGCCTTTTCCCCTCCGACTTCTGAAGGGAGGGAGAAGGGAGAGGCAGAGGTGGAGGCAGAGGGGGAAGGCAAGGGGCCGATCGCGTGGCTCACTTCAGCGCCATCAAACACACACACACTCAAAGCCTTCGAGAGTTTGGGGAGGGAAGAGGGCGCATTAAGGAAAGGTAAAAGGGAAGCGGGGTGGGGGTGGGCAGCAAGTTGGCCATGGGGACACCGGGAAGGCAGCGTGGAAGGCAGGAAAGCCTGGCAGGGCTTCGGGGAAGGAAGGAAGCTGCTAGCTCTCTTCCCCACAGCCGGGTGGCCCTGCCAGGCTTGCCTGCCTTCCCTGCCCGCTTGCCTGCCTTCGCAAGCTGGTCTCGGGGATGCTGGGAAGGTCGCGTGGAAGGCAGGGAAGCAAGGCAGGGCTATGGGCTGGGAGGGAAGGGAGTAGGGGAGGCAGGCTGGGATGGTGGGGGCGGGGGTGTAGGGGCAGCTAGGTAGGCCACGACTCTCAGCTTACCTGGCAGGCACAGGACTTCAGGCAGGCAAGCTGCAAGCGAGGACCCACACAGTACAAGTGAGGAGTGACTGGGTGGAGGGGGGCGGGGTGAGCGAGCGTCCCTGCAACCCCAGGAGCCAAAATGGTTGCAGGGAAAAAAAGCATTTTTTTTTGTGACTCAAATATAAGCTGAGGGGGGCTTTTTCAGCCTGAAAAACGTGCTGAAAAACTCGGCTCTTATTCGAGTATATACGGTGTGTGTGTGTGTGTGTGTGTGTGTGTGTGTATGTGTGTATATGTATATATATATATATATATACACACACACACACACACATACACACACACACATGTGTGTATATATACATGTATATATGTGTATGAACACACACACAAACACACACACACACACACACCCGTATTTTTCAGAGTATAAGATGCACTTTCCCCCCCAAAAACGAGGGTGAAAATTTGAGTGTGTCTTATACACCAAATGTAGCCCCGCCCACCTCCCAGCAATTTACGTCCTTGCAGCAAACAGCCTGATTAGCACAAGCAACTGATTGTTAGTTGGATCAGCCTCCCGACCCTCAGCTGTTTCAGGCTGCAGGGATTACCACTGCCTATTGCCGCACGGGCCTCCGCTGTTTGCTACAAGGAGGCAAATTGCTGGAAGGCAGAGGCAGATTTTTTTTCTTGTTTTCCTCCCCAAAAAAGGTAGGTGCATCTTATAATCTGGAGCATTTTATACTCCAAAAAATATGGGCTATATCTATATCTATATCTATATCTATATCTATATCTATATCTATATTTTTATCTATATATCTGTGTATGTGTATGTGTGTGTGTGTGTCTTGCAATATTCCAAATAATTTAGGTTAATAATTCTCTTATGCATTTAACTGTATTCTTTTCCAACTACAATAGAACTGCAATGGACTGCACTCCAAACTCCTGCAAATAACAGGCTCAAAATTTTTGTAGTATTCTGTGGAGAAAATTAACATGTACATTCCAGAAATGTATTAGGACATTGCTCAGATATAATAGTTACTAATAGTGTTTCCATTAATTGTGTACCCAAACAAAAACTTAACCATCTCTTTTCTGATAAGTGTTAGTTTGAACTCATTCAAAATTGAATGCATTTTAAAATACCAGTTCTGTAAAACCTTAATTTTACAGAGTAATTGGATAGAAATGTCCCAAAGGTGCTTTTTCAGGAGGCAACTGGACTTTCTTGTTTTTCTTTTCTTTTGAAGACGTTTCGCTTCTCATTCAAGAAGTTTCTTCAGCTCTGTCAGAGCTGAAGAAGCTTCTTGGATGAGAAGCAAAAGAAAAACAAAAAAGTCCAGTTGTTTCCTGAAAAAATACCTTTGGGACAACCATGATCTGGATGACTGAGAATCTCCACAGACAATTAGATAGAATTGTTACATCCAAATTTGTTAAATCCAAACTGACTTAATATATTTTCTTAGTGCAATTAATACAGCTAGTTCTTGGTTGACAATAGCAACTGGAACCAGAACTGACATTGCTAATTGATGCATCATAAAGCATGATGTCACAGGAACGTGATGCTTAGTGATGGTAGTTCCAGTTGCCATTGTTAAGGGAGGATTGTCCAGGTTGTAAGTGAGGACTTCATGTGACCAAGACTTTTGAGTTCCTGCTGGCTTCTCCAATGACTCTATTATTAGAATCTGGGAGGGAACATTGGCACTGTGGTAGCCAGAACTCAGGAACATAAGACTGGTCTAACGTCCACTTACAGTGTATTCAGTACTGTAAGTTTAAAAGATCACTGAATGAGTGGTCATTAAATGGAGACCACCTGTAGTTTATGCTATTTACATTAATTTATGATATTAATATAATTATGTGATGATGAAAGTTACGTACAGTACAATGCTCAGACCACTTTGGAAACTTTATCCTAGGAATGAAACCTGAAGTAAAGCCTTGTCCTTTTGAGTCCACAGTCTGTGATAACATGAGTCTATGTACTTGTACATTTTTTCTGTTAAATGAAACAATTATTAGAGTGAATATATGCCCAGAAAGACCACACAAAAGACGAGTAAAAATTAAGTAATCAATATAAAAAGCTGTGGAATTCTTACCTCCTCTCTAAGAGCTTATGCCTTAGCTTAAGAACAGAGATTTGATGGGAGAAGCTTTGAGAGTAGGCAGCAGAATTCCAATGCAATTCCAAAATCTTTATTCATATCCATTTTAGCTAAGGAATTGCAACATAGGGAACTTGGATAGACTAATAGGATCACCATAGGTCACTTCCCCCCAAGTTTTACTAACTGTTGCAGGGAGATGTTGTTGCCTGCCAGCAGAGCTGCCAGCAGATTCGGACAGTGAGGAGGTTGGGGAGGAACATGGGCCAGTCCTGGAGTCTGGGGAAGGCTCTGATGAGGGCTCTGTGTCGGAGGCAGAGAAGGGGCCAGGGCCATATGCCAGTTATCAGCTGCCTTCGGAGTCAGACATCAGTGAGGCAGACAAACAGCTGGAGCCTGTTCCCAGTGTGAGCATGCAGAGTTGCCAGATGAAGGGAACAGCTAAAGAACAAGAGTCGACTTGAGAGTAAGGCCACCAGTGGACGATGAATGGCCCCTCCCAGAGGGAATAAAAGAGGAGAAAAAAGGGAGTGGAGTTTGCAGGAGACAATCACTTAATTGGTTTGTGACTCTCAGAGATTTCTTGCCAAATTTTGAAGATATTGGCCTGGCAGCTCTCAAAGCCAGATAAGGCCTGTGACTATAAATTCTCCCTTGAAAGACTTTGCTGGATGTGAATGAGAGAAATTCACAGTAACTTAATAAAAAGGTTTTTTTTGTCAGGACAAGGAGTCTGCTTCATGCTCTTGGGAAGCCTAGGTCAGAACAGGAGAACTCAAAACTAAATATTGTGATAAAATTAGATTAAGGGCCGTGGTCGTGGTTAGAATGCAGTATTGTAGATTAATTCTAATGATTGCCAACTGCCAGTAGTTCGAAAGCTCAAATCTCACCAGCTCAAGGTGACTCAGCCTTCCATCCTTCTGAGGTTGGTAAAATGAGGACCCAATTGTTGGGGGCAATATGCTGACTCTGTAAATTGCTTAGACATGAGTGTAAAGAGGTATGTAAGTCTAAGTGCTATTGCCATTAACATACTCAATCTGGGGAAATTCTAGAAGCTAAGGGTTTTGAGGATGCTTCAGCCCAGGCTGGTTATAGGAATCACTATTTGATGAACAATTATGCCACTCATTCTGTGACTTTGACACAAGTGATAAATGAATAGACTGAATTTTCAGCCAGTAAAAGAACCACTGAAATAAACATGAGGCAAAGCAGATAACCTGCACTAATATTAGAAGAAAATGTGCTAGACAGCCCACATATACACACAAAGAAGGTTAGGGTCCTTTTTATAGTTCAGATTAGTATCCTTTCTCATTTTTTATTTCTTAGTAAAAAGCATCCAGTCTGACTGCTGCTTATGTATATTCCTGTAGTATGCCTATTCCAGATTTTTCACTGAGGAATAATTATTACTTTGTTGACATTAAAATATTTATAGAATTGTATGATATTAAATGCTTACAGAAAATATTTTTACACAAAATACCTGAATATTTAAAAGGTTTATTGGGAACAAGCTTTAAAGCTCTGAACTTCTGATGTGATTTAATAACACTGGACAGTCTAACACCAGATTTAATTTCCACAGTTAAAATACCTCTGTCATTTTGTCTCCGACAATATCATGCAATTCGCTCAACTCACTGAAACAGGTGCTTGACACCACAGGTATAAAATAACACAGAAAATGACATTGTTGAAACATTAATGGTTGGCTGTTGCAGTGAATACACTTCAGAACACCAAACTAGAGCTGTCCTTTCAATAGCTAGATAAGCAGCTTGAGCAAACCTAACCCCCTCTTCTTTTGGGGGGCAAGGGTTATACAGATTCTGGAATTGGCAACAGAATCAATATAGTTCATATAGAAATTCCACCAAAGGAAAGAAATACTCTGATTTAGGTCAGGAAGTCATTTACAGATATCTGCAGGATGCACGTCTTTGAAGTCCTGGATGAAATGCAAGCTGTATGACTGAAAAATAAATTTATTGCCTTTTCAAAGTGGACTAGAAAAGAAATAAGGTCATATATATTCCATCCTGATGGTGGAAGAGAAGGGGGGGGAGACTTACAGTATGCTGTAGCAATTTCCAATCATGACTAGAAGCACACACTAAGGAATGTGAAAGAAAATTGATATTCATACTGGAATGCGTTGTACCATCTCCTGAAACAGCATTCGTTTTTACTCTTTGTAAAGCCTGCATATCATTAATTATGTTTATCATACAAGCTGATAAAAAGATTTTCCCTCCAGAGCAGACAGAAGTTGGAGAAAATGAAGAATGCTTCATTCGGTAGGTTTAAGGATTTAAGTTACTCTTTAAAGAATCAGGGTTTGAAAATATTCAATTATTAAACTATTCACACTGAATGAGTGTGTGTGTGTATGTGTGTCTTTAAGATGGCTTAAATACTAATTGATGCAACAATCATTCTCATCCTCCTGAAATTTTAAATCACAATAAAGAGAAATATATATATATATATATATATATATATATATATATATATATATATATATATAT
>WNWU01000012.1:9575739-9606964 GCA_012654045.1 Ptyas mucosa | reverse complement strand
TATATATATATATATATATATATATATATATATATATATATATATATTTTATAAAATAGATATGCATTTAGAATGTGAAATAGATTGCTCAAAAATTTTGAGGCTGAAAATTTTATTAATATAATTACAGAATAATCTAGAAGAATAGAAATACCAACATGGGAAGATTGTTGTAGCGCTGATTGCCAACTCTGATTTATTTCCTAAGGAACACAATTTGGTGCAAGTCCAAATACATCACTTGCAATAGCTGGGTTACATACAATTTTTTAAAATTTTCAACATAGATTAGGATAAGTCTTTTTATTATTCTACATATATCTCTTAGTTTGGTAGAGTGAGAATGCCACTACCATTATTTTGCAAATGGTCTGTATCTACTGATGATTTAAATTATCTGTATCTTCTATTTTAAATTTCTGCTGATTTGTCCTTTTACTATTCTATTTTTCTTCTTCCATCTCTTTTTCTGTTTTCTGTTTTTCTTTCTTTCTTTCTTTCTTTCTTTCTTTCTTTCTTTCTTTCTTTCTTTCTTTCTCTTCCTTTCTTTTTCTTCCTTTCTTTTTCTTTCTTTCTTTCTCTGTGTTTTGAGTACCAAACCAGATTTGGTACTCAAATTTTTAACTGCCCTTCATCTTAAACAAATATCACAAAACCAAATATGACAGAATATTACAACCAAGTGCAGCCCATGCACAAGAGCATATAGGAATTTAACTGTAGTAAAGCTCCAATGGGAATTTACCAAAGCAATGACAATGGCAGCTAGGCTGTACCTGCCCAAGAACTGTTAACTGTTGATATTGCTAGATTACTGTAATGTTAATTAAATGTAAAATAAAATACCTGTGCTCTTATTATCTAGATGGCTGCCTAACCACATTACATTAGTCAGTATCACTCATTACTTCATTGAGACAATGAAGATTTGGACAGTGGATATGTGCAAAGGTCTTATATGACAAAGACTTAGCAGAATCAATTCAAAGACTCAGAGGGTTCAATATGCCATAGTATTATTGAGCATTCATACAGCAGGTGACTAATACATCTCACCTAAAAATTCAGAAAATCCCAGTTTGGGGTTGCCCAAGCAACCTAATTATTATACTAGCAACATATCCTGGAACTTATCTTAAACGCAATAGGCCACATGAAGCTTTATGGACAGCTGGTTTGTACTAGCAGAAGTTCAATTACTACACAGACATAGACCTATGGCACTTTTTTTTTTATTTGATTTATATGCCGCCCTTCTCCGGAGACTCAAACGGCTTACAATGCATTAAGCAATACCCTTCATACTTTTGTATATTTATACAAAGTCAGCTTATTGCCCCCACAATCTGGGTCCATGAATCAATCACAGTGGAAACGAAACTAGCTTTTCTAATCTCTATACATGAAATCAAAATGCATTTTTCCGTTATATGAAGGCCTTGATGGCCGTGGCATCCATTTGCAAAGGCTATTCTCTATCCTAAGCCTATGTGAAGAGATGCCAGCAAAGACACGTTATCACTTAAGACAAAGGCAAAATTGTGCCTCCGTATTCAGTTTCCGCTAGCAAAATTATAGCAGTTGACCGTTACTTTAGAGCTTGCATTAGGACAGCATTGTCTACTACATCTGGAGAATACAAAATAGACCACATGGCATAAGCAATGATGCTTGACATTGCCTTGCCATCTCTGCCTCCTAGCATCTGTTGTCTGGAATAGCCATCTTACTTTGATTAATATTATGGCTAGCCTTCCACTCAGGATAATCGTGTTTCAGCATAGGTGAAACACATTCTACACCTCATATGTTTTCCAATACAAAGGAAGCTACAACATTACCCATATCAAGCAGGTTTACATGATGATTAGGCAGCCCTATAAATCTAATAAACAAACAACTTGGTTTCTATTGTTTTAGTAGAAGTCACATTTCTATTTTTATCAAATCATGTTGATTTTCTCACTTTCTTCTAGATTGGATTGAAAAGTTTAGAAATAAGGAAATGAAGGTTTTTTGATGCTCCCTCATTGCCACCCAGCCATTTTTGCTGAATTGCTGCCTTTGTCAGAGACAGTGCTTTTCCTCTCTCTCTCTCTCTTTTTTATCTTCAAATCCTATTCCATCTCTTCCATAAATTGTTTCTGCTTTTATTGCTATTATTGCCATTACTTTAAGAAAAGCAGTTAGGGGGAGAAAAAAAGTCTTTGATATAAAGAGCAATCTAATAGGACAAAACTATCCAGCAGTGCTGCGAGTGAACCTGCTGGTCTACTGGGCACAGGCATAGATGTAGCATATAAAAAAAAAAACTGCAAACAATAGTCTTGATGAAGTATAAAGGCCCTCCCCACAAGGGAAACCCAGTATAATTTCAAAATATCTACAAGGAATGTGTTTTATTCTGATCTGTTCAAAACACTACCTACCATAACAGGTTATAGTGTTTTGCATAGTAGTCAAGAAATTTAATGGCAAACAGTCATAGTATGGTCAACTGTGGAAAAGAGAAAGCCAAAGATATGAAAGCATAACATCCTTTTTGCTGGAAACAAGTATGACAGTATCAATCAAATACTCCATATCGGTGACTGGGTACTGTTTCAAAACATCGAATATGGGAATTGATTTCTTCCTAGATGTTCTTTTCACACTGTGTATTTATTACTGTTGGCTTTCACGGATGCTCAGTTGAACCCAAGCACAGTTGGTAAAATTCCATCAACATAAGGCAAAATTAAATGATTTCCTCTCCCCCGTAGATCCTTATTCTTCTGGAAATCAGGCTTTTGGCATACATTCTAGGAGCAGAAAAGAAATGTAGACTATCTCTTCCTATGTTTAATCCTGACCCTCAACGTGACAGTCAGTAGATTCTAATGGTCTGAGCATGGAATAGGTCTTATTTTCAGGTCTTATTCATTGGGTAGATAATTTTATTAAGCTATTCACTGTGGCTTAGTATCTTTTTAATAGTGAGCTGTAAAAAGGCTCATCCCAGTGTATATGAAAAAAAGGCTTTTTGTTTCCGTGTATCAATTTACACTTACCTAAATTTCATTTTGACCATCCACTCAATGTCCTTTCATAGGCCGTCCACTCAATTAAAGAGATCCTTCTGGAGACCTTCACAATCAATTTTTGTTTCAAGCATCCTGAACAGTTTAGTATCATCCATAGACCTGGCTGGTACACTATTTATCCACATGCAGATAATTTATGAACAAATTAAAAAACACCAGTCTCAACAGATCCCCGAGACACTAATGCAGATTCTTAATACTTCAAAAGCTCCTCATGTTTTACTCCCCTGTCAAAAATAAATTAAATATTTTCATATTTGGGCTAAAAGTCACATAGAATCATTTGAGTAATCAGATAAAAATATATCAATTTTTGGGTGCACAGTAATGTCCAATTAACAGTGCAGTCATATACATGGTTACAAAGAAATAAATGCCATTGAATTCAGTGGGGCTTATTCCCAAGTAAACATGTATAGGATTGCTACCTAATACCATAAAATCACAAACAAATACAGAAAAACACTTTTAAAAACATAGACATTTTCACAAGTTAGAAGAACAAGATAAACCTTTTAGGAACAATGATTGATTAGATACAAAGCTCAAATAAACTTAAAGTGGTCCTCAAATCTGATCCCCATGGATTAAAAAGAGACCTTGCAGATCAAGAAACCAGCCTGCATCAACTAGAAAAACTGGTTTCAGTAGCAAGTAAACTGTATGCTATAAACCTCAGTATTACCTTGAAATATGTTGAAGACAGACATGTATTCCAATTTAAGTGTCTTTCCCAAAAGGTTTAGCTACCCAAAGAGACTGAGACACCTAAATAATAATAAAAGACACAAGTCTGACAAGCACATTTTGTTTCAAAAGAAAAACAATTAACTGGCAACCGGGCGGTCCTTTTAGAGTCTCCAGTTGCTGTTATAATTTCAATTCTTATTTTGAGTTTTTAATGCCGTACCAGGAATTTTGATAAGACTACTCCATCTGGACTGCAACAATTTAGATGGCCATTAGCTATTTTATATATATATATTTAAAAAAATGCTGGGAAATATAATTCTTTGCTAACATCTATTTACAATCTAGGTAAGATTTACAATCTTGGATAGACCTAGATAAGAAAATAGAAATGACATGGGGAAACAGCCCTCCCCCACCCCCCAAGTTGGGGGAATTGGAGCCTGAGTGGCGTAGCAGGCTAATGCCTCCTACTAAAGGCAGCATTTAACATCCAGCTGCCTGCAGTTACTGCGAGTTCTAATCTCACCAGGCTTCCATCCTTTCTAAGGTGGGTAAAATGAGGACCCAGTTTGTGGGGGCAATAAGCTGACTTTGTATAAATATACAAAAGTATGAAGGCTATTGCTTAACGCATTGTAAGCCGCCCTGAGTCTCCGGAGAAGGGCGGCATATAAATATAAAAAATAAAATAAAAAATAAATAAAATTCCTATTCTAATTTCAAATTCCACACAGAGGGTTCTTTTCCTTCCAAGTTAAAGACTAAAGATCAAGGTCAAGAAAAAGGCTTGAATTAGGATGTTACACAATGGACTGAAACTATCATCAGCAATTGTTTGGGTTCTCCAGGAAGAATTTGCACATTGAAGCGAGACCTTTAGTAATTTGTGTTTAAAATTCAAAACAGTCCAACAGATCTAAAACAATATGTATTTGTTATTACTTTCTAGGTTGACATATAACAAAAGCAATGCAATTGTTCTTAGGCCTGACTCGCTGCATGATGCCAAAGCTGTGCTGAGCGGCCCGCTGTTAGAGAATGGTAGACCATCGTGCTGTAGCACTGCTTCAGCCCTCCCATGCTGTGTCAGTCTATAGGCAAACACCATGACCACTGTCACAGCACAACACATGGAAATACTAGGGAGCTATTTCTGTAACAACAGGAGGGCAGTTCCCTCTCAACTTGACCCCTGCTCTTGATAGCTATTGTGGTGATGCACTCAGAATGAAATATTTAATGAAGAGGTAGTTCAGAAAATGGGCTAGCTAAGGGAAAGAGGGGGCAATGGTTAAAATAAACTCATAGTTAAATTGAGTGGAACAATCTCATCAGTAGGATACCCCTTCTATACCGAATGGAATATGAAGGAGGGTAATTTATATGTTTGAAAGTTTTAACTTGCTATCAACTATATATATATATATATATATATATATATATATATATATATATATTCTCTGTTTTAACATTCAGAATTAAAGACTGGAAGCAGATGAGTCCATAAAGGGACAGCCGGTTGCCATACACAATTGTAACTATGTTTCTACAAGTTATGAAAAGAAAGCAATATGTGCCTGTTTCGGTGGCTGTCGTTTGCCTACCAATGGTGCAGTGCTCCCCATTCCAGCCCTCTCGGCATTCACATTTTCCATCTTTACAAGTTCCATGTTCTGTGCAGCGGGGATGACAAACACGTTGGTCACAGGCTATCCCTGTCCAGCCCTCTTCACAGCGACATGCTCCGCCGATGCATACACCATGAGTGCCACAGTCTACAGCACATACTTCTGGAAAAGAATAAGACAAAGAGAGGGGTGGAAATTACTCAGTATTGCTTGCTACCCAGTATTGTCATGAAAACCAATAACATTTTGAACAGAGGAGTAGTTATTATTTTTCTTAATTTAATTTGCTTATCGTCTGACTCCCAACAACTCTGGGTAGTTATGTACTTTTGTTGCTATAAGCAAGCAACACATGATAGAAACTTCTACAAATGAGATATTAAATCTGTTATTATACTGCATCCAAGCAGTTGGCATTTTGTTGAGAATGTCAACCAAAAAGAGACCACAAATTAAAATTTCTGATATAGGTGTATTCCATTGCCTTTAGTATTTCCAAAGGTGAGCACAATTTTGAATAACCATTATGGCAGATGTTATCGTGAACTGAAAGTTTCAGAAACACACATCTTCAACACTATCATAAAACAGGATTACAAAACAATACAAGGGGTGAAAATCAAAACATTGGAAGATAAATCTTTTTTATATTGATTCGATTAACCATGGGTAAATTGTCAGTTACACAGCATTTCAGAATTCAGGCCGTGCTGCCAAGGATAAAGAATAGTTTGAAAACAGGATAAAGGGTAGTTTGAACATTAAATGCTCAAAATCACGGTAATAAAGGAGCAAACTCGTTCCTACATTGTAAGTTGTATTCAAAATTTGGGGTATCTGAATTTACATTAGAATTCCAACTCTTAATACAACAGTTGAATTTTGATGTGAATTATCTCAGGTAAGTACCCAGAGACCACACAGTCTATTGGATATCAAGAATAAATATTCTAAAACTCTTTTTTTTTTCTTCTTACCAACGGAGCAGTCAGGACCCATCCAGTTGGGATCACAGTTACAGAGGCCTGTGTCAGTGAGATATGTGCCATGCCCACTGCACTGGTCTGGACATTGAGCACGTGGAAGTTCACAATTTAAGCCTCCCCAGCCTGGGCTACAGAGACATTCTCCATTTACACAGACACCATGGTTGGAACAGGATGGATCCAAGCAATCAACTGAAACAAAGCAAAGCAAAACAAAACAAAGTCAGTGAAAAAGGTCAGGGCACTGAACACACAGTCTGAATTGACATCAGTTGATGGATCTGTGCTCAGCAGGTTCCTTGCTGTTGAAATGGACTGCAGCAAGCTTGCTCAGTTGTTTGTTAGGATTTTCTGGAAATCTGAAAACATAAAAAGGTCACTCCGCTTGCTATGAAGAAATTTCAAGAACCAGGTAGTGTTAAAAAAGTGGGGGGAGGATAGGGGAAGGAATTATTAAAACAAAGTAGACTGTTTTGAGACGAAAGAAGAAGAATATATATTTCAAATAGATACCAAACACTGGGATTCTTAAACAGTTTGTCAATAATTCTGTAAACTTCACAATGACGCAAACATAAACAGAACAATGTTACTTAGCTACTATGGCATTCTTTGTATTTTATGTATTTAGCCTTCAGAAGTTTGACGGAAGGAAGCAAGGAAGTTTATGTTCTCACTGTCTTTCCCTAGTCAACTGAAGACCAAAACCTGAGAATTTTTTCACTAAACATGAATCTTGCCTATGTAAACTTTGTAAATACTTCCCTTCTAACGTAAATTCAAGCAGGGTACTACTTTAAAAAAAATCATGGAGTGATTTATAACTCCCTTTAACTTGGGCTACAAAGGCCAACGAGGAGCTCAAAATGTGTATAATAACACAATTCAACATGTCAATTACATCTGAAACACATATAGTAAGAACAGTTCTCTAAGCAGGATCACCACTCACTGCCTGCTCTTTATCCCTGAAGCTAATTGACAAATAATGGAGTTGCTTATGCTCCTTTTTTTCTTCTTCTCGTACTTTCCACTGTACAGTATCCTTTGCTTCCATCTGTCAAACATTCCTTCAACATAACTGGCATAAAACAGTGCCAGGCAGCCATTCCTCATCCTTTTTATTTAGCTTTTTTCGGTACTATACTTGGAGACACTTGCTGCAACTGGGAAAACAATGGTGGCATCAGAAAACAGCTGCGAAAATAGTTAGATTTTTAAATAAGAATTAAAAACTAAGGATGTTTGTGAGTGAAGGTAAACATATAACCTTTCTACCACCATCACCCCTCCCCGATACTGAATGGTACTTATTTAATTGTCCATTTAATAATGTTGCATGAGCATATTTTTTCCCCACATAGCAGCTTTAGCTTCATTAGTTCCATCAATACAGTGACTTCCTATCATGTTAGATTTCAGCTTTCATAATTCTCAGCCTGAACATCCAATTAGAAATTATAGGATTTAGTTCATTGCATCTTGAGAGCCTAGCTTAATGAATAAATCCGCAAAATGCCCTGTAAATTGAAAGACAAGCAGACAAATTTTCAGGTACAGGTAGACCTCGACGTACAACTACAACGTTTGAGCCCAAAGTTTCTGAGGCTTGTTAAGTGAGTTTCACAACCTTTCTTGCCACAGTCGTTAAGTGAATCATTGCAGTTGTTAAGTTAATAACCCGATTGTTAAGGGAATCCGGTTTCTCCATTGACTTTGCTTGTCAGAAGGTCGCAAAAAGGGATCGCATGACCCTGGGACACTGCAACCGTCATAAATATGAGCCAGTTACCAACTGTCGGAATTTGGATCACATGACCATGGGGATGCTGCGACGGTCGTGAAAAATGATCGTAAGTCACTTTTTTTCAGTGACGCTGTAACTTTGAACAGTCACTAAATAAACTGTTGTTGTAAGTCGAGGACTACCTGTATTTAAAATGAACAAGCAAGGCTCTGAGGTTGTGCCTATCCTTGTATGTCTGAAAGAGGATTCGATAGCATTCGGCTGAATAAAGCACAAAAAATCCCTTAAGAAGTTCTTATTAAATGCACCATGGTCTGAAGGTCTCCCTGCAGTGATACTGGTGAAGTGCAACCATGATTCCCTCTTCACAGGATCTGTTCTGAATGCTTTGAACTGGATGTATAGGCACATTAAATCACAAAGCACTCAGAATAAAACAATGCTTTAATGGTTCCATGAAGCAGATGATGAAAAGAAAACTGTAGACACACTTGGGGCTTAAAATGCCTTCCCAGCATCTTGAATGGCAAAAGAATATAGTTTGCTGTGTTCTGCTGAGCTTCATTTATAAATGCTTTCAAGAGATTAAATATTCCTTAAAAAGTAGGATATTTAGTACACTGGACTACAGTGCACTATTCTCTGTAGTCTGTGTTAAAAACTAGCTTTTGGTGGTTTGGAACATTCATTTCTAGTGTCAAATAACTGGATGGAAAAATAGATGAAGTTTTTCCAATGAAAACTGACTGATCATAGCAAACAGAAAAAGAAGCAAACTAACATTTGTATTATGTCATATGGAACAAGTACAGATACTCCTCGAGTTACGACCACAATTGAGTCCTACATTTATGTTGCAAAGGGAAACATTTGTTTAGTGAGTTTGCCCCATTTTATGACCTTTCTAGCTACAGTTGTTAAGTGAACCATTGCATTTGTTAAGATAGTAACACAGTTGTTAAGTGAATATGGCTTCCCCATTGACTTTGCTTGTCAGAAGGTCTCAAAAGGTGATCACGTGACCTTGGGACACAGCAACGGTCATAAGGATGAACCAGTTACCATCTGGATTTTGATCGTGTCACCAAAGGGATACTGCAATGGTCGTTAAGTGTGAAAAATGGTCATAAATCATTTTTTTCAATGCCGTTGTAACTTTGAACGAACTGTTCAATGAACTGTAACTTTGAAATGAACTGTTGTAAGTTGAGGACTACCTATATTTCAATTAGAACCAACACAGATTCACTTTTATTGACTGTTCATCATTTTTGCAGATATAAATTAATGACTCTGTTGGTTAAGAATAAACTAAATCCAGAAATGGAAGTATAAGTCTTCCAGATGTAGTTAACTTATCTATCATCACTGGTTGGCTCATTCCCATTCTGCTCTTAAAGGGGAAGAAATGAAACTAACACAATTCCTCTTGTTCCCTTAATGCCATTTTCCTCTAGGCCAGGGGTGTCAAACTCACGTTGCTACGGTGGCGTCACGTGACGTATCGGGACTTTCCCCCCATTTGCTAAACCAGGCGTGGCCATGGTCAGTGTGTGACACATCCGACCCATGGGTTGGGAGTTTGACAGCCCTGCTCTAGGCCTTGGGTCCCCAAACTTGACAACTCTAAGGCTTGTGGATTTCAAATTCAATATGCTGGCTGAGGAATTCTGGGAGCTGAAGTCCACAAGTCTTAAAGTGGCCAAGTTTGGAGATCTCTAATCTAGACAAAATAAGATGCGAGGAAAAAGCAAGGAGAAAAGACATTTAGCCAGAAGACCAAAGTAATTGTTAACTCAAATTATTTGTTTTTTAGAACATCATAGAATTTCTATCTTATGTTGCTTTTCAAGCTATGGACATTATTTGACTGCCTTCTCTCCCTTATTCCCAAGAAGGAATCACTTTCTTGCATACATTCTCCTTGCTAACAAATTATTTTTGCTGTATGCTTGTTAAAATTATTTTTGTCCCAATTCTATTCTTCGTATCTCTTTATTATTCCCCCTTTGAATGCTACCCTCATTATGTAATCAGACATTACATTAGAAACTAGGGGAAAAAATAATTTGGCATCCAATATATACTTCAGAGATAAAGTAGTCTATTGCTATCTCTAAGGAGAGTCAAACAACCATTTCAGAATGTACTATAAAACTGGAACAGTATAAGTGCCCACACAACTGTACTTGCAAGAGATCTTTCTACTGTAAAATTAAAGCAGAAGATGAACCTGCCATTTTTACACACCTTTAAATAAGTTTATATTTTCTTGGACATTAGCATGATAATCTACAATTACCACTCATCAAATTATGTAGCAAAATTAATTTATACCCCCGTTTACAGGATGGAGTATAACTTTGGTAATAAAATGGAAATAACTAGTTATAATCCAATCCAGATTAGCACAGATAATCTCCTGGTTTGACTACTGCCAACACTCTTACATGAGGGCAGCCCTTGAAGATCATCCAGAAGCTTAGTATGCCCATGCAATACTTCTGCTTTTCAAGGTGCACTGGTGGTCCATTTTCTTTTGAGTGTGAATCAATATGCTAATCATGCCTAATGTGGTATAGGGTCATACAGTTTAGCTTCCGTAGCATTTGGCCAGCTGTTTTCATCCAACAAGGTTTGCATATTCTATGTTCCTTTGATTCTTTTGGAATCCTAGAAGTGAGCTTTATCTGTTGTAATGCCTGCTATCTGATCTGTGGTTCTCCTTGAGGACCATGTGGTTCCCACATTTTTGTCATTTCAAAAGGCCTGGAAGACATTTTCTTCTGCCAGGTCTTTGACTAGAATGGATGTAGCCCCATATAAGGAGTGAGTGTGTGTTTTGTGACTATCGGGATTGCCATCTTGGTTTTCTGGATTATCTTCTTTTATTGCTGCTTTTATTTTATTGCTTTATAGTTTTTCTGCTTTCTTATGAATTCCCCAAATTTCCTGGAATCAGATGGTAAACAAATAAAAATAAATAAATAATCACGGGATCCCAATTTTATCATTATAAAGAATGAATTAAAACTTGTCTGAACTGTTTCAGGGACAGCTGGAGATGTGTGTGTGTGTTTGTGTGGTGTTCAAAAAGATTATGACACTAATCACTACTTTAAATTATGTAATATACAACCAATCAATGTCAATATCAATATTTATATATTATATTCTACATTATTTGTAATAATACACTATTAAATTCTAAACCAAACATTTCTGAAGAGGACTCTAAATACTGATTACTATATATGCCACTTAATTATATATTACTATTTAGTTAAAAGAAGAAAAGTGGAGGCCATGATTCTTTAATTGACATTAGACATCACCCTTGGATTGAAGGAGGAAATACATTAGGTTAAGTGCATTTTGTTGCAGTGAGTTCAAGTAGTTTATGATAAATTTATTTAGCACAACAAGTTTAATCTTCTCTGCTTGTTGGTTTCTAATAATTATCTTATTTTCCTCCAATATCATAAAAACATATGTTGTAAATTTGAACCTTCCCTTTTGTTTCCTATTTCCCTTCATCTGACTTCCAAAAACCATAAAAATAATTGCTAATGGCTTTCAATTTCTTCAGTTAATCCCCTTAGAACCCAGAAGTATACTTCAATAGATTATGCTGATTTAAATTTATTAAAATATTATCTATTTAATTCCTCTCCTGACCAGAAGCGCAGGAATGGGGAAATTTTTGTATGAGTGGATTTGTGTTTGGCAAGGAGAGGGAGAGAGAAAGGGAGACATTGTCTTGGAAAGAGTTGTGATCTATAACTTTTTATCTTCCTCTAATTTTGATTATACCTGCCAATACAATTCTACCTCCCTATTTGTGCTAATCCCTTATTACAACTTGAATAACATGCAATGCAGTATAATATTTCGAAAGATTTAATACTTTCCTTCACAGAACCAACATTTCTTAGATATTAGAAGATTACTCTCAGGCAAGCAGGAATAAAATTTTAATCCTAGTGCCACTGAAGCTTTCCAAATGAGATCAGTGCCACAAACAGAAAGCTTGACCTTCTCATTCTTCTTGTTCTCTTATGAACTAAGATTGCAAAGAAGAGGTTCCTAGTGTTATCAAAGAATACGGATGCCTGTCAGAGACCTGTCTTTCTAAGTTTTTATTTATTTTATAGATAGACTTGGCCCTTCTTATTCTGAACTCAGACGATCAGGGCAAGAGTCATCTGCAGGAATTGATTGCCACAAAACTCAAAAAACACACTGAGTATTTGTTCTGCGATGCCTGAATAAGTGACAATTTTCTGTCTTTTACAAATGTCATGCTATAGTAGCATATGTATTTCCTGCATACATTCAGGAGGAAGACACTGGAAACCTCTGTAACAAATTGCAAGTGATACTAAATACAACATGAAAAAAGGAGCTAGTTATTATCAGTGGGTGATTATGAATGAGTGTCTACAAATGGATAATTAACAAAAAAAAAGAAAGAAAGAAAGAAAGCAGACACATTGTAAGATATAGGATAACATACGATAAAATGTGACTATGCCACAGATTCTATTTCAAATGTAAAATATTTTTATAATAAAAATTAATAATGTATTGATTTAAATTTCCTGCTGTAGTGTTGGCCTTCTGGAACATTCTCCTCTCTGATATTAGGATGTTGGCCTATTGGTCTTTCAAAAGAACTTGAAGACCTGCTAATATGCCTGCAAGAATGCAAAGTATGCCAAGAGTCCCTTTTTCTGGCTATGTGGACATGACAGATCATTATGTCTCTTGGCTGCTATCTGTACTTAATAGTTTCTTTGAATTGTGTTTGAACTATTTTAATTATTTTTATATTTGTTGGCCAGTAGAGTCAAAGGTGTGAGATGAATGAGGACACTAACTAACTAAATAAATAAGTAGGTCTAAATTTTTTGGAAAGAGTATATTGAAACCTTTTCCAAACAGGATTATAAAATGACAGAAAAATGTCTAAAGAGAAGATTATTCAGGAAGAAATTCCACTAGAAAAGTAAGGTTCAACTGGCAATAAACCAGTTATCAAATAGGAAAGCCGCAGACAGAGATTAAATACTCTTTGAACTCTTGAAATCTGCAGGAGAGATAGTTAAAATCCCTGCACTTCTATGTTAACACATACGGAACAATGCTGTGTGGCTTACAGACTAGAATAAATGGTATGAGTATGTGTGTGTATACATACACATACACATTTTTACTTATTTACTAAGACTTATCTGCCATTCCAGTCGAATGTGACTCTGAATGGTTTGAAAAACTCCAGATACAGTAAAAAGGTTAAAAAGAAAAGTACAATCTGATATAATAAACAACAACCCAATATGACTGACATACTAATAAAAGCATATGATGCACAACTTCTCCTTGAAGGGAACAAAGACTCAAATCTTCCAGTTAAAGGTCCCTTGGAAAAGCCATTTCTAAATAGTCACCCGAAACCATAACTTGTATACCAAAGCAGTTAAGACTCAATAGATGTGCAAAATACTGAAACAACTGTACCAATTATCGGGGAAACAAAGTTTGGCTTTGTCAGAAAAGGACATACATAGCAAGAACGCGGAAATTATGATGAGATTCTGAGTTTCTGTATCCAGGGAGGTCAGGTTAAATTCACCTGTTCCAGCTCTATGCCGGCAAGCAAGGAATATTTATTCAAACAGTGAGAGAATTGCCGCTTGTGCTGATTTCTTGCTGAATTTGATTTTAATCTAGCAAGTGCCATTATATTATTTCCCATGCATGTATTTTATTTTATTCAATGACTATTAAAAAAAATGCCATATCTTAAACCTTTTAGATTTATCTCATTATAGTGTTAATTGTCTTGAGTGCATTTTGGATGGAAGATAGGGTGTAGTTCTGGTCACATGATACAAAAAAGATGCTTGGATGCAGAGAGGAACAACAAAGATGATAAAGAGTGTCGAGGCTCAATCATATTGATGAATAGTTGAGAGCTATGTATGTCTAGGCTTTTGAAATGAAGGTTTCGGGGTGGGGTGGGGGACATGATGACTGTCTTCCAGTATTTGAGGGGCTGTCACAGAGAAGAGGAAGTTGACTTATTCTCCAAAGCACAAGAATTATGGGGTGGAAGCTCATTAAAACTCATTAAATCATCCAACCTAGAAATAAGGAGAAATTTTCCGACAGTTAAGAATAATTAATCAGTGGGATTGCTTGCCGCCTGGAATTGTGGGTGCTTTGTAACTGGAGGTTTTCAAAAATAGACTGGGCAGCCGTTTGATCAAGACTGCATAAAATCTCCTGCCTTGAGCAGCAGGTTGGATTAGAAGACCTCCAACATCCCCTCCAGCCCAGCAGTGAAATGCTCCCGGATAGAACCAGATCGCCCGGTCTGGTAGCGATCTTGGCCGGTGGTTCAGCGATCCGAAGCAAAGCTCTGCCCACCTACCTGGGTGTCATTACTTCTTGGTTTTAACCAGGAAGTAATGTTTTTTTTAACTTCTGTGCATGCGCAGAAGGTCTGTGTGTGCACGTGATGCGCATGCAGCGCGTGCGCGTCTGAACTGGTAAGGAAGGTAAGTAGATTTCACCCCTGTTCCAGCCCTATGATTCTGTGTTCTGTGTTCTATTATCAGTAAGGAAAAAAAATAAGAATCAACTTTTCAAACATAATCAGGCATATTTTTTCAATCTGTTTCAGATTGTTAAAGTTGGTGTGCAAAAATCCTTCCTTCCTTTGTTCACCTGGTTGTCCAGATTTTTACAACTGAGATATAATACCTCTAGTTTTACTAACTATTAAGCAAAGGATTTCTTAATATCTCCTTCTCAGCAGTTGGTTACATGCCCCAAACCCTTCAGATAAAAACAAGCTGTTGAAGATATGAAATGTTTTGTTTGTTTTTATTTACTTTCCAGTTCTAAATATTTTAGGTTGTTATTTCTATTTAAAAAATCTTGCTTTATTGGTTTGCTGAACATTACCTACCTGGACTTCGAACAAAAACATCATTAAATATTGTACTGCTTTTCTCTAGGGCTTTACATGGATTGAAAATGATTTAGAAGATGTCCTTAGGATCTTGCATGGAAAGAGCACCTGTCTATTACCTTTCTTCACACTTCTCTGCACAACTGAAAAAGAGTTGTGGTTGCTTTAAGGAGTTCATGTGCTATAGTAATACAATTTTAACTACTTCCAACTCAGGCGGCAGTTGGATTGATTTAATGTATAGTAGAGAAGTACTGTGCTTCTAGGAGGTTTATAGAACTTCCAAATGTTTTTCAAAGCATGCAGAAATGTATTTTTCTTCCATTAATCAATTAAATAATTGATTGTTCCCAGGCAATCACAGTAGACACAATTCCAGATGGCACAGTTATTAACCAGCCATGACCTTTAAGCATGATATTTACTTATTTATCTAATTAGCTTTATATCTTTATGTCCTGTAAGCCGCCTTGAGTCACCATGTGTGAGTAGGCGGCAAAATAAATGTTCTAAATAAATAAATATCTCTTCGTTCTCCAAAGCTCAAGATGACACATTCTAATTTATCCTACAATCGTATAAGATAAGATAGACAAACAGCCACAAGCACAAAGTCACAAAAAATAAATTTGTCTTTCTTAAGTATGGTCCAACTAGTTATAAACTATTCTGAGAATGGATTCTCCTAAATACTTTAAAAAAAAAAAATACAATCGGTGGCCTGTTGGGTTATTGTTTCAGATATATTTCCTCAGCTAAACAGAAAAGAGTGTGAAGGCTCAGTGGCTTAGTAACGTTGGAGATGGTCTCTGCTCTAGCACTTCAAGTTCTAGCACTGCATGCTGTGGTGAACTCCCTCAGCCACCTCAGCTTCTGTCCACCTAACACTTCGAAAGCATGTTCTACACAAGTAGATAAATAGGGGCCACTTTGGTGGAGAGACAAGTTGGTGCTCCATGCAGGCAGTCTGATTCCTGCCAACTTTGAACTTTCCCAGTTGCGGTGCCCTTTTGCAAGGCATATCCAGGAAAGGAGGGGGCCTATGATGATCCTGCAGGAAGAGCAACTCATATTTTTTTTCTGGTGCAAAGCCACCTCGCCCTCCTGAGGTGTACCTTGGAAGCGCATGAGCATGTCATACAGCAGAACTGGTAAAAATTGGCAGCCAAACTACTACTCTATAATAACATTGGGATCTCCTGGCTAATGTAACAACACCATACACTAATAATAACCTAAACAGAAACAGAATGGCTACAGATAAAAGTAGGACCAACTTCCTGATGGCTGTTCTATTGAGTTTCTTTGTGGGAAGCTGGAAGAGTACCAGAATTCATTCCTCCCTCTCTCCCTATAGATAACAGTAGATATTTTTCTGTATGAGCACAAAGAGAAAATATCTGCTGTGAGCCCCATGTAGGCATCTGGAAGGGCATCTGGCCAGTAAACACTCAGCTCAGCTCCATTCAGTAACACCGACTGCACCCCAATGCAAGGAATTACTGGGTCATTAAAAAATAAAATCCAAAAATGCATATACAGGCACAAAGCAAGTGTGCCTGTATATACATAAGTTGAAGAGACATATGTAAATATGTAATATTTTATGTAAAATATACCTTAGAATTATAAAATCGGAGCTGGAAGAGCCTTGCAGATCTAGTTCAACCCTCTAACTCAGATCATTCCAGCAAACGGCTATTCAACCTCTGCTTGAAAATCTCCAATGATAGAACTCCCACAATTACAGGAACTGTTCCACTGCTTAATAGCAATCCCAGTAAGCATATTTTTATTTCGAGTTTGGATCTCTCCCTGAATGTTTCTGGTAACTGGTTCTTTTCTTACCATGAAACACAACAGAGAATAAATCCACATCTCCCCTGTGACTACTGTTCAAGAAGTAATGAAAGACACACATCACATCTCCCTTTAGATTTCTTTTCTTTAGTCTAAACTTACCCAGTTATTTTAACAATTCTTCATAAGATATAGCCTCTCAGCATTTTTGTTGTTCTTTGTGCTATTTCTAGTTCCTCAGCATCCAGCAAAATTTGACAAAATTTGCTAATCTTTGACCATAATAAAGATCTGACGATGAAATTGGACGAATGTTCCAGGTGCTGTCTAACCAATGCATCACAGAGTAAATCTATCACCTCCCATGATCTGGACTTTTGTTGATATAGCTCAGGATTGCATTGACTCTTTCGACATTACCACACACTTAATTCCTTTATTTTTGTTTGTGTGCCCTCAATTGCTATTTAAATCTTTATAAGATAGTCTTATTGGTAGAAAAGGCCCAAATCTCCCAATAAAAAGTCCAATTAAAATTCAGGCATAGGACAAGGCATAAGCTCTTTAGCTTGTAAATTGTAACCTGATGTACAGTATATTATGGGATAAGGCATAATGCACAAACAGCAAAAGTTTTGCATATACTATAGTTAAAAATATGTTGTTCGAACAAGAAGTAGATTGTTAAAAAGGGAAGCATATTATTGGAAATTAGGCTCTGGTACTACTGAAACGACAGTTACAAAAAATTGTGATTAACCTATGCATAAGCTTGGAACATTTTTGCTGTGTCCATTCTTCAGTAGAAAGTTGATTTTACAAACTCTTCCATGGTGTGTTAAATCTGGGCAAAGGGCACACTAGGCAGCATTGAATTGGGACAACATTATGAAGCAAACAAAATTTAAGGTTTCAAAACCTCTTATATTAGAGTGTTTTCTGATTCCCATTGGTCTGGGCCTCAGAGCTCTCAAGAGCTTCTGCTCTTAATGGGAAGGGGGGGCTTATATAGCTTTAGGTGTTATATTACATACTGACCAGTAGGGGGCATTGCATGATTGATTTTGTCTTGATTGAAAAGTATGACAGCATGTAGAAAAATTTCCTATGACCACCCTTCCTGCAAGTTAGGAACTCTCAGGGCAAGATATCTATAAAATTGAATTCAGTGTATAATCAAGAAGTGCTAGCCTGTGGATTCAACTGCTGTTAAAAGGTTCAATTCAGAACATCTAGTATGAAGCATACTTATGCCGAAAGTGTACTCTAATAATGAAACTGATCCCATAGTGCCGTGATGGTGAACCTATGGCACACAGTGCCCTCTCTGATGACACACAAGCAGTTGCCCCAGTTCAGCTCCACTGCACATGCGCGCGCCAGCTGGTCTTTGGGTCTCTTCCGCGCATGCATGAGGGGCAGGGTGTGTGTGTGTGGGACTGCACACATGCAGGGGGGAATGCGTGCATGCATGAGGTGGGGGCGTATGCAGGGGGCCACGTGAGCATTTGTGAGGGGCGCACATGCACGCATTGCATATTGGGGGTTTGAATGTACATATGTGCATGCTTTGGGTGCTTGGTCCGGAAAAAGTTAGCCATCACTTTCCTACTGGTCAGTAGTTAACATAGATATTGTCTACAAAGAGATAACCCAGATTAGATTAAGCCTAGTGTATCTTTTAAAAAATAAATAATTTTTAGAATACTTTGATGAAAAAAGCCAACCCCATGCAAAGATCATTGATTTGTATTAATAAGTGTGTGAATGGCCAATCACACTATGATGTTTCACAAAATGAAAAAAAAAAAACAACTTGCATAAGAACGTATTTCTTCTTGAAGTCTATGATCTTAAAATGATTTAGCATATGTAGAAAATCAACAATGTGAGATTCAGAATACATGGAATCTTTGGGGCCTAAGTTATTAGCTCAAACCTAGTAACAGAGTTTCCATAGTTATGACATATTCACTTTTCCACCCTACAAAAAAGGTAGAATACATATATTCAATCACACAAGGACAAAAAAGGTCAAGGCATTTTTCCAATATTGTTTTATGCAAAATTCCCTTGGGCTAAAAATTATACTTACAAAGTTAAATACCTTTGAAAAATTGCACAGCTATAAAACCGACAACGAAAATACGATTAAACTAACCTAATTCGTTAATTTTACTCACTTTCTACCCCAAATTGCACTAAATGAAGCTTGACAAGTTAGCTATTTCGGGAGGGGGGGTTGTGTGCAATTTTAATAGACCAACAGTGTATGCAGCAAAAATTTGTGTATCACATATATCGATTTCAGTGCCATGGCCATTTCAGGTAAATTGTTTGAACAATATGACTATGATGAATATCTGAAATAAAAAGCTAACGGGAAAAAAAGTGCTGACCTACAGTATCCAATTCCATTTCATAGCTAGAAAGTAGCATATGAATCAACCTCAGTCCATTCTTTTCAAAAGCACAAATCGATAGAGAAGATTTTTTTACTCTTTAATAAAAAATCAGATATGTTTATTTGTTTTGCTGCTGTTGCTATTGTTACATAGAATAAACGTTTTAAACTAATAAACAATTGTCTAAGAATTTTTTTTATATGCACCTAACCTAATATCTCCTAAAGAATTTTGCATAGTGCCAACAAAATGAAAGTTATTTTGAAGAGACAGTGCCAATATTATGGACTTCTGGTTTATTAAATGATGTATTGGAAAGGGCTACATTAACCTTTCTTGTCATTTTTCTGAACATTCTATATATGTTTTTTCATTTATACATGGTTTCTACAATCCATTGATCTTTCTAATTCCTTATCCTTTCTTGCTCCTGATTAAATCATTTGTTCATTCTTTCTGATATGCATGTAGATATGTAGAGGTCAGTCTTTAGCAGTCAGAGAGACTTTAATAAGAATAGCATTTCATTTATGTCAAGGGTTTTTTTTCTCCTGGACGGTCTAAAGGAGAGGTGGTATTCAGCAGGTTCTGACCAATTCTGGAGATCCGGTAGCGGAAATTTTGACTAATTTGGAGAACCGGTAAATACCACTGACTGGCCCTGCCCCATCTATTCTCTGCCTCCTGAGTCCCAGCTGATCGGAGAAAATGGAGATTTTACAGTATCCTTCCCCTGCCACACCTACCAAGCTATGCCCACCAAGCCACACCACGCCTACCAAGCCACGCCCACAGAACTGGTAGCAAAAAATTTTGAATCCCACCACTGCTCTAAAGGAATTGCACTACCTACAAAGATAATATACCTGTTACAGTTTACAGTCTTTATTTTCTTGAGGAAAGAACTTGGAGATGAAAAGTTGTTTGAAGTTAAAAACAGGATGAAATAGGTTTGTAAAAGAAAGCTAAAAGATCATCATAAATGTGATGATTATATACTGCATTTTTCCTATGAGGACAAGTTTGTTTCCCCAAATAATTTTGGTGAATTGAGGAGGCATCTATCTTACATTCATTGAAAAGAATAATATGAAAAAAGAAGAACAGATGGGAGTGCCTTTGAAGGTTAGCTAGTTCTGGGAAAGGAAATTTACCCTTAACCCTTTTTGAAATTCCTACATAAAGTGTCACTTTTTTAATTAGCTGTTCCCTTTCCCCTCATCTCTATTCATTTTTGTTTTCCCTTTTGCTTCCCTGTCCCTAGACAGCTTCTCTTTCTTTATATCTTATATCCATCTTTCCTTTTATTTTTTCTTCTTTTCTTCTGGAAATAGGAAGAAAGGTTTGTGTTACACCTTTATATATTTTATAATATAAGAATTGTGTGTGTGTGTAACAGAGATATTGGGTGGTATATACAGATAAGAATCAATTCATTTTCCCTATTTTACTGGAAATTTAGTTTTAATTAATAGTTATGAACATTGATCATACATAACTCTTTGTGTCCAGACCCTGTTTTCTCTCTTTTTTTTTGAAGGACATGTGTATTTGACCAGGATGGTATCAGGTCCAATGTGTGTTTATATATTTATACCACATACCTAAATACACACATGTACATGACAGTGCATCCCTGCACAGATTTATGGGAAGAGGGAAACACCAGTATCATGAAACTGCTGATCAAAGAATATTTCTCTGGAGTATAATTTTGTAGGCTATAAAGTCCAAACAGCTACACAACAATTTCTTTCTTTAGAATTTCTTTTAAACATCTATTTTAGAAATTTTCCAAAGGAAGATTTGTATTAATTTTATAATTATTTCTTAAACACAATGAATAAAGCACTGGAATTAAGGGCTCTTTCAGGCATAAATATTTGACTAGGTTTTCCTGAACTAAATGCACATATTGAGACTCTCCTAAAATTCTGTTATTTTGAAGAGGATACCAGAATGGATTATATTAACGTATATTTGCAAAAGTTTCTCCAGAGAAATAGAGAAAGGAGAAAGACATAGGCTGGTTGATGCAGGCATACTCTTGGTGCAGTTGTGGGAGATTTAATAATCTATTATTTACTAGTTAAATCAAGGTCTAAAATAGCAATCATGACCAGACATTTAGACTATAGCAAAAATGCACATTTTGGTAAAAATAATTATTCATTTTTGGGATATATCAATGATTTTAGGATATGTTATTTCAGTTCTTCCCCCCTTCATAAATAATCTTTATTTTTGAAAACAGATTTAGGTTGTTTTCAAACATTTTCAGTTTTAGCCCAGTGCTGAAGTCTGTCAAGATCCTTCTAAAGTGTTAGGTATTCCAGCCAACTCGATGTCTGCAAATTTGATGAATCCCCTTTCTATCCACTCATCTAAGTCATTTATGAAGATGTTGAAGAGTACTGGACCTAAGTCAGAACTTTGTAGTAACCCACTGCATGGTTTCCTCCAAGTTCCATTTTGAGCTACTCATTAAGTGCTGTTGGTCAGCCAGTTACAAAATTTTCTCTAGAGAAACAGAGAAAGGAGAAAGACACAGGCTGGCTGATGCAGGCATACTCTTGATGCAGTTGTGGGAGATTTAATAATCTATTATTTACTTGTTAAATCAAGGTCTAAAATAGCAATCATAACCAGACGTTTAGACTATAGCATATTGATATTCTCTATTCCACATTCCTATCTGACCAAGAAGTAGACCATAGTCTGATTTGTGAAATGCCTTACTGAAATGTAAGTAAGCTATGTTCACAGCATTTCCCTTATCCACTAATTTAGTCACTTTGTCAAAGTGACTAAATAAAGTTTGTCTGGCATGATCTGTATTTGACAAACTGATGCTGGCTTCTAGTAACTGTCTTCTTCTGGAGGGATTTCCATTTTAAGCATTACAGGGGACAAAAATTAATTGTAAGCAAAATCACACAAAATATCCCATTCCTGGCCATATTTGGTCATTTCAATTTACTTAAAACTTTTCACTCTCCTGTTCCTGGCACCCCCCTACTCCTTTTGCAGAAAATTTTAGCTACTTAAATGTTCAATACAAAGTGCTTTTTAGAATTCATTAAATTGTCTTCCTTTCTGTATACCATTTACTTTCCTTTAATTCAATGTGATTGTGTGTAACAAGAATAATTTACTCTACATGGGGCCTCTAAGTGACATGGATACCTGTAGTCTTTCAAATCTGGTTCCTCTTTTTCTGAATTAATTATGACTGAAGTGTTTGCTTTTATAGGTTTCCAATTATACCATTTTGTATACCATCTTTTTTATTTGTTTTGTTCTGCATTTTGCACTTTAAAAATGCTCAGTCAATAAAATCCATACCCCCTAAAGAAAAGAAAAGATAGATCCAGACCCCACAACAAAAGAATCACTCAGGTTTACCTGTGGTGTGTTATTTTGTAATGGCTCAAATTATTAGGATCCTTAAGTACATAGAAAGAAAGAAGCATATAAATACAAATCACACCAACCGGTAACACAGACGATGCTAAATTCCTGAGCTTCTGCTCCAGGACTATTATAGCAGTTGTGTATCAGAGCATTATGGAATTTTTCCTTTTGTCCTCTCACCCACTCAATACAAGGTGAACAAATGTAGTTTGTATAATAGCATTTACCTTCCTCACAGTTTTCGCCTTTGTATCCTACAGAGCAAACACAGTTCCCTTCAATGCAAGAACCATGGCCTCCACATGACGGATCAATACACTGGCTGATGGGTATGTCACACTCTGGCCCTTTCCAGCCACTGTAGCACAAGCAGGCTCCTTTGGTGTATTGTCCATTGCCACTGCACAGAACTGGACACGCAGCTGGATAATTGAATAGAAAAAAGGAAACAAAACAGCATGTCAATATCCAACTTGTGTAAGGGTATGCTGACTTTACTAGCAAGAAACAGACTTTAAAAGGTGTTTGAATAAAAAAAAGGCAATACATGCTGTTCTGAATTACCATTTGAGATAATTTAGGTGTTAGGTTTCTAGAGATGCAAAATATTTTTGCTGAAATATCTTCATCTTGATAAAAAGAAAATCTCCACTGTTGGATTTGAATCAAACTTTTATAGTGCCAGAATTATTTCAATAAATACAACAATTTTCACAGTTGCCATAATTGATCATTTGAAATCAATTACATTAAAAAATCACTATATAAAACAATATACGATTGGGCCTATTGAAAATCACAGCATTATCCTTGCAGACAAATTTTTCTAAGTAGTTTTGATGTTACAACAATAAATATAAATATTATTTTAAATATTAACAATATCAACGTGAACAGTTCCTAAAGATCGAGTCAATTCTAAGGCAAAATAATGGTAGAACATGCAGTGTACAGTGATTCACAACTTGACAAATTAGAATAAAACAAGCAAAGCTTCATTTACAGACTTTCTTGTCACAACCTTAAATAATGCTCAGAGAATGTAGCTTCCATGATTTAAAAACAGACTTCAAGTTCTTAAAAACCCATCTTTGCCCAGGCATATGGGTCTTTATGGATTATGGTTCTTGAAATGATGATATATTTTTTTTAAAGTGGAACTAGCTGGAATGTTATACAGTTCACAATTATTATACCATACAGCCCATTTTCCATTTCTATTAAAATATGGTTGAGCCTGCTTATATATTATTAATTATTTTGTGTCTTCAAATCAGTGTTAATTCCTGGTGAATGCCTGGACAAATCCCTGCATTTTTCAGGAAAGATTTCAGAAGTGGTTTGCCCTTGGCTACTTCCTAGGGCTAAGAGAGTATCACTGGCCCAAAGTAATGTAGCTTATTTTGTGCCTAAGGCAAAACTAGAACTCACAGATTCTGGTGCCTTAACCACTAGACCAAAATGTGCCTACAATATAATGATCATAAAATATATCCTTGGTTAATCTCCAAAAATTAAACTAGCTAGTATTTGGGTGGGGGACCACTAAAAAAATCTGAGATCTAGATTATTTAAGAAGAAATCTTATAATTTGAATAAATAATAATACCAAGTTATTCTATGTGATATATTTCTATGATTGCTTATATACCATTCCATGTATGGAATGAAAAAAATGACTGGACAGAATGGAAAGCATTAATAGATTTAGCTGGTTTATGCTTGTAACACAAACCTCCAATATAGTACTTTTCCTGGCACTTACCATTCAGACACAAGTCATCTTTTTTTTTAAAAAAAATAGACAACTGATTATATTATATTATTAGTTTTTTTGTTTTTTAAAAAAACCTCCTCTGATTAAAAAAAACGATGACATCAGAACACAACACCACTATTACATTTCCTGTTAGGAATCTATTAGGTTAGCAGTTGCTGTACTGTAAGAACAGGCAACTAGTCCTGTCCAACTAGCAAAAGTCAAGCAGGATAAATAAATGTCTATAAATTGCTACTTTTGCTCACAAAGGTCTAAATGTGTGTATCAGATGGGAAGATGGGCTCTATTTATTACTGGGATGCAAATTGTCACGCTCCTATCTTGGAACTAAAGGACTATGAAGGAAGAAGTTCATTATTCTACAGACCACTGGGAAGGACAGTATGGACTGACATGCAATAAATCTATTGTCGGTATTCTTCAAGCTGACCCACTGAGAATCCCTCCTCAAGAGGATAATTAATTCTGCATCTGCAATAATTCAGGTTAGACCATTCCTTGAGAATCCCTCCTCAAGAGGGTAATTAATTCTCCTTCTCCAATAAGTCAGACTAGATCATTCCTTTAATAGGAATTAAACTGCTGGTGGTATGATATTGGATATGTTTTCTCTAAGGAGAGAAATATCAGATAGTGTTTCGTAATCTCTATTTTTCCTACTTTGATATCGCATTTTCTTAAGATTTGGACATTTAATCACAGTATGCAGCATAACAGAGCTTAAAGTACAGTATATCCTTTCTTTGCTTAGGCCTTACAAAGGCAAATTCCTTGAAAGATGATGATCTTTTAGCTCTGCAAGTTCTTTTGAAGAGACTGTCTGTCTAACTTGCTCTTTATTCTTACAGATGCCAGGATATGTGCAATGCGTGAATAATCAGCCAAATAAAGCCAAATAGTATGACAAATAATAAGGCAATAAACAACAGTGTTGTAATTGCCGCTAGAGAGCAACACAGCTAATAGACTTACTTTAATTAAAGTATTTAGGCAAATAGAGAAAGTTTACCTGGTGTCAGAATTATTGCAAAACTAATGCCAGCTTTACTTGCAAAAAGACAATAATCCAGCATTGAGATTTTTTAATTTTTTTTTAGAAAAGGTCCTTTTCCTTATAAACTATTTTCCATAAGAAGGGGTGGTTTGTTTGTTTGTTTTTTTAATTCCGATTCGAATCAGTCTTGACTCCAGGCAACTGCCTGGGCAAGTCCCTGCCTTTTTCTTGGAAAGATTTCAGAAATGATTTGCCATTGCCTGCTTCCTAAGGCTGACAGAGAGTGATTGGCTCAAGGCCACCTAAAGCAAGACTAGAACTCTCACTCCCAGTTTCTAGCCTGATGTCTTAACCAACCACACCAACTTGGCTATCGGTAAGGGTGTGTGGAATTAAACCTCCATGAACTTCTTAAAGTAAAATACAGACCTATTTCAAATAATTGGCTACTAAGATTGTTGAGGTTTATATGCAGGCAAGTAGGGCACCCAAATGAATACAATATAATTTAACCAACATAAATGACAAGCACATTTGGCATAGTTGAATCTTTCAGATCACCTTAAAGAACAGTCATACAGAAAACCCATCCTGACAATCCAGCTGGGACATTAGTATAGTTTCCCAAACCAAGCTTCTCCACCTGATCCTGAAATGGCTGTAGTTGGATCTCATGTGACAAAGATATAGACAGAAAACACAAGAACCAGAAAATCAAAACACTGAATGAAACCATTTAGGTCGCTGAATATAATACTATTTCTCAGTGTAAAGTTCAGTATCAAGCATCCAGAAAATGACTGTCTAGCCGCCACCTGAATACATCTAATGGAGGGAATCCCATCATGTCTTTAGGTAATTGGTGCATTGTAGAACTTCTCTAATTATTCAGAAGTTTTTTGTCTTATTATTTATTGAGGCATTATACAAATTCCTAAATAAATATTTAACATTGAACCATGAGTTCTCTTATCTCTTGTAATAATACTTCTTTCCTTTTGCTATCCGTCGATATTTTCTGCAGAATGATGTACTGTATATTATTATTTATTATTATTTATTAAATTTGTATACCGCCCTTCTCCTGCTGGACTCAGGGCGGTGCACAGCCAAGTAAAAACATACGATACAAAATTTAAAAGAAATATAAAAGAATTATATATTATGGCCAAAGATTTTAAAATCTACCAATTAAAACCTGTTTTATAATTAAAATCTAATTATCTTACATCCCTGATTTTGGGAACAAAGGTTCAAAGTTTTCATCCTTCTAACGAGAGTTGGGCTAGAAATGCAATATCTGAAAAGTTTACCCTCCTGTACTATCAAACTACATGTTAGCAGGCAAGGCAAGAATCATAGGACAAAAAACTCATCAGGTGTGTCAAATCCCTAATATTCAAAAACCATGTGGGGAAAGAAGCACACGCTGACTTAAGCACTAAAGTATGGATGCTTTAATTAATCCAGGGTGAATTTAATTGCTTTAGCTAAGTGGAAATTGGGTTAAAAATGATGCAGAGCGTGCTGGGGTGTCTTAAAAATCATGACATATGAGTTGGATGAATCGATAAATTAAAAGTGCACAGATGTTTTAATTAAACCCAAAGAAGTTAACAAAGATCACCAGAGACTTTTAAGCCTATGATTAATTCAATTCATTTTAAATACCTGTAGAGATATGAGGATGCTTCCATTTTGAGCATTATAAAAATTCCCAATCAATAAGTGCTTAAGCTGCCCTGAATATTTTTTTAAATGACAGAAGGTGGTTCATTGAGTATAAGACCTTCCAGTACAGATAGGACAAAAGCAAGTTATCAGCCCTGGAGGCCATCTTTTTCTTTGGATCTTCTACCACAAGTGATATGGAAGGCAAATTTGGACAACTAAGTTACCTACAATGGTAACAATCAAGAAGAGAAGTAGTGATCTTCTGCAGAATATCATATTCCTGAATGCTTATTGGTTTCTGTTTGGTTGGTTTAAATCAAAATGTTACAGAGTAGCCAGCATTTTCTTATGGATGAAGTTAGCAAAGGGACAGCATTTATTTTTAATTGTTGTATGGCAGTTATGATTGAGTTATAACCTTAAGCTATATGCAATCTTTTTCTTACAACTTGAATATCCGGTATGGAAGGTATAATGAAACACAGGAAATGTAAACTTCCAGAACATAGTGGAGATAAAGCTTCTGTACTGTACAGTTGTTTTTAGTATATCGCAATTTAGAAGTGAGATGCATTGGTTAAACAGAATAATGTGATTCTTCAGTTTGATTCTTTTATCTTTGTCTGTTTTTCCCATAGATAGCCATGGCAGCTTCAGCCTCAGCTGCCTTAGCCTGATTCAGCAGCATGGCACAAAATTGTTTCTTGGCTTGCTTCAGCTCTGGGCTACGATGCAACAAGAAGCTCCTTTGTACTGTTCTGCTGGGCTATGCTAGGGTTTCCTGGAAAGCCCTTTGCATACAAAGCCCAGCCCTACCCTGACCCAGCAGCACAATCCACAGAGGCATTTTTGTGGTGCAAAAGGCTTCCTGAGGTATCCCAACAGCACAGTGAAGGTTTGGTGCAAGAGGTTTCTGTGAAGGGCATTTGCAAAGGGGTGGGCTTTGCACTACAAAGGGTTACCTAGGAGCAGTAGTGGGTTCCACTTACCTTCGCTATTGGTTCGGAACTGTGAGCTTGCGCATGGCACTTCTGCACATGCGCAGAGTGTCCGTGAGGATGTCTGGGCAGGTGGGCGGAGCCTCCCGCTGCCACCACTACCGGTTCGCCCAAACTGGGGTGAACCGGTAGAAACCCACCACCGTCTAGGAAACTCCAACAGTGTGGCACAGTTTTATTTTTATTTTTTTGTCAGTGTGAAGGGTTTCTCTGAAGAAGTAGACTTTGTATCTCGAGCGACTTCTTGGGAAGAAGTCCTTTGCAACATGAAGTTTAGCTGAGTCCAGCAGTTCAGTGAAAATCTGCAGTCACCCAAGCTCCAGATCCCATTCACAGTTGCCCTCGCCACCCTGCACTGTGAGGCCCTGTGCTGCCCCAATGCTGTGCGATCTGACTGTCACTGTCTTTTTTCTCCCTCTGCTAATGTAACAAGCCTGCCCTGGCCCTTAATGAGGAAATCATGTGGGACCATCTTCTCTACGTATTGAAAGAAAGCCACAGTGTGTGGCCTTGGGAAGAAAGCCTTCTGCTGCCTCATAAAGCATCATGCCAGACATGTTTGATCAGCAGCAGGAGGAAAAAGACAGTTTCCTGTCAGGTCAGCTACGGTGTCAGGAGCTATGAAGTACAGGGAACTCAAAGGATATACTGTACTATAGGTAGGGGAGACAGATGTGGGGGGGAGCTGCAACACCTCTGCAGTCATAAGTGCAAAAGTATGGACATTCTCTGTCATCCAGATTATGGTTGTCCCAAAGGTGCTTTTTTCAAGAGGCAATTAGACTTCCTGGTTTTTCTTTGAAGACATTTAGCTTCTCATCCAAGAAGCTTCTTCAGCTCTCTCAGAGCTCTCTGAGCTGAAGAAGCTTCTTGGATGAGAAGCTAAATGACTTCAAAGAAAAACAGGAAAGTCCAGTTGCCTCTTGAAAAAAGCACCTTTGGAAAAGTGCAAATGGTTGCCAAGTGCCTAAATTTTGAACATGGGAGTGCTGCAGTGGCCGTAATTTCAGGCACCAATTGCTCGTTCAAAATTGACATAACTTTGGTCGCTGAACAAACAGTTGTAAGTCAAGGCCTGGAAAGCAGTACAATAGAACTTTCTCTGGATGTTATTACAGCCCATTCAATTAAATGTGGATGATGGACAGGAGAAATCCAGGCTAACATTTTTACTGAGCTTTGTGTTTGCTTGGTTTAGAAGCAGCAAACTCTGCATGCAATGAAGAAAGATTCCTGGTGAGTTCCATAGCAATGTCCCTGATGAAAGGGATAGTGTTTAAAGTGAAGATCAGTGGCTGGATCCTGGATCCTGGCTGGAGAAATCTCTCCAGAAACTCCATGTGCACTCTGGACAGCTGCTCCTTATAAGCAGACTGCAAGAAGCTGACTTTGCAGGTGGCTTATGAGTTGAGCAACTGGGAGACAAGGGATACAATCTAAGCTCACAGTCATAACACAAAATGGACCAAAAGCTCGGCCAAGCCTCATTCCTTAATCAACTTTGTGGTTACTTTTTACTGCTTTGTAAATATCAAGACCCTTTGGAGCTGCCAGTTTTTATTGCATCCACCAAGTGATTTTACTTCTTAAACAAAGAAGTTTTAAATATGATTTTAAGGACTTGGAAGAATAAATAACAAAAGAGTGTCTTAGAGTGCTTATTCCGGAAAGTTAAAAATTGACTAAGGATCCAGATAGATTTGGAATAAAAAAATGAAATTAATTATAAAAAATCCTTCCCATGGGAAACTGAGATTGTGTAAGTTCTTTGAAAAAACATACAATTGCTATGAAAAGTTTTTTTTTCTATGATTTAGAATAAACTATAGAGTAAATTGCATGTGAAAAACAAGCTAATCACTACCTTTTGCACAGTCTGCTCCATGGTAGCCAGGAAAACAATGACAGATTCCGGATACGCATTCACCATTCCCATGACAATTGCGTGGACAGTCCTGTACAGAATCTGAAAAACAGACATTACTAGATTTGTCAGTTATTTCTCCAGGTAACATTGCTTTTGATCTCCATGCCTCTAATGAAATGTCAACATCTGAAATTCACATCGCAATAATTAGAAATGGCTGGAACAAAGAAGAAAATCTTAACACTTCTTAAGAGTACATTTTCTAAATATTACTAAAGACTTTGTCTGTTTTGCTTTTTCATTTTTTGGTCGAGTAGCTATTTCCTCTCTGTGGGGGGAAAAAAAGAATTTACTGCACTTGAAGGCATTTAGCAGCTCTATTTTCCATTTGAGGAAATGCAGAGGCAGAAAAGTCCCCTCTGTTATATAATGAGTCCAAATCGTACATTCACAGCTAGGGGTCTCTTGTACTAATGATTAGAATGAGTCATTGTATTTTGGTAAGCGGCTGCAATTGTGTATTATGACTCAGAAGGGAGCCTCCTATATATGGTGTGATTTCTTTTTATATTGTATGTAGCTTTCCCATGTAGTAATTACTTATAGCCGGACAATAATTTAGTATGAACAAAACATGTTAAAGTGGCAGCTTTTAACCATGTTTTCTATAATCTCTGCACTGGAAACAACCACAATTACTGCAGCATCAGTCTGTGTTATTAATACTTTTGCTTTTATTTTGTCTGTGCATCTTCACCGATATATGTGTGGCAAAGAAAATCAATATGCTGAGAAAAGTCAGAGAGCTACAGTAAATGTCTCTTTATAAGTTTTGAAATCCTTTAACACCTGAAAAGGAACAGAAATCTGCTTCCTCTTATGCATAGCTGGTGCATCAAACCGTGTATCTCAGACATAATGGAAAGGTCCAAGGATTTCTTTCCAAGGAAACCAAGCTCTGATGAAATACTGGCATCTTTGATATCTTTCACTATTCAAAAATAACTTTTGTGGTTTAATGTTTCTCAGACAGCTTACCTTCTTTTTCTTCTATATCTATATCTATATCTAATCTATATCTATATCTATATCTATATCTATACCTATCTACCTACCTACCTCTATCTATCTCTATCTATCTATCTATCTATCTATCTATCTATCTATCTATCTATCT
>WNWU01000012.1:9552449-9571235 GCA_012654045.1 Ptyas mucosa | reverse complement strand
CTGTTCTGTTCTGTTCTGTTCTGTTCTGTTCTGTTCTGTTCTGTTCTTCTTTGTGGCAGCCCCTCAAATATTGAAAGGCTGCTATCATGTCACCCCTAGGTCTTCTCTTTGTTAGGACTAGGTACATTCAGTTCCCTCAAGCAAAATAGAGCAAAGGAATTATATTCCTCCATCAATGGAGGCAAGCAGGTAGGCATATCTGCCCAAAACAAATCTGATGCAACAACTGGTTATAGAAATTCAGATTATATGTCCAGTCACTGATTAATGCTGTTCAATACATGTAAAAAGAAACTTAATAAAAGTACAACAGGAATTATTGCATTAACAAAGCACAGTCTGTTTTCTGAAGAGCAAAGATGTCTTATTTTTACAATGTTAGTTTCATATAGTTTCTTAACTATACCTAATTATTAAATATATAGTGCTTAGTTTTAGGCCTAAGTCTAAAGTTTCCATACTGATTTATACAATTAGTATAATGTGCTTAAATAGCCAATTGTGTCAAGAATGAAAATCAAGTAGGATTCTTCTGGGAGAAAAACGATTCCCAGCATTCCAGCCAATTTAGTCCAAATGAAAGATTTGCATATGTACATTCACACTTAAAAATGACAGGTTTTTCTGCCATCTGGCCAGTAATTATTTTTCCAAGTTATCTATCCCATTAATCTAAAAAACAATTTTAAATGCAGATATACTTATATTCAGTATATTCAGTGAAAAAAAACTGAGCAGAAAAATGCATTCCAGCTAGGTAGCAAGGCATTTTTATGGAAAGTAGATAGAGTTCAATATAGCATCACATGCCCTTTCTCTACCGCACTGAAAATTTGGACATGCCTACATCATATCTGTTTATTACTTCTCTGTGCATTAATTTTTGCAAATATAGTAATAGCGTTTACTACTTGACACACAATCAATACATTCATAAATATATGCTATTTGTAAAAAGCACACAAACTTTCCCATTGTAGGAAGGCCTTAATATAACCACAGATGTTATTAAAACATATCTGTCAGGAGGAAAGGAAGAGGTTAAAGACATAGACATATACTTCTGCAATATTTCTTGATTGGGATAACGTATTTGGAAGGCTCCCGCTCCCCTGCCTCTCAGAGTTTATTGCTCTTTAGGTGGTTTGTGTATTGAGGGTCAACATGAAACAATGTAGGAATAAAACTTGACATTTTTCACTGATAGCATGCTGCTCTGCTTGGATAGTGTTGATAGACTCTTCTGGTCTTCTGCATGTGATACTGATTCTGTCCCTCAGATAGCAGGCAGGCTCAGCAGTTGGCCAGATCGAAGGAGGAACATGCAGAGGTGCTAAAATGATTTGAACTGGCTGAAGCTACAGAGACCTGGTCTTACCCCATGGCAGCAATTGTGTCCAAAAAGATGCAGGAAGCTTTCAGTGCACTGCACTTTCAACTATACCGCTGCTAAAAAGACAACTCATTAGAGCTGACTTATTGAAAAAGACTGCTTAATTCATATGTGCGTAGAACCCCAGGAACAAGAGAACTGCTGACAGAATGCCCTGTGCATTTTTTATCTTTTTCACACTGAGATGTCTAATCCACAGCTTTTATTTCGTTTCTATTATTCCCAAAAGGCAGTAGGCAACTGGATGGATAGCCGACATGGATAGTGAAGAGGTTGGCTTACATGGAAGATAAAACTATCTCCCAATCTCAAATGATTCCAAAGCAGTGAATGTGGGGAACGACTTTGCTCTGGTAGCACAGCAGACTAAAGCACCGTTATTAACTGTTATTAACATCAGCTGCCTGCAATTACTGCAAGTTCAAATCCCACCAGGCTCAAGGTTGACTCAGCCTTCCATCCTTTCTAAGGTAGGTAAAATGAGGACCCGATAAGCTGACTTTGTATAAAATATACAAAAGCATGAAGGCTATTGCTTAATGCATTGTAAGCCGCCCTGAGTCTCCGGAAAAGAGCGGCATATAAATCAAATTTAAAAAAACAAAAACAAACTGAAGTGAGATAATGGAGGATATTCATCATGCTCAGTATTAAGAAATGGAAAGAAAAATTCAGGCATCCTATATCTGCATTAAATATGATGACAACATGAAAGAGAGGTATCGGTTCTTTTTGAAAAATTAATGTTCCTTTTCAAATTGTATCATTCCCTTTATTAATATGATCCAGTTCTCAGACATTTGTATACAACGGTGGTGAAGTATCACAATGAATGTCAAAGTTTTAAGATTAAAGAAAAATATATTTTACAATGGCCATCTAACCATTAAATTTAGGTGCTGAATGAAATGGAGATGTGGAGGATGTTTCTTTTGTTCCACAATGTAGGAAATACAGTGAGAAATGGCTTTAGATTGGATACATAACTGTATGTGGCTCTGCAGGTGTGACCTTATCCAGTGGTGAGATTCAGCCATTTCGCACCACTTCGGGAGAACCAGTTGTTAACTTTCTGAGGAGTTTGGCAAACTGGTTGTTGAAAGAAATCATTAGGGCAGAGAACCGGTTGTTAAATTACTTGAATCCCACCACTGACCTTATCCCATTTTAGAAGTGAATCTCAAAATTCAGAGATTTTACATTAGGTATCAAGATTCAACAGACTTTTTTTTTGTATTGGTCACTAAGAAGTATTTTATCTTATTTTATGTACCTCAATAGAAAATTTTTGAGGAACTTCATCTGGGAGAAATTTTATGACATCTAGATCTAACACTGTTCTGTGAATTAGAATCCCTGAGAATGTGCATTTTTCCAAATTTTACAATCCAATTCTCAGGTTAAAAAAAGAAAAAGAAAAAGAAAACTAATGTAAATATATTAGTGAAAAATTCACATAGAAAAAAATTGAGAAACAGGTATACATTAGAAAACATATATATCAAAATAAATGTGAATTTACAGACTTAACTGTTTCTCTACTCATTTGTGGTAATAAATGCACCAGGCCCTACTTTTATTTTATTTGTCATACTTTGTTTTTATAATGCTTAATACCTGATAAAGGCTGGAGTTTATAACAAGTTGGATACTTGCTTTGCCTCTGAATGGTATCAGCCTACTACCAGTTTTTGAATCCACCCTGAACATTACCAGGGTCTCATCCGTTCAAGAGTAGCTTTATCTTTCTGTAGCCAATTTTTCTGGTATGAAAAAAATACAGAAGGATGAAATAGAACACTACAAATGATTACAAATAGAAAATATCCAGTATTTTTTAGAAAGAACATGCTTCTTCTTGACTTGGTTAGTAGAGAAATTCTTTGTAGTTTTGCCTTAGACAAAAGTTATAAAAGGAAAACAAGATTTACATGGAGTTATTTATTTGGGTAGGAGGCATGATAGCTCAGTGATTAAAGATGCTGAGCTTGTCAACTGGAGATCTGACAGCCCAGGTTCGAGACCCGAGCTTTGTGCAACAGGGTGAGCTCCCATTACTTGCTCCAGCTCCTGTCCACCTGATAGTTTGAAAGCATGCAAATACAAGTAGATTAATAGGTATCACTTTGGTGAGAAGGTAACAGCATTCTGTGTGCCCTTCATGTATAACCATGCTGGCCATATAACCATGGAAATTGTCTTTGAACAACATTAGTTCCCTTGGTCAAAAAAAGGAGATAAGCACCATGTCCTAGACTTGGACATGACTGACAGGGAAACCTTTACCTTTATATATTTGGTAAACAGTTTAGCATAAAAACTGCTTTGCTGTATTGCTAGGCTCAAACATAGGAAACAAATCATTGGATAGGCTAACCCAGAATGGTTAATCCATTGGCAGTCACAATAAATGACTATATTTTTTTTAAATGCCTATGCTCTATATATGAACCTTACATGAAAACTAGATGCCTTCTAAGTAAACTCCAAACCGTCTTTCTACCTTATGTGCTTCTTTTTTTTTTCCTCAAATATTATACTATTGAATGCACTAGTTTATTGAACATTAAAAAAAAAATCTTGCAATGAATCCAATGCTAAGTGAAAATATTTAGAACTTTCAGTTGCTTTATTTATTATAGGGAAGGAGAATCACAACATCAAAAAGTAGGGATGAGCTGAATTTTTATCCTTCGAGGTGATGTATAAACTTTAGCTAATGAATTCAATAAAAAGGTGCTTTGTCTTTATTGTTAAAGTAAACCAGCTACAGACAGAATTCAAGGTCTGATTTTACTTCACCACCTGTCTGGCTGGCTCGTTACTTTACATTTCTCTGTTCTATTCTATTGAACTTCTGATAAAATGCATTTTATAATGGACAGTTTTTACAAAATGTTCTTGGTGAAAATGTCACTTTCCCCCTAAAGCCAGGCATAAATGGATAAAAGTGAGAGATGTGGACCACACAGTGAAAGACTGTAACTTCATCTCTGAAATCAGAAACAAGCTGTATGCTCTATTGACATGGAGAATAGATCTTTGTATATATTGCTAATCAGTTCTTACATTTTAAAATCAAAAAGAAAGTTTCTTTCAAAACTGACTTGGGGAGACTGACTTTATTTCTTTTTTATTTAATTTCCTACAACTCTTCAGTAAAAGTGTATCTGTAAAAATCATGTGCTGGAAACAAAAAGATAAAATTGTATATGAAGCTGCTAGATGATGGAATTAGATTTAGAAATTGATGATGTTTCTTTCATTATTTTGGAAGGACTTTTTAAAAAATCTACCTACCTACCTGCCTACCTACCTACCTACCTACGTATCTATCTATCTATCTATCTATCTATCTATCTATCTATCTATCTATCTACCTACCTACCTACCTACCTCTCTCAAAATTTTAAGTGGTATTTTCTTTTCAACTAAACAAAATGCCAAGTTTACTCCAAATTCAAAGTTCTTTATAAATTGATAAAAGTTTTCAGTACATAATTCAACATTATGTAAACATCTTTAATGTGGTTACCGAGTTGTTAAGCCTTAAGAGTTTTTGTGTCATTAGACTTCCTTTCATCTAGCTTCTAGTAATGCTCATGAAGGGAGCCAATGTATGTGTGTGTTACATAAGGTAAGTTATCATCTTTTCTAGAGGATATAAATATACCTAGTTAAATTTCTTACTAGCTTTGCTTTGATTATAAAAATATGTTAACACCCCTGAGATATTAAAAACTCCATTTCCCTTTATTTTACACCTTTGACTTGTTCCTAAAATGTATCTTGCTTCATTGGTGGTGGGGAGAATAGGATAAAAGGGGAAAGAAGACGGCAAGAGTAATCAGTAACTACTTCTATGACTGTTTATATCACTGTTGTGTGTCTAGAACCCTTCATGAGCAGCTGCTCTTATCATAGAAGCAAGTACAATCAAACCTAGAGTTCTCAGACTCTCAAGCTGAGAGCTGCACGCCCCATGTTTTGATTAAGGGATGAATAATTCATCTATAAGTTATTGTGGTTTGCATTTTCTATGTTTATATCTTCTTCATGCCACACTTAATAGACTGTACTGCTATTTAATTTCTCAGACATTTGTGGAATTGGTGTCAAACAGTCATTTATAAATGTGTGGAATGCGATGTAGCATTTTAAAATAATTCAGGTTACTAAAAGGCATCTCAAACTTTTATAGTATTAACTTTGAGGTATTGCAAGTCCCAGGTAAACTTTTAAAATGAGAGGACAGATAAAATATAATTTGTTGTTGCTATTGCTTTCTTTGAAGGTATGTCACATCTCTAAAGAATAGTTATAATTTTTGTTTTTGTTTAGTAAAAGCATTTATCACCTCTTAGCATATTCTATTTTCTCTTCATTCTTCTATTATGCAAAGATTCATAGGAAAATTGTCTTTCTTTCTAATGACAAACATGCTGTTTTAACTTTATAAATTTGCTCTGCTATTAATGGAGGACATGTTTGGTTCACCCATTTCTAGATGTGTGTACTACTTCCAGATGTGTTGAAACTACTTCCTTGAGAAGTAGGAATTTTACAATGTATAGTCCAGTATTTTTTGCAGTTACAAGGTAGACTAGTTAAATCAAAATAACAATATGTAAGTTCTTTACTTCCTGCATTTAAGTTTACAATGGGAACATATTACACTTTTCATTCCTGTAAACAATATAAATTTCTGCCAGGTAATTTTAAATAAGTCATGATTTTATTCATAAATATCTGATCTGAAGGTTATATACTGAAGTACCCATCCACCACTCATTTGACACTTAACATGACAACCTAAACTAGTTTACTTTTAATACTTGTTTTGCATTATGGAAATTAAAACTCTGCCATATGATAAGAGATTGCACTGATAATGTCAGTGAAACTGAGTGTAATTTAGAGTTAAATTGATATACTAAAATTTCAATAAGTTTATAAAGCAAATGAACACTTTTGGTTCACCCTTTTTCCCCTTAGCCTTTAGTCGTAATTAGGATAATAGAAAGAAACTTTGGCAAAGATGTACTCTACACTAGTTCCATCTCCTTGAGTGTAACATTACATAGGAAAGGCAGATTAAAGATATTGCATTGACTAGGCACTACTAATATATTTTTGTATTAATTTTTATCAGATTTTCTACTCTTTTTCATTTGGACTATTTTGTTGATGAACATACTTGTCTTTGCTTGGACATGAATGTATAATAGAGATAGAATCTTCAGGCATCTAAACATTCAACTAATTTTCAATTCAACAGATAAAAAGTGGAACAAGCTTAAGAGTAATTTACTGAAGCATGTTAGGTATTTTACCACCAGAGAATACTGTAACTCACAGAGCTATCAAACTTTTTTTTTAAGCTTTTAATATGTCACTCAAGGTAGCATTTCTGAAGGGTTGCTATCCCTTTGATACATCATTCCCTATCCACAGAACTGTTCCTAAACAGGCCAACAGCTCCATCAATTTGACTGACTAGGCACTTGAAATATTTGCTAAAGAGTTATGGAGAAGCTTCATACGCATTGGGGTTTTCAGACAGGAACTGTGTCTTCATATTCTCAGGTTAATCATGTACCTAATTTTCTGATTATTGACTTGTTCTCTCAAAGGATCTTAACTTGCTTTGGCTTATCTGCATTAATCAGTGAAGAACTGTCAAGCTTTACATTCCTTTGCCAAATCAAAATTTTAAACTGTGGGAACATGGCATTTTCATTTTTAACTTTAGGACGCTACCTAATGTCAATTCCAGATTATGAATATAAATCTCGCAAGTCATAAAGAAAAGCATTTAATGCTGCTTTTATTCTGGGATAGAACAGGCTGTTCCTAGCAGCGCATTAAGTAATCAATAGATGCTGCCATGTAGCGTTATCCTGTTGTCAAGGTTTATAGCTGCTCAGAAAGCTAGTGCATATTTTTTGGGCATATTGAAATAGGTGAATATTATTAAACGAAGCCAGGATAAAAGAAAGATATTTTTTTGGGGAAAAGCCAGGGCTGTGGATTCCTGTAGTGCAAGACTATAATTGGGAGTAAACTTAAGCAACAATTTTTGGATTCGAATACCAAATGCAGGAATAAAATCAAATCCCAGGTAGAATTTATGTTATGTACCTTTGCATTTTAACTAGGCTAATAGGATAGAATTGAGTGATAATCTGGTAATATTCTCTCCAAATTTAGAACATCCTCCCAAATTTAAACTTGTTTCTGTAAGAATATGATTACAAATGTACATATGGCAAAGCAGGTTGTAGATAATGCCTCACATATTTCACAAAAGCCCCCTTAAACCAGAAATAAATATTATGAGAGGCTGCTTTCTTCACTGGTAATTTTCCCCCTCCTTTTCACTTTCCAGTTAGGTTTCTTCTCCAACTCAGCACCTACCAGTTGTTGTGGGATAGCAATTACCAGACAAGCATGGGAATTCTAGGCCTTATTGTCCTACGCAATGTTCCAAAAAATCTGAAGGACACCAAATGGGAGAAAGCTAATAGAGAAAGAAGTGATTGTGATATTACTACATGAGGATGTTCTCAGTCCTAGAAATGGCCCTCAATGTAATGGAGGCGTGAAAATTCACAGAATCTTTGCTAAACATAGGAGAAGTAATACAAATTCTCAGATTAAAAAATTACAGTAGTTACAAAACAATTCACATTTTTCATCATCATCATCATCATCATCATCATCATCATCATCATCATCTTCTTCTTTTGGTCTTTCAAGTATCTTAATACAATACCTGTACATGGGATGGTGGAAGTCCTCTTCTTATATAGACAGCAAAAAGCGCATCTTTCCCTAAAGAGATATTGAATTTCAGGAACTGTGGCTGTGCAATGTGAATTTGTGCTCGCCAGAATACTCCTTGTGGCACTTCTTGAGTGACCCTCCGTCCGACCTCTGCCTCCCCACTGTCAATGCTATTGTTTCTAGTGGCCCATGGTCCTGGAAGACAAGAGCCAATAAAACCATAGGACAGTCAGAATCAAATAGTTTTATTTTTAGCACTCCTATTTAAGATGAAACTGGGTGGCAAACCTAAATGTCAATGCAAAGCGCATAATAGTTATTAAGACTAAATTTACCAACTTATGCTTTAAAAAGTAACAATGAAAGCAAACTGCTTCTAGTAGAATTTTATCAATGTAAGAATGACAACCTTCTTCTTAAAAAGCTATAAACCTGTTCCCTGGGGCATTTAAAATCTTGCATACAGCTTCTCTCCCATTTTTATTTCCAGTGCTGCTCTTTACTGATCAAACATAATAAGAGCAGAGAGTCAGCTAAGCACATTAAAAGCTCCTTGCCCTCTTTTCACCATTCTAATGTGAACAGAATATGAAAATAAATCCACAAGGGAAAGTAAAGGAATAATTTCAATGACTTGTATTCATCCTGTGTCAAATACCAAGCAAGTGTGTAAGCAATCAAAATATAAAAAGAAATGAATACAGATGAAAGGAAATACACTTAAAGACAGTTAAATTTTCTTCTACTAAATATTAAGAAATTAATGTATTGTTTATTACATTGGGTTTATTATATTTTATCATATTTTAGTTGAAATATTTTGGCTAATAATGTTCCTTAGACAATGCCTTTGGCTGATGTATAATAAAACTATCATGAAACAATAATATAGACACATTAAAACAAGAACAGAACATTCGATACTTATATTTCATTGAATTCCTAGATTTTTGTTTTGTGAAGGCCAAAAAGGAATCCAATAATAACACATTCTTTTATGTATTTGTGTGTAACTTTTACTTTCTGCCAATCTGTTTAACTGCATGACTTGAACATGCTGTGAGAAGAGTCATATGCAATTATGAAACCTTGACATTAATATAAATCTGAGAAGAAGAAAAATAAATTATAGATCAATGGGTTGCTACTAAACTGAAGAACAACCATTCAATCTTGGATCAAATAAAGAAACTTACTTTAGGCATGTGATACAAGTGGAGAGAACACAGAAGGCTTGGTAGGGTTAAAGAACTAGCAATGAAAGAAAACAGATCAGATGGATTGTGGGATCAAAGAAATTACTTGACTATCTTTGGACATACTACAAACTACTATATCGTATACAGTCACCAGGTAGCCAACTCCAGGACACCTAAATAACACCTTGGATTACAAGAAGCTGTGCCTACCAGATGTGTGATCTTCCTGGCTTGTTTGCATTTTCAAAGAAATTTTGTTTAGAAGTCTTTATTTTAAGAGCCAGGTCCTCTTTTTCAATTAAATTAAATTCATGTTTTTTCAGATCCATTTGATTTTTAATCCTCCTATTTTGTGTATCTTTCTGCAGTTCTATCTCTAACTTCTTATACTCCTCTTCCAATTTTTTTTGAGTTTGTCTTTTCTTTTTGTTTCTTTTTCCCAAATAAGTCATTGCCAATCCTCAAATGCTTCTTCTTTTCTAAGCTTCCATAATCTCTTAACTAATGATCAGATGAAAATATCCAGATATCACAAAAATTTAAGAGGAAGATCACATAATGTAGAGGACTATACCAAGACATTATATGAAGTATTACAGGGACAGCAATCAGGGCCCAAATACATTTTGTCTTTCTTATTCACACAAATACAATTCAGACACCTTCCTATTTGTTCTCCTTTATTTTCTTAGCTTGCATTCTCACCACAGTCATCCCAATTCCTAAGACAGCAGCAAGCCAATCCATTACTATGGTATACAAATATCTTGCATATTTGTATGTCTTTCCTCTGGGACCAAGATTAATGTAATGTGATCTTATTTCTATTGGCCTCATGAATAATGTATGCCTTATAATATTGGTTTAATTATGTATATGCCATATATTACAGATATTTCACTTTATTTACTTGTATTATTTTATAATACAGGAGGAACGTAGTGGCACAGTGGTTAGAATGCAGTATTGCAAGCTAATTCTGTCCACTGCAAGGAGTTCGATCGTCATGGGCTGAAGGATGACTCAGCCTTCTATCCTTCCGAGTTTGATAAAATGAGAACCCAGATTGTTGGGGGCAATATGCTGACATAAACCATTCAGAGAGAGCTGTAAAGCACTATGGAGTGGTATATAAATCTAAGTGCTGTTAATATTTACATTCTATATTCCAGATTTATGAAAGTTGCCAAGAAGACTTGATAGGAGACATAGACAGATCTGTCTGTCTGTCTGTGTCTGTCTGCCCATCCATCTGTGTATCTATCAATCATCTGTCTATCTATCTACCTACCTACCTACCTATCTACCTACCTACCTATCTTTCTTTCTTCTATCTGATTTTAAGGCAGCTAAACCATCTTTACCAATACATAAACTATCCAAAGAACTTAATGTCATTACATGTAGATGCAAAAACAACTTACAGATATTAGAAACAACATCCAAATTAGATTTCTGGCTTTTATCATAGTTGGAAGGCAATAACAATGAAGTTATTAATTGCCACTTAGCCTTCTGACCATCGAGAGCTCATACTGAGCTATCTACCAAACCTTTCAATTCATGTTTTGTTTTTGGGAAAGATGTAAGGGTGCAGATGGATATACGAGGTCTCCAGAGGCAAATAGCGGGGTTGGTTACTGCTAATGGATGCTAGTTAGCATTCAGAATTACTCAAACTCTAACTAGCATTAATCAAACCAGTATTTAAGATTAACAAACCAGGTTGTAGATTCTGTGCTAAGCATTGTCCTTGACACTGTTCCCAGTCCATGTTCCTAGCATTAGCCATTTTTTGAGTGTTAACTAGAATCAATTATGTATTTTGCCATCAGTTTTCTTCAGTTTAAATTTTCTAATTGCGTTAAAAACTATAAAATGTACAAACTGTTTACTCTTCCAATGCATACTGATGGGAATGTTTCTAAAATTCTATATGAATGTAAATGTTTAATTTGGAGTAAGTCTTATATTGACATGATCATGAGTATGATTTACATGTACTTTCATCCATATAAGAATACATATTAAATTAGTGCTAACATCTTAGGAAGTAAATCAATTTGCCCAAGTCTTTCATAATGTTTAGCAAAAATCTTCTTTGATATGCAACAGTTTTATAATTATGTGGCAGGGAAGTGTGAATAATCCAAGTACCAAAACATATCCTCTTCATCCATTTTCTTTAAGTGCAATTATCACTGCAACAAGTTTCCAGTTTTAAGTTCCAAATTGCCTCTGTTCTTGAGACTTATACTTGCATGCAATGAAAAGCCATTTAAACATACTGTACTGCCAAAGTCTTTATACGGCAAGAGAATGCTTTGGCTGAACATTCTTAATCTTTGAATACGTTTTTAATAAGCTGTGTCTTTTTTAATTTTCTAGGTTAATGGGTCTTCAGTAATATCAGAGCACAAAAGAAAAGGAAGGGGGAAAAACAGTAGAGTACACTGGATACAAATGGAATAAATGGGATTAATGCAATAGCAAACAATATGCCTGTGTAACTACTCCAGAAGTATAAAATGAAAATTCAAAATGAAACAATGAATAATGGGCCTTTCTATTTATTTACTACTTTTCTCCCAAGCACACTATCTTGTAGACAACAAGAAACCAAACAATACAATCTCGTACCTTCAATAATACAGAAATGCTAAAGACAGAATAGGATAGGATAGGATAGGATAATATACTATATAATGTATGTATGTATGTATGTATGTATGTATGTATGTATGTATGTATGGATTCAATATCAGATACTCAGTTCAAGCTTAGTATCTTAGTAAATGTAAAGAAAAAGGTTTCCCCTGTCCAGTTGTATCTAACTCTAAAGGGCAGTGCTTTGTTTCTTAGCTGAGGGAGCCAGCATTGCCCAAAGATACTTTCCGTGGTCATGTGGCCAACCTGACTATATGCCAAGGGGCACGGATTACTTTCCCACCAAAGTGGTACCTATTTATCTACTTGCGTTTGCATGCTTTCAAGCTGCTAGGTTGGCAGGAATGGGAGCTCACCCCATCATGCAGTGTTTGGGCCTCAAACCTGGGCTGCCAGCTTTCCAGCTGATAAGCTCAGTTTCTTTAAGTGCTGAGCTATCACGCTTCTGTATCTCAGTAAAGCCAACTTACCTAATTTCCATAATATATCTTACTTGCTATGAATGTTTCTATATTTAACTAATCAATTGACTGAACTATTTAATGAATTACAGATGCAAAGTAACTCTGGTTATGTAGCAAGCGTTCACTTCAGTTTTTCCTTTGCTATATCTCCTTGGAAATCCTTCAGGTTTATTGCCCACAAAATTATCTGGAAAATATTTTGTAGTTGAAAGTTTACTGTGGAAGTTTCACTTCTAAGCCTCTCACCATTTGCGCCTTGAAAAATGGATTAGAAGGGCAGATTTTTTTTTTTGTAGGGACACAGTTTCCTAAGGGTTACATTCTATGGACTATGGAATTTCCCTTGCATATTAAAAGTCCTTGGGCATTCCTTCCCAGTTAATTAAGATTGCTTATCCCATCTTGGTAACCCCCATGAATACAATGTTCAGATATTAAAATTTACTTCCCTTCTCCATATCCACTTCAGGATATTATCTGGATGTTTAATTTTACCTACATGCCACTCGTTCAAACATTACACAGAAGTATGGACATCTAAAATTGGATTGGCAGATCTCCTTTGGGACAACTCTGTTATCTAGTTGCTGGTGTCTGTACCTGTTATGCAATTATGAATTAACTGTAAAGGAGCTGCTTTATTCACATCTCAAAGGAAATACTGACCTAGCTACCTACAGAGTAGTCTTCCCTTGAAAGAAAAAATCCTCTCTCTCTCTCTCTCTCTCTCTCTCTCTCTCTTTCTCTCTCTCTCACACACACAGCTATTTTCTTGTTGGATCCTCAATAATGCTTATCTTTGTGGATAAGCATCTGGACTGCACAAATTATCAAAAGATATCAAAAAATGGTGAAAAATAGATTAGACAAAGCATTCAGAAAGAACAAGGACTGCCACAACGTATGATCTATTAGGAGAGTGGTGGCAACTTTTCTAATAGTTGATATTGAGTGGAAATAAAAATTCATTCTGGGATACCATCAATTATTACCTTACAGTACTCTGTGGTGGAGCTATACACACAGCAGCACTGCACAGGCCCACTCTGGATGAATATTAAGGGAACACTGTCAAAGCAGTGCAATTTATGTTTATATGATTTCTACTCAACTTGGGGGGGGGGGGAATGTATGGTAGAATGTTTCCCGAATCCATCCTCCTGTTTCTTGGTCAGCTATGCTTCCTTTTCTCTGAAAACTGAGTATATGTATGGTCTATCACTACCTCAGGTTTCAGCAATTCTGACTATGTTTTTCTGATTGTCATTCTTACCATTAGGTTTTCACATTATATTCTTTCACTTACAGAGAACTGCTTCCTCTGTCAGCTGATTTTATAGTGGCTTGTTTGAGCTAATAAATGTTCAACTCCTTTATGAGCTGAAGGGGATGGCACTTAATGCTCCAGTCGTCTTTTTTTTTTCCTAGGCGCTGTTGACAAGCATGTACTTGCTGGTACATTTATATATGAGATTGTTTTCTGGAAGGAACACCAACATTCCACAAATATTCAGGTAATGATTTTGATCATACCATTCATTTTCTGTTTCTTAGGCACCAATAGTAGATGTCTTTTTCTTTCTTGGTTCTGTCACTACCCACTATCCAGAAGAGAGATGTTAGGGATTCCCTTAAACTAATCTGCCAAAGTCCTATAAGCTCTCTATCTTTCATCACTCAAAGATTTGTTTCAAGGAAACTAGCTGCTTTATATTCCTTCTATTGTCTCTGTGGCAGCCTCTGCCTGCTCAGCAGAAAGCAGTCACTTAATCACCCACAAAAGGTAATCAGCAATTCTCAAGACACATCCCTTGCAATCAGCAAATATTCAGAAGATTCCTCAGAACAGGCATAATTCTCTAGTCATGCCACTATGCTCTTTGTTCCTTTCTCTTGTTGAACTCCACTGCTAAATCTTATAATTGTGCTTGTTAACTGAAAGCTGACCACAAATATATTTTTTTCTTTTTCCCTTCCCTTCCTTTTCCATACCTTCTTCATTAACAAGCTGGTTCTTATGCTTCATCAATAGATATTTATTTAAGCAGGTATCATATTTTTAATGTGATGGGAAAAACAACAGCCATATGCTGTATTTAAATTAGTGATTTTAAGCAGTGTTCTAACTGCTATCCAAATGTATGCGGATCCTAACTCATTCAAGTGGAAATACTGCTAATAAATTTGATAGTAATGGTGATTATTTCAGTTTATATTTATATCCCAACTTTCTGTTCAGAGTACAGATAAATGAAAGTATCCTAAGAGACCCAACAAATACAATATATGTCTTCAATGCAGTAAGTAGGATTTGCAAAATTAATCAAGTTTGTTTTCAATTTCCTTATCTGCATATTTCATGAGCATGAACTACCCTGCAGTGGAGTTAATAGGAAGGTCTCTGAAGAACTTAGCATGGGATATTTAAAAAAGTGTTCCTTCTAGGGGGAAAAAACCCCTTTAAGATGCAGTTATAAACACAAAATGTTGGAAGCTGTGTATGAGATATTGTTATCACCCAGTTCTAGATTTGTATTTATTAATCTGCATGGAAGTATTTTTAAACAATAGGTTAATTATATGAATTAAGTTAAAAATCTTCTTTGTTAATGTTAAATTTAGCACTTTTAAGGTAAATTTAAATTATATGCAGTTAAGAAAGGTGGATGAAATGTATACACATGCAGCATAGCTAGGAACAAATGTTGTTTAAAACAACATTCATAGGAATAGAAACATGCATAGGGATACAAAGCAGCATTGATCAAAATCAATTTTGAAAATTACCAAAATTCAACATCTGAAATACTGCAAAAGAATCAGAATTTGACCTCTTACCAGGGACGTGATAAAATTTAACAAAAATTAGATATGTTCACTATATAAATTACCATTAGTGATTATTTTACGTGAGTTATTTTATCTCTAGTAAATAAAAGTGAATATTAAGTATTTTTCAAGATTCTACATTTCTTCTGATCAAGTACAGTTAACACAGGGATTATTTGAACCTTTAGAATGTCTCTGCAGACGTGTATTTTATTGTCTATTAGACAGTAGTCAATAGACTATTGTATATTGTCTAACACAGTTCATGCCCTACAAGATACAGTTTGGGTCTTTCAATAAATTCTACTAATAGCACTTGGCTCCGCTGATTTTTCTCTATTGTAATTTAGAAAGTAGGATTATTGCAGTTACTTTCACAGATGAGAGTTATGGAAATATCTCCTCAAAGTTTCACTACGCGATCACTTTCTTAGATTCTACCTTTCTGGGGTTTTTTTATTTGAATTCAAAATACTACAACAATTTCCAGATGTTTAAAACAGTGGTGGGTTTCTACTAGTTTGCCCCAGTTCGGGCGAACCGGTAGTGGGGCCGGCGGGATGCTCCACCTACCCACCCAGGTGTCATCACGGACACTCTGTACATGCGCAGAAGCGCCACGCATGAGCGAAGCAAGTGCATGTGCGCACCCAGTCCCAATTCCGAACCGGTAGCGAAGGTAAATGGAACCTACTACTAGTTTAAAAGTATTAAAATTATTAAAATTGCATGCACATAGGATTGACATTCTGGGAAGAGGTTTCTCTCTACAATTTATATGCATGAAAAATTATAATTCACACTTGCTATATTACTCTAAAATGTTGTGGAATTCTGCAAGTTGAATCAATTGGTTGTGGAATATTCACAGATACAGCATTATCTAACCAGATGAAACTTTCCTTAATTTAATTTTTACATTGTTTTACTACTGAATGGGAATTGTTTTTAATATATTATATGCCTTTACAGTTTAAGGTGCTTCTTGGATAGAAATATAAACTAAACAGATTAATGCAAAGAGTCTACAGCCACATTGTGACAATGGCACATATACTATATATATCCCTTTATTCTTACTGGTCCTCGAGAACAATCAATACTGGCATGGTGGAAGAGAAAAGTAAGAAAATAAATATATTGCATGAAACCCAAGATTACCAATGGACATTATAAGCAATCTCAAAATATGACAATGGAATTATCCAGTTCACTAGAAGTATTAATTAGAAAATATATTTCAGTTTGTCCAAGATATTAAAAAAAAGTTTGACAGATCAATTTACAAATCTCAATTTCACTGTACTGTAATTTAACAACTTTGGTTAGCTAAACCGAACCAAATAAAACCTCATAAATAATGCCTACAAAAGAAGGGAGTGTCAGAATGTTGGGTGCAACCACATAACTGAAGCCCTGTTTCTTTCTGTTTCATTACAAAGAGGTGACACTTCAATCATGCCATTGCCACACCAATTTTACTTTTTTAACCCAACGGACATCTTTGACATAGTCTGCCTTCTAGATACAAGGTCCCAAAGTATCCTGGAAGAAAGCAATGGAAATGCTTAAAAAGGCATTGACTTGTCTATGATGTAACCAGGGTCAAGCTGGCCTAGAGGAATCTTCGTGAGAATCAAGTAAATAGGCAGCAGTCCTTAGGACAAATGAGTTAATTGTATAAATAGGCAGTTTCAAGGTTAGGAAACATACAGCAAAGAGGCTACTGAAGCATGACAGGAAGAGGAGACAACATATTTGAACTGTTGGGGATATAAAGAGAGAATTTCCATACTTACTCTGACAGATGGCAAATCTATTTTTTTATGGCTTAATTCCAGTATATGATAAAGATTCTTAACTATTCATAGTGAACTGTGCCAGGTCCAAACCAAGCAAATAACCCAATCCGTGTCAAGCCGAGAATCCTAGAATTTATGCCGACTTTTACCAGTTAGACTCTTTGTTTACTTTGTAGTAATTTTTTTTTCAACATTACATTACAGTACACAATGGTGCCGACAGAGGAAGAAATAGAATAGTTTTATATACTATATATCAGTGATGGCTAACCTTTTTGCCGTCACGTGCCAAAAGCGGGGGGAGCGTGGGGGGTCGTGGATGTGTGTGCCCACATCCATAATTCAATGTTCCCTGCCCTCCCGCGCATGTGACCCCACACTTCCCCCTGCTTTTGGCACGCAATGGCCTGGTGGGCCTGGTAGGCCCGTTTTCTCCCCTCCCCAGGCTCCAGAGGCTTTCTAGGAGCCTGGGGAGGGCAAAAACAGCCTTCCCCATCCCCCTGGAGGCCTTCCGGAGGTCAGAAATAGCCAGTTTCCCGACTTCCGGTGGGACCGGAAGGCCTGAAAATCAATTGGCCAGTGCACGCATGTGCACTGGAGCTGAGCTAGGGCAACACTTGCGTGCCTACCAATATGGCTCCGTGTGCCACCTGTGGCACCCGTGCCATAGGTTCGCCATCACGGCTATATATGATATTTGATAGACATAGATAGATAAAGAAATTCTGTTCATAGAATGCAAAGGCCCTGAAGCACAGCAAGAAATATAATGGTTGAAGCCTCTGGAGATGATATCCTTGAATCATGACATCTAAAATAGGCACAGCAGATGTTGCAAATGATTAATCACTGTATCTTGAACATTGCTAAGTAAATAGGAAATATTTGTGGGGAGAAACATATAAGTTTAATCACCGGTAATGTAAATAAATTTCAGTTTCCTAAATGTGATGATTTAGCAGTAGAGTTCTTTCTCCCTTTAAATTAACACAGTTTTCTAGATGAGTCATATCAGTGGGAGTGAGCAACTTGTGAGGTTTTTGAAGAAGGCCTGCACCTGCATATCACTAAGCACCCTTGCTTAAAATGGGATGGTTTGAAAATCAATCTATTTCAACCAATAACTTGGTCTATATAGCAGTTTCAGTGCTGGGATGGGCAGCCCTAGCATCAGGCCACCTACAAACCATCATCAACTTCTCTGTAGTTTTCACTTATCCTCAGTTCAGCTCTACATCTTCTGCCATCAGTTCTACCCCTTGTCTAGTTGTGTAGGAAATACACTGGCACATTATTAACATTTCTCCCTAGGTAGACAGTTCTTTCTGTCTCATAGGGAAATGTTCTCCATAGGGAACACCCCCCCCCCAAAAAAAAACTATTTTGAGTGAAACTAGAGATTTGCATTTACAATAGGCAGAAAAAAACCTTTCTAAACCTTATTAAAATTCTTGCCATTCTTACATTCATCCCTGAATTAATTTGTCAGGATCTCTGAGCTTCTTTTGGGGATCATATTTTTCTACTCTCTGTCTGTCTCTGTCTCTGTCTCTGTCTCTGCTCTCTCTCCGTCTGTCTGTCTGTTTATCTTCCATCCATTATCTATCTATCTATCTATCTATCTATCTATCTATCTATCTATCTAT
>WNWU01000012.1:9533290-9552439 GCA_012654045.1 Ptyas mucosa | reverse complement strand
TATCTATCTATCTATCTATCTATCTATCTATCTATCTATCTATCTATCTATCATCTATCATCACCCTGCCTTCTGTTTTCTCCACACCAGTAATTTTGTGAGGTGGGTTGCACTTAAGAGAAAACACTGGCCCAAGTTCACCCAGCCAGCTCTTGTGCCTAAGGAAGGACTGGACATCACCTTTCACTATAATTAGATTAACTGGAAAGTCAATTCTCCTTTAGCCTTACCAGCTTTCCTCTTTGCTAATGATGTTTTAAGTCTAATGCTCTTCCCTTTCCCCAGTTTTATGGCAGATCAGATCTCCATAACAGCCATTTTATGATGCTACTTGAAACACTCTCGAACTTCAACTGGCTTCATCAGCACACAGAGGCTAAGGATATGTCAGTGGCATTCCAAAATAGCTAAAAGAAAAAATGAAAGGCTCCAAATAAAAAGGGAAGCTCAGTACTTTCGTATAATATCCTTGTGGCACAGTTTCAAAATGCTACAAGTTATTTGAAGCTTGCTTCACTAAAGGCACTTTGCAGTTGTCATTTTGTTTTCATGGAACTATATAAAGGTGATTTGGAATGCCTTTCCTACCTGGGGAAACATTTGAACTCAAGCATGTATTTAGCCACCTGTAAGTAAAAAAGGATTTCCATTATTTCTTTTAGACGATTGTTATTTAACTTGTACAAATTATTGTTTTGTGGTTTGCAATGCAAAGTGCATTTCCTATGCATGCCAGAATAAATTGTCGGGGAAGAGGCCAAAGGCCTTCATTCATATCTTCCCCAGTGCATTTTTTTAAAAAATCACACAGCATAGGCCACAATAATGTAAGTATATCTCAGTTAGGCCAACTAATTTAGTTATTGTGGAACAGAACCAAGGATGCAACAAGTAATATTTTCTTTTCATAGGAACTCATGATAGCAATCATTATAGACATTTAGTAGGCTTACAATGGTATTTCATACAGACTTACTGTAACTCTTAGTTTATCTCTTGTCAGCCCTTCGTGATAGGCCTGGACAGAAAACAAACTCCACAAGGCCTGTTGCCCTCTGTTGTTATACAGTATAATTGAATATTGAAAGCCTACCTTTCTCTTATACCAGGGCTCTCCAAACTTGGCAACTTTAAGATTGTGGCTGGCCGACTGAGGAATTCTGAGAGTTGAAGTCCATAAGTTTTAAAGTTGCCAAGTTTGGAGACTCCTGTCTTATACCAAAAAGAATCAAAGCAGGACAATCTTTCTCTCCCCTATTTTTCTTTAGGTGCATTTCTGACTTCCTCTCCAGCTACTTTCTTCACATCCTTGTTCTCTAAGATAATATTCTTTTGATTCAACTCTTATTACTTTAACCTTTCTTGTTTTCCACAATAACCTACCCAGTCCCCCATGTCTCTTTTTCTTGAACAACAAACTGATTTCTTACTTGCTGAATCCAAGAGATTCCGATTATAATGAAAATTAAAAACAACATGGTTACTACCAATAAGCGTGGGAGGGAAATAACACAAAGGCATACACTTGTAGAAAATAAAAAGAAGTTGGTAACAACAGACTAATTTTGTCTATTCAGTTTTATCTGATGCAAAATACATTGTTAGGGATAATTAGATTGCAAAGACAATCAAATTAATTAATTGCAATCAACGAGCTGTAATCAGAAACTAGCACTGCCCTATTATAGATAACACTTGACTTTGTTCGTAAAAATAAGGGATACCACTTTGTTTTGGAGAAAACCATTAGAGCATAGAGAATATTATATTATAGTCATCAAGACACAATTCTGGTGAACAAAATAAATAAACTTTTGCTGCCATAACAGATCTTGCAATATCAAACTGAAAAAAAGCAGTAGCAAAAATTCTTTCTGGAAATTAAGGCAACATTATTAATATTTATTGAAAGAATTTTAATCTATTTTCTAAACCAGAGCAGCATTCTCAACTTGAGTGCCCTCCATATGTAGCTCTGAATTCCATAACCACTAAGATCATTAGCTGAAAATCCTGCAGGTTGATACATACACATCTGTAGACCATCAAGGGTAAAGAAAGTAGGTTACCAAGTGAGGTTTAAAAATTATATATGCCTCCATACAATATGCTCTCAACATCCATAAGAAACCTTTTACAGATTCTTTTAGAGGATTATTATTGTCAGAAAGATTTCAGAAACTTCTGCAGTAAGTACAGAGTATGCTAGTTTGAACACTGGGCCCTATCTAACAAAATAAAATTCAATGTAGATAAAAATAAGGTTTTACACTTAGGCAAGAAAAATCAGCAATATAGGTACAGACTAGGTGAAACTTGCCAGTAACTATGAGAGGGATCTTGGAGCCTAGTGGGCAAGCACTTAAATATGAGCCAACAGAGTGTGGCAGCTCCCACAAAAGCCAATTCAACCCTAGGCTGCAATTAATATGGGGATAGAATCAAGATCATGTGAAGTGCTTGTATAGTTTTACAGAGCCTTAGTAAGACTACATTTGGAATACTGTATCCAGTTCTGGTCATAAGAAGATGTTTAGAATCTGGAAAGAATGCAGAGAAGAGCAACAAGAATGATTAGGGAGCTGGACGCTAAAATATATGAAGAATGATTACAGGAACTGACTATGTCTAGTCTAGAGAAAAGGAAGACTAGGGGAGACATGATAGCAGTATTCCAATATTTGAGGAGCTTCTATGAGAGGATCAAACTATTTTCCAAAAGGCAAGCCAAGAAACAATGGATGGAAACTAGCCAAGAAGAGAAGCAACCTAGAACTAAGGACAAATTTCCTAACAGGGAGAACAATCATCCAATGGAATAGCTTGCCTTCAAATGTTGTAGGTTTGAAGGCAAGCTATTTGAGGCTTTCAAAAAGCCTCCATCATTTGAGGCTTTCAAAAAGAGACTGGACAGCCATTTGTCTGAAATGGTATAGGGCCGTGATGGCGAACCTATGGCACGGGTGCCACAGGTGGCACGCGGAGCCATATCGGTGGGCACGCGAGCTCAGCTCCGACACGCATGCGTGTGCCAGCCAGCTGATTTTCGGGCTTTCTGGGCCCACCAGAAGTCAGGGAACACACTGTTTCTGGCCTCCAGACGGCCTCTTGGGAGGGTGGGGAAGGCCGTTTTTGCCCTCCCCAAACTCCTAGAAAGGCTCTGGAGCCTGGGGAGAGCAAAAAACGGGCCTACCGGGCCCACTGTGCCATCAGGTGCCAAAAGCGGGGGGGGGAGCATGGGGGGGTGAGGCGCATAGAATTATGGCTGTGGGCACGGGTGTGTGCGACCCTATCGCGCTCCCCCCACTTTTGGCACGCGATGGCAAAAAGGTTAGCCATCACTGGTATAGGGTCTCCTGTTTGAACAGAGGGTTGGACTAGAAAACCTCTTAGGTCCCTTGCAGTTCTGTTCCGTTCCATTCCGTTCCATTCCATTCCATTCCATTCCATTCCAGTTTTAAACACATACTATAAAATGCTAACTTGTCAACATATTTTTCCTGCTTGAAGTTATAAATAGCAATTGGTAGTAAGTGTGTTATATAATATAAAGTTAATCCAACATGAATAAAGAAAATATATACTCTTTGCAAGCCAAAAGTAATATACTAATATAATAATATGGATTAATAACTGTAGTTTTGTCATAACTATCTTCAAAGCATAGTGCTCAAAAATTCAGAAGCCTGATCACTTTTCAATCCCATATGAACTCATACTTTGCTTTGCATTTTTATGTACTCCAAAATGTAATTTATATTCAGTAAATCATTTAATAAGGTGAATCATCCCACAAAATGTGTATATTGATTGAAAGTAAGCTAAAAACAGGAGTAAATTTACTGAGTTGGTAAGTGAAATAGATTTACAGGATTTGAAATGTTGTGGATTTCTATTTTACATATCATAAAGCAAAAGGAGAAGGGCTCACATCCAGCCATAATGTTTATTTTATTATAGATTAATAGATAATATGAATTCTGTTAATTTTAAATAAAATAAACCATGGTTAGGTGTGATATTTAAAACCAACTAATTCAATATTTTCCTTACTTATTCTCTAGATGCTTGCATCTTACATTTACATTTATGTTTTATAATACCTTTCTGATTATTTTCAACATAAATTGAAGATAGCATGTTAACAGTTTTTTAGGAAGATAGTGTGAAATGCTGGACATTTTTAGAAATTAAGTGATCTTGGCATCAAAACTGTGAACTAGAAAGGTTTCCTGTGGATGTTGCCAATGTATGTTGCCTGCTGTCATCTGATCCATTTATGAAACTACTTATGGATTTACAGAAACCACAACAAAAAAAGAGAGACATTTTTAAAATAATCATTTTAAAATAATTAACCTAAAAATAAGCTTTAATTATATTTTTGAAAATATGTGCTCTTCCTCCTGATTATTCTATTTTGGTTATTTGTAGACCTGTAGTTTTAACCTTTTCAAACTTGGGAACCACATTTAGAAACTACTTCTTAATATTTTACAGATATATGCATAGAGATAGTCATGCCAAGACTTGTCAAGACCATAAACCACGGGAAGACGTGACCCATCAATTAAAATAAAGGTCAGTGTTGTTGGTTCTTTGTATTTTCCTCTCTGCTTCTTATAGGTGCAGCAAAAAAAATGTTTCTAACCAGAACTTCCTAGGTTATACAGAGAAATACAAACACATTGTAATACAAAATTACTTTCTTATCTGAGATATTTTCTCTCCCCAAAGTTTGCTTGTTTATTCCTCATTTATATATAGCCATACATCACACAGAACATGATTCTGGATGACGTACAATGAAAACAAATCATAAAACATACATTAAAACATTCCATTATAAGACATCAATCTTATTTAAAAAGGACTAGAAGAAGAGTATCTTTGGTGTTACCTACTCAACCCATAGCTATCTCAACCCATTTGTGTTTCCCTGAGATCCCCAAGCCTGTTGGCATAGCCACAGTTTCAGTTACTCCCAGGAGCTACCAAACATGGGCCATTCTCACCTCTGGGGAAATGATGAGCAAGTCCCATAGCAGAAATGGCCTGTCTCCTGAGTACTGCCAGATATAATTCCTGTTTCACATCAATCCCAAGGGGTAATATATAATTTACTCAAGCAAAAATGATGGCTGTGATTCCGTAGTGAATCAGTTTTTTAGCATGCTTGGAGATACATGCATGCATACATGCATGCATGCATGCACACACACAGATTTACATATTATATTTATTCATATTTACTATTTTTAATTTACTGTTTTTCAATGTGATAGCTCATAGCTCAATGTGCACACCTAACTAGATTGTTCCATTCTACATGACATTCTGCAAAAATCACTTTTATTGCAGTGCACATATTTCTAAGGTAAACATGGATGTGACTCCCTATTATTATTTTTAGAAAACTAATTTCTGGGCACTTCCTCCTCCTGGGTTCTGTCAGTTATGACAGGTCATTTTGCTCAGTCAAAGAAAGCAAAGTCTGAAATAGTTGATGGGACTAAAGTTTGAAAGAAGCCATCTTAAAAATTGTTATTGGTTGAGACAGGAATTGGCTGATTAGATGGTCATTCAAACCTAATATCTCAAGTTAAGAGAATGACTGGTCCAATCGTTCATGCCTAAGGTGGGACTAGAACTCACAGTCTCCTAGTTTCTACCTTGGAGCCTTAACCACTAGGCCCAATTAATAATATTTCCATTTATTTAAAGGTCATCATATAGTTTAAAAAAAATCTACAATTTCATTTGAAAAGTACTGATTGATTTAAAAATGATTATTCTGTTTTCTTGCAAAATCCCTGCTTTTCTTAATTTTTACACAGGGATGAAGAAAAGGAAGACATAATCTCTTTCTTCTAAAAGGAGGCATAGGTAACTGGACTTGATTAATGTGAAAATGTCCTCTGAATCTCTTAGTTGGAAGGTAGTATTCAAAATAAGGCTCTTTTCCAAACTATTACAATTAAGCAGGATTGTAGCCAAACATGCCCTCAAAATAAACTACTCAACCAGGAAAACTTCAAAACCAAGAACTGTTGCAATCAAATCCTTCAAATGATTAGGTTTCTATTTCTAATGTGCTCCAATAAAACGTAATTATTTTAAATTTAAGTTGGAACACAGTGGCAATTGATTTTAGGTTTCAGAGTTTTTTCAAGAGCAAAAGATACAGCTGCGTCCTCACCTTTACCTCCAGATGGCATGGTTGCTACATCATCAGAACCTGGCAAGCCTGTCCTTATTCCATTGTTAAAGGTGTGTCCATCTGCTGGTTGTAGCTGCCAATTTAGCCCAAGCATATGCATTGCTGCAAGACACAGAAAGCCAGGAAAAATAAACATACAAGGTATTTATTGTTGCGGTTGAGAGGGAAAAGGTAACCTTTTTAAATGGGCATCTCCTTTCAGACACAGAGACACCCCCACACATTTTATATTTCTTGAATTACTACACAAACAGTAAAAAACATTAGACAACACATATACATATGTGTACATTTCTTATTATAACATTAAAATTAATTGCATCTTCCTTAATTGTCTGCTAGGAAGAATTTATTCAGAACAATTATTATTTTTCTTTTGGTCTACCAAGATTGCAATATTATATTGTATATGCCAGTGATGGCTAATCTTTTTGCCATTGCGTGCCAAAAGTGGGGGGAGGGCGATAGGGTCGCACACACCCGTGCCCACATCCATAATTCTATGCGCCTCACCCCCCCATGCTCCCCCCCCCCGCTTTTGGCACCTGATGGCACGGTGGGCCCGGTAGGCCCGTTTTTTGCTCTCCCCAGGCTCTAGAGCCTTTCTAGGAGTTTGGGGAGGGCAAAAACGGCCTTCCCCACCCTCCCAAGAGGCCGTCTGGAGGCCAGAAACAGTGTGTTCCCTGACTTCTGGTGGGCCCAGAAAGCCCGAAAATCAGCTGGCTGGCACACGCATGCGTGTCGGAGCTGAGCTCGCGTGCCCACCGATATGGCTCCGCGTGCCACCTGTGGCACCCGTGCCATAGGTTTGCCATCACGGGTATATGCCTTGCTAGTGATCAGTTTCCCTAAGTGGATTTATTGTTGAATAAACAAGACCAGGCATATGCTAGAAAACAAAAGAGTTGCCTAGATTTAAACTTGTGAAGTGAACGATCTCTGTTTTTTATCATATCCAGAGTTAAATTTAACATATTTCAATAGCACTATGGAAAAATCTTTTGTCTTTTAACCAAAAGTTATTTCATGACAGTGTTGTTATGTTTATGGGGAGAAAATCAGGAAATCAGCTTATGTGAAAAATAGATGTGCCTATAACTCAATTGTTTTTAAGAGTAGAAAATAGTAAGTGGGACATACATTTTTTCAGTACTACTCTTGCATTTATTTTGTTCAATTATATTGTGTGTCCCATAGATTTTTGTAATCTTACAGTATTTTTAAGCCTTTTGAAAACACAATAAAGAGCTACTTTTACCTTTCTAAAAGAAGTGAGTAATGTGTTCTCTTGTATATTATTGCAGTTCACATACCTGCTGGTGTCTATTTTCTAGCAAAAGCAGGACTGTCTTTGGATATGGTGTGAATTGGCTCTAGAGTTAGGCACAAATTCTTCTGTGATAGCATATTTTTGTATACAACCTCCTCCTTGAAATGTTTGTGTGTGTGTGTAATTAGAATGTTGCACAATTTCAGAGGAGTGCCTATTAGATGAGATTGTTTAACAAAAGAAAATCAAAATTTATTAATATTCCTAAAATTGATCAACAAGAGAATCCTTAGATGTCCATATGACACTTCATATTTAGAACTGCCCTTGGTTTCAATTTAAATTGCAATTGCAATTTTTCTTCTCTTTTCTACTTAAAGTGATTTGTCTGGATTGCATTTTGCTTCTTTATTTACAATGTGTTTATTTAAATCCCAGAAAGCTGCTTATAGAAAACCACAAATGAGATTACTTATAACTTGTATATATATACATATATAAAGACAGATTTCATGGCAAAATCCCTATGATTGATAAACTTGAGCAGGGAATAAAAGATACATTCTGTAGTACTAAGATGATCATATTCTGGGCTGCAAAAAATTACTATGGAATTCCCTTGCTAAGTGCTCCTCTTCTGGCTTCTTTTATATGCAATCTTCTCCCAAACTGGATTGGTGTACCACCCATCTCTCTGTGTTGATATCAGGCTTGCACCGATTTTTACAATATAAGGTGAACCTTTGCTTCAGAGAATACTCTGGAGACAATTTTCCAGTGTTTTCCCCAGAGATAGAACGTGGGTTGTTTCCTATTGGTGAACTTCCTATCTTTCTGCTCTTCTGAGTTACTTCTCCCCCTGAAACCAAGGTACAACCAAGGCAAACAAATATGCCTTCGCAAAATCTTCTTTTGGTTGCTCAGTTGCTCTGAAGGCCGGCTGCTGCATAAATAGCTATTTTCTTTTCCTTTTACCACAAAATCTAAAGAAGGAACAGCGATGATATGAGTGAGATACCAGCTTGCTGTTATTTTTTTACACCCACTCACTGGCAAGCCAGAGGAGACAGCAGATATCATTTATGCTATTATTTTTATTTTATTATAGATGCTTTAATTCCTTTATATAAATAAAAATAATAAAAAGGTGGCATACCTAACATTCCTTCCTGCTCCTATTTTCCACACAATAATCCTCTGAGGTGATTTGGGCTGAGAGGGCGTGACTGGTGGTGATGAACCAGTGGTGGAGGTGGGAGGCTCTGCCCGGACACTTCTGCGCATGTGCAGAAGTGTCACGCGTGTGTGAACCAGTAGCAAACTAAATTGAAACCCACTACTGGGCATGACAGGCCCAAAGTCACCCAGCTGACTTACATGCCTCAGTCTCTTTGTTTCTAACCTGGTGCCTTAACCATTAGACCAAACTGGCTCAAATGAGCAAGGATGGATGAATAGCAGAATAATATTACAAGGGGAATGAAAAGTAAAAATGGTAACTGGGTGGAACAGCCCTCTGATATACTTAATGGCATAGCAGGAGCCAATAGTTGTAATATTTGCTCCCAGTTCTTTTCCCCATACTGCTACCTGTCTAGAAGGAAGCACCTAAATAGGAAAGAGGTGAGCCTGTGAAGTTGAGTAAGTCTCTCTGCATTAAAGCAATGTGTATACATACAGCCTGGATCCCTGAGAATTGCCTGATATTTTATGCTTGGAAACTCACAGAACTAAGAACTGACCCTCCAGGATATCAAAACCTACAGCTTGAGATTCAATGCCTCATTATTTAGATGCACAATTAAAGTCAGAATTCTTGTCTCTATTGTAATTAGATGGTCTTTGAATTGCTGACCCCCTGAACTGAGCTTGCAAGTACTTCACAAGAGCCATCATCACTTAAAATCATATTGTCGTCACTACTACCACTTTGTTATAATCAATTACATACTAAATAGTTTTTTATCAAAATTCACATTTATGTCTTGCAAGGGATCAAAAAATTGTGGACCGGAAAGCAGAAACAAAATGGGTTAATTTTTCAGAGGAGTGCCTCCAGTCTTTGATTTAAATGTAGCAGAGCTCACCAGTGAAATAAATTTGGGGGCCTCACCTTCAATGGTATTTATGCCTAAGTTCAGAAGGAACATGATTTATCATCACTGACAAGACCTTCTCAAGAGAGAACGGAATAGCAGGGTCATAGGGGTCAGGATAAAAGGCCAGCTAAGCACAGGGTAGTGAAACCGGTCCAGGCCTGACATCTTTACCTTCCATCCTGTCTAGGACAGTTAGTTGTTTTCAAAAATATGAATACCACAGTGGCAAAATGGCTATCTGATGAAATTTCCTAATAATGTTGGAGTAAATTAATCTGTCAATAAAAAGAGCTACTACCCCTGTGCTGGGAAGAAGTGGGGGAAATCAAATAGACCACAATGAAGATTGTCAAAGTGAATTTCATTTCAACAGCTCCTGCTGTTGAGTAGCCACGTAACTGTAGAGGCACTGAGCAATAATAAAGGGAGATCCTCGGGAAACAAGAGATCATGTCCTTTCACATAGAGAGGTCACTGGAGCTTTGTGGGGCATCACTAAACTGTTCTCACACAAAAGGGCCTGGTAAAGGATGAACAGCCAATCAATAAGTATTAAATGAAATATGTGGAGTGACATACACGTCTGCTTGTGTAAACAGACTAGCTAGCTACATGTTGTGTTGAGAGAGATGGTTACCAAGAGCTGATCCTCCCCCTCCCCCATCCTTTTAAGGATCAGCACTGTCAGCATATAACAAGAGCAGAAATTACACACTTATCATCTCAAAGGAAAAGTGATAAATCTGTCATTGTCCAAGTGCTTCAGCAGATACTAGATTTTTTATTTTTATGGGTAACAAAATGAAGCAGTTCAATCAAATCTGTATTTCGATTATAGACAAACATAAAATACAATGTGGAAAAATTACATCAACTTCAGCAATGGCATTGAAACACATAAGGCCTATAAAGTAATTAAAAACTAGGACTGCAAATAGAATATATAATGTTAAAATAGTAAAGTGTCACCATAAAAATTAATACCAAGACTATGGACTAAAAGCATGGGGGAGGGGCTGCTCTGAAGGCCACCAAAAGGATGTAAGAAAGATAAATATAGAAAGAAGGCCTCTTGGTAAGTTGTATAACAAAACAGTTTAACATGAAGGGTTCAAAACATCTTTCTAAAAAGAACTAATGAGGCACCAAAGGGAAAAAACATAATTGGAGTTATAAGTAACTGCAGACTATATAAAGAATGTTTTAATGGTGAAAATGATGCTCAATATATTGCTGCTAAATGGCTAAAAATTATTTTCTTAAGCATTAGGACGGAAGTAAATGAATGCTGTTATTTTTCAAACTTTTTTTGCTGTTTAATAAAACTGACCAGGGATCAGTTTTGGAGTCTGGAAGCTAACTAGTAAAATCGGTCTTGACTGTTTGACCTATAAATCCTGACATCTGTTCAGAAGTCGCTTCTCTTGGCTGTCTCTGAAGACTCAAGGACCTTTAAGCATCAGCAGATTCCTTTAGTATATTCACCAGTCTGCATGCCTTCTGAATAGCTTTGGGATGCTTTTATATCACTGTGCAACATACATAGCTTTGCCCTATTAATCTAGTTCCCAACCGTGCAACTGTTTGGATGCTTGGAGCCACCCAAAAGGTCTACAGAATCAAATGTCTGAAAGATTTTGTCATAAACATCTTTTTGCCTTAGACTGATTTTTTTTGTGGGCTTCCGAACCAATTGTGACAAACCTTAGACTTTATGACACAGATGATAGTGGTTAAATAGTAATTATATGACAGTATAGTTATATGTAATGTTAGTAAAAGGAGTTTGGTATCAGTACACAGAGAGGTTGTCAATCTAAAGGAAGCCTTATAGTCCATGTCTACATTTAAAAACGAAACATTAGAACTAATTATGATGACTTGAACTATAAAGAGAATGCAAGGAAGGCTGCAAATATATACAGACTTAGAAGTAAATTATGTTTAAGTATGGGACATTGTTCTCATTGCAAATTGTTTTACTATGTATTTTATGTCATACTAAGTTTACCTTATATTAAAACACATCAGTGTTCCTTTGTGCTGATAAATTTAAAATGAATTTTGCTTGATGTTCAGTCTCAATTTTCAAAGCATCAGGTAGGGATAGATAAAAGGCAATGGGAAAAAGAATCCTTTCCATTTGACTCTCATTTGTCTATTACTATCTCTCACAAATGAAAGCAAATATACATGTCCCAGGATAATATTTCAAGGAGACAAGAGATATATGGTTCCAAACTTTCGGATTCATAATGAAGGCCATCCCCAGGGAATTTTTCTCTACTTGAATATGTGCTTTGGGCTAATCTATGAATCATATTTATGTGGTGCCTTCCTACCCGAAGGAAGGTCCAGTACTCTTCAACATCTTATCAATGATTTGGATGAGGGGATAGATGGGGAACTCATCAAATTTGCAGATGATACCAAGCTGGCAGGAATAGCCAACACTGAAGAAGATAGGCTTAAGATACCAAAGGATATCGACAGACTTGAACATTGGGAGCTATCTAACAAAATGAAATTCAGTGGTGAAAAAAAATAAAGTTCTACATTTAGGCAAGAAAAACCAAATGCCCAGATATAATATAGGTATATACTATATAGTTATAGTATCTGGTTCAATAGTAGTAACTGTGAGAGGGATCTTGAAGTCCTAGTGAATAATCTCATAAATATAAGCCAGCAGTGTGCTGAAGCTGCCAAAAAAGCCAACACACAAGCTATTCTCCAAAACAATGAATGGAAACTAATCAAGGGGAGAAAAAACCTAGAACTAAGATGAAATTTCCTGACAGTTAGGACAATTAATCAGGGGTAACCGGAAGCATTGCAACGATACTGGCTGGGAAATAGTAACGCTCTGATGGGCTTCGTGAAAACCCAGCCAGACAAACCGCTGTTGGGGGGGTCTTCAGACTGGAACTGTCTTGGAGGGACGGGGGAGAGAGAGAGGCATCTTAAAAGACCAAAGAGGAGCAGGCAAGCTCCTCGGAAGGTCGGAGACAGCTCTTTGACCTGACGGTGGGGGAGGCAGCCATTATGTCCGCTACAAGCTGGGGCAACCAGATTAAGATGTGAGCAGGAGTGGAGAATGAACAGAGTATTGTTACCAGGTGAGTAATTGGCCAACTCACAGGTAAGAAGAAAATACTTTTAAAAGCTTGAAAGAAGTCCCAACGATTAATTAGTGGCTAATTGGCACTCAGGAAATTAAGCAAAGGAAAAAAAGGAATTTTAAAACTAAAACTAAAGCCTTAAAAGGAACCTTTCACCGAAAGTTAAAACTGGATTTGGATGAAATTAAAACAGGACAATAAAAAAGGAGATAGAGAAGTATTATTTAAACAACAAAAGGATTTAATTCGGAGAAGAGGAAATAATCATTTTTGTGGAATTACAAATGGATATTTTGTGGCTGGAGGATTTGTGAATTGGAGAGAGACATCTGCTGGTGGAAAGAAAGTATTGTACTATACGTGAGAAAGTTTTGAAAGTACTGTAGGAGTGTTTTGTTTAAATAACTAGAATGTGATTGCAAGAGGAGCAGCGAGAACAAAGGCTAAAATTGGAATGGCTCAAATGAACTTTTGAATTGGACACTATCTGGAAAGAAAAAAAAGAAAAAAGAGAACTACATGGACTTTGAATTTGAATTATATGCAAAGAAATAACAAACTTAAAAATCCTTGCATTTTAAATTGATAACATGGAGAGTTGGGAAGGAAATAAATGAAAATAAAGATACAGATTATTACAGTGACAGAATAAAAAAGATGATTACACTGGGATTAACATTGACAGAATAAAAAAGACAATTACACTGGGATTAACAGTGACAGAATAAAAAAGATGATTACACTGGGATTAACAGTGATAGAATAAAAAAGATGATTACACTGGGATTAATAGTGATAGAATAAAAATGGATAAGGGGAATACATCTCAGAAAGGAACAGAAGAGAAAAAAAGGGGGAAGAAAAAGGAGGAGAAGAAGGCAAGGGAATGGGAGAAAGGAAGGAAAGTATCAAGAAATGGAATTGTGAAGAAATTAAAAGAAAATAGTTAGGTGATAGTAAAAAGGAATTTAAAAGATGAATATGCTAATTGAAGAGAAGGATGTTAACTCTAGAAATTATACGTAAAAAGCAATTTAGAAGGAAGATACGGATTATTGTAAAAGGGATATAAGTAAAGATAAAATGAAATGTGAGTAAGTAAAAAAGAAGAAATACACTATTTAATGTAAAATAGATCAGTAGATGCAATGTGACAGACAAAATGGATTATATATTTTGTTGTTGGAAGATGTACAAATTCGAGAGAAATAATAGTAACAAAAGAATTAATTGAAATTAAGGGGGGAAATTGAAATGTAAAATTGAATAAAATGGAAATGTTAATAAATGATGCAAGTAAGAATAAAACAATACATGTAAGAAATAAAATAGAAAAAAGATATTGTTAAGGGTTGGAAGGTTATACTAGCAATTATTGTTAATAATTAAAAGATAAGGGGAATTTTGAGAAAATAAATGAAAGAAAAGTTGGGGTTGTCTGGAAACCATAGTGGAAAATAGAAAAATGAAAATAAATACAGCAATAGAGAGAGACGAAAGAGGAGTAGAGGGATGGAAGGGAGGAAGGAGGAGAGAGAGGAATTGGAAGAAAGGAAAGAGGGGAGGGCGGAAGGGAGAGGAAATAAGAGTAGGAGAGAGGGTTAGAAAGGGAGAAAGAGAGGGAGAGAGGGAGAAAGGCAAGGGAAGTAGAGAAAGAGTAGGAGAAGAGGGAAGAAGAAAGTAGAAAGTAGAAAGGAAAGAAGGGAGGGAGATGGAAGAGATTGAGAAGAAAGATTGCTGTACAATAAAAAAGATGAAATGGAAGACAGGCAACCCCGAACATGCATAAATGCACTAGGATAAAGAATGAGTTAATAAAAAATAAAAGAGTTAAAACAGAAAAATTAGAATGTAAGGGCGAATAAAGATGTTGTTTATATAAATAAGCATAGAAATTTTAAGACACAATCAAAAAATGGAAAAAGGAAATTTTGGCAAAAATTGTAACTGAGTAAAATGTATTTGAATATGTTAAATTGTATAAGTTATGATATGGCCAATACTCTGTTCATAAAATATGTGGGTGAAAATGGGAGGGGGGGGATCAATAAAACTTGATTAAAAAAAAAGAACAATTAATCAGTGAAACAACTTGCTTCCAGAAGTTGTGAATGATCCAACACTGGAAGTTTTTAAGAAGTGATTGGATAACCATTTGTCTGAAATGCTGTAGGTTTCCTGCCTGAGCAGGGGGTTGGACTAGAATACCTCCAATGTCCCTTCCAACTCTCTTGTTCTATTCTGTTATGTTCTATTGATTGATTGATGTTTTGATGGCTGGAGATTGGCTATTGTTTCCTTGTGCTGCCAAGTCCTTGCTCCTAAGTGCTTGATAAGCTAGTGGTAAATCACCACATAAATATGACTCATGAAATAGCCCAAATATTCAGAATAAAGAGAAATTCCCTGAGCATCAGCTCCAGCATTAATCTAAAAGTTCAGAAGAGTAAAGCTCTGGTCCTGATGACCAACCAGGATTGGATCTTATTACTATCTCTATCACCAGGTATCTATCACCAGGTAGGGAGAACAGAAGAACATTACTTCTTCCTTCAATATATCCATGATGAAGTCATTAGATAAATGAAACACCTAATGAGAACAGTGAAAAAAAGAAAAGTCCAAATTCTAACCAATCCTATGTATTTTTTTAAAAAAAGTTGGATTCTCGTTTCTTAAACACATAAGCAGAAATGGAAACTAGGAACAGAAGCCATCTGGTAATTTGCAATTTAATTTTGCAAAATAGAAGAGATTTGTAGATAATAAATGGAAAAACTGAATTAAAAAATAGGTGTTTTATTTATTCTTTTTTTCCATCAAGCCTTATAATGTGAATGGAAGGAAGGAATTTTCAAAGCAGTACATAACTTACACACCCATAAATCTTATTAGTAGTAATGGAACTTCTCTATCACCCACACAGTGCTTTAATAATGTAGCCATCCATGTCCAATTCCAGTCTTTTTTGCTTGCAAAATACTTGAAGAGGTTACAAACACTTGGAATTATATAGCAGTTTTAAAAAAAACCCCATACAATCCGGTTTCACCAACAGAGAGCATGCTTAAAAAGAGATGGAACAATAGTAACAACCTGTATTATCATTACTACTCGATCTAGTGCTTGACAGCAAGGAGACCAAACTTCTGTTTTATTCTTTTTTTGTATTTCTTCCCTTCAGTCCTCCTTGCAAAAATGTTTTGATTTTGTGCCACTTCTCCAATGCAATTTTTGACAGAAGAATGATAACAGCCCTGCATGCTGCATTCAGAATTTGATACTTTATGACAAAGCTGTGCAAAAGAAGCATAAAGCAGTGGCACAATTCATCCATTCTCATGACAGTCCTTAGATTGTACAGAGAGAAGAAAATTGGAACAAGACTCATCAGTTCCTGAAATCATACACAATGAGGCTGCTTCTGTGGCATCCTTAAGATTCAAGAAACAACTTTCTTTGCCAAGAGATACCTTGGGCTACAAGACTTGAATAGAGAAGAAGAGTTTGCCCTTTACATAGGCAAATATATTAAAAATATAGCCCACAATCCAATTACTCAAAAGTACAGCTGGTCTTTGACTTATAGCAATTCATTTAGAGACCATTCAAAGTTACAACGGCAGAGAAAAAAAGTGACTTATGATCATTTTTTACACTTACGACCATTGCAACATCCCATGGTCATGTGATCAAAATTCATACCCTTGGCAACTGATTCATATTTATGATGGTTGTAGTATCCAGGGGGTCACATTATCACCTTTTGCGACCTTCTAGGCAAAGTCAATGGGGAAACCAAATACACTTAACAATTATGTTATAACTGCAGTGATTCACTTAACAACTGTGGCAGGAAAGGTTGTAAAATTGTAGATGTTTCACTTAACAACAGAAATGCTGGGCTCAATTACGGTCATAAGTCGAGGACTACCTGTATTTTCGGGACTACCAGTGCCATGTTCAGCAAACAGTATAGTGTCAGGTAATATTTTTTAACAGCTGCCAATTTGATATTTTAACTTATATTTTGTATTTTAACTTCATGGCATCAATTGAACTCCAGGTAATAATTTATGGGTAGTGGGGAAAGTAAGATGAGTAAAAAAAAAAAAAATCAAAAAGGGGTGGTCACCAACCCAATGTTTCTTCAGTCATTATGAAACAAATCAACGTAATTAAATTCTGCTTTGAATAGAAACCCTGAAGGTAGAATTAACCCCTAATTTACCCTTTTTTCTCTATGTAAACATAGAGCCAGCTTTCAGAGCAATAGCAGTGGTACAGCCTAACCCCCCACAAAATTCTCTAACATTCAGCCTTTCCTCCTACTTGCCATCTATTAAATAAGAAGCCAGACTCTTGCACTCCTATTGCTAGACAAAACTGTAGCTGCAGAGAAGGTGAGATTAAAATGCACCTAAAGAGCAGGAGAAACAGCTATACTTTTACTTGACAGTTTCTCTGACTGTTCTCAGCAGGACTGAAATTGGCTAGGAAGCAGAGAAAGTGCAGAATTGTAAAAGAGATATTTTAGGGAAACATTGGAGAAATATCTAAGATAGTATACCTTTACTGGAAGTGCATTTGTGCCCAAGATAAATTGGAACTATTGTAGCATGCTCAAGACAGGATTAAACATTAGCCTAAGTATGTGGTAAAACAGTGTTCCTGCTGTTGTGTAATTATCTGAGAGAAGTTCTGGGTGGAAAATGGAATATCTCTGCCCTCTGCCAACTTTTTTTAAAGCTTACATACTTGGAAATATAGTGGTTATTTTATTGTTTCAAGAGAGGAGCCATAGCCAATGTTCCCATTTCAGGAAGTTTAAAATGTGTGAGAAATGAAATAATTAAATTGGTTCTAGGAATTAAAATTAATAAATTAAGGGTCAATATTCCTTCTATGCTTTTGTTTGGTATAGACATAGTAATGACCACTTGAGTGCCAGAGTGCCAGCATTTGAAATATATTGATTATATATACATGCCTAATCCGGTCTAAACATCTGACTGATTGTGTGACCAACAATTATTCTTTAGAGTTAACAAAAATAAATGGAATTGAAGAATACACATACATGCACACACATTATTGTCCCATCTTTCCTTTGGAAGCAGAGGCAATGCACATGATGGAAGATTTTCCAAATTTTGTTTTTATAGTAACAATCAAAGAACAGATGTAATTACCGGTAAGTTTTTGTCTCAATACCTAGAAGGTAATAAAGATTTGGATAGAGTGACTAAGACAAGAGTGGCTGCTGCTCCAAAAACCAACACATCCAAGTTCAATTTCATCTTTAGTCCAGGATAGTGTTGTTCCTTCCCTTATGTAGAATAGGTCTGTAATCTGGCAATCCTCCTGAACTCATAGTTACTGCTGGAAGGGCAGGAGGAGATTGTGATCAGGAAGCTCTGTTGACAGTCATTCATATTTTGGCCACATTGCATTTGGATTATTGTAACTCAGTAAGAGAATACTGTTTTTGAAGATCATTTGGAAGCTACAACTGGTCAGGGATGCAAATAACGATAGGCATGCTGCAATTCTCCTATGCTAACACAATTGCTTTGGGAATGACACTGGTTTTTTGTTGGTTTCTGAATGTAATTTAAGATGCTGATTATTTTAGGATCTGGGGTGGGGCTGCGATGGCTCCAAACACCTAGGGTATGTTGTTATCAGGGACTCTTAAGTGACAGCCTTCTCTGTAGTTACCATTTTATACTAGCAATTGTTCTAAAAAGTAAACAAGTCCTGGCTATTCAGGAAGGCTGCCCAGATAAGTGAAAACTGGGTTGTGTTGAAATTATAGTGCCAGGCAATTATTGAATATTATAAATATGACTGTATAATTTAATGTTGCACTATTAGTAAACATTTGTATTATTTATTTCATTGTATTTATTCATTCTATTATGTAATGAGGAGTTAAAGCAGCTCAGGCTCATTTTTGACTGGAGCAGCATTTAAGCTTTAGCAAATTAAATCAATCAATTAATCGATCGATCCATAAACAGTTCTGTGAAGTCCCAATCATCTTGGAATAGGTCATCCAGTAAGATGCAGGATCAGACAGAGGCTTGCCTTCAGAAATTGTGTATGCTCCATCAAATGGTGTTTAAGAAGAGATTGGACAGCCATTTGTGTGAAATGGGGTTGGACTAGAAGATCTCCAAAGTCCCTTCCAACTCTGTTATGCTGAACTTCCAGTTCTAGCCTTCTTAATATATCCAGTGTGTTCAATTACATTATCTGAAAAGTGTGAGATTTGCTAGGCAGTAAAATAAATTGAATCAGACACTTGGCATCTGATGAAGTGAGCTGCAGCTCACAAAAAATGCATGCCTTTTAATAACATTTGTTAGTCAGAAAAGGTGTACTGTGTGTGTTAGATCAGGCGCAGGAAAGAAGACAAGACCAGCGGGGTCTGTT
>WNWU01000012.1:9506970-9530236 GCA_012654045.1 Ptyas mucosa | reverse complement strand
CAGAATGTTCTAGATTTCTATAGAAAATTCTGTTTCCACAATGGTAATTAACATAGGAATTTCTTTAATCAATCTTAACTTTTCCAATTTGTTGTAGAAATAGTGAGCGGTTAACTGAAGTCAAGGAAATGGTTGCAGATTCGTCTTTGTTCATTGTAAAAAAAATATCTACAGTAGTGACCAAAATCGTGGAAACCTTTTGGGAAAAGTGTATTTTTGAGGTTTGATGGCTAATAACACCACTTTTTTTTGGAGTTTCAAGATAATCATATTCTCCTGCTGGAATGGCCTGGGAATAGCCCAGACCTTAACCCAATCGAAAATCTATGGAGCCGACTACAGAAACTTGTTAATCAGAAGTGACCCAGCAATAAAACCCAATTAATAGAAGCAATCATTCAATCTTGGTTTCACATTATAACAGCTGTAGAACTAAAAGACTTGGTTCACTCCATGGGAAGACGTTGTAAGGCCGTAATTCATGCTAAAAGTTACCCAACTAAGTATTAACTGACGTGATAATTTTTGTATATTTTTTCTACATGTTTCACTTTTCTTCTTTATACTGTAAGTGCTATTCTAATAGCAAATCCTTCATAAAAGTTATTGCATTACATTCTTGATTAAATTATCTTTCCATTAGTATATAATTTTATGGTACTACTAAAAAAAAGTGATGTTATTAGCTAATTTTAGAAAACACACTTTTTTCAAAAGGTTTCCCAATTTTGGTCACTACTGTATCATGATCATATCCCCAAATTTCTTCTTCTAGTTATACAAGGCTATTCTTTATTGAACATATGATCTTGCCCAATTGAGAGAGTGATTTGGATCTTATTGGGCATTCCAGCAATTCAGTTGTAGGGAATGAGTTAAATATAACAAGTTTGCAGTTCTGAGTCTAAAAGAACAGAGAAACACATGCCTCCAATTAATTTATACAGGAAAATGATTAGATTTCTCTGCATATTCAGACAGATGGCAAAGGAATATGAATAAAACATTTCATTTCGTTGCAAACAGCAAGTCCCTGCCACCAACTCACTAAGAATGGACATCAAAAATCTTGAAATCTCTGTGCAAAATTATCTAGAATGAGGAAGTTTAAATAGTAAATAAAAATAATCAAACAGTAAAAAATAAAAATAAAATTTAAAAATTGCCAGGTAAGAATTGGTTAAGCAATCACCTCCTGTCCTGATAGACTTTTTCTAATTTATATTTCTGATAGTTCTATTTGCTTAGAAAAGGGCTGCTGTCATAGTCTGGGTTAAAATTAACCATGGCTAGCCATGATGTGCGAACCTAGTGACTATAAGAAAATTCCATCTTGAGAAAAAAGGTCACACTTTCAGATATAATCATAAAAAGTGTTTTCTCTAAATATATAAGCAAAAGCCCAGGAGAGCCAAGTAACAAAAGGTTTATACTATTTTCCCACCTCTATTTATATACTCATTGTTCAGTGCTGTTGCAGCTTATGTGTCTGTTGGTGCTAGACTATTAAAGCATGATATGAGAATAGCTATTCTGGAATTTCTGCACAGCTATACATGTCAGTAGGAATACAGTCGAAAAAAAATCAGATCAGTGTGTACACATAGAAACGCACACTGCAATAGAACATTACAGTTTTTCAATAAAAGAGGCATGTCAAATAATTGCTCAACTAGTACTCACAACAATTTTTTTTTTAAATAGTGTGCTGCATTTGGGATATGAAGGGGGAAATCCAGAGAATGTAGCAGATTGGCAATCACATTATGTGCACACTGAATTAGCAAAACATTACAGAAACAACAGGAACAAAAATCTGTAGCGTAGATTTAGCCACTGTGCTTACAGGTCTCCAGTCTATACAATTACATTTTCAAGGATGGGAAACCTATGGCTTTCTAAATGTTGATTAAATATAAATTCCTACTCATCATTGGCATAATAGCTGGAACTGCTGGGAATTATAATTCAGGAACATCTGGAGGGCAAAAACACCCCATACTAGCTTTAGACACCAAACTGAGTCTTATAGATAACTTTTTTTTTTTAAACAATCCTTAAATTGAACAACAGAACTTCATAGCATTAAATCAACTAATACTGCAGACCAGATACATATAAGATGGTTTTGGGTGTCACTACATCTTTAACCCCTGGAGTACCTGTCTCTCGAGTGTAAACGGGAGTGTACTATTTCAAAGGAAAACAATTTACTTAAATGTATAATTTTGAATGCTGGAATACTATTTAGAGTAACTACCGCTATTATAAAAATCATGGTTTCCTTTTGCTTTCCATTTGTTAGCATTAATCACAAACAGCATGGCTCCAACTTTAATTTCAATCACAGCATCTATTTCTCTCAGGGAAAAAAAATAAAGTTCTTATTAAAACATTTAACTTAGGAGCCAGTGTTTCTCATAATAAGGTAGAAGCCTTTTAAAGGGAAAATCATTATATTATGAAGTTTACAGCACATCACTTGCGAATTTTGCATCATGTTATTTTTTAATTAATGTAGCAATGCCTGAAGACTTGTGTGATTTTGAATTTTAATAAATGAAAGTCAGAAAAATAAAATAATGCAGCATACAAATTTATCTGGCAGAGATTCTTCATAATATTATGATTTTATATAATGCTAGAGAATATAACTCCATAACTCTATGTGATATCAAAAAACTTGTGATTTAAAGAACTTACTTTCTCAGTAAGTAAGAATTAATTATCTGATGCCTGGAGGAACCTGGTATGATGGAGTAGAACATGGAAAGCAAGTAAATAAATTTAGAATAGAAGTGGAAGGTTAATGGTGGCTTGTAGCACTGAATATTTTGGGACATAGATTAAACCAAAATAGAATCTGGTAAAGCTATTCAAATCATATTATAGATCTACAAATAAAGATGGAAAGCATCTTCTACAATATTTTCAATAACTTAAAGAAATGTCATTATATAAATCAAAGAAAAGTTGAGTTCTGCATAATGCCTTTTAATTTCACAGATGAAGTTTGGGACATTTATATTATTGGATGCCATCAAACTGACAGATACAATAGAAATCCAAGATCTTGAATTAAGATGGAACAGATTACTATTAGATTTTTATTCTCTCTGTCAACGTCATGAATATGGCTAATACTCTTTTCTCCTCCTAAGGGAGGCCTACAACTCAGTCTTCTGGGTTCAGCCAGGACTGGCTCTAGATTAGAATACTGCAATACAGTTAATCAAAAGTGATGCACACATAGAACAAAAGGTTATAGAAAAGCTAGGCTAATGCTCTTAGCAGATGGAGTTTTAACTGCTAATTAGTCTATATCAGATGACTTTAAGAATACCACCTGTATATATTAAACCTCATATTCAAGACTGTCTTGACTTTCTGCTCATTTTAAATCTACATCTCGCAAAGTTGCTGGGAAATAATGTTATAAATTACAAAACTAATTCCAAACCTTTAAATTAATTTTTATAAGTATAACACTACATTCACATATTTTTCACTATCATCCTGTCTGACCACACAAAGTTTCAACAATGTGGGGCAGATATCAGTGAATAATTCTTCAGGCTTCAATACGATCTAATCCATGCACGTATTTTATTAAACTGAGGGGGGGAAAAGCCAAGTTATTCATGAAGCCAAGAAATAAATGTGAGCCGCATACTAAAATTATTTGAATAATCTGAAACAACAACAACAAATCTTTGTCAAAATTTTTACACATGGATACAAAACCAGGAAACATCCTAGATTTGAGGAGCACATCCTGGCCAGTCAGTGAAAGCAATGCAGCAATGGGAAGCTTACATCAGCCAGTGTGTGAAAAAAAATTGTCCACGGCCAGTCACTTTCACCAGTACGAGTGTTCAAAGGGGTTATCATATCTACATTCGAACAATTCAGATTACTACTAGATGGAAGCCAGGAATTTGAGTTTCCTGTATTATTATTCTGTCACCATGGCTATTGAGCCATAGTGGCGCAGTAGCTCAAGGTTGACTCAGCCTTTCATCCTTCTGAGGTGGGTAAAATGAGGACCCAAATTATTGGGGACAATATGCTGACTTTGTAAACCGCTTAGAGAGGATTGTAAGGTCCTATGAAGCAGTATATAAGTCTAAGTGCTATTGCTATCAGGTAGTGAATGTACAAACTTCTGCACCTCAGAAATAGCTCTGACTTGAATATCTGACAAAGAGCAAGCAATAGCACAAGCAATAGCAGAATGGAAAGCAATAGCTTTTTAGGTTCTTCAGATGCTAATATTTTCTTTAATTTTTTATGTTTGGTGAAATGGGAGATGGTGATGGAAGAGAATATCTACTCCTTTCTTCATTTTTAAACCAATACAGGGTCCATTTATCAGTAATCATGCATTAATTAGATTCTACCTGGAAATAATTTTACATACAAAATAAGAGAATAATATAAAATAAAAAGTATTTCAAATTACTAAATGTTGTATCATTACAAAGAAGACTTTCCAAATAATAACTTCCAAGTTTCTTTTTTTGGGGGGAGGTGTTAAAGTTTGCTTGGAATACTTAGGAAATCAAGTTATGAATTAACAATAATATGTCAGGTTATGCAAATAAATGTGTTTCTGTTTTTAATTTTGGAAACCTGTTTACCTTAAGCAGATAATATCCGGGACATTAGTGAGAGTAGCAGGGAGCAATCTCAACAATCTGCATCCTAGTAAAAGGGTAGATTATTATTTTGTATGTCCATTATGGCAACAATTTTCTGAGAATTCTCATTACACATTATTAAAATTTCAAATTCTAAAACGGCCAGACACTGTTGCTCTGTATTATATCTTTTAATGGGAACTGTGTTGTCATTGTTCACTTTTGATGCTGACTGTGATATTCAATTAGATCAATTTAGTCTTTTCACATCTAAGAAATAGATGCCGGATATTTCACTATATTTCCTGGTCAGTCTAATGAATGTTTATTTATCACAAAATATATTATTTATTCATTACTGTCAAGTGAAAAATTAATTATTTATCAAAATAGTTTACAGACTAAAATGCAGTATGCCACTTTTGGATTTACTATTGCAAATTACACACCATTTTTTTTTTGAACCTCGAACTGTAACTAAATATGTTGAGCTTAAACAAAATCAATTTGTTTAAGAAAATTATTCTGCAGTATAAACATGACATGCAATAATTACTTATTTTTATAATTACATCCCTGGTGTGGAAAAACAGACCTTGGCAAATGACTTTCTTCTATGTTAAATGAAGAATATTAGATTCCTCTGGTGGTGTTTTAATTGAACAACATATGGAGACTTGAATATATAGTATCATAGAAATACTAAGATATCAGTTTGTAGTTACTTTTATCTCTAATTTTTTTCTAATGGCTCTTTGTTATATCTAAAGCAAATAAAAACATGTTTTAAAAATCAGTTAAATGTTGTAAAAAGTTGTAAAAATCCGAAAGGGTCATGGACCAGATCATTTTCCAGTTCTAATGAAAAAGACAAAATTCCATGTTTCTACAGATTGGTACAAAAGAAGAACATAGGGAAGTTTGACACAGAGAGATAAGGTACTTCCAAGCTCACAGACGCATCCAATAGTTTTCAATAAAGAAAGCAATGTTGATACTTTGTTGCTTATTAATTTAAAGTCTATACTTTAAAATTCCTCAAAACACAAAGTTGACGTTTCAGTTGCAAGTTATTTTAGCAATCTCTGAAAAAGATAACTTACTGCTACTTAACTTACTTCTTTCAATTTTGGGGTCCAAGAACTGAATTAGTTAATCTAAAACTAAATTAGATTCCACCCACAATTAATTCACAAGCCAAGCTGTAAGTTTTTAGTATTAAATATCGAGGAATTTGGAGGGCTATGTTACGTATAACTTAATTCACTGTATGATTTCATACATTAAATGCATACAGAACTGAGAGTTTAAACAGTAAACTATTTTCCTTTGTAAAAAAAAATGGCAAGCTTTCAAATGTATTAAAGTGAATGAAACAATAATTAAATAACAAAGTAAAAATTAGCATCTGACATTATTTAGTTTAAAATAAAACCAGGAATGAACAGGAACACTTTATCAGTCAGGTTTAAATCTCAGTTCTCAAATTAGAAATTAATCATCCTGACTTCCTTGTTGCTGCTTCCAAGTTAAATAAGGTGTTGTTTTTAAAGTAATAACATTATTAAAGAATGCCCATTTAAATTTCACTGCAGAAAATATATCAAAAATAAAACAGCAAGGATATACATCCCACTATTAATTAATTGTGTCGTTCATAACATGCACACTTGATTAACTGTAGCTCCAATAGCTTGTTAACCGGCATTACTACTTGTGTGGTTCATTTTCTGCTTCCAGCTCAATAGCAATCTGCAAAAATGTTTAAAGTATATCACCATATTATTTTACCTATCTTTATGCTAGAATGAATTAAGCACTCATTTTCTTCATAAAAACACAATTAAAAGCTTGTATTGTAAAGGAGGAAACAACTTTTCACCTTAGAAGGTATCTTCAAACTAACACGACAGCTACAGTAACCAAAAATAGTTACTACAAAACAAAACTAACTTTTAACTGAGTAGGTTTCTGACTTATAGGAAACAGCATTTTGAAATAAAACATAGCATTCCAAGGATCTGATCAATCTTTTCTTACTGATATTTGATCTCAGCAGGATAACATTTTTTTTCTCTAAGCTTTTTAGAACTGTTGGTCCAATTTCACATAAAGGAAACAAAACAGACTTTGTTAAGAAGTAGAAAATGTGTACCTATGTACATATATGAATCCTGTAGTAATCTAGATATATAGGTACTTATATGTTCCAATAACTCACCATTGCCAGACTGCAAACAGCATGTAAGTGCATGTGTTTATAAATAGAATTTCAAGAAACAATTTATAAGCCAGCAAAAAAAAAAGCTACTGTCTCCTAATAAAACAGAATGTTTAAAATGAGACCAAAAATGTAAAATGTATGTAAATGTAAAAACAAAACAAAAAACATGCTGAACTTAATTGCATAAGCAACTAAGTGTTGGCTGAAACATGCTGCCATCCTAGAAAACCATAACATATTATTATAAATACTGTGGAAAGAATTATTTTAGTAATTGGTTAATTTAAAATGCTACTCATCCGAACACAAAATTTTTCTTAATTTCCAACTTTTTTCTCTGAGAGGTTCTGCTCGTAAGGCCAAAATGATAGCAATTCCTTAAACATGGAGGGACTAGTAAATTTTTGGAAGTTTTATATTTTCAGACATTAGAAAACAAGCCAGGTGGGTATCCACAAAACAGCCTAATGAGAATGAAATGAAAAGGCTAAAAATAAACAGGGTTGCCAAAATTATACAGATCTAATTGTACTGTTAAATTCTACTTAATAAGAATCCTTTACAATATCACCAACTACTTCATTGGCTCAGGAAGAAAAAAATCTGTTTGGTTCAAGAGATTTAAAATATCTCTACTGATATAATGAGCTCCCATAAAGTCAGTAGAGAAATCTAGGGTTTTAATGCGGATTGGGTTGGAAAATTGTACTTGTCACATATTCAAAATGGAGGCAGAGGATAGCTGAATGTGCATGCTCAGTCACTGAAAAAGGTGATTTTTAGCACCACCCACCCATCTACCTATTTCCCAAAACTGTGGTAAAGCAGAGAAGGGAGGAAATGGAATATAGTGGTATGAACTCTGAAGAGCCTACAGAACAAGCAACAAGAGCATCTACACTTGCAAGCAATTGTGAAACTTGAGTGAGGAAGATCATTCCATCTTTTCACAGAATAAAGAAAACAAAATCATTCTACTTTTATACATGAAGACATGGAGAGTATCATAACAGGAAAGAATAAAGAGAGTAAAAATCTTTGTTCACAGGGTTATCCATGGATAAAAACCCAAGATGGTGATTTTGACAGTACCTTTGCCTTGAGAAGCAAATCCTTTTACTTGGATGGGGTTTCTTCTAACAAAAGGAACGAAGAATTGCTAAAGAATATTTGGTGAATACGTATATGCTTTCTTGTATGGGTTCATGACAACTTTATCTCTTGTTTTGGTAATCAGTAGAAATGTGTTAAAAGGAAAATAGAACTGGATAAGTAGAAAATTATGAAAGCAATCCTGAAACTGCAGAGTAATGGTATTGTTTTAAAAAGAGAATTAAAGACAAATCTGACAACCTTACCAGCAACCAATAGAAGAAAAAAATAATAATTGTAAAGACTTGGAAAAAAATTAATAACATAAATGGAAAAAAAGCTATTCTAGTTCTCTGTGAATGCAAGTTAATTTACAAACCAATTTTCTATAAAATGGGGAAAAAATGAATATATCTTACAGATGAAATATGGCAATTTAGGATAAATAACTTCTGTATTTCTACGAATATATAGCTGTTTCTGCCATTGGTTTATTGCTTAACTCTTTGTTATTAATATAACAGCAGAGAAGTGCAGCTGTTGTCTTTTCTATTCATCATTTCTAGTAAGAGAATATTATCTTATGTGAGGAAAAAAATATTTTTAATTCTGCAGTCACAACTCTGTAGCGCAAGCCTTTGGTAGCCAGCTTCAATTTACTGAAGATCATTCCTTATCTACCCTGCATGATAGTATTAAGAGCTAGCTTTTTAAATGGTTTTTTGGTCAATATTTAATTTAGGCTTGACTGATAAAGAATACAAATATTTGAATATTCTAAAACAAATATCTGATTTAAACCTAAGAATTCTCATAATTTCAAAAGGACACTTATTAAAGCTTTATGTAAGATTTACATAGCGTAGACATATATTATCTCTAAATCAAAAGTTAACTGGATAAGATTTGGTTGAAAAAATGAACTCATTAATATACTTATATTAAAGGAAGAGAAATGCTCAGAGTCTGCACATTTACTACAGGTAGATTCATAGAGTGATTCGTTCTTATATATGTGTATTATGCATACTGATAAAAAGAATTTTGTGCTGCTGGCTATAATCAAATGTTAATTGTCATAGTATACTAAAGGAATTGAGTGTGATAGCAAAGCATTTTTGTCTTGCCTTGAACTTTTTCAAATGGCAAAAAGGCTCAAGGCTAGAATATGTTGCTCCATTTTTCCAAGTGTCTTCAATGTTCAGAATTTCTTTTTTTTCCATCTTGCAAAAGAACTTACCACTTAATGAACTTACCCTTGATGGTGGGCATGTATGCCAGTCAGTAATGGAAAGACTTTGCTGACTGGTAAGAATACACAGAATCTAGAACTTTGAAATAAATTCAAAAGATATCATAATACAAAACACATAGGGATAATCTTCGCTTATAATGCATCATGAAGTACCGTATTTTTCACTCTATAAGACGCACCCCCCCCCAAAAAAAGTGGGTGGAAATGTCTGTGCATCTTATAGAGTGAATGTTGCCAAAGCCCCGACCACCTGCCGGCCCCCGTCCTTTGGCCTCTGCCTCCCAGCAATTTGCCTCCTTGAAGCATACAGGAAATAGCCTGGTCAGCCTGATTTAGCATGATTGGCAATTGGATTGGCTTACCGGAATACCGCCGATTAACTGTTCCAGGCTGCAGGGATTGCTACTGCCCATCGCTGCCACTGCTCATCGCCGCCACCTATTGTCACCTCTGTGCACCCCATTTTCTGCCTCCATGCACTCCATTTTTGGCCTCCACACGTTCTATTTTCGGCTTCCACGCACCCCATTTTCGGCTTCCAGATTGCCACCTCCACCACCATTTGGGGCATGTGGATGCCAAAAACGGGACACACAGAAGTCAAAAATGGGACATGTGGAGGCAGCAATAGGTGGCAGAGATCCCCACAGCCTAGAAAGCTGATTGGAGGTATTCCAGGAGGCTGATGCAACCACCAATCAGCTGCTTGTGCTAAATCAGGCTGTGCTGAAGCTGACCAGGCTGTTTGCTGTTTGCTGCAAGGAGGCAAGCTGCTGGGAGGCAGATTTTTTTTCTTGTTTTCCTCCCCAAAAGCTAGGTGCGTCTTATAGTCCGGAGTGTCTTATAGTGTGAAAAATATGGTAATTAGAAGGGAAATAATGTTTCATTGTTTCTTTAGATTTTGATTTGTGGGACAAGATATAGTTCTGGAGCATCCAAGTGTTGCACATCCCTCCGTTGGGATGCTTGAAGTCTGTTCCACCCTTTCTTTAATCATATATCAACAAAATTTGTACTGCCCGATCTAGCTTCATTGGGCCTCTACACCCTACATTTAAAGTGGGAAAATTCAGTGCAGCAAATAGTGCATTTGCTGCCTTCCATTATTCTCCTATCTCAGGGGTCAGCAACCTCTGGCTCTGGAGCTGCATGTGGCTCTTTCATCTCTCTGCTGCGGCTCCCTGTCACCAGTTGGCTCCACAATTGATAGGGTTTTCAGTTAGGATAGGTAGAGGATAGGCTGTGCTAGGAGGAGAGACTATGGTGGGGGGAACCAGACTTCCAGTCAGCAGAGGAAAAAGGACACTATGCTAGGGGGAGACTCTATGGTGGGGGAACCGGACTTCCGGTTGGCTCCAGAATTGAACGAGGGGCTCTCAATTAGGGCCTTTGTGGCTCTTTGAGTGTTTAAGGTTGCCGACCCCTGTCTTATCTAGTGTCATCTGCCAGTGGAAAAAAACACCCCACCAGCCATCATTCACCAAAACAAGGGGCACATGAATTTTAGGACTTAATTCTAAATCTCTTCATTCAATTTACTTCTATATCAGTGATGGCTAACCTTTTTGCTGTCACGTGCCAAAAGTGGGGGGAGTGAGGGGAGATCACCCACATGTGTGTCCACACCCATAATCCAATGCACCCCACCCCTGCGCATGCGTGCCCCCCTGCTTTTAGCACGTGATGGCACAGTGGGCCCGGAAGGCCTGTTTTTCGCCCACTCCAGGCTCCAGAGGCTTTCTAAGGGTGAAAACGGCCTTCCCCACTCCCGCAGAGGCCGGAAACCGCCCATTTCCCAACTTCCAATGGGACCAAAAGGCCCAAAAACCAGCTGGCCAGTGCACACATGCGCGCTGGAGCTGAGCTATGGCAACGCTCGAGTGCCCAGTGACATGGCTCCGTGTGCCACCTGTGGCACCCGTTCCATAGGTTCGCCATCACGGGTCTATCTCAAGGGTCCCCACGCCAGCTCAGTTCAAAACTGAGACATGTGGGCAATGGACAAGCATATGTGTGCAAAGTTGCACTCACATGAGCAGTTGACAAGTGCTTGTGCGTAAAGCTCCACTCGCATGAGCAGAGGGCCCTTGTGCTTATGCACAAAGCTCCCCCCTTGCACACATGCTTGCCCATTGCTTGGTTTGTAAAGGGTTTTTCTTTTTTGTATTTAGATATAGAAGCACAATGTTACTCCAAAGACTTGCTTAAGAATTTTAGCATCATTTCTTCTTTTGCTTGCTTGCTTGCTTGCTTGCTTGCTTACTTACTTAATGAATGGAACGCTGAAATGTATTTTGGGTTTTTATGGCTTAACTATGCAGATCACCAAAAGCCAGAGAAAGGGAATGTACTATAATGGGAGCACCTTCACAGTCAGCAGCTGCTAAATTAGGAAACTTATTATGAGTGTTTCACAAAAATAAGGCTGTTACCGGTCTGCATAAGCAAAAGTAAAAATCCTAGCTCTATTTGTTTGCTAAATGCACTCAGGATAGGAGTAAAAGTGCAATTATTAGAGGTTCTCCCAGTATTTTGAATGAGATCTCTGGGTACATAATGTCTGGGTCTAGCATATCTAAAATGGGTATATGGTTAAAAACTGGTTAGCTAAGAAATCAACAATTTCAAAAGTGATGTCTGAACAAACTATGCCAGTTTGTTAGGCATCTCCCTTAGAAAATACAGTGAAGATTCGGCTGACAGAATTTCCTTCTGTCATTGTTTCAGAACAATTTAGTCATTAATTTTTATAGCTAGAGCTTCTTTTGCCAACCAAGGCATAGCTGAAAAACCATTCTTGGTTATATTAACCATCTCACCTTCCAAAAACAAAATCTAAAAGCATCCTCAGCTGATACCAGCTTATATCAAATTTTATATGCTTTAATAGGAATAAATTTAGGGAGTTAATTGTTTCGTTCTAGTATCTTATTTGTAACTTATTACAAATTCAGAAACAAAATAAGTCATCACAAATGGAAAAACAATGTCATTTGAACCACTAGAGTCTAATTCTAGTATGTACATAGTCTATATTAGAAAGGATGTCAGCAGGTTTACTGCAAACTTTGTCTTCCAAACATCTCATGGCTTCAGTGGATTCAGACATCACATTATTGGGAACAAATAGTACTTTAACTACATACTGTATATCAGTTCAGTTGGATAATGTAATTATGAGGGTCTGTAGATCAACATTGTTATGAGGTAATAGAGAGCAAGATGACAGTTGCTTTAATATCATGAAACTATAACACTAAAGTATGCTAAAGTATGCTAAGTATCTTTAGGTTTAGACCATGGTTATCTTGTGCATTTATTTATTTTATTTATTTTATTAGTCATATTTCTATGCCGCCCACTCTCCGACGACTCTGGGCGGCTTACACCAAAGACAGTATACTAAATAGCATATTGCCCTCAACAATCTGGGTCCTCATTTTACCCACCTCGGAAGGATGGAAGGCTGAGTCAACCTTGAGCTGGTGAGATTTGATCCGCTGATTTGCTGAACTAGCAGTCAGCTGAAGTAGCTGCAGTACTGCACTCTGACCATTACGCCGCCTCGGCTCTTTTCATAGCCATGGAATTAACAAAGAACAATAAAGCTTGAATAAGGTGTAAAATACTATAATGTTAAGACCCTCTGACAGACATACTTATTAAAAAATGCAAAATAGAAAAACACAAAACACAAAAAGAAGAATTTTTTATCAAACTCAACAAAGTGAAACAAATATAATGCATGCTTATGTGTGACTTTGCATCATCCCATTCACTACTGCCCCGTCCTCTTCTTCTCCCAACCCCCAATTAAATGCAGCCACTGGCAGATAAAAGTTTTTATGGCTCTACTTTAGCTATTACTATTATATTTAGGAGTTGTAGAAGAATTTCAGAGCTATGTCAAAGATAATGTTAGTTGAATTTAATGTTTATCAAAATTAAAAGGACTGCAAATAATGAATTGATTTAATTAATGCAGTGATCTTCGCATGAAGAATAACTCTTCCCTACCTACTTATTTATTCTATTAGCATTTTTTAAAAAGATTCTGGTTAAAAAACAAAACTTTATTTGAAATCTGTAAGGAATGGACATTTTGACCCACTTCTATTCCCTTCACAATTGTAAAACTCCTGAATGTCTCATTTAAAAGTCACCAGTCAGTTCAATGGAGGTTTTGAGTGAGCGGTCTTAATTCTGCTTATATGTAATGAAGTAATTTTGTTTTTAAAATGCTTACCATGCTATTATGTACGCAAAGATTTGTGGGTCAGCCTGACTGAAATAAATAAATGAACAAGTGAATGTAAAATAATAAACCCTAAATTAGGCACATAGAACAGCAGTATTGATTTGGTGAATCAAACGATCAACATAAAAGAAAAAAAAACTTTACGTGAACTACACAGAAGTCTTTTAGTTTCCATAGAAATAGAAATGTATGTACTCAAGTTTTAATACTTTTTATTTGACATATAGCATTCGTGAGCAGCCTCATTTTTCTTCCCTCTTCCAAGTAAACATAAAGAACAAACATTTTAAAAGCCGCTTCATTCAGCCTCCTTGAAGGTTACCACCAATATCTCCCTACTTCAAGTTATATTTAAAGCAAATGTTTTAGCCTATGTCCCTGTTTGTGTCTAGCTCCCCCTTTCAAGTATAACACATTAAAGCTCAAGTACAGCAGAACCTATATTAGCAACAGGCCAATTGACCTTTCAGAAAGTCTCTTCTAATCCAAATCAACTTCAACGAAAGAAATAAATAACAAGCAAAGAGTATTTATACCCAGCAGGCAAATGAAATATTTCTTTCTTCCTCCCTCCCTCCATCCCTCCCTCCCTCTCTCTCTGTCTCTCTCTCTTTCTGTGTCTGTCTCTCTGCGTCTGTCTCTTTCTGTTTCTCTCTTTTCTCTCTGTCTCTGTCTCTCGTTTCTGCCCTGTCTCTCTTTTCTGTCTCTGCCTCTGTCTCTCTTTGTCTCTCTCTTTTCTGTCTCTGTCTCTCTCTCTCTGTGTGTGTGTCTGTCTCTTTCTTTCTCTCTCTCTCTGTCTCTCTCTGCGTCTCTCTCTTTTCTCTCTCTGTGTCTCTCTCTTTTCTCTCTCTGTCTCTTTCTCCCTCTCTGTCTCTCTCTGTCTCTCTCAGCAGTACTGAAAAATACAGACCTCAATATCATTTATAAGAATTGAGGCTTGTTAAACTAACCAAACAGGCAAATGAATGTTTTTTTTTGAATGTCCAAATTAATCAGCCTCTCAGCCTGGTTAATATTAAATATTAACCAGGAAAGAATCCCAAAGTTCCCAATCAATCCTTTTTCTTTCTTAAAGCACACAGCCTGAGTATCATGTGTGAGAGCAATTTCACAGAGTCACAAACATACAACTTGATACCAGAGCAGTCCGCTAGCAAGAAAACTGGTTCATCGTGCAGGGAGGAGAATCGAGGCACAAAAATTTGAAGCTTGATTTCGCTGAATAGAGGGATTGCTTTCTTTGCTTTTCTATAATAAATCATCTTATCAGAAGACACTGTGTCCTTGAGTGTTTGTTATCTGTTTCCAGGCCAGCTTGTCAGAAGAAGCCTGATATCATGATGGAAACAGAAGTGATGCTGAGCTATGAGGGGGAAAAAATGGATTTCTTGTTTTTATTCTTTAGTGCACCCTATCAAAAAAATAAAATAAAATAAAATAAAAAATGGTCCCAGAACATTTCCAGTTCTGTATTGTCATGTGAGTAGCATGCATGAGAAGAAAGCGGAAATCCAATTTCTACAACATCAATGCATTCTGCTATCCTCCTGCACCATCTGCTAAGTGTTCTTTATGGGAAAAAAGGGAGGAGCTTTTGAGGACAGCCTTGCCTTCAGATTAGGAGAAGGTGGACAGCTTCTGAAACCAGACTAGAATGAAAAAGGCACCCTATTTTCAGCTTTTTTAAAAAAATAAGAATCTCTTATTAAACACACACCATTTGAACTGCTGCCTTAAGCCTAAAGTTTTTTTCCTAGATCAGATTTCCTTACTCTTTGCCTTGCTGTCTGCATATTGTGTTAAACTGCTTCGGTAAGGGGAAAAAAAACTTTCTCATTCCTATCCCATATATACTGCAAGTAAAGGAAATTTACTGCCTTTAAATATTATTCACAATTTGCAGAGGAGAAACTATCTCAAACAATATTCTGCTGGTGGTGGTGTAGGAAAACAGTCACATATTAAATAGCACACTATGCTAAAAATATGAAAGCACCTTTATAAATCTACTCTATCAAGTGTTCCCTTCAGGAAAGTAACTTCAAATGTGGCCTTGATATACAAATATTAGACATAACTCAAATAATACTATCCTCGAAGTAGAAAGTTGGAGAATGAAATAAATGCTAATAAATATTTAAAGTTTTAGGACCAGCTTAGCAGGAGGAAAATGTTATCACATTATTTGTTGTTAATTAGCTGCAGAATCTTAAGCATCCATTTCTCTTGTCTCTTGTTAACCATGAATATGCTAATTAAAAGTTCATCCATAAGCAAGATAAAATCAGAAGGGAATGGTGATGCTTTACTGAATAAGCTGCTGGTCCTTCAGGAAAATAGGTGCCATGGATCTCATTGTTAATTTTTAAATGGCAGGTTGTGTTCTTGCTCTGCATTAAGCCATATATTTTAAAATCATTGTTTCATGGTAAACCACAAATAATTATTACCTGGTATGGTTCCGATCTTAACAGAATAACAGGGTTGGAAGGGACTTTGGAGGTCTTCTAGTCCAACCCCTTGCTCAGGCAGGAAACCCTATATCAGTGATGGCTAACCTTTTTGCCATTGCATGCCAAAAGTGGGGGAGTGCAGGGGGATTGCAATATGCTGCCCACACCCATAATTCAATGTGCCCTGCCCCCCTGCGCATGTGAGTGCGACCCCCCCATGCTCCCCCTGCTATTGGCACGCAATGGCACGGTGGGACTGGAAGGCCAGTTTTTCTCCCTCCCCAGGCTGCAGAGCCTTTCTAGGAGCCTGGGGAGGACAAAAACGTCCTTTCCCACCCACCCCCCGCCCCGGAGGCCCTCCGGAGACCTCAAGGGCCTGTTTCCTGACTTCCAGTGGGCACAGAAGGTCAAAAAATCAGCTGGCCGGCACGCACATCTGTGCTGGAGCTGAGCTAGGGCAACACTCACATGCCCACAGATATGACTCTGTGTGACACCTGTGCTACGCGTGCCATAGGTTCGCCATCACGGCCCTATACTATTCAAACAAATGATTGCCCAATCACTTCTTAAAAACTTCTAGCATTGGAGCACCCACAACATCTGGAGGCAAGTTGTTCCACTGAATAACTATTTTAAATGTCAGGAAATTTCTCTTAGTTCTAGGTTAATTTGCTCCTTGATTACTTTCCATTTATCACTTTTTGTCCTGCCTTCAGGTTTGAGAATAGGTAGACCCATTGTCTTTGCCAATATCTAAGACAACTCCTTATATATTGGAATCATGTCTCCCCTAGTACATCTTTTCACTAGTTTAAACATGCCCATATCCTGCAACCATTCTTCATATGTTTTAGCCTCCATTTCTGTAATCATCTTTGGTCCTCTTCTTTGTACTCTTTCCAGATTCACAGTATTTTTTTTTAATATTGTGACGATCAAAACTGGATGGAATATTCTAAGTGCGGTCTTACCAAGGTATTACAAATTGGTATTAACACTAAAAATACAACCACCTCTCAATATTACACATTAATTTCATCTTGTCAGCTTTCCTTCCTAGAGCTGGGGGTAATAAATTCAACCATGAATTTTGAATTCAACAGTGCTTGATTTCTAAACATTCTGGAACATTCTGAAGTTCCAAAGCAACTTTTGTTCTCAGAATGAACCTTGTTCAGGTATTTCAGCAAGGATAAACCTAACAACACCAAGTAATAAGTATATTTTTCTCTCTGTAAAGTTATTCTTTGATGCTGGTAGAGAGCCCATCTCAATAAGTACAGTTCAAAATTTAGAAACTGAGAGCCTTTGCCTACCCAGCTGTACACACAAAAGCTTCCACACAATCCTGAACATGCAAAAAAAAAAAAAAAATCAAACTTCATCTATAGAAATCTGAACTCATGGGTCTCCTTGATTGAAATCACCCATACTAGTTATGACACTGATATAGGAGCGCATGCAAAAAAATAAATAAATCAAACTTCATGTATAGAAATCTGAACACATGGGTCCCCTTGATTGAAATCACCCATACTAGTTATGACACTGATATAGGTATAGGGCCTTTTTCACAAACAGTGAGAAGATCCTGTAGAAGACCTCCAACATTCCTTTCAACTTTGTTATTCTGTATTGGAACCAGTGGTGGGATTCAGCTGGTTCCGTCTGGATTGTGTGAACTGGTAGCGGTGACTGTGGGAGGCTCTGCCCACCCGCCCGGATGTAATGCGTAATTACTGCGCATGCAGTACGCTCACATTTGCGAACTGGTAGGGAAGGTAAGTGAATCCCACCTCTGATGGGAACAATGTGTTTTAATAGAGGGGTGGATGCTGCTGTTCTCCACTTGTTTTCAAGAAGATTGACTTTTTCTTCTCACAGTTTATTGTCACAATCTCAGCATCTTTCCATCCAACCTGGAAGACTTGTGTAATTCATTTTACACAAGGCTGGCCTAGGATTGATTAGATTTTATGGCTTATTCTTTTCTTAGCATTGGCCTTACAAGCTAATCATATTTACTGGGAGATGGTAAACTAACTGCTATTGCTTTTCTACCTTAGTGGGATGAAACTGGAGAATGAACTCATATGTCCAAGAACTTTAAGATGTGCCAATCACTAAAAAGGTAATCACATCTGAGGGCAATGTCACTTTCCACATATTTATGTCTGCAAAGCTGGAGATATTCAACTATAATACTATAATGGAATTGAAAGGAGCAAAATACACAGGTATTATAAGAACTAGATCTGTTGAGAGCAGACAAAAAAAATTCAAGACAAAACTGGTCCTTACAATCAGATGCACAATCAGATGTATACCTGAACTATAGTTATATTATAAATAGAGTTTGCATTTTACACTGGCAATAGCCAATCTTCTTTAACAGTTTTCCTACTTCTTACAATGGACCTACTTATTAAAAGAACGGTATACTTGAAACTGCCTGTAAAGTTCCCAATCCAGCATCAACTGAGAACAACCTGACAGATATTAGGATTTGAAATTAATTCCAGTGAGCAGGTAGATGATGATGTTGATGTTTTTATTGTATGCAAACTTACTGAAGAGATATTTATTCATTTCATTATAGAAAATTATGCCTAACATATATTGTAATTCTCTAGCCCCTGTCACTTCCATTACCACATTATAGTGCACATAGCTACACTCCATTTTATTACCCTTTCTAATTATTATTTTCACACTCTTTATTTCATACCTTCTTTTTACACTTTGTTTGCCTTCTCAGCATTTTTCTCACTTACCTACTTGCTCTTCTACTTATTCTTGCTAAGGGTATTTGTCGGATTGCTAAAATGGAATGTTAATTTCTGCTTTAATCCATATGCATCAAAATAATAATAATACTGCATGCAGATAATTTTTAGAACATGATTTGTCTTACAGATAAGATGAATGTTTAAGTGAAGTGGCTAATTCTGTTGAATGCTGCTGCCAGCAGTTTGGCAGATCGAATCTCACCAGGCTCAAGGTTGACTCAGCCTTCCATCCTTCCAAGGTCAGTAAAATGAGGACCCAGATTGTTGGGGGCAATACGCTGACTTTGCAAACTGCTTAGAGAGGGCTGTAAAGCACTGTGAAGTGGTATATAAGTCTAAGTGCTATTGCTATTGGTGTCATTTCTGTCATTTTTTAATCTGATAGTTATTTCATTTCTTAATCTGTATTTTCTTTAGAGTATCACACGTTAAGTTCTCCCAAAGGTGCTTTTTCAAAAGGCAACTGGATTTTCTTTGTTTACCTTGAAGATGTTTAGCTTCTTATCCAAGAAGCTTGAATCCAAAAAATGCTGAAGAACCTTGGATGAGAAGCAAAATGCTTTCAAGGAAAACAAAGAAAGTCCAGGTGCTTTTGGAAAAAGCACCTTTGGGACAAGTTAATGGGTGGTACTCTAAAGAAAATACAGATTAAGAAATAAAATAACTATCAAATTAAGACATGGGAAAATGACAGAAATGACACTAATTTGACCTAGCATGATAAGGAATTCAAATATCTGAGAGAAGACATATTTACTGCAATTAGGATTAGCATTATATTGTTTACGTGGTTAAAGTTTATGCTAGCTGCTCAGATTAAATTTACGTAGCATACTGAATTTTGCAATGAATATGCAGAAAATACAAAGAGAACCAATCATGGATCTCCCATGTCATATATATTCTTCAAGTTTATGCTACATGTTAAATTAAATCAATAGAGAATAAGCAACTGATTCTTTCTCCTTTGAATAATCTAGCACTCCAAACAAGATCACGATTTGGAACTATAGAATTAAAAAATGGAGGTCATGCACTCCAAGCCAAATGATCACACTCAACACTGCCCTTATTGCACCATGGATATATTAATCATTGTATAGGACACTAATGTTCTGCTGTAGGTTCTCTTCCGCAGTACCCTGTGGGTTTCACAAGAAGAAAGCGACATCACAGGGGTCAAATGAAGATGCAAGGTATCAGAGGGTCATGTCTGATGGGCAGAAAATGCCCCATGAAATGTTGATCTGTACAATGGCCTAAGGAATTTAGAATAAATTCTGTAATCCTTAAATCAATGACATTATCTTTTTAAACCAAGTTTATAGCATCTAAGTCCTTAAAAGTTACAGAGTATATTACTGCTTGACAAGTAGTCCAATTTTTATTCCTTTTTTTTTTACATGAAACCATATAATTTGCATATGGAGAATTAATCTTGATCTTTGTTTAACCGGTAGAGCAACTTTTGCTGTCATTTCTGGCAAGTTGATTTTTTCCCCTTCCCTTTTTTTGTACATAAAATTGTGTCTAAATAAATGGTTGCAAAGGAAGACCATCTCCATTTTCAGAAAAAAAATTCTTACTAGACTGAGGTGCAATTGGAAGCTTGAATGTGTATTTGTATGTGTGCAATTTTTATTATATCAACATAAAATATAAAAGCATAGCAGTGGCTTTTATGGTCTGTAGCATAATTTTTCATTTACTTTGGATGTAAAAACAGTATTTATTTGTAATCTAACAAAAGAGAGAGAAATAAATGGGGAAAAGGGGAAAGAAGTGCATTAAAAGTACACTCAGAATTATATTATGGAAAACTAGTAACCCCTTGTGTATAAGAGTTTGCAACCAACTCAGAGCCAGTTTCTCCAAGTAATATGGAAGTGGCCACAGGGGAGGAATTTATTCAAATGGTTCTGAAGAAGCCAAATGAAAATAATAGGGGAAATGGTTTCCTACATGCACACAATAAAATACTTTGAACAGTACAAAAACACTCAGCCGAAATTATCTCTGCATAGGTTAATGGAATGGGAAGCTAACAGTGTTATTTGAAATTTACAGGTATTTCACAAAGAGCTTATAAAATACTTTTTAAATATTCCATTCCCCTTTGGTCATATCATAACAATTTTCAATATGAATACCTGCGTGTTAATACTTCTGAAGCCTGTTCTTATGAATATATACAAGAATACCTAATTCAATGAATTTGGCTGTTCAGGTTTTTCAGCTCTTCATATGGGACTTTCTGAATTTTCTAGATTAGGTAGGACTACAGGACCAGCAAAAATGACTAGTGGCAGTGAACAAAGAAAGCCTATACTAATGAAATTAAAACATTGCTGCTTTCCTTAGGTCAATAAAACTGAATATATCATATATATCATATATTCAGTACAAAAGTTATGCAGGTGATTCTCATTTAAGAACCACCCATTCAGCGACTGTTCAAATCAGTGGTGGGTTGCTACCAGTTTGCCCCAGATCGAGCGAACCGCTAACGGCGGCGGCGGGAGAGTCCGCCCACCCGCCCAGATGTCTCTGCACATGTGCAGAAGCATTGCGTGCACATGTGAGTGCACAAACATCCACTAGCAAAATGGTAGTGACAGGATTTGAAACCCACTACTGGTTCAAATGGTAGTGAATGAGTAGTAATTACAACGGGATCTCATACTTACATATGTTGAACTACCTGAAAGTTTGGCTTGATCCAGCAGAATTCTTATAGCAAAGGAGACACTGTGGTTTGATACCATACTTATATCACATTAAATTAATGTTACTGCTTTAACTTCTAAAAATAAAGCAGCGTCTTGACACTTTTTCTCTCAAAGCCATGAGCTTCCCATTCTGGTTTGATCGGCCTTGCTTAAGTGTGAGTTATTTTAGCGATCCACTCTTCTTTTTCTCCTGCAGTTACTAAGGGTCAAGTGGCAGGGAACCTGAAGGCTGCTTTTTCTGATCAGGCTATAATCCAGAACTACTTTCCATTATCTCATAATGAGCATTTTAATAGATGAACTGGACCAAATAATTAGGACATGTTAATATCTAAGAAGGGGAGATTAAAAAAAAAATCAGACAGTTTTTGTCAGATAAGTGGTTTCGGTTAACAGTTGTGTGTTACTTCCCAGGGGAAAAAAAATCAATTACTTTAAAAATGTAGAAGTTGTAAAGATGTTCCTTTTCAAGTGCCTCTTGTACTACTGAATGTGCTCTGCTTCATTAGAAAATGAATCTCATGCAGCACTCAGATAATGTGACTCTGGCAGCAGCTAAAGAAGTGACAGGATATATAATCATATCTGGGAACAGCTATGATGCGATTGTGAGAGTGGGAGTGTATCAAGGTATTTCTTGCTTTTTAGCAAATTATGGGAAGTATTATGCAGCAGGTTTACATTAATTTAGAAGTGAGAGTTCACACAAATGTCTCTACAAACTATATTTATACATTAAGAGGAAAGTGAACGTTTTTTTTAAAAAAAAAACCCTCTCAATTTTCTGTCAAAAAGTGGATAATGTATTCCTTCTATTCTGTACATAAACTAAGTCTGTTAGATCAGCATCTCATCTCTGCAAGATCTTTACCATTTCCTCCTCCTCCCCACCCCCAAAACCCGGTCTATTTCACATGATGGAAGGCAACAAAATAGTCCCAGCACTCTAAAATTCATCAGTATGAGTCTCAACATATCAATTTGAAAGAACGACCTTAACTATATGCCAAGCTTTTAGTTTCCCTTGAAAATAATACTTCTATTGTTTCCAAAGGAAACTCTAAGTACCCAAAATTGCCATGCTTTTAACACAGTGACATGTTGATGGCCTGATGCTTTTTCAAGCTCAAAGTCTGACTGACAGGAGTCAGAGTGGTTTAGAGGAACACTAGAAACATAGCATTTTATATTTTGCAAGAATTATTATAGCAACAAAAATGACAAGGTGACTTTCTAATTCTGTAAGTTTGCAAAGAAAAGAACTGAAAGCAAATTGAACCGGCAAGTGCTTTTTCTGCTACAACTAAGCAGCAGAAAGGATCTGGAGTATGTGTTGATTCTAACTGTTGAAAGTGTAATTCTGCATTTATATCGGTCAGACCCCTCGACCCACTATTTCTGAGTATCTCAATTTTATACAGCCTAAATACCAATCATATAACTTTTAGGTTTAGGGAATTTTGAAAAATTATGGTGCTGACAAGGTTTTGACACAAGATGCTGATGGTTGCAGAACACAATGCAACAACATGAATAACCTCATATGAGGTTAGCAGAATTGACAAAACTATTCCTAGTAAGAAACTCCAGAAAGAGTGATTTTGACCGAATCAATACTTTTGCTTGCTCAGGGCATATGTTCAACAGTTCCTAATTCAAAGTTATTGCAAATGGAAAGTGTTACACAGCTGTGAAATCATAATGTAATATGAATTATACTTGTAAAACAATATTTTTTTTCCTGCAGAAATGGTGTTTTCATATTTTTAAATCTTCCCTTTTACTCAGTGGTGAAATCTAAAATTTGTTACTAACGGTTCTGT
>WNWU01000012.1:9474644-9506570 GCA_012654045.1 Ptyas mucosa | reverse complement strand
AAAAAATGCTTTTAAAAGTAAAAAAAAAGTCTCTGATAATTGTGCAGCTCAGCTGGGCATGGGGGGGTGGGGCAGGGATTTTTGCTACCGGTTCTCCGAACCACCTGCCTCCATTGCTACTGGATCGGGCAACCCGGTCCAAACCGGGAGCATTTCACCCCTGCTTTTACTACTCCCTATAACTATTTTTTGATCTTGTGTTCTTGCACTTAATTTTCTCCAATATTCAAAACCAGTTCATTACTATTATTTCCAGATAATGCTATTTTAATACTGCTGAGATACGTACAAGAATTAATACTTATTTCACAGATACAAGATGTTGTATCTTTTCCACCCTCACTATCATAAAGTAAAGTGATTTCCTGGAAGGTCCTCATAAATGAGTACACATGTACTATTTGTACATAGCAGAACAGACTTTGAAACAAAGCCATATACATTATAGACCTGACAAAAACATTTGTAGGAACTCTTTGTGGAGTATGATGGTGTGAATGGAATGTCCAATCTCAAAGTGCAGCCACACTATCTGGAAGACTCTGAGAATATGAAGCTTTCTCAGGTTGCCTTTGCAAGTACCTGTGGGCAGGTACAGCCACTTCATTAGCCGTCCCAAGAGGCATTATGTCTCTGTCCACAGTTGGAAAAAGCCTTCAAAGAAGTTGTTTTAATATTCTCAGAAATTGCAACTGTTTCAAAATTCTGAAGAGGTGTATTTTGCCTTTTCAAATGGTTTGCACAACTCATTTGTATTTTTGTAGTTGCTACTTTATATTTTAACCGTGATAAGAATGGAAACATAATGGAAGTTGTTGATTTGAGCAAAACAAATTGATAAAGTTAGTTTTTTTACTGCTGGCAAAGTATGTTATCTTCAAAACTTGCTGCGTGGCTTAAAAACACATTACAAATACTGAAGTTCAAGGATTTTAGGTTTATTTATCTCCAACTATATTTTATTATGCAATTCAATCATGAAGAAATCCTTATCAAAAGAATAGAAGACTGCAGCCACCCATAGTAGATCTATAGCTGAACTATAACTGCCTGTGTCCTTCACAATGACTATGGCTGGAGAAGGTGGGAGTTGTAGATCAGCAGCCTGTGGTGGTTCACAAGTTTTCCATCCTTGCCTTAAAAGAGAACTTTGAATTTTCTTCGTTTTAAAAGGTTTGCATGGCTACCCATCTTAAAACAACTCTGAGTGGTTTTCAACAATAAAACTAAAACTATAAAAACATATAAAAAAGCCTAAAAATCTGTAACCTTGACCAACCTCTCAGGATGTCCCAACAAATCGCTGCAGCTTCCACCATTCTACCTCAGTGCCTTAATTCTTATCTTTTCTTACTGAGGGCCAATTAAAATATTAGCATACCATCTGCAACTTGATACAAATGCATCCATGTGATGGTACATTTCACTTTTGGGACTAATATTTGTAAACTCGCTCAGCTCTTTACTAGATGTTGCTCTAATCCTGTGTAAATGTTCTATGTCAAGGGGTTGCTAGCATTGATCAATCTGACTGGTATGGCTCATAATATAATTATTTCCCAGACTGAATACGGAACATAGAAGTATTTCAGTATCTTCCAGAAGAGGGCAGAAAATATCTTTCAATTATTTCCTTTTTTACAAAGTTATAAATGAGGCATACAGACAATTTAAATTAGAATTTATCAAATACTGTATGTTTAAAAGCAAAAGCGATGGGAAAATGCTATCTGTATGCTAATCACAACAAAATAGAATAGAATTTAACTTCATTCTTTATTCCCTCTGTTTCAGATTTCTGACAGGAAATTCAGAGAAAATTATCTAGAATCTCAACCACCTCCAATTGGGGCACTATCCATATTAAAACTGTTTTTATCTCTGAACTTTGCTCTTTAATAGCTATTCACATAAATACCCATAGACATCAAATTGAGTTTTTTATTTGTATCAGACAAACGGGTCTAGTCATATTTATTAAGGATAAATTGACAGTTCTAACATAAAAGTGCAAAACAAAGTCCAAGGGAGATGTAATGGTGCTATTCCCAATTTTCTATTAAAAATATTACTATGCACTTTGAATTATCTTTCTTTAGTTCCCTCACATATATTTTCACCCCAGTAAAGTTATTTTGGTTGTTTCTTTCCACTTTTCTCAATAAATGTATCAGCAACAAAATGTATTGGTATGATAAGCTTGCCAGGTACCATGTTTGCACATCATTGGTACCTGGAAGATACCTTACATATGTAATCAAATGATGATTTGAACAAAGGAAGCAATAGAAGTTGCAGATTTATGGCTCTCATTACAATTATGGAGCAAGAGTACCAAAATGCTTTGCTACTGTATAGTTATCAGCTGATAAAATTTTAAAGGGAAGATCAGTATTAGAATCAGACAGTAGGTGATTCAGAAATAAACAAAGCCGTCTAACAACAAAAGAGTAGAGGTAAAAGAAGAAAGTAATATAAATGTTTTATGTAAACGGAGTTTATATGAAGAGTGCCTATTGTACAGATAATAAAACATGGAGTATAATAGGAAGAAAAATGGAAGGTATACTATGATACGATTCAGAAACAACATGAGAGATGTAATATAACATAGTATTCAACTTGGAATGTATATGAGGCTATTTTCAATATTCACAGAACCTTACTATGCTATTTCTTTTTCAGTCATTTTATGATATATAGAAGGGATAGAACTTAGGTTGAGAGGGCTTCAGAGATTAGTTATGAATAACCAATCAAATCATGAACATTCAAAGCTTATAATTACATTCATCATTTTGATTCCATCTTCTTTTTTCCCTCAGAAATCATATAGTATTACCTCCTCAAATGTTATTCTTTCAACAACAACAACAATGGCAAGACAAATTTCCAAGGGAGTTAATCGGAGAGATAGTGATCATTTGCTTCTAGTCTTCTAGTTAATTTCTACAGTTGAGTGTTGACTTGGATTTAAGATTTTTTTGGTACTAAACCAATTATCTAACCTAACTACATAGGACTGAATCTTGTGGCTAGCAATGAGCTCCGCTCCTTCAAAAACCATTGTCTGATTAATCAGAAAAGTATAGGTAAATTTCCTTTTGCCATGAATATAATTTAGCTAAATAGAACAAAATTAGGGCATTGTCTCTTAAGCAGTGTATTTCTGTTATTTCTTTTTAAAAATCCAGTCCTTCTCCTCTCAGTATAAAGAGCACATGATTTTAGAAATAGTACTGTTGATTACTTTTTTTGGTTTTGCATGAGTAAGAGCACAGTGGACTGACATGAAATTATTCAACAGATTGTGTGTGATTTCTTGAAAGATGCAACTTACCTATGAAATAGGCCAACAGTATAGCAAGCAAGATTGCCGCAGCGATAGCTGATAAAGCAGCACACTTCCAGCTACAGTATTTAGAGGGCTTTTTCAGCTTGAATGCATTTCTGGAGAAAGTATTTCTAGGTAACAGTCGGGGAGGTGGTGTGTAAACTGTTCCTGAGGTCAATGGGTATCCAGGGGAAGAACTACTGAAGAGAGGAGTTGTTCCAGATGATGTCTTGAACAAAAAATGCCTGAAAGGAAGATAAATAGATCATGGTTACCAGATGTAATACAGCCAAATAATTCAGCTATTTGGAAATATAAAGTAAACTAATAACACACATGACAAGGAAAGCAAGCTTCTGTTTGCTCAACATTTAATTTTAATTGTAGAATTATGCGTTGACAATGCTTCTCCTTCATACATCTTGCTCAGGCAAAACAAATAAACCATATTACCATCAGTTATGATTAAACTATAATGGATGCTTCCCAGATCACATTATCACAAAAGAAATATGTGACTTAATGGTTTAGCATTATGTGAAAACCAAGGCAATGATCTGAACAAACTAGCAAAAAACAAGTTGCTTGATAGTGATTTGAATCCAATTTAAGGGTCTTGATTAATGATTAACCTTAATGATAATATTTCCTTCAAATTTCAATTTCAATTTCAATTTAATTCGATTTATATGCCGCCCCTCTCCGAAGACTCAGGGCGGCTCACAATACATTTAAAATCCTAATAAAAAACATTTAAAAATTAAAAACATTAAAACATTAAAACTCATTCATACCATTCATGGCCAGATCTCGCTAGATTGTAAGAGCGAGATCAAAGGCTCCAGGCCTGCCGGAAAAGTCAGGTCTTCACCACTTTTTGGAAGGCCAATAGGGTAGGGATGGTCTGGACCTCAGGAGGTAACTGGCTCCAGAGAGCTGGGGCAGCCACACAGAAAGCCCTCCCCCACGGGCCTGCCAGCAGGGATTGTTTAACTGACGGGACCCGGAGGAGACCAACTCTATGGGATCTTATCGGTCTCTGGGAGCTATACGGTAGAAGGCGGTCTCAAAGATAACCTGGCCCTGAGCCATGTAGGGCTTTAAAGGTAATAACCAACACCTTGAATTGTGACCGGAGACCAATAGGGAGCCAGTGCAGCTCGCGGAGAATTGGTGTAATGTGGGTGTACCTAGATGCATCCATGACAGCTCGCGTGGCTGCGTTCTGGACCAACTGTAGTCTCCGAACACTTTTCAAGGGTAGCCCCATGTAGACCGTGTTGCAATAATCTAACCGTGAGGTGACAAGGGCATGAGTGACCGTGAGGAGAGCCTCCCGATCCAAGTAGGGTCGCAATTGGTGCACCATGCAAACCTGTGCAAAGGTTCAGCCAGCTCATACAGAAAAGTCATGACTTTAAACACACTCAGGCCTTCAACTCTTAAATTTCCCAAGGAAAAGGACAGTAACACAAATGCCAACTGAAAACACATAATGTACTGTATATGCTTGTGAGATTCATACTTGTGGAACAAATAGTAATGTTAAAAGTTCCTTTCTGTCACATGGGAGAATGGGAAGCCTGGTTGTTTTTTGAATACAATTCAAGGTATTAGAAGCTAAATCTACCATCTTTAATTATATCCACAAGGCTAATGGAAGCCTTTATAAATCTTAATACAAAACAAGTTCAAACTCTGGAAAATCAGTAATGTCTTATTAATGGTCCATCCAACCAGGAAACCATAGAATTTTTCCACTATTTTCAGGACAGCATGGCTCAGAACCAACAAGCTATGTACAGAACATTAAAGAAATTAAAATGTAATGCTATAAAAGTTTAAATTATAATTCAAAGGTGAGAAGACTTTGCTGCATAATGAAAATCTATTAGCAATGTAATGGGAATAGTGATGATGAGTATGTGGATGACAATGATGATGTGGTGATTGTGATGGTGCAGTGTGTGTGTGTGATTGATGTTTTCAAATTTTCTTAAGTAAACTTACACATAAATTGTCAGCTATTCCCAATCATAGCAAGTGGAAAAGTTTTGCAACAAAAAATGAAAACAACTTCCTCCCCCAGAAAACCTTAAAAAAAAAATAGACATGTTGCTATCATAGAAGGCTGATTTACTCATTCTTCTTAATAGTTTACACAAAATAATGAAATTCAAACTTAATATTAAAATAATAATTTTATTCTACCGCTATGTGACATCAAAATAATGATACATGCTTTGTGATGTCACAACAAAAGCTCTCCCCTTTTGAATCCATGGTATAATATAGCACAATAATTCTATGGCTTATCTCTCTCAGAAAAACACAAGTCACTTCAAAAAGGACTGATGTATGACTATCTGCCAATTTTTTAAAAAAAACATTTAAACAATGAAGTTTTCTGCCCTTATCACCACAGCATAATTGCTAATATGAGCTCTTGCTCATGCTTCGTTGAATTCAGTCTTGTTCCTCCAAAGATAATCTAGGCCTCTCTTCTGGTGGTTCATATTCCAAAGTTTCTCAGACAACCAAAGAGCACTATAGGATCAATCACGATGCAGGGCTTCAGAGGAGCCTCTGCTTCAAGCCCCTTAATAAACTCCTATTCCAAGCAGAGTCCAAGGTTTGTCTACCTACCCTTGGGAAAAACTCCGAGATCCCTTTCCAACCCCATAGGTTCCATAAATTGCCTAGGGCAGACCATCCTATCTCCTTGGGCAGGGAAAAACTGGAAGTTACAATGTGATCAGAGAACTGATGGTGATATCATTCCATCTCATTTTCTATCACAACTGACCCAAGACAAAAACCAGGTTGTTTTTGCATTCTTGAAACAACTGCAGGAAGCTCATTTTTTCAAACTGGACCTCCTATTGACATTTGTTTTTTGCCTTGCAAGAGGGGACTTCCCAATGGCATTGAAAAAGATTATGGTTCGCCTATTTCTGAGAAAGCCATGACCAGATCCAGTGGTGATTGGCCACCTCCAATCACACTTTGTTGATGGGAGATAACAGACTGAAGTTGAACCCTAATATGTTAGAGCTGCAATATTTAACTTTTATTTTTTTATTGTTTCTTACGTTTATATTATAGGACAAGTCTGCCTGGGACACTGACCCTGTGCGACGCCATCCAGGAGATGTGCACCCCAGCCAAAAAGACTGGCATCTGTTGTTACTGTCACTGACTCTGGCTCCTTGAAAAGGCAACCTCTGGCAAGTGCCTCAGACTCCCACCATAGTAGAGAGTGGACTACTCCCGGGAAAGCCTGACCTTGTAAGGCAAGGTGCACTTCCCGATCTCTGATATGGGAGAAGAAACCATTGGAGGGCCCTGGTGTGGAAACAGGCCCAAAGCACAATGGAGATGCAGGATACCATCTTTCCCAGAAGTTGCGAAAGATTGGAAAGTGAAACGTGCTGGCTACTCTGGACCCTACCTATTAGGTCCTGACTGCTCGCTTGCCTCTCCTGAGAAAGATACACTCTGCACTCCAAGGTGTCTATCTCCACTCCCAAATGTAGCAACCAATTAGTCGGTGTCAAGTGACATTTGCTGACATTAATTGAAAAACCATGATCTTGGAGTACCTGCATAGTTATTTCTAGGTCCCTATGGGCCTGGGATTCTGAGGTAGATTGAATCAGAATATCATCCAGATAACATTGGACATGCACAGGCAAAGCTCGGATGTGCGCCGCTAATGCAGCGAGCAATTTAGTAAAAGTCTGAGGCGTGGATGACAGGCCAAAGGGCAAGGCCCTATACTGATAATGACAGGATTGATAACAGAAACGCAAATATTGTCTATGATTTGGATAAATGGGGACATGAAGATAAGCCTCGGTGAGGTCAATTGAAGTGAGGAAGTCGCCGTCCTTGACACTGTCCAAAATGGACTGAAGCGAATGCATTTTAAAGTGCTTGTACACAATATAGCGGTTAAGTCTCTTAAGGCCAGAATTGCCCTATACACCCCCTGAAGTTTTGGGAATTACAAAGAGGATGGAATAAAATCCCAAACTGCACTGGGCCTCTGGCATGGGCTGAATGGCCTGGATATCCAACAGATGCTGAATAGCCGTGTCCATGAGGCCATGCTTAACGCTGTTCCCTGAGACAGGGCAGCTAACGAAAAACCTCAGAGGTGTGAAGAGGAACTCTAAGGAGCTCCAGACTGTCTCCAGGATCCATGCATCCATGGTTATGCTCTCCCATTGCCCAGCAAACAATGCCAGGCGTCCCCCAATGGGAAAGCCAGAAAAGGAATTAATGTTGGCATCTGAAAGGATGGCTCCCTCCCCTTCGAAAGGGCCGTTTGTTTGTGAATGGCCTAAACATCCATGCCATGTCTGATTGAGGGTCCTGTCTCTGTTGGAAAGGGTGCTGAGGCCTGGACAACCCAAAACCCCCCTCAGACCCAGGAAAAATCTGTTGATGGAAATAAGGCGACGGGCAGGCCTCTGCATGTCGCGAAAGGGACGGAAGCACCTTACGTTTGTCCCATGTCTCTATAAGCAGTGGATCCAGTGCCTCCCCGAACAGCCTCTCTCCAGAGAAGGGGGCGGAAGCCACCCTCTACTTGTGCTTGACATCCGCCTGCCACTGGCGGAGCCAAAGGAGTTGTCTAGAGGTCACATTGGAAGCGATGGCCTTCGACGTAAATCTTGCAGCATTTAGCATCGCGTCAGTGGAATATTCTAGAGCCGCCTGCAACTTATTCAAGTCCTGGTGGGCTCTGCTATCTCCCAATAGGATCAGGTCCTGCAGCTACTTGATGAGCCAGATGAGCGATGCCCTGTTAAAATAAGAAGCAGATGTGGCCGCCTTAATGGCCCAGGCTGTCTTAAAAAAGACGCACCAGTCTTAAAAAAGACGCACCAGTCTTAAAAAAGACTGGTGCGTCTTTTTTAAAGCTTGCTCCGACTCCTGTCCTCGGGCCTGAGCGCTTCCTCAGGGACCTCAGGAAGGACCATGTGTGCAGCCAAAGCTGCCACGGGAATATCTATCGATGGCAAGGAAAGAATCTGTGAAAAGGCAGTTTCTACATTATATAGCCGCTTATCAAGTGAGGGTTAGGCCCAGTTGCTGGTGCTCCCCACTGGCGTTTAACAACGTCCAGAAATAGGTGAGAAGAGGGCACCACCTCTGTCACATTAACTGGCTCAGAAAACAAAGGACCTGAGGCATCTGATGGTCCCAGAGCAGGCTCCCTAGAGGATGGAATAAAAGGCATGTTAGTGGATTTGCAAGGACTTAAAAAGTGCAGGTTTGAAAAGGCCAGAAAACGCAGGTTGCTCAGGCAGTGGCTCCTCATCCTCAGACAAATCCATCTCTCTAATTGGCTCCTCTCCAGAGACAAAGGAGTGATATGACTGGTAAGGGGAACAATATTCCTGCAATAAAACAGACCCCCTTCCCCCAAGAGAGCTCGCGTGAAAGGTAGGCTGAACCATGCCAGGAGATTGCAAGGGAGCAGGCTTTGACACCTGCTGCCTGCTAGCAATTAACGCTCTAGTAACAGTTTCAGAAATAATATCTGCCATGTTGTGTGGAAACTGCTCTGCCCGTGTCTCAGGAATCAGTTTTCTGGTGGGAGTATCTGTAACTTCTGCTCTAAGCCTGACAGTCTGTTGCCAGGCAGAAGTACTCTGAGCTGACTAGGGAGCTGAATCTAGTGGAATCTCCATGTTGCTAGGCAGATCTGCCTCCATTTGCTCACTGGTGCCATCTGGCGACCATTGCAAGACAGGCCGGTTGTCAAATTCCTGTAGCTCCAAGGGATGAGAGGCAAAAAGGCGGGAACTTGTATCCCTAACAAGGGACTGCTGAGGGACAGTCTGAACAGGCTCTGCTCTCTTCAAGGTTTTAGCGATCTCACAACTGAGAACCTTATGCTTCCTAGCCTTGGAGGCCTTTTTGGAGCTGCCCTGGCACTTGTCCAACTTTGTCAGGGCTTTCCTGCCGGGAGGCTTCTGCCCCGATGGCCCTGCCGATCTAGTCTCTTCAGGGATTAAGGGACCTGGTGCCATGACAGCTGCGATGCTCTCTGAGCGAGAAGCGGCAGGCACAGCTTCTTCGGCCATTGCAACAAGCAGCCCGGCTGAAACTGCTCTGCTGCGATCAGCACGACCAAACAACACTCCTTGCACTGTCAGAGAGAGTATGCTCGGAACTGAGCAGGGACTCTGAAGCCTTCTCTTATGCCCCAAAGGCGAAGGCAGGGCTATTTGGGCAGCTGCCCAGCGCTGGACTCATGATCACATGCCTGCTGCTCCGGCGGCTGTCAGAGAGTCCACAAGATCCGGAAGGCAATCCAAGCCGAGCAAGAGTCCAGTGCAGCCCGATGGGGTCACTGGCGATAGGATGGTCTGCGCCCGCTGCCCAGCCGGGAATCATACCTCTGGCTTGCCAGTGACAGAGTCACGACCCTCAGCGGGGTCGGGCAGAAGCCCTTCATGCCGGAAAAGCCGGCTCTACCAGCCGAAGCTGGGAGCAGGCAAATGTAACAAACACCTCCTCTCAGAAACAATAATTAACTTAATAAAACTGAAAAGGAGAAAAAAGAGAAAATACAAAAGCAAAGGACAGCTATCCAAGAATGGGTCAGATAGCTAAAAAAACCACGTCTGTCTTAGACCAAGACCGAGTCAAAAGCTGGAGACTGTTAGCAGAGGGCGTGTCTTTACAGCTTTGACAGACTTGGTCTTATTGGCTGACAGACGAGGACAACCCCGTTCCTGAATGCTGCCTACACTACGATGGAGAACAGCTTGACAGTGCTGAATTGAGCAAGACCTTATGCTTGCTGAAATGTAGTGTTAATTGTTGACTCTGTGAAAGCAGGAGCCAGCCATACAAATTGTACTTTTTTATTCTTCTAGCATCCTCTTCTCTCTAAACCGTGTTTAGTTTTCTAGTAAGCTACTATTTGACATTACAAACACACTGTACTGGGTTTTTCGATCCTATGTCATGTTTTCAATTTCAGATTAATTTCATTCACCTTTGGTATTAAAAACAGCTGAAATAAATATAGAAAAACCAACTGAGTCTTAACTTATCTTCGACAGAAGTACTTCTGATCATTCAAAGGGAACTCTGTTGTATGTTATTCTGAGTATAAATGTAATGCATAAATAAATAGTTTGTCTTGAATTAGCTTGCAGTTCTCTGTGTAACGTGCAATAAATCAGGTATTTTCACAATATGGGAGAAGGAACCAATTTCTAAACATCCAGACCACACAGAATTGCTTCACTTGTTCTAAAAGAAAAGTCAAGGACCCAATCAAGAAGAAAAAGAAAGAAAAAATGCTATGCTTAATTGCCACAGATACACACACATTTTTTCTAGTCTTGAATACACTGAAACTCCTACGACTATATTTTCCTATAAACAAAGACAAACCCCAATAGTAGATTACTCTGCAGGATTGCCCAACGTTAGGAGGCTGTATACCATAAAAATTATTCAGAAAGTGTCAATAATTGAGCTTTTTTGACGAACAGGAGAGAGATGCTGTGTTCAAACCAGGGGTGGGTTCTACTTATCTTTACTATTGGTTCGCAATGGGGCCGCACATGCGCAGAAGCTTTTGCGCAGAAGCGTTCTAATGATGTTGGGGTTGGTGGGTGGAGTCTCTCTCCGGTTTTACTACCGGTTCTATAGAACCAGTGTGAACTGGGGGCAACCCACCACTGGTTCACACAATGTCTGTATCATTTTCAAAGTGTGCACAGCTTTCTTAAACTCCACAACCACTTTCCCATAAATGGGGCCAGTGTTATTCGGAACTTACAGAATTGTTTAAACAGGCATTTGTTGATTAAAAATATAAGCAGGTTTTTCTTAAATGAGCAAAAACATATTGCTTTTCCTTAATCTTTTAATTTTCAGAAATACTAGAAACTTCCCAAAGAGCTAGAAAAATAGCTCTTTCTTTTTTATATTTAAATAATCTGGGATTTATGGCCTATTGGAGCCTCACTTTAAGGTTTACATGGATGCATTTCCTTTGTCCACAATATTTGTACATAGATACAGAGAGATCAATTTGCAGGCTTTTCTGGGCTGCAGCATAATCTATATTCAAGTGGTTTAGTAGCCAAAATGTCATTAGGCAGAGAAACAATCATTCAGATTCAATGTAAAAAATATTAAAATAATAACACAAGATATGACTCAGGAACATTTTGAAGCTTTTCACGAACAATTGCCTTTTTATACAAGACATTAACAATTCTCCAATGGATAAATTGTAGTTACCTATTTTCTAAAGACAAACCTTTCTTTCTAATCAATGCCAGTGTTCAGTCAAACTGTCCTGTGTTAAATACCGGAATAGTTGCTCATTGGCATCTTGGATTTCTTAACATGGACACAGTTAGACCCATAGAAATACCATGTTTGAAAAATGCCTGACAAGAAAAATGGCATGTCAGACTTTAAAGCAGGTGTCAGCCTTTAGGCACACTGTTCTATAAAAGCATTAAGCTGAACCTAAAGCAACCATATGTACTGAGAAAAGGTTTTAAAGCAGGTAAAGATGCAATACAACTTCTGCTGTAGCATCATATAATTAAGGAACAGTAGTACTTTTTAGAGCCCTACTTTATTTTTCTGTAGCAATGCTGTGTGTGTTTTTTACAAGCAGGGGAAAAGCTGATACCTGCACTCCTGAATAAGATGCCTTCTAAGTCTTCAGGGGATTTGTCTTCACCTGGTCAATCAGAGGTCAAAATAGCATATTGCCATAAGAGACATACATTGTCACATAGAAGGGTTTTGAAAAGCAGCAAAGGAAGGAACTCCAATTTCCCCATCAAATTGCTTGTACAGTTTGATTCCTGTATACGTGAATGACGTTCATGGTGAAGAAAAAAAAAATTAGGCTTCACCTACACATATGGACTACTGTAAGACAAAGGTGCCATATTAACCATTTCTTGAAGTCATGACCTCCTAACTTCAATCACATCCTCAAGTCCACTGCTGAGACAGGCCGAAACTGATCTAAGATGTATTGGCCTGGAAATAGTGTTTTTCTGCTGTCACATTAGAGGTTAGAATCGTAATTGGTTGTTAAGTCATTAGAATCATCTTTGTATATTAGCAATCATCAGGATTCCAACTGGCCCAGCATTTATTTTGCATATTTAATACAACTTATGTGCCACTTGACTCCAAATAATTCAGAGAAGCTTCTTACTTTAAAAAAGACAGGAACCATTAAAAAATAAAGATTGTCCAGGAGGCAAACTTACTATAATAAACAAAAGATGCTACAGGAGACAAACCACTAACCTCCCCTAAGGCCTTGAGGAATGGTATGCCAAGTGAGATGTGAGACACACTGAAAGGGGCTTTCAGAGAAGCTCTAAGAAGGTCCTCCTATGAAACATCAAGGAGGTCCTACAAAGTTTGGGGTTCAATAATGGAAATAAATATAGTTTCAGAGGTGTCAAAACAAACCCATACACCATAGAAATGTCACCTTACTAGAACAGAAGCACGGCAGTAGATGAAAGGGAGGAAGTGTTTAATGGATGGGTTTGTGCATGCCTGCATGTGTTTCCCCAGCTTGCAAGAGAAACAGCAGCCTGAAGGCAAGTGGGTTTGAGGGAGGAATGATGCACTAAGGAAAGAAAGGGAGGGGCAACTGACAATTACTATTTATTGCTTTAGTCACATTTGATAGCAATAATGTTATTTGTATTGATCCTTACTTTGGCATACTGTATCTTTCCATTTCTTTCATCTTCTTTTTTTGTACTACTATTTCTTCCATCTGTCCTACCTATGATTGAAGATTAGTACAAAGTTTGGTGATTGCTTGTGTTAATTGTATTACTGTTAGTACACTAATTTGTTTCATGTAATTTTACTCTATATCTACCTTTTACTTTTTTTAAAAAAAAATGATTTATATGCCACCCTTCTCCGGAGACTCAGGGAGGCTTACAATGCTCTAAGCAATAGCCTTCATACTTTTGTATATTTATACAAAGTCAGCTTACTGCCCCCACAAACTGGGTCCTCAATTTTCCTACCTTAGAAAGGATGGAAGGCTGAGTCAACCTTGAGCCTGGTGAGATTTGAACTTGCAGTAATTGCAGGCAGCTGGCAACTTAAGTGCTACTTTAACAGCACTTAGTCCACTGCACCACCATGAACTGTTCAAGGATAGTTATTTTATCTCTGTGTTTGTAGATGTAATTAGGTACTCTTAGATCTTAAATATGACAATTGTATGATCACTCAGAGTGTCATATGTCTTCTTTGAAAGAAGCACCATCTGTTTTGAAATATATGTTAACGTATTTAACATTGCTTCTTGTTCTACCCTCAGGTGCTTTGGAGAATAGTTTGATTCCCTCTTCTTTGTGGCAACCCCTGAGATATTGGAACATTGCTATCATGACTCTCCTAGTCCTTCTTTTCATTAAACTAGACATACTCAGTTCCTGCAACCGTTCTTCATATGTTTTAGCCTTCAATCCCCTAATAATCTTTGTTGCTCTTCTCTGCACTCTTTCTACAGTATCAACATCTTTTTTACATCGTGGCGACCAAAACTGGATGCAGTATTCCAAGTGTGGCCTTACCAAGGCATTATAAAGTGGTATTAACACTTCACGTGATCTTGATACTACCCCTCTGTTTATGCAGCCCAGAACTATGTTGGCTTTTTTGGCAGTTGCTGTACATTGCTGGCTCATATCTAAATGGTTGTCCACTAGGACTCCAAGATCCCTCTCATAGTTACTATTACTGAGCAAGGTATCTCATATACTGTACCTGTGCATTTTGTTTTTCTTGCCTAAATGTAGAACCTTACATTTTTCACTGTTGAATTTCATTTTGTTAGATAGTCCCCAATGTTCAAGTCTGTCAAGATCCTTCTGTATTTTCAGCCTATCTTCTGGAGTGTTGGCTATTCCTGATTTAATCCTTAAAGAATTGATATCAACCATCTGCAAAGAGATGTCAGGAAAGAGACTGTTCGAACTTTTAATCCCATCCCACTATATATTCCTAGACTTTTGCTGGTTGGTTTTCCTGCTAGTAGGTAACACTATTAGGCAAAAGGCAGCACTCCTTATCACTGCCCTGAAGGTAATCTATATTTCATCCCATGCAGGGAGAGGCCAGTTATATATATATGAATGAGCATAAGATTGAAAAAACAAAATATAACTTTCATGAGTTTTGAATTATCAAGCCAATGTATATGCTGAATAATAGAAGAGTTCTCTACACTGTGGAGATCATAGAACACAAATATCATTAGACAGCTCCTTTGTACTAACTTGAGGTCATAGTCTGAAGAAGATATTTTTCAATACGCTATCAGATTTCTTCCAGTTTTATGTCACTTTGATAACCACTATAATATACAGTACATATTTATTAACATGGATCAATACTATTAATCATATGCTGCCTTTCAGCGGCAGCTTGATTTTGCTGTGTTTTTGGCTGAGAACATAAAAAGCTTCTGAAGTTAATTAATGAGTTCTTACAAACTCTCCTGAGAAAAGAGCTGCAACTCAACCTTATTTGCACCCCCCAGGAGGACATGTCTTTCTTCATTCTATATCAAACAAACATACAGGCAAGAGAAGGAGGCAAGCAACTCAATCTCTAAAATATTTGCATAGGCAGAATCCCTATCCTTAAATACACAACCCAAGCAGGCAAACTAATTCAGAAATCAGAAATCAAACATCTTCCATTTTCCAGAAAGTGGTGTCCTCAGTAAGCAGAGGATTTTTTAAAAGCAATGGTAAAAAGAATTCTATCAGGTTTAAAACAATTATTTTAAATAAGCCAGCAAGTCAATGGGTTTAATATTTGACTAAACAAAAAAAAATGCAATCATTTCAATAGTATGTTTTTTAAAAAACCCTGTATTTTAAAATAGCTTACTTTTTCTAAAATCACACAAAAAAATACATTTTAATCTTCTTGGTAATTACAAAAATATTTATAAAATGATGAAATTACTTTTTATTTATAAAAAATGTAAAAGTGAATGATTATGTATAGATTTAAGCATGACAAGGATCATTTGATCCTTTTGAGGATCATTGAAGACATCAACTTAAACAAAAAAAGTCATTCCATTTGTAAAGTAACATGTGCTAAGTAAGCAACTGGCCAATCTTTTAGCTTTTATTAGGATCAAGGCTTCTGGGAGCACTTCACAGTACTGAACTACTGCCACATTACAGGTTATTCAATAATCTTTGATTTGTCAATTGACCAATGTGTCAAATAACCCCTAAGCTATTTTAGCCTAAATATATTCTATATAGAATTTTTTTTTTCAGTCAGGGTTTAGCTAGATGATATATCAAACAAGAGCAGATGTTGGTTACAAAAAATAAGCACACTATTCCAAGTCAGTTGAGGGAAAAGTTGCAAATGTGGCAGCTGGATATTCTCTCTTCCTACATTAGAAATTAATTTTTCTCTATACATTTCTGAAAGATATATTATTAAATATGAAAATTGGCAACGTGTCTTTTAAGTTGATGGGCACACATATTTTTAAGTACCTTCGTCATAGTATCATAAATTGCCTGAAGATATTTCAAAGCTCTGTTCTCGTTTCTTTTTTTAATTGCTTCTCCCACCATTTAGAACAGCAGCTGATGTGAGGGAATATAAACACTTTTTATTTATTTTTTTAAAGTGGCAGAAAAGCATCAGATAATGCTTACAATACAACACTCCTAAAGCCTTTCTAGGTTTTACAGGTAGGTGGTCTTAAAACTAGCAGCAAAACAGGGCAGGCAGGACTTATTGTGGTTATTGAACTAGACTTTAAGGCAGATAGAACTCGTCTTCTTTTTTATAAGAAACAGAAGTACAAAAACAAGTAGTCCCCTTAGAACAGATGTGTGGTTTTTATGATTTTTTAATTTAATTGAACCAGAAATCCAAATCTCCTAATATTGCATATAGGTAAAGGTAAAGGTTTCCCTCGCACATATGTGGTAGTCATTCCCAACTCTAGGGGGCTGTGCTCATCTCTGTTTCAAAGCTGAAGAGCCAGCGCTGTCCAAAGACGTCTCCGTGATCATGTGGCCAGCATGACTAAATGCCAAAGGCACATGGAACGCTGTTACCTTCCCACCAAAGGTGGTCCCTATTTTTCTACTTGCATTCTACGTGCTTTCGAACTGCTAGGTTGGCAGAAGCTGGGATAAGTAATGGGAGCTCACCCTATTAAGGGTCACTAGGGATTCAAACTGCTGAACTGCTGACCTTTTGATCAACAAGCTCAGCATCTTAGCCACTGAGCCACCACATCCCTTAATACTGCATATAGTTTTGGGTAATATAGTTCTCTGCTGGATCAGCCAAATACCTTACGTGGTCTAGCGTAATTAAAACGTGGTCTGGGTATTAAAATGGTCAAAAAGATACATTCAATTTGTCACAAGGGGAACAGGAAAGTGGCCCAGAAAATAAAGACACTGTTCTTGCTTTCTCTGACAGAAATTTTCACTTTCTGGTTCCACTTTCAACATAACTGCCAAAGCCTCTGCACAAATTTTCCTAAGATCTTCCCTGGTGTTCTCTTTTACACCTCTCAATCTGATAGCATATTCCATTGATCGAAATTGCATCATAGTAATCTCATTTTGCATTTTTTGTGTAACTTCTTCAATTTCTATAATTTTTGAGTCAGAAGCTCTGAATTTGGTCTCCATCTCTGAGGCAAGATTCTCCACTTTTTTATCAATCTGCAACACTACCTCAGACAGGCCTTTAACCACTGTTTGAATATCTTGTTTAACTGAATCATATTTCTCTTGAAGCATTCCTTTAACCTCCTTCTCTGATCTTTGAATTTCTTTAATAATAATATCATATTGGCTTTCTTCCTTTGTCTGAGATTGCAACTGCGCTGTTTGAGGCTGTTTCTGTTTATGTGTGGGGGAACCCCCCCCCCCTGGTTGCTTTGTTGCCATTTTACCTCTTAAAGATCTTCCTTTTCCACAAACTCTAGCAACATTTCCCAAAAAGTTCTCCAGATTCAATCAGGTCTATAAAAGTCAATTGGTATTTTTATTTTATGTTATTTTGTTTTTTGGATACTTCTGCCTCTTCCAGCCGGATTTGTTACTTTAAAATGTAGCCGGATACAGTAATCAAATTACTTTCGCTTTCAGCACTCTCCACTGAAAGCAAGCGCCATTTTTTCCTCCCCTTTTCTCAGAGCCAAATTACTTTCACTTTAAAAACTCTTTAAAATAGTCCAAAAAGCTTCCAATACTTGCTGTTTAGTGAGAAGTTTGAAATCTTCCTTATTTTTCGTTGTTATTGGTAATGCTGCCGTGCTGTCTTGTTCTGCTTTGAAGCAGAGTTTCCCAGTCGTCCAGAGCTTCAGCTGGGTGGATAGGGAGTCCCACCCTGTTAACTCCCCAGAAGCAAGAAAAGCTTTCTGGGGGTCTCACAGGGGACTCTACCTGCAGCCGCCGGCTCTCCTCACAAGCCCTTTGCGTCTTGGAGTTTTTCGAGCCGTTTCAATTGCCAAAACGGCTCTTTTACGGGCGATCGGGCTGGCGGTCTTCAAAGGACCGTCCGCAACAGCTGACGGCAACAGCGGAAGTCTTGTGCAAGATGGACAAGGTCTACAGAGTTAATTCTCGTGTGGCGGTACAAAGACAACTGCCTAGAGATGTGGTTATATATTTTACAGATAGAAGAATGAGAAATGAAATCTTGCAAAATTCTTTTGTTACAACAGTTCAAGTTGATGGAAGTGAGATTGGAGTTTTTAAAGAACTACCACCTAAAATGTTAAGAGATAGAAAGGATTTTGGATTTTTGGTGACAGAATTGAAAAGACAGAACATACAATTTAGGTGGGATGCCCCAATAGGTGTAATACTCAGGCTGCGAGGAGTGAGATACCGCCTTAACACTATTGAAAAAGCAGAAGAATTTTATTACAACGTTTTGAAAGCGGGCTCTCCTCCTCCACGCACATCTTCACCAATAGATAAAGAAGCTCAATTACAAGCTGAGATTGATCAAGAAACAGAAGCACAAATAAGGCAGTCGCAAAGGGAGGCAAGAGAATTAGTGGGAGCAGTAGGTGGTGTTGTGGTTGACCCTTTTGCACCATTTGAAGCTTCTCCTTTGGAAGAAATGTCTAAAACTATCACAGAGGAGGCGATGGCTTTGGAAGTAACAACATCTAAAGTGGAAGAGCAACGCATAACCAGAGCAATGTCTAAACAAATGAAGCAACAGCAGCAAGAATATATAAAGCCACAGCGTGAGAAAAGACCTAAAGATAAGCAGCAAGCTGAAGTCATGGGAGGAGCTAAACCGAAGATTGCTACCGTAGGAGAGAATCTTCAACAATTGCTCTCAAAACTTCAGACAGGGTCAAATGGCACTTAAATTTTTGTCCTGGAATGTTAACGGATTGAATTCTCCGCAAAAAAGAAGGAAGATATTTCACTATTTGAGACAATTTCATAATGATGTTATCTGTTTACAGGAGACTCATGTAAAATTGCAAGATCAGAAATACTTGATAAATTTAAAATTGGGAACGCAATTTGCTGCTTCAAATCTGGAAAAGAAGAATGGAGTGGTGATATATATAAATAAGAAACTTGTAGCTAAAATTATAGAAGCAGATAAAGATGGAAGATATATTGCAGTCGAAGTTATTACAGATGTTGGACCAATCTTGCTGGTCGGAATATATGCCCCAAATCAACAGCAGGAAAACTTTTACAAGCTACTTCATTTAAAAATTCTGGATTGGGACTATTCAAATATTATAATAATGGGCGACTGGAATGGAGTAATCCAACCTAGATTGGATAAAAAAACCACGGCCAAAATAGGGAATAAATTACCACAAGCTCTTTTTGAACTGAAAGAGGATTTGGAATTGAAAGATATTTGGAGAATTCGAAACCCAAATGAACTGGACTTTACTTTTTACTCAGACAGGCACAAATCCTTTTCCAGAATAGACTTTTTTCTCCTAACTTCTAATCTACTCTCTAAAGTAAAGAAAATAAAGATATTTCCTAGGACTTTGACTGACCACAGTCCGGTCTGGATGGAAATCGAGATGGGTAAAAGAGAAAGAAGATCCTGGAGAGTAAATGAGAATCTATTTAGATATGAAAAAAATATAATTGAACTCAAAAAGCATTTAAAGGAGTTTTTTAAATTTAACCTGAACAAAGGTACCCCTATTGAAATAGTTTGGGATGCAGCTAAAGCATATATGCGGGGAGTACTAATTCAAATGAATTCTAAACATAGGCAGAGTCAGCAGAAGAAAAGACTACAATTGGAATCTGAGATAAAAAAGAAAGAGCAACAATTGATACAAAAACCAACAGACGGAAAATTGCAAATGGCTATAAAACTTCTGAAGGATCAATTTCAAATGCTTATAGCAGACCAAACGGCAACTAATTTACAATTTGCAAAGCATAATACCTTTTCCAATGCTAACAAACCGGGCAGGTGGTTGGCGTATACTTTGAGGAAACAAGCATCGACACGAATTATTGACAGTGCTGAATATGCTGATAAAGAAGTTTATCAACAAGATCTAATTAAAAAAGCCTTTTTGGAATATTATACTAAGTTATATGCTAAAGATGACATACAGAATATTACCATAGATGAATATTTAGAAAACAAGAGAATCTCAAAAATTTCAACGATTCAAAAGAAAAGCTTGGAACAATTGATAACAGTGGAAGAGATCAGTTTTGCTATAAAACAATTAAAAACAGCTAAAGCTCCAGGGACGGATGGCTTAACTGCAATTTATTATAAAACTTTACAGGAAGAAATGATTCAGCATCTTAAAGATTTATTTTGTAATATACAACTAGGAGGTAAGATACCTTCCTCATGGAAAACAGCTTTTGTTTCATTGATTCCGAAAGAAGAATCAGGTCCTAAGAAACCAGAAAATTATAGACCAATATCTTTATTAAACACAGACTATAAAATTTTTGCAAAAGTACTAGCCAACAGATTGATGCCAGTTATTCAAAAGATAATTCACCATGATCAAGCAGGATTTATTGAAGGCAGATATATGAAGGAGAATGTTAGGCAAGTCATAGACTTAATGGACTATCTAGATAAGAATAAACAGATCTCTGCAGTGCTGGTTTTTTTGGATGCGGAAAAAGCCTTTGATCGAGTGAATTGGAACTTTATAATTAAGACTTTGGAAAAAATGGATTTGGGGGAGCGGTTTATACAAGCGATTGGTGCAATCTATCAAGAGCAATATGCACAACTTATTATTAATGGATGTTTAACATCGAATTTCAACATACAAAAAGGCACCAGACAAGGTTGTCCATTATCCCCGTTATTATTTATTTTAACTTTAGAAGTCTTACTCAACGCAATACGGGATTCGAATTCCTTGACTGAAATAGTTATAAGGCAAGAGGACTACAGAACTAAGGCATTTGCAGATGACCTGGTTGTTACCCTATCACAACCTATGAACTCAATAATCCAGATGAAAAATATCATAGAAGATTATGGCATGGTATCCGGTTTTAGGTTGAATCAGAAGAAAACTAAAATGATTGTCAAAAATCTGACAGAGAGCAAAAAAAAGGAACTGGAAAGACTGGCAGGCTTCGAGATTGTTTCAAAGGTCAAATATTTAGGAGTACAAATCACAGACTCCAATGCTAAACTGTTTCAAAATAACTATGAGGTTCTGTGGCAAAAGATACAAAAAGATATGCAAAACTGGAAGAAACTGCAGTTATCACTGCTTGGAAGAATATCAGCAGTAAAGATGAATGTTTTACCTAGACTGATCTTTTTATTTCAAATGATACCGGTGCTTAAATCAGACAAACCATTGCTAGAATGGCAAAAAGGACTGAACAAATTCATTTGGAATGATAAAAAGCCAAGAGTTAAACTGAAAATAATGCAAGATACTCGTGAGAGAGGTGGTCTTAAACTCCCAAACCTTCGACTATATTATGAAGCAACTGCATTGATACAATTAAGTGATTGGTTTGGGAAAACTAAGACTGACTTGTTGAATATAGAAAGTCATGACCTGGTTTGGGGTTGGCATGCATACCTATTTTATGATACCAAAGTGGATAAAGTGTTTAACAGTCATCTACTTAGAAATGCCTTGCTGAGAGTCTGGAGAAGGCACCGAACTAATTGGGATTACAAGATTCCGTTTTGGCTGGATCTCGCTGATACCATGTGGAATACAAATATTAAGTCACTCGGGGGTTTCTTATATAAAGAGTTACTTTACTTTGAAGAGGGCAGGTGGCGACTGAAGACTTTGGATATGCTGTTGGAAGAAGGGAAATCGTTGACTTGGTTGCAGTACAATCAGTTACAGATGAGATGGAAAGAAGATCAACAAACTGGTTTAATGGAATATGAAGTAGAATTGGTTGAACAGATAAAGCGGACAGGTCCAATGCATATTAAGAGAGTTTATAATGTTCTGTTAGAAAGAGACTCAGAAAATGAGCTAGTTAAAGATTGTATGATTAAATGGGCACAAAATTTCTCTCAACCAGTTATGTTGGAAACATGGGAAAAAATATGGGTTCAGAACGTTAAATTTACACAGTCACAAAATTTACGAGAAAATTTTTATAAAATGTTTTATAGATGGCACTTAGACCCCAAGAAATTGTCTTGTATGTACCCTAATGTGCAGCCAAAATGTTGGAGATGTGATTGTTTAGATGCTACATACTATCACATCTGGTGGACCTGCAGGAAAGTGAGGGCTTTTTGGATAAAAATCTGGTGGGTTATGCAAAATGTTTTAAAGAAAAAAATACAATTTTCTCCGCAATTTTTTTTATTGGGTATAGTTAAAGACTTTACACTGGGTGAAACTAAATTGATTTTGTATATGGTGACAGCAGCTAGGTTGTTGATTGCCCAACATTGGAAGAGTGATGTTTTACCGACGGTTGACCAATGGACCCAGAAGATGGCTGGATTTGCAGAAATGGCAAAGGTTTCAGCTTTTTTAAAAGATCAGACGCATGAGAAGTATATACAGGAATGGAAATTATGGATTGAGTATGTACAGAATAAGTATCAGACTAGAAAATATTATATCGCTTTTAGCTGAGATGATTATGTTAGTATGTTAGTAAATATAGATAACAGATATGGAAGTTTGAATAACATATATATTGTTTGGGAATATTAATATTGCATATAATGGAAGTCAAGGGGGGGAGGGAAGAGGGAGGAGGGGGAGGGTTAGGGTGGGGATGGGAAGGATTTATATATTTTTTTTATATGTATTTTACAATCTGTGGCTAGGGAGGGGGGGGAAAGAGGGAAAAATTTGTATTGTTAAAACTTTTTCAATAAAAAAAAAAAAGAAATTTTCACTTTCTGTCCCAATGATCTAAAACATGGTTTTCAAAGTCGATTGCATCATGTGACGTATCACAACGTACTGCAACGTTTTTTGCCTTTGCGGAGCTGGGGTGGGCATGGCCTGTGTGTGACACATCTGGCCTGCGGGCTGCCAGTTTGACACCCCTGATATAAAACATGAAATTAATTTATTTAAAATGATTGTAGTCCACCTACTTTAATAACTCCTCCCCTTTTTAACAGCAACCACCCATTGCATTGAAACCATTCATCCTTTGCTGATCAATCACTACTGGCTCATACTGCATTAAAAGGTACGTGAAGCTTATATATTGCTTTGCCAGAAATATGCTTAACTTTTAATATGCTTGTATTGAATTGCATCTGCCACACTCACATCCATTCATGAAACTTGCAGACATGGTTTTGGAGTTCTTAACACCCTTTTTTTTACACTGTTATCATGAACCTTTTCATTTCAACAGCATTCACCACTGTAGTACTTACTCTCAGTTTCAGAGCTCTTATAATTGTACATTGGTCCCTGAGGGGATATTTGAAAGAACTTTATAATTTGAAAATTGTGTACATTTCAAAGCTTTGTTTCATGATTTTCAGACGCTTATTAATGTACAATAGAGTCTATCATATCCTATGGCTTCTGAATTTGTTCAAGGTCTTTATAATTTGTTTTATCAAGCACTCTTGAAAGTCCAGCTCTATACTGAAAAATGACAATTAATGTTCAGTATGTTCTTGAGGGCAGCAACATCCCCACCCTACTGTAGAGGGTTTTTTTAATATATATATAAATCAGAGGTAACCAGCTTTTTTGGATTTATAGGCACATTTCAAATTTACACACAAAAGGACTCTTATACAATAGTTGCCATGGGAATTGCCTATTAACAAAATGGTTGTAACAGTAGCTGTGTTGAGTCAAACATTTTCATTTACCTGAAGACAAATTGGTGAGGTATTTTTCTGCTTCCCTCTCAGTTCACCCACAATGTTTCTGAACTCCTTTGCTTATCTTTCCATTGTTTCTGGACAAATGCTAGCATATTTCTAAACAAGAACTAGGTGGTAGCGACCCATTTTTCATTTCTTAAGAATGCCTAAGGGTCTGAAATGTTATGCAGCATGCTTGCCGTCCTGTTTTTTGTTTATTAAAAATTTAAAATACAGTGGGAGAACTGGACCTGATAAACACCAAAGGATGTATCTGTAGATACATATTGCTATGTTCAGGCACTGTACTGTCTCACCATCCATATAAATTATATTGCTCTCATTTATAACCCAACCTTTTAAAAAGGCTATAAAATTGTCCTAAATTGGTCCATAAAGTTCTCATCTTATCAACATTATACATTTTCAGCCCTGGAGGGCAGGGCTGAGGATTTCGGACGATATCTGTATGACAAAATCGCTCAGATCCGACGGGACTTGGACTCTGACTGGGTAGATCCGGGCGGGATGACGAGGAATAGTCTTGAGAGTGTTATCTGGGAGGAGTTTGACCTTGTGACTCTGGATGACGTGGACAGGATTTTGGGGAGACTTAATGCGACCACATGTTTATTGGACCCGTGTCCCTCCTGGTTAGTACTGGCTTCCCAGGAGGTTACACGAGGCTGGCTCCAGGGAATTATTAACGCTTCGTTGAGTGAGGGATACTTCCCCGCCGCCTTGAAGGAGGCGGTGGTGAGGCCTCTCCTCAAGAAGCCCTCCCTGGACCCGGCAATATTGGCTAACTATCGTCCTGTCTCCAACCTTCGCTTTGTGGCGAAGGTTGTTGAGAGTGTGGTTGCACGACAGTTCCCACAATTCCTGGAGGAAACGTCCTATCTGGATCCGTTCCAGTCGGGTTTCAGGCCTGGTCACAGCACGGAAACGGCATTGGTCGCGTTGGTTGATGATCTCTGGAGGGCCCGGGACAGAGGTTGTTCCTCTGTTCTGGTCCTATTAGATCTCTCAGCGGCTTTTGATACCATCGACCATGGTATCATGCTGCACCGGTTGGAAGAGTTGGGGATGGGGGGCACCGTTTTACGATGGTTCTCCTCCTTTCTCTCTGACCGGTCGCAGTTTGTGTTGACAGGGGGGCAGAGGTCGACCTCGAGGCCTCTCATTTGTGGAGTGCCACAAGGGTCAGTCCTCTCGCCCCTTCTGTTCAACATTTATGTGAAGCCGCTGGGTGAGATCATCCGTGGTTTTGGGGTGAGATATCATCAGTACGCTGACGACACCCAGCTGTACATCTCCACCCCAGACCACCCCAACAATGCCCTTGAAGTGATGTCCCAGTGCCTGGAAGCTGTACGGATCTGGATGGGGAGGAACAAGCTCAAGCTCAACCCCTCCAAGACTGAGTGGCTGTGGTTCCCGGTTTCCCGATATAGCCAGCTGACGCCATCGCTGACTATCGGGGGTGAGTCTTTGGCCCCCGTGGAGAGGGCGCGCAATCTGGGAGTCTTCCTGGATACGCAGCTGTCCTTAGAGGAACATCTGACAGCTGTGGCCAGGGGGACCTTTTATCAGGTACGCCTGATTCGCCAGTTGCGCCCCTTTCTTGATCGGGATTCCGTGTGCACGGTCACTCACGCCCTCGTCACCTCTCGCCTGGACTACTGTAATGCTCTCTACATGGGGCTCCCCCTGAAGAGCACCCGGAGGCTCCAACTGGTCCAGAATGCGGCCGCACGGGTAATTACGGGGGCTACATGGCGCTCCCACATAACACCGCTCCTGCGCGAGCTGCACTGGCTCCCAGTGGTCTTCCGGGTGCGCTTCAAGGTGTTGGTTACCACCTTTAAAGCGCTCCATGGCATAGGGCCCAGTTATCTACGAGACCGCCTTCCTCCACCGACAACCTCCCATCGACCCGTGCGCTCCCACAGAGAGGGTCTCCTCGGGGTGCCATCAGCCAAGCAATGTAGGCTGGTGACCCCCAGGGGGAGGGCCTTCTCTGTGGGAGCTCCTACCCTCTGGAATCAGCTTCCCCCTGAGATAAGAAAAATCCATGACCTCCGTGCCTTCCGCCGGGCCCTTAAAACATTTTTCTTCCAACAAGCCGGGCTGGCCTAAGCGAAGCCTTTTAAATGATTTTAAAGTGGGGTGTTTTTTAAATTTCTGGGCCAAATTTAGATATTCTTTTTAATTGGTTTTTTAATTGTTTATATTATGTGTTTTTACTTGGCTGTACACCGCCCTGAGTCCCCAGGGAGAAGGGCGGTATAGAAATCTAAAAATAAATAAATAAAATAAATAAAATTTTATTTATTACATTGTTGGTGCATTCTACTTTATGTCTTAACAGGTTTTCTGTAATTTACTTTAGGTTGATAAAGAGTGACTGTCTCAGTCATATATTCTGCTAATTTTCCTTGTATGTGATATTGTGTGGGTAATATAACATTTTTTGGTAAAAGTTGCTATCTTTATAAATTATGTGGAAACCTAGACCTAAGGATCTGCCAATGGTCTGAAATTCATTGCATTAAGTAACAAATATTTTAAAAATACACAATTAACTTCTGGCTGGCAAATGAAGGGAACATATTCTTGAACCACTCAAGAATAGCCCTAATTTATCTTGCTATTTAAACTTCTTTTCTTTCCATCCAGACTAAAGAATTGCTAATTACAGTAATACAGACTTAATTTATACTAATATAAATAACACCACACAGACTTCAGAACTGGCATTAGGACGTTGTGCAATTTCTGACAAATACTATTTCAAAGAAAATATATAATAGCTTTTTGGGCTGCCCTAATTTACAAGCCATTATGCCTTTGATTGGCATCTTGAAATGGCCCCATCTGTAGTTTCCATAACAAAAGAGCTTAATATACTGAAGGCAATGATGTAAACTTGCATGGAAAAATATAGTGCCATCATTATAGCTTTTATGAAAACTCTTGTCAAAAGTATTGATGTCTTTAAATGGACAACTGCCTTCTCTACTCTATCTCAAATCATATTACTTAAATTAAATACTGCATATTGGGCCGTTCAACATGCACCTTCATAATTTGAAGTCCTGCAAATTGAGAGAAGCGAACTGGAAAAGGTGAGAGATTCTTGCAAAAGAAAAACCTGTTTCAAGCTAACAAGCAACTAATAAAGGGTAGGTCTGCTGCATTCCCACCACAGAATTGATCTGCTGCTCTTCTGAAGTAAGCATTCCCCCCTTGAGAACCAATGGCACACAATTAAGCAGACCAAGGTCCAAAACAGAGCAGTTTAGAAAAGTCCATCAAACAAAAACATAGCTATGAGCCTGTCATTCCATGTGGCTTGCTTGTGAATATGTAAGAATGTTTTAAATATTTTTATTCACCAAATTGGAGTTACAGTATACAAGACAGTTACTGAAAACTGGGGGAGGAATACCTAACCTAGGCTACCTATCTTGCACCTGTTCATCACTTGGGGGGGGGGAAATTTGGTGGTATGAAGGATGATGCTGTTCGAGAATAGAATTCTTTATTGGCCAAGTGTGATTGGACACACAAGGAAATTGTCTTTGGTGCATATGCTCTCAGTGTACATAAAAAGACAAGATACATTTGTCAATAATTATAAGGTACAACACTTAATAATAGTCACAGAGTACAAATAATCAATCAAATCATACTAGGAAACAATCAATATAAATCGTAAGAATACAAGCAACAAAGTAACAGTCATGCAGTCGTAAGTGGGAGAAGATGGGTGATAGGAATGATGAGAAGATTAATAGTAATAGTAATGCAGACTTAGTGAATAGTTTGACAGTGTTGAGGGAATTATTTGTTTAGCAGAGTGATGGTGTTCAGGAAAAAACTGTTCTTATGTCTAGTTGTTCTGATGTGCAGTGCTCTATAGCGTCGCTTTGAGGGTAGGAGTTGAAAGTTTAAAGCTGCCCCAAGCACTTGTCTCCCTGCTAGCTCTTAGCTCTCTGCATTTGTATACTATATATGTTTTGGGTTAAAACTGACCTTCTTTAAACTACTGACTCAGTTTAGCTGCTCATATGATCTCCACATAAAATGCCACATAAGAGAGTTTTGCACCTAATATTAAAGTTGCAGCAAGAAACTATTGAAATAATGAAAGTGTCTTGACATATTCATATCACTTTTACTCATAATATTATTTATCTCCCATAAGAACAAGTTTTATTTTCCCAAGGAATTCTAACAAACTTGCAAAGAATTTCCAAAAATCAAAACAAACTACATGGTGGTTGAGAAATCCTGTTTCCTTATGTTATCATTTTGCATTACCTAGGGGGAAGTACATATCTCATTACAAAGATAACATTGAAGAGTTTAAAACTTCTAACTCTAAATATCCGGGGAGAGGTTATACGCTGTACAATTGCATTATTCTTTGTTAACAAGGGGAGAAAAGATGTGCAGACCATAATCAAAATAGAAAAGTCTTTTTTGTAATAAATGAACAGCATATTTTTTAAGTACGTTGTATATATGAAGAAGCCCCAATATTGAGATTAATAAGCTGCCACATTTCAAGGAAGGCTAAGGAAACTGCTAAATTAAAGTGCAGTGCAACGTGAAACATTATGGTCAGCTGGGAACAGAATGTCAATTCAATAAGTTAAAGCCATAAAGCAAAATTTCAGGTGAAAGAGTTCAGTTGTTTCTCTGCTTCCCTGATGAAAATATATAGGCTGAAATTGTCCTAAAAAGAGGAGAGAAATTATGGATCAAGAATTGGCTGATATAAGTTTAGTGATTCATAGAAAAAAAAGTTATTTTTTAAAAAAGTTTATTGACATCTGTTAAAGTAGAAAGAGGTAGTATATCTTTTTCTTTTATTCTTAGAAAAAATGGGAGGAAAAAATCTATCTGGGATGGCATTCAAAAAAACCTGAACAACACAATGAAGATGTTTTCTTATCTATGTTTGTTTCCTTGTTATTAAATTTATTGTTCTGTGAGAAAGAATTCTGCTATTTTCATCAAAGTGATCATTCTTTTTATATCCAATTTCATTTCAAACTTTGAAAAAAGAAAGGATGGACGTTTGCCATTCAGCAGATATGAGTAAGTGACAAATTCAGGAAGTATAGGCAGAGAGAGGAAGAAAGGACTGAAAATTGGCAAAAGCATGAGTGTCAATACTTTTTGAACCAAGATTACAGTGTATACACAGCATCATTGCAATAGAGGGAGAACTTCCTTTCGCTCCCTGTAGGAAGTTAGAAAACAGCAGTTTATGTATGTTTACAGGAGTGTTCTCTGGCCTAAAGGTTTCAATTTGATTTAGAATATAGAATAACAGAGTTGGAAGGGACCTTGGAGGTCTTCTAGTCCAACCCCCTGCTTAGGCAGGAAACCCTACACCACTTCAGACAAATGGTTATCTGACATGTTCTTAAAATTTCCAGTGTTGGAGCATTCACAACTTCTAGAGGCAAGTTGTTCCACTGATTAATTGTTATAACTGTCAGGAAATTTGTCCTTAGTTCTAAGTTGCTTCTCTCCTTGATTAGTTTCCACCCATTGCTTCTTGTCCTACCCTCAGCTGATTTGGAGAATAGCTTGACTCCCTCTTCTTGTAGCAGCTCCTGAGATATTGGAACACTGCTATCATATCTCCCCGGTCCTTCTTTTCATTAAAGAGAGTCTTTTCAGTCATTGCCCCTGCTGTCTGGAACATTCTCCCCTTCCCTGCGAGGTGAAGCAGCCCCCCTCCCCACCCTCCTGGCCTTCTGGAAAGATGTGAAAACATGGCCCTATGGCCTTGCTTGAGGCTCACATAGGAGCACAAAGCTGTGGAGTTGATTAGCACTCTGAAAGCTCTCTCCCATCTTTTAATTCACTTTCACACAGATTTTTAAATTCATCCTTGCATTCTAAATTTTTATATCTTGTTTTTAATGTTTTAATATTTTATCAGTATAATGCCCAATGTTCCTCTATGAGAAAGATGGACAGTTTTTAAATTTGATAAATGAATGAATGAATAAATAAATAAATAAATAAATAAATAAATAATAACAGTCTATAAATGGTGCAACTTTATATAATAAAGCATTTTTATTTTTTAAAAAAGCTATTTCAATCTTTCCCACAGAAATTCTGCCACTGATTTCTTATTCCAACTGTAATTCCTTTAATTTGGGATGAAAGACTGATTAAGAAATTAAATTTATTTCTGAGCAAAATTGAGTTGTGATTATACCTTAGACCTTTACAACAAAATATTTAAAAACTTCAAGGATTCTGTAGTTATGATCAAGGAAAATTCAATAATATGCTTTGAGGAAAACATATTAACTTAAATCTCAGTTTCATACCAAATCTTAGAGACAGCTAGGCTGTGTCTATACATAAGTAAAAATCCATACAATTCTGAAATAGCTAAGTGCTTTATAGCCTTTTTCCATATAGTTTAGGAAATGAGAAACTTCAAAGATTCAGTGTGTCCAAACAAATCAGTATTTTCATCAATGCAATTTTCAGCAATAAATGCTAGATTCACCATACTATCCAAGATTAAGCAACACATCTTCACTGACTTATTCTCAACAAATTTGGCAGCAGCAATGAACAAGGTCTGGGCAACTGGCCAAAACATGCTTATCTCTTACAACCTTCTTGAGTCAAAGAAATATGCTCAGGAAAATTATGTAGCAGAGCTGATATTCTGTTACTATAAATCTTTCTTTTTCTTCTATTTTCATTTCACTGTCTTTTGGATCCTATTCTCAACTTTCAAAGGTCTTCATGAACCAGTCTCAAATCTACTGAACAGCACTGTAGTGATGAAGATAAAATCTCCTAAAGTTCTAAAAGTAACAAGATACATATTTAATATTCAACATTTCTGGGTGGGTAAACTAGAAAAAAAATGATATGAAAGTTCTGGAGAGACTATAAATCAGTGTTGATAACACTGGCTTCAACTATAGCTAAATTCTGTATAAGCCAGGTACCTATGTTCTCATTTTGATTTCTTTTATTCCCCAGTCAATATTCTTAAATGTATAACTATTTTGCTAGATATGTACATACCAGGAGTGAAAGAAAATAAGAGAGAAGTTATGATTCAACTTTTTCACATTTTTTTCTAGTATAAATCATAGAACCTAGTGGTAGATTTACTAATTTGTCCATAATATTCACTTGATGCACCCTAGATAAAACCTATTCAAAGACCGATGCACCCACCCATAGCAAGATGTCAGATCTTTGAAGCTGACTACATAAAGACTTTATTTCTTTTTCTTAGCAGCTGCAAGTGGAACAAATTCCACTCTACACATTGTCATTGAGTGTCTTGTTTAGATTTTGCATTGTCTGCATATCTGTTGTGACCAACTGCATAAGTCTGGAGTCCTGTTGACCTGGGACACTATTTGTGTTACCATAGAGATTAAAGAGATCCAGATTGTGTCTTCCAGTAATGTTGTTGGCCCTAATTCTGGGTGATCATCTGTAATGTTTTGTTTTGGAAGTGGTATCCTCTGTAATGTTTTGTTTTTGGAGGTGGTGCCAACAGACAGCATAATTAGAAAGGAATGCATGTACTCCCTCTTGTCTGGTCAAAGAACTTATAATGACCTTAGTCATCCTCAGCTGTCTCAACTGTCTTTCCCAGTCTTAATGATTACAGATTTAATTACAGCGATAAGAAAATATTTTAGCCCTACAAGTGATCATCATCATAATCATCATCATCATGGATGGCCCTCAGAATTCTCATTCTATATAAAACACAAGCACACAGATGGAATGGACAACTGAGTAGCTTTAGGCTGCCTCTGTGTGTGTGTGTGTGTGTGTGTGTGTGTGTGTGTGTGTGTATGGGTGTGTGTGTGTACACATACATATACCAGTGGTGAAATCCAATTTGTTTTACTACTGGTTCTGTGGGCGTGGCTTGGGAAGGATACTGTAAAATCGCCATTTCCTCCCCACTCCTGGGGAAAAGATATTGCAAAAGCTCCATTCCCACCCCACTCTGTGGCCAGCTAGAGGTGGTATTTCCCGGTTCTTCAAACTACTGAAGATTTCCGCTACCGGTTCTCCGAACTGCTCAAAATTTCCACTACCGGTTCTCCAGAACCTGTCAGAACCTACTGGATTTCACCCCTGACATATACATATACATATACATATACATATACATATACATATACATA
>WNWU01000012.1:9453254-9469061 GCA_012654045.1 Ptyas mucosa | reverse complement strand
AATAATAATAATAATAATAATAATAATAATAATAATAATAATAATAATAATAATTTAATTTGTATCCCGCCCTTCTCCCAGAATTGATTCCATTTGGTGGATTGTACAATATTTCATTTTTTCCCTCCTTAAAATTCCTGAAAGACTTACATTTAAGGCAGTTAGAAGATTTTTTTTTAAAGAGTCAGAGAATATAATGCTAAGGGAATAGACTTTAAAAAATACAGTCATATCTTCCCTTTAACTTCCCTTTGCTCTTCTATAAATCTCGCTGTAACCAATTTTTGGCTAAAATTCTAGTCTACTGATATTTTTTCAGATGAAAATATTAGCTGAGCATGTCTTGAGAATCTGATTGCTCTCTAGATTGTTCATGAGGGACCCCAAAAATTGCCACAGTGATGTAAGAATAATTGTGTATCTCTTCCAGCTCATTTGGAAAATGAGCAGTGGCACTAAGTGTCTGGCATCCAGGATGAAAAATTCTAGAATTGGGTGCACAATAGTCTCCCCCACTCCCCAAAATAGTGTTTTATGAAACTCAGACTTTCTATAATAAGTCTACAGTAGGCAATTGTACAATGGCACAAGACAGAAACACTCTTCAGTTGCCACATTAAGGAAATTTATGAACGTCACACTTTGAATTTCTCCCAAACACAGCGATTCTGAAGGAAAAAAAGAGATGGATATACGTTAACTCAAATGTAAAGAGGGGCCATATGGAGGTCAGAGCTATAAAACTCCAAGTGAAAATCTTTCTCTATCAAATCTATTTGCATCAGAAAGTATTGACAATGGGGGAGAGCATTTTCATAATGTAAATAGTAATGATGGGGATGAATGATACGAAGGTGAGGGACAGTGGCCAATTTTGCTCAGTAAGGAGAGATTGTTAAACTCTTCCTCATATTCCATAATCTCAACTATTAAATAACTATATTCACTATGCCTTATAAATTATACAGATGTTAATTATGTTTTATGTGGTCATTAAATCCTTTCTATTACTCACTGTTTACTGTAATATCAGAGATCTTATTTTATTATCATTATATCTGGATAGCTGAGCATTCATGGAACTTTCTGTACCTTTATATTTTTCAAATGAAAGCCATGAAAGCATAATTAGGTTCAGCTATTGCACATAATGAATATAAACATCCAATACTTAAACTATAACTTGTCGTCTGTTCTGTCCTTCCCAGCTTCTGTGGCTAGGAAGCGATCAACCTGTGATTTGTTTACAGTTAAATGTGCTATTTAGAGGTATCCTTTATCCTGAATTCAGATGATATTATGGGTGTCTACAGAAGGGACGAAGAGGCAAAATATGTATTGTGAAGCAAGCTCTGCCTCTTGCTCTGCCACAATCAAATATGTTAGGGACAGAGCCTGCACTGCAATAATATATATACAGTAGGTATTTGTGTTTTAATGGCAGCTCTTATTTCACTATTCAATTATCAATTTTATCAAGACCCTTAGTACAGTGGTGAAATCCAAATTTTTTACTACCAGTTCTGTGGGTGTGGCTTGTTGGACGTGGTGTTGCTTGGTGGGCGTGGCTTGGTGGGCATGGCAGGGGAAGGATATTGAAAAATCTCCATTCCCACCTGGAGATTTCCAGGTGGTATTTGCTGGTTCTCCGAACTACTCAAAATTTCTGCTACCAGTTCTTCAGAACCTGTCAGAACCTGCTGGATTTACCCCTGCCTTAGTATAACTTTTTAAGAACAAGATCTTATTTAGCTGTTTTGTGTTTATCAGATTATTTAAATTTTTAAGCTTAAAATATTTCTTTGATTGAGGATTAAAGGCACACTTACCCAATGTTTTCAAAGTTCTCATTCTGACTGTCTCTAATAGCTTAGAAGACATTAATAAGCAATTTTCAAAATTGCAAATCGATTGATGAGAAATTGGCATCTGTGAATTTAGTGTTATTTCCAGAACTGAAACCCATGGAAAACCATTGCCCAGAGGCCTCATTGTGAGGATCGGCTGTCTGGAGCATATATGGGTGATCTCTCATCCTCTCCTTATCCAGAGTGGTTTCAAGGAATTAATCTGCTCACCGATTCCTTGGTCTTTGCCACAATCATCAACTCCAACTTCACTCCGTAGAAGCTCTGAGATAGTTTCTTTACTAGGGCTGAGCAAAAATATTTTGCTATCTTCAATGAAATTTTATTTCAACATGGCTTTGGAAAGTGTTCCATTATTCCATTAAGCTAATATTTCAGTTTTATTCTCGAATACCCAGTCATTCTACCAAATTCTACCAAAATTTGTGAGTTCTTCGTATTTTCCATGTTCCTATTGTATTTTGAAACAGTATAGTAAAAGACAAGCCTGCAATATTTTACAATTTTCTTCTTGTCCCATCATTTCTTATTCCATTTTAACTCTACAATACTGTTTTTCACCCTCAGCAACATCCCAGAAGTTGCCAAGGATGAGAAACAGTGTTCTATAACAAGAAATATGGAGATGATTCCAATATACTTGCATTTTCTTTAATTTGGCATCGTTCTCTGTTCTCACATTTCTAGAATAAGAGTACACTGTGAGGGGTGGAAATATCTCCGTCTCATGAAAATGTTTTTCATTCTCAAAAGTATCATAAAACAAACATTTTGTGGTGGCTTAAATTCAACATTAAAAAAAAATTAAGATCATGGCACTCGGTCCCATCACTTCCTGGCAAATAGAAGGAGGAGAAATGGAAGCAGTGATAGATATTATTTTCTTGGGCGCCAAGATCACTGCAGATGGTTACTGCAGCCATGAAATTAAAAGACTCTTGCTTCTAGACAGGATATTAAAAAGCAGATACATCACTTTGCTGACAAAGGTCTGTATAATCAAAGCTTTGGGTTTTTTTCAGTAGTAATGTATGACTGTGAGAGTTGACTCATGAGGAAGGCTGAGTGTCAAAGAATTGATTCTTTTGAACTGGGATGTTGGAGAAGGCTCTAGAGATTCCCTTGGATTGTGAGGAGATCAAATCAGTCAATCCTAAAAAGCTATCAACCCTAATTGCTCTTTCTGAAGGAGAGATACTGAAGCTGAAGTTCAGATACTTTGGCTGCCTAATATGATCAGAAGACTCACTAGAAAAGACCCTGATGCTGGGAAAAATTGAAGGCAAAGGGTTAAGGGAACAGCAGAGGATAAGATTTTTAGGTAGTATAATTAATGCAATAAACATGAACTTGAGTAAACTCCAGGAGAGAGTGGAGGATAGGGGCCATAGCATGCTATGATCCGTGGGATTGCAAAGACAGTCATGACTTAGTGATTTAACAACAACAAAAAGCATCTTCTGATATGGAATTTAATCCCGCACGGGGATATATCCCAACAATTTGTAAAATGCAACTCTCACAACTATACGTTACTACTGAAAAAAAAATCCACAGCTTTGACTATACAGACCTTTGTCAGCAAAGTAATGTCTCTGCTTTTTAATTTGCTATCTAGGTTTGCAATGCTATTCACATATAACATTAACCCATCTGCAGTCCACATAACTCACCTATTATGACTTTGTATTATGTGTGAAACAAGCACCATGGCTCCTTCAGTAAATATTCAAATAGCCAAAGTGTTGAAACAAGAACAGAAAACAACTACATTTAATCTGTCTTACTTAAAATGAAGCACTATATGTTATTTTCAAATCTGTATAATAATTCATTTCTTTGTACTACCTTGAGGGAAAAAATATTGAAAATGGAAGACACTTTTCTAAAATTAATTAGAAACTGTCTATAAATAAGCTGTAATAATTAGCAAAATATACAACAGTCAGCCCATGCCAGATTAACTGGGGAAATAGGCTCATTCCTTTGTTTCATGCCATCTTTTTTGTTTTTGTTTTTAGCCATTATAGTAAATCATCTGGAAGTCATAATTTTGCCCAGCCTATTAAAATTTTATTTTCTTTCATACACAGGTTTTGTTGGAAAATTAAGTGCCACCTTTTTCGATAAATCAGCACTAATTGAAGCATTTTGCCAACTTCTGGAAAAGGAACTAGTTGAACAGTATGAGTCAGTTTGGGGGAGTTTTGATAATTTTCAGGATGTACAGAAGATTCATTTGATCTATAGCATCTGCAGTGAAAAAGATTCTAAAATTATTGGCACGACTAGTTGTGATTGTGGTTCAAGAAAAGGAAATGCTCCTATAAAAGAACTTATATTATTTGAAATATATTTTCATTATCTTCCAGCATTTACCTTCATAGAAAATTTGAATTCTTCTTGTTTCTGTTTATATTTATTTTATTCATTTAGAAATAAAATCATTTCATGTCTTCACATTCACATAATTTCAGTACAAGGAAATAAAAACTAGGATAAAAAACATAATATGATAATAGACACATGGGCAGAAGAGTACTATTGAACATTTTTCACTAGAACAGAAAGTATACCGTATATACTCGAGTATAAGCTGACCCGAATATAAGCCGAGACCCCCAATTTTACCACAAAAAACTGGGAAAACTTATTGAGTCGAGTATAAGCCGGGGGTGGGAAATGCAGCGGCCACTGGTAAATTTCAAAATAAAAAAAGACTGGTCAAAAGTGCAAGGACCTGTCAGAAATCACTTTTTTCAGCCCTCTGGGTAGTCCTTTTGTGCATATGGACTACACAGAGGGCTGAAAAAGTAATTTTTGACTGGTCCTTGCACTTGTGACCAGTCCTCGAACTTATGACTGTCCTCACATTTTCCATTTTTGCCATATCTTATCACCATTTCTCTCTCCCCCTCTCTTTCTCATTCTTTCTCTCTCCCCCTCTTTCTCTTTCTCCTCCTCTCTCTCTCTCATTCTCTTTCTCCCCCTTCCTCAAAGAGAGAGGTGGTAGGTTTGAGGAGAAAGATTGCTGTACAATAAAAAAGATGAAAGGGAAGAAAACCAACCCCAAACAAATATAAAGATATTAAGATAAAGAATGAATTGTTAAACTTTAAAGAATAAAAGAGAACAAATATGAATAAATAACAATAATTAGAAACACACATACAAACATACAATGTATTTTCTTTGAACAGAGTATTTGGCCGGTTCACAAATTTAAACAGTGTTCAGTCATTTTGTTATGTATATATCTAATTTGAGCGGGAGTTTCAAATGTTTGGTGTTCTGTGATTGGTTGACCGTTATTACTTGAAGTGTATATAAGGAGGGCTGCTGCCCTGAGTTTTTGCTGAAGTATCACCCTGTATTAAAGAGCTGTTGTCACTAGCTTGCTTGTGCCTCTCGTTATTCCCATGCTATAACACATTTCACTTAAATTTACAATTTCTATATTTCTTTTTTGCCATATTTATTCCTCATCTATTTTTTAAAAAAACCAATATTACCTTCATCCTCATCTCTAATCTTAATCAAATTCAATTTTTCACTTCTATTCTATATTATATCCCTTCCCATTGTTATCTATTTTTATATCCATCCTCACATTGGTTAATTATATAATATTACAGTTGTTCAATACAAATTCAACATTTTAATATAAATCAATTAGTTATATAACTATCTTTTTTGTATATTAATCAATATGAACATGAATATTCCAATTATTTCCATGCAATCCAATTTCTTACAAATCAATTACCGGTAATTATATTTACCAATAATAATAAACCAAATAATTTCCCCCATATATTCTTCCAAACCACAACTTAACCATTTCTGCTTTCAACACAATATACAATTAATAGTATCTCAATTATTACAATTCCCTAGTTAAATAGAGCTTTTTCTTTTGTGTTTTAAAATCTTGAACTCTCCTCTTTTGCCATTTGCCATGAATTTCCCATTGTTTGCACCTACTTTTTTTGATGGGGAAAAAGAAATCTGCCTTTCCAACGTTGCAAGCAAAAGAAAAAGAAAAAGAAATCTCTCTCTGCCTCATTTTGTCACGTTGCAGCAAAGACCCTGCTTTAGTTTCAGTTTCGCTTTTTTAGCATATCTGGGAGGGGGAGGGAAAATGCTCCAGCAATTTACCTCTTTGCAGCTAGCTAGCAACAGAGCCCCGGTAAAACAGCTGAGAGCAAATCAGCTGAGAGTCGGGAGGCTCTTCAAATCAACTTATGGTAATAAACCTATACTGAGGCTGAAAGGGGCTGTTTTTTCTATTTTTGCAGACAGGGGTCTACTCATTTGTTTTCTTTTAAAAAGGTTTTTTTTTTTCGTGACTCGAATATAAGCCGAGGGGGGCTTTTTCAGCCTGAAAAACGTGCTGAAAAACTCGGCTTATATTCAAGTATATATGGTAAATAGTTTCACCTATGAACTGAACAAACAAAACACCTTACATTCTTTAGCAAATACTACATACAGAGCAAGATATTTATTTATATTAAACCTTCATTATTTTTAATAAATATTTCAAACATCAAACACACACAATATTCATCGATCCTCCTATTTTCTCCACAACAACAACCCTGTGTTATGAATTGGGCTGAGAGAGAATAACTGGCCCAAAGTCACCCAGCCGGCTTTCATGTCTAAGGGCAGGAGTAGAACTCATACACTCCTGGCTTATATCTGGTGCCTTAAGCACTAGACTAAACTGACTCTCCCGATATATCTATACACTTCACTTATTAAATACTAAATATGTGTTCTTGTTGATTAAGTATACATTATATTTGTCAGACTACAAGGATTCTAGAAAAACATGAACAGAACTTGGAAGCAGGATGTTAGTGTACTTCTGCAATATGTACTTATTTCTACTGCAATACATTATATTTCTAGTAGCATTTTTATGGTTAAAGATTTTATTTAGGGTAAAGGTTTTATTATAGTTCTGAGAAGACAAGAAAAAATAAAAATGATGACGAAGTTCAATTCTTTGGATCAAATGGTGGGAGACAAATCTGACGCACAGTAGTCATTAATACGCACAATAACTGAAGCTAGTTAAGAAAAGGGCATGGGCCTGGAAGATAAAATTTTGGAATAATTCTACCAGAAAGCAGTATCTGAAGCAGTAAACTCTTTATTGCTTGACTAACCTTGGCCCAAATTTCTCAAAGTACATGGCTCTTGGGGAAGGAGGCACATGTTTCTTATATTATATAACAAAGAGTCACTTTAATATTATAATCAGACTGCGTTACAGAATGAGCAGACTGCATTATAGAATAACAATATGAGTGATCTTTGATGCTTTTGGTTGTTTCCTTGCAAAAGTTTCTTCTTCAAACTAGGTAACTTCATCAGTGCCAGTAGGGATGAGGTTTACTCTCAATTGATATTCTGGTGGCTTACCCTGTCAGGGTTGGTAGGAGTGATCTTGGTGGAGGGTTTTTTTTGGTTAGGATGTTTGTTGCTGGCTTGTTTAACAGTTCTTTGATTGGGGTACTTTTCACTTCTTGGTGTTAATCTATGCTTATCTGATTGTTTATTGCTGGTGGTGAGGTGTTTTGGTCTTTTTGCTTCCTTTTCAGTTTGTTGATTGTTTCTTTCAGTATGTAGATATCATTTATGATTATATGTCTATTGATGACCAATTGTCAGAATGCCAGGCTTCCAGGTATTGTCTTGTGTTTTTGGACTTGGCTTGGTCTAGGATAGTCACATATGAAACCATGGTTAAGACTCTCCATACAGTATATTGTGAAATTGAAGAGTAATCATCATGTCTTCTTGACTGCTAGTTGGATGTGTTCTGCCAGCCTTCGTTCTGTTTATCCTACATAGAGGCTACTGCAATCTTTATACTATATGTTGTAGACGACTCCTGGTTTTTTTTCTTCTTCAAGGATTGTTGCATCTTTTAGTTTATTTAGAAATGTTTTGGAGATACTTTAATTGGTTTGTGTGCTACACTGATGCAATGTGATTGTAATAGTCCGTTGGTTTCTGAGATGTTTTTGATGTATGGCAGTGTTATTCTTTTTACCACTTGAATTGTGCTACATTGGGTTGAGTGGTCAAGCACTTTTTGATGAAGTTGCATGGATATCCATTTTGTTGGAAGATGTATAGATGATCTGTTTCCTTGTTCTGATGTACAGGGCTGCTGCAGTGTATTTGTGATCATCTAAGTAGTGTTCTTACATAGCTTCTCATGTGGGAGACTGGGTTATTACTTTAGCAGTGGAGTACTTGGTTGGTGTGGGTGGTTTTTTTGTACACTTGTGTTTCTAGTTTGCCATCATAGTCTCTGCTGATAAGGCTATCCAGGAATGGTAGGGTGTTGTTGTTTTCTTTTTCATTTTTGATATGGATTCATTTCAAGATATTGTTGATGGTTTTGTGGGTGTTCTCTAATTGGTCCTTTTTATTATGGTAGATGTGCCATCTACATACCTGATCAATATTTTGGATTGTATGTGTAGAAGTGCTAGTGATTTTAGACATTGTTCTTATTACTGCAACTATTAGTTCTGTAAGCGATGATTCCATGGGTGTATCTTTGATTTGTTAATAAGTTTGTTGTACTGAAAGTATGTGGTTAGGAAAAAGTTGAAGAAGATCTATGATTTTGGGTATTTCAATCTTTGTGTATTTGGTTAGGTTAGGTGTGGTCTGAAGCAATGTTGTCATAGGTTCTTTGGATAATTCTGAGTCTATGGAAGTGAAAAAGTCTGTGACATCAAATGATACCAGGATTTCACCCTCATGTATTGTCACATCTTTGATTCTTTTAAGGTACTATAGTGGGGAATTGATGGAGTATTTGTTTTCCACTGTGAGGCGCCTAAAGATCCAGCAACCCAGAAGAAAAAACAAGAGTCGTCTACAAACATTCCGTGTAATGACTGCAAGAATAACTGTGTAGGACAAATGGGCAGAAGACCTGAAGAACACATCCGTGAATATAGTCAGCAGTCAGAAGACATGATGAAAAGGTTTCAATTTCACAGCATATGGAGACACTAACCATGGTTTCATCTGGAAGACTGGGACCATCCTACACCAAGCCAAGTCCAAATATATTGAATTCCTGGAGCTTGGCACTCTGACAAATTGGCCACCAATAGACATGTAAACATAAATATCATCTATATTCTGTGCAAAAAAGAAAATCAACAAGCCAAAAAGGGAGCAAAAGACCAAAACATCTCCCCACCAGCAATCAGCACCCATATGACCATAGATTAAACCAAGATTTAACCAACAAACAAGAAGTGAACAATACCCCAATTAAAGAATTGCCAAACAAACCAAACAGTAAACAGCCTACCCTCCCCCCAAAAAAGTTCACTCCCACCAACACTGAAAAGCAAAACACTAGAATAAAAATTGAGAGCAAACACTACTCCCTACTGGCACTGATGATGTTACCTAGTTTGGGTAATGAAATGTCTGTAAGAAAACAACCAAGCTCAGAGAGCACAAAGGATGACAATGTGCAATGTCATTGTATCAAAATTACATATACAATACATACTGTACGGTATAAATATCACACTACCTCAGACTTTTCCAAGATCTTTACATTTCCACAGGGCTTATTCTTTTCTTACTGACTTGGGGATGGAAGCAAATAACTCTTACTATAACATATATAACTCCTTGTATTTAGTTGTATAGCTAAATGTATGATTTTTATAATTAGAAATAGGATTTTTATAATTATATCATATGTTTGCAGTTCAGATGGACAGCAACTCCTAAATGTGTATTTGTGTATCTCTCCATAAATGGTTTTAATTTGCATACTCTTGCCTTATAAACAAATCTTTATCTTAGGAAACTGTTGTCAGAGAAACTATAAATCATAATATAATTAGATGACAAGCTTAAATGGAATATAATAGTTCAAAACAAGAGCTGTATATGTTCATGATGCAATATGAATCATATAACATCTTCATAAACATTTATGAAGGGTTTATTTGGAAAGATGTTAAACAAGGCAATGTATTGAAAAGTATTTTTGTATTCATGACTTGACTTAACTACACATTCATAACCAAACAATGAACTTAAAAACTCTGTGAAATTGGTACTTTAGGACAGGGTTGGCCAGATGTTCAATTTGGTGAATCTACTTTATTTTTTAATTAAAATCTTGCTAAAATCAGGTTTAAAGAAGCAAGGGAACATGTTTAAAAATTCAAGAACAGATTGTTTCTGAATACATAAACAGCTATATAAATCAAATAAATAAATAGTCAGTTGAATATATATATGGCTCTTTTACTCAGTTATTTATTTATTTTTCAGGTTTTATTGTCCACCCAAGTCAAAATACTGTTGTTGATAAATTACAGCAAATAAATAAATAAATAAATAAATAAATAAATAAATAAATAGCTAGCTATAATAAGAAATAAAGTCCCCCTTTCAAGATTGATAAAATTCAGGGTGGTATGCCTGTTGAAATAAAATTGCTTTCTAAAAACAATGGATTTTGGCTTCTGGCTGTGCTTCTTAATACCAGGCCTTCCTCCTTAGTGATTTAGCATTGATGAGAAAATCATCAATGTTTTACACTTACGCAAGAATAAACAAAAGTACAGGTACAAACCAGTGGTGAAATTCAGCTGGCTCTATCCGGATCGCATGATCTGGTAGTGCCAGCAGTGGGACACTCCGCCCACCCGCCTGGACATCATCACGTCCTGTTTTTGACCCTCTGCACATGCTCAGAAGGCTCTGCACATGTGTGGAAGTGCGTGCGATCATAGGGAGGGCGCTCTCTCTCTCTCACACACACATTTGTGAAACGGTAGCCAAGGTAAGTGAATACCACCCCGGTACAGACTAGGTGAAACCTGACTCAACAGTAGTAACTGCGAGAGGGATCTTGGAGTCCTAGCAGACAACCATCTAAATGTGAGGCAACAATGTACGACAGCAGCCAAAAAAGCAAATGTCCTCCTAGGTTATATAACAGGGATAGAATCAAGATCACATGAAGTACTAGTACCACTCTACAAAGCCTAGGTAAGACCACACTTAGAATACTGCATCCAGTTTTGTTCACCCCAATACAAAAAAGATGCTGAGACTTTGGAAAGAGTTCAAAGAAGAGCAACAAAATGATTAGGAGCCTAGAAGCTAAAACATATGAAGAAGAATTGCAGGAACTGGGTATGCCTGGTCTAGTGGAAAGAAGGATAGGGGTGACATGACAGAAGTTTTCCAATACTTGAAGGGCTGCCACAAGGAAGAGGGGGCTAATTAATTTACCAAAGCACCTGTAGGCAGGACAAGAAACAATGGATGGAAACTAACCATCTGGCTTAAATAACGAATTTTTAATGGGTGTTTTAGTTTTTTAGTTTTTAATATAAGGGCTAAATTATTTAATATGTTTTAAACTGTTTTTAAATTTTATGGAGATATGTTGTTTTATTGTGGCTGTGCACCGCCCTGAGTCCGTCGGTAGAGGGTGATATAAAAATTTGAATAATAAATAAATAATAAATAAAACCAAAGAGTGAAACAACCTAGAACTAAGGAGAAACTTCCTAACAGTGACTACAATTAACCAGTGGAACAAATTGACTTTGGAAGTTGTGGGTGCCCCATCACTGGAGGCTTTTAAAAAGAAAGAGGATAGCCATTTATCAGAAATAGTATACGTCTCCAGCAAGACCACGGAGTTGGACTAGATGACTTCCAAGTTCCCTTCCAACTCTGTTATTGTTACTGTAAGTCAACCTAGCATGCATTGCCGAGACCTGGGTGGGTCCAGAAGCGGGGTAGCATCAGTTAAGACCTTGGGGCAGGGTTGGACATTTGGCAATTGTCATTTGAGATTCTTTACAGCTTTCATGGATACTGCACTACAGGTCACCAAGTATGACATCCTGTTCATTAAGCTTCTAGGGACCATTTAGGATTATTGAAGTACCAGCTCACTGCACAGCAACTTCCAACTTAGCAGTAGAGTTTCCCAGATTTATGTTCTTGGAAGACTATAATATGCCTTCTTTAGGAGAGAGGTCTGAGGTGACTCAGGAGTTCATGGCCACCAAAGTCATCCAGAGTCCTACACAGGACAGTGATCACACATTGGATTCAGTATTTCCATAGGAGCAATGACTATGTGATCTGAAATTGGGAGAGTTCTTGGTGTCTCATTTATCATGGTCAGATAACTTCCTGATTACCCTGGGATTGTCTAGTGCAGGATTGTCAAACTGTCACATGCAGGCCACGCCCACCCTGGCTCCACAAAGGCAAAAAATGTCATGATACATCACAATATATCATGTGACATGATCGAGTTTGACACTCATACTCTCTACTTCATGGGTCCCCAACCCCCAGTCCATGGACTGGCACTTGGCCACGGCATGCAGAAACTGGGTTACACAAATAACCAAAGCCCCATCTGCAGGATGGTTCTCTATCTACCTTCTGGCTATCCGTGCCATATAGAACATAAGCTAGGCTTTTTACAAACACAAACGGACTAACAGGGATGACATGATAGTAGGTTTCCAATATCTCAGTGGGCTGCCACAAAGAAGAGGGAGTTAACCTAAACTTCAAAACATCTGAAGGCAGGACAAGAATCAATGGATGAAAACTAATCAAGGAGAGAACAAACCTATAATTAAGGAGGAATTTCCTGACAGAACAATTGATCAGTGGAATAACTTGCCTCCAGAAGTTGTGTATGCTCCAACACTGGAAGATTTTAAGACTAGATTGGACAACCATTTGTTTGAAATTGTATAGGGTTTCCTATCTGAGTGTGGGTTTGGACTAGAAGACCTCCAAGGTCCCTTCCAAATCTGTTCTTCTGTTCGTTACTTATTCATTCATACAGTGATTTTAGGTATTGATTTATATAGATATAAATTCATCAATTTTCAGTAGAAAAAGAAAAAAAATAAGCAGGCAAAACTACAAATATGAAATAAAAAGAAAAAGACCTAGGGGAATTTCTTAAAAATATAAGCCCTTATTTTAAAAATGGATTTTAAAAACCAATATGGCTGGTAAATATTTCTGAGGAGAACATTTTAAAATCACAGGATGGTCATGGATTTGACTCACTCTGTAATATTTACTATTTATGGTTCAAAACAAGAAGCCGCTTACCGTGACTGGTTATTGTCTTTAACCACAGATAAGCATGCATAGCCATTTTCATTTTTTTTCAAATCTGCAAAAGCTTTATAAATCCATACCAGAACTTTCAGCTCAGTTTAGAAACAAATTGGAAGCGGTTTGAAGCAAGGCAGGGTTGCCAGAATATGTTTAATGCTTCTAATCCACATTAAAGAAATAAAAGAAATCTTCTGTTGTGTTCTGTTCTATGTTCACAACTGCGTTTCCCATATCAACGTTCAAAGTTTACCCCATTCACAATGCATTGACATTCAACCAGAATATTTTGGAGATAATTGCAATTATCTCCATATAACTAGGATATTGAACTAATCAGGTAAATGATGTTTATACTGTAGAGATTACTTGAATTTCTAATGACAATGCTGAGTCACAAAGGGAATATTTTCTACCACAGATTTATACCCTTTAAAGGGAAAATAATCCCTGAAAAGGTTGGACCCAGATATCACAAGAATTTTTTTTCTGCAGGGGCGGGGGCGGGGGGCGGAAATGGTTGGTGAGGATATTATAGGATATAGGATATTTTTGGCAATCTCTTCTTTGTCATAAATAAGACACAACTCTGCAGGATTACTATTCATCATTCTCACCATGGGTTCACCTTGAAGGATTGCCGTAATCTTCAGCCCTCAGTCTCTGCTTCTTCTTGCAATATACAATATATATTAGCAATAATATTTATTAGCACTGCAGATGTACACAATGTTCTATACTTCAAATGTCCTAGGTCCAGAGCTCAGCATACAAATCAAGTCCTTGCTCTCCTCTTTTTGTGTTCAAAAGGACATAACGTAGGTGGCAGTTTGAACCAAAAGCTACCTATCATCCTATTTATTAAAATGCCAGTCAAAGGCATGAAATCTATTTTATAAATTTTAAATGTGTATAATAAACTATGGAAACTACAGTTAAGCAGAAAAAAAACCCATGATACTGTCAGCCCCAAAATCAAGAATGACATCTAGTAATTCTTTCAACTTGAGTTCTTTATTGGTTTCACACCTAAAGACACAATCTTGTCAGACTGAAGATTCTACTATGTGCATTTACAATATACTCTGTGAACTATTAGGGTGGGGCTGTCTTCACCCTCTTTCTCTTACATGTTATGGTGGCTGAGTTGTCTCTTATTCCTCTGGAATTCACTCCCTCCCTCCTAGGGATCCATCTTCTCACTACATAACATTACAGATACGCCCAGAGAGAGAGAGATACGCATATAGAGAAATAAACAAATAAATATTGAGTCCCCATTATTTCCTATTGCAAACACTAAAATCTTCTGAATATTCCTGGAATACTGAAAGAGGTATTCTGATGAAAGAGACTAGTTTATTAGATTGGGGATATTTGTTCTGCATGGCAATTTTTTTTTCCTTTAAAGATTCATACATATAGCCCTCTATAGCACAGTGTTGATAGAATCACAGCATGAGAAAGGGCCATTTAGGCTTCCAGGTTCAATCTTCTGCTCCATGCAGGAGTCTCAATTAAAGCAGATGGCTGTTGAGGTTCTGCTTAAACCCCTACAGGAAAGGGGAGCCCATTATCTTTGAGCTTCCAGTCAAATTGCTCTTCTTTATGAAGTTTTTCTAACATTCAATCAGAATCTGTTGTCCTGGAACCTAATCCATTATTTTGTGCCCTGCACTCCAGGGCAAAAGAAACCTGGCCTTGACCTTCTTCTATGTGACATCCACCTTTCAAGTATATAAAGAGTGCTATCCTACTTCAGTCTGTTACCTCTGCTCAAGGTTAAATATTTCCAATTTCCTCAATTGGTGACCTTTGACTAACTCAGAATAAAGTGGAACAATTACTCCTACTACAGGTCTTCAACTTAAAATCCCATTTGCTCTTTTTGAAGTCAAAACACACTGCTGACTCATATGCAGTTGATAATCAAGTACAGGTAGTCCTGGACTTGCAACAGTTCATTTAGTTACAACGGCACTGGGGAAAAAAGTGATTTAAGATGGTTTTCATACTTATGACCATTGCAACATCCCCAGGGTCGTGTGATCAAAATTCAGAAACTTGGCAACTGACTCGTATTCACAACAGTTACAGTGTCCTGGGTCATGTGATCACCTTTTACAACCTTCTTACAAGCAAAGTCAATGGAGAACCCAGATTCACTTAACAACTGTGTTACTAACTTAACGACTGCAGTAATTCACTTAACAACTGTGGCAAAAAAAGTTGTAAAATGGGGTAAAATCCACTTAACAAATGTTTCTTAGCAACAGAAATTTTGGGTTCAATTGTGGTCGTAGATTGAGGACTACTTGTACTATTCCAAACTCTTATGAATAATTAGTATTGTCAGGATAGGTATTCCTCATGTAACACCTCTGCATTATTCCAATGTTCCTTTCTAAGTGCAAAACTCTGCAGTTGTCTCTCTTATCATTCACTCTCTTATTCTTATCCCATTTCTCTAACCTATCTGTTCTGTCCCCGTCCCACACACGCACACCAGCAATCATCCAAGAGTTAAAACACACCAACAGACAAGAATTTCCTTTGATAACGGAATTGGCAGCAACCTAGTGGCTGCCTGCCAAAAGTCTTTACTTACGAAGGGAGGTTTTCACTCCTCTTTTGTAACATCAAAATAAGTCCACAACAGTTACAGAGTAATCAAGTCCAGTCCAAGAATCAATTCCAGCATATAACAAGAGTCCGGCAATGCAGAATGGTGTGGTAGCTTTCAGCTTTGTTCGTCACA
>WNWU01000012.1:9427047-9453244 GCA_012654045.1 Ptyas mucosa | reverse complement strand
GACGTATCCAGCTCACAGGCCAGGAGTTTGACAGCCCTGTCCTAGGATATATGCTGTTTCCTCCAAATTTGTCCTGTCTGCTAATTTAATAAGCATTCCTTCCGCTCTGCATCCAAATCACTTATAAAAACATTGAATAATATAGAATTGGAGACAACCTAATAATGATGCTTTCAGTAGAGACAATGAAAACACTGAAATGGTTGAATTAATCTGTAGTTTAAAAGGTACAAAGTATTTAACTGCAATTGTTTCTCTAAGACCAGGGAAATTCTACATTCTGGATTTTAATTGCTCTATCAACATTACATCTCACAATGTTTTCTTCTACCTCCCATACAGTTATTGCTTTATTTCCCATCTCAAATTCATACTCATTAACTTTATAAGAAATGCTAACAGTAAAAATGTAGTATCAATACCACATTATTACAAAACATAGCTCCGAAAAGGTTTTCCAGAATAATTGCAAACTTTATTGCTTAAGAAATGAATGTTTCGAAATTTCAGAATGACTCTTTGAAATCAATGTAGGAAAGTTATGTTTGTTTGTTGGTTTGTTTGTTTAGTTTGGTTTTTAAACCTTGCATTATTATATCAAAGGTTTAAGTGCTTGCATTTTCAAGAAAACCTGTCAGGCAGTATTGGCCATGTCAGATATTCAAAGCATATAGAAGTAGTTCTAACTTTACAACGGTAATTGGGATTGAATTTCTGTTGCTGAGTGATGCTGTTATACTGTAGGATGTCATGTATGCATCGCTTAGTGACCCCAATCCTGGTAGTCACATTGTGAGCATCATGGACCATTAAGCAAGAACCTTCTCATGACTGTCTTTTGGCTATCAAAAAGCAAAGTCAACGGAGAAGCCAGAAAAAAATCACGAGTCTGGATGGTTTACAAGTAGGCCAATGGGCAGCTAAGTGGATAATATGGGTGCAATGCAAACATGGCTGGGCAGGCCATGGCTGCGAGAGCACAGGGAAAATATGACTGGCTGGGTCATGGCTGTTTTGAGGTTTGGGCAGTGTGCTGGTGGTTGCCATGGGTGTGTGTGTGTAAGTGCAGCCAGATAGGGGATGGCTGCCAGGTGTGTATGTAGGATGGTGCTCAAGTAACTGCCACAGCACAGCATACCTGGATGAGTAAGCAGTATGAAGTGCAAGCAGCAGGCAGTAGTAGGAATAATCACAGGAGTGACTTCTGATCTTCTCTGCCCACTTCCCCATTGACTTTGCTTGTGGAAGCTAGCAGGGATAGTCTGAAATGGCATTCATGTCACTGTGGACTCTGAAACCATTTTAAGGGAAAACAACCTGGCAAGTGTCTGAATTATGACTAGTGATTGTGGGGGTTCTGGGATAGTCAGAACTTCAAATACCAGTTTAAGCACTCTGTTCAGGGCCTTTGTAACTTTATTTAGTTATTCAACTTATATGCTGTCTATCTTGCCTGGAACTTTGAACGGTTATTGAAAGAATGGTGATCCACTGAGGAGTACCTGTCTAGTAAATATGCACAGAAATCAAAGATTTGTGGAAAAGTGTACATTTAGAATATTTTATTTTATTTAGAATAAAATATTCAATGAAATCCAAATATATTCTCACCCATCCTTTTGACAAGGTATTATTTAAAAATCTGGAGCATTTTCATGCAACATTCTCTAATGCATACCATCTTTAACATGATTTTTCTTGATATATACTTATTTTTGTACAGTTCTCTGCTTCTCATCTCCATAAATTTCTCTGATTTGTACTTTTTTTAAAAATACAAACTTTTCCAATATAAAGTTTGTCACTTTAACATACATCAATTCAGGACATGTCTAAGCAGATGACATCCCTGACTAACATCATTTGGCCTTGGAAGTTAAGCTGGTTAGTACTTGAATGGAGGATCCCCATAGAATTATGGGGCAGGGGCTAGACAGAGGAATTTAAAAAAAATAAATAAAAAGTATTTCTGTACCTGTCAATGTAGTAATTAGGAACTGATCTCAACTCAAAATATCAACTCAAAACTCAACTCTCTCCTTATATAGTACTGTCAACTTGCAAAGCTTTCCAGACCAGCTTCACAAGTACTTCACAAGCAGTATATGTTACAGTCATTTCTTATGTAACACTAAAATGGTTTTACACACAATTTGAAAATTAGGAAACCAATTATTAATTTTTCTGAAGATTTTTATTGGAAAGGGATAGATACCAGTGAATTCTATCCAGTGTTGTTCTCCAAATCAGCCCAGGCTATGGTTTGGCTGAATGCCGAATTCTATTAACATCAATCATGGATTTATTTTTATTTTCCAAAAGAAAAGTGAATCTTAGACTTTGCCCTGCTGGAAGTAGACTGTAAATACAAACACTGGTACATGTAAACCTGGAGATGTACATTTGTCACCACCACCACAAAACATAGCAGCATATGTTTATCTGCCAATCCATAAAAGGCTTTGATGGGGCTTCATGCTATTTGCCTATACAAGAGTCAATGTTTTGAAGATTGTTGAAGGAGGTGAATTGCTCTGCTGTCTCCTTCAGCATGTCTGCAGCCAGAGGAGACTTCTGCCCGTATGAAAGTGTGTTCCACACAAGACAGTTGGAGTGACACCAAATAAGGGGCTGCACTACATCTCAATGCATCCTTTCAAGACTTGGCTGAGTCTTGGCTGATTGCATATTCTAAATCCTGATTCTTACAGGATCTCTGATTGTAAGTCTACAGCCTAAATATGATTCTTGTGTATCTAGAGCTGTCGTCAACCTAGCAAATCTGTAAAATCTTCAGTTTTCCACTTCTGACTATCTGCCTTGTCAGATAGTCCCTGTAAATTAACGAGAACAGTTGAAAAAATGCATGGGGTTTTCTCTTAAAGTGTCTGATGCTTAAATTAATTTAATTCATTGATGGTGTTAAAAATAAAAACTTCTAAACTTCACCCAAATATGCTAAAGTGCCCTTGGAGAAGTAATTGTCTTTTCTCCATCTTCTTTTTTTGAGGGCAGGAGACAGTGGTGGGTTTCAAATTATTTTACTACTGGTTCTGTGGATGTGGCTTGGTGGGCATGGCATAGCTTGGTGGGCATGGCAGGGAAAGGATACTGTAAAATCTCCATTTCCTCCCCAAACCAGGGGAAGGTTACTTCAAAATCCCCATTTCCTCCCGATCAGCTGGGACCTAGGAGGCAGAGAATAGATGGGGGCGGGGCCAGTCAGAATTTTTATTACTGGTTCTCCGAACTACTCAAAATTTCCACTACTGCAAGGACTACCTGCATAGCTCAAGCGATCTTCACTCACCATCTGTGCAAATCGTAAGCTACTTTGTGCTTACGAAGATGTAAGGTGTCTGCATATACTGTGCACACAATAAAAGGCAATTTATTTTAAAAAAAATCCACTACTGGTTCTCCAGAACTGGTCAGAACCTGCTGAAACCCACCTCTGGCAGGAGGGGAGAATATATTCCAAAGGAGATGGACAAAGGTTTTCTAAAAAACTGTAGTCTCTTTGTTATTGGAAATGGCTTACACATTTTGCTTTCTTTCTTTTAGATCAGAGGTGTCAAACTCACATTGTCATGGCGACATCATGTGACGTATCGTGATTTTTTTCCCCCTTTGCTAAACCAGGCGTGGGCGTGGCCAGTGTGTGACACATCCGGGCCACGAGTTTGACAGCCCTGTTTTAGACATTCTCAGATCCATTCAGGAAATGACAAGAAACTCAGGTTTATCATATCTTGAAGTGTTGAAAGCAAACTGAACATTTTAGGCCCAGCCAGCCAGTTTAACATCTGTTCTGTGAGGTGGCACAAAAGTATGTCAGCATAATTTTCTTTGCTGTAACAGCTGATCTCTCTTATGCCATAATAACAAGGCTAATGCATGGAGCTGTCATGACAGGGTCAAGTTGGGATGTAGTGACAGGTGGCTGTTTTCCCCCCTCCAGCCCCTCCGTTTGATCCCTTGGTAGCAAACATACACAAAATTGCTTTCTGGGTAGCTTCTGGTGAATTAGTAGGTGGTATAAACAACATGGCTCCCCCATGAATCAAATTCAAAACTGTGAAAAAAGGATGAGCAACTTGTATTAAGAAACCAAGAAAGCCTGTCTTGTTTATTTAAGAGAAGTTGTGGTTTTTTATCCTGGAAATAGTTCATTTTTCTTTCTGACAGATTGCTAAAATTGACAGAAGGATCAATTTCCACTGCTGCTCCCATTGCGTGTCTTTGGCAGCACTGAAGTGTAACCTTTTATAATGGCCAAGTAAGGGAGCACAACTGCATACAACTGTGCTTTTGTACAACTGTGTAATGATGCCAATGGGGAAAATCAAACTGTTGATCGCCACGCATGCAGTTCATAAAATACCAGCAAGAAGATATGTAGGAAGCACCCAGTTGTATAGTCTTGGCTGAGATAAAAATGGTACATGAAGCTCAGGAAAATGGCAATGAAATATGCTGCCCCCTCCAACCCCCTCTCCCCCCAATATGAATAGTATCTGGAAGTAGATAATATAAGGATTGAAAGCAGAATCTCCATGAAAATCACCCACAGTACTGTTTCCAATGCTTAGTGAAGAATAGTACTCATAGCAAGCCTGCTATCCATACTTGATTTTTTTTTCTTCCACAGATCACAAAGGCATTATTTATATTTATTTATATTTATTTAATTTGTCAAACATGTACAAAATAGCAGGTATGAATATGTACATGGACATGAACTAAGGAAATGAATACAAATAAATGGGGACAGTAGGACGGGGACGGTTGCACGCTGGTGGGCTTATGCACGCGCCTTTTACGGACCTCTTAGGAATGGGGTGAGGTCCATGGTAGACAGTTTAAGGTATTTAAGGCATTAATTGAAGTACACAATTTTATTTTCTGGGGAGATCAAGTTTTCCCATTTTTGAAGCCCCCCCCTTTTTTTTTCTAAAAAAGGGTTATCTTTGTTTGTAGGAGGAGAATAGTACTCTTTACCAACCACTTAAAATATGTGTTTAAAGCAATGTAATACATGCAGCTACTAGTGGTATCTGGTCAGTCAAATACTACTCACTATAATGGCCAAGGTTGACAGTGTCCAGGGACTTTGGTATACTGCTGCCAAAAGTAGTAATAGAAATTGGATTAGATTCCATCCTTGACCGTGTCATGCCAGCAAAATGCCACAAATCATATATATAGGAAACCTGTTGTTGTTAGTTGTGAAGTTGTGTCCGCCCATCGCGACCCCATGGACAACGTTCCTCCAGACCTTCCTGTCCTCTACCATCTTCTAGAATCCATTTAAGATCACGTCTACTTCTTCAGTGACTCCATCCAGCCACCTCATTCTCTGTCATCCCCTTATTCTTTTGCCCTCAATCTTTCCCAGATAGGAAACCTATATCCAGTCAAAATGGTTATGTTGAATCATATAAGCATGGACTTCGGAAACTTCAGCTATGGGCTAAGGATGAGAGAAAGGTTGCATCATGCATCATGAGGATACACCTTGATAGTATGTTTAGCAAGGTGGCTAAAGGGACTACTTTGACCTATTGTCTAACATCCTGAGCTAGAAACTAGGAGACAGTAAGTTTTGTGCTCTCTTAGGTAATAAAGCTGGCCAGTCGCTGTCTCTCAGCCCAACCCACTTCATAAGTTTGTTGAAAATAAGAGGCAGGTGAATTAGGTATGTTCACCACTTCGAGTTGCCCTAAAATAAAGAGTGAATAAAAATTTCACCATCACCAGTCTCATTTTTCTCCTCATCAAAGAGGCATAGAGTTCATGTGTCCTAAAGGTATACTAGGAGAATGTTATGCTATTTTTTCTTTGGATATATAAAGATATATTTTTAGAAACAGTTCATCTCTCTATGCTGATGAAATTACTCTGATTGCTAGAAAAGTAATCTCCCTCCTTCCCTCCCTCTCTCTCTCCCTCTCCTCCCTCCCCCCCCTCTCATCAGCCCTTCAAGGTAAAAACAGAACAAGGATCAAACTCCACAATAAAGGGTAGAAGCTATATTTTATTGAAAAAGGGTGAAGCATAGGAAATGCTTCTATCCTTTCTACATAATAGATACTGTATATTTGTTTCAAGTTGTGTCCCTGGCTCTCTACATCTAATGACAACAAATACAGCAATCAACCTTAGAATTAACAATAAGGCACCTGACTCATGAATAGTTTTTGCCTTTTAGGATCAATTATCAACATTAAAGGAACTAGTATACAAGAACTTGATAAAGTAGCAATGAAAGCCTTGGAAAAGATGCTGAAAAGGTATCTATACCTATAAATATCAGAATAATGCAACAGTTTTCCTTGTGACACTCTAAGATCAAAAGTTGGACTTTGGAGAAGCAGCTTAGAAAATATTTAAGGTTTTGAAAAGCGGACTTTTCATAATTCCACAGACAGCCAAGAAAATGAACAAATGGACCTGAAAACATAATATAGTTACGGTATACAGCTGCACCTTTTTCCTTTGTTCAATTGTTTCCTTCATTCTACCATACAAATAAAGCTTGAAAGCTATAATGGCATACAAGGATAATATAGATGTGGACTTGCCAGTATTTAACTGCCCAGAGAAGTTTTTTTCATATGGAGAAACATTTTTGAATAGATTAATTAGCATAAGGAAAATATTTAGTCAAACATACACAGTTCCTTGTTTGCTCCCACATGTCATGTCTGCATCTGTTTTGCATTTAATAAATTAAAGACATCACTGTTGACGTTATTAATATTGTCTCTAGTTTCCAAATTCCCAATTTACTGGCTGCTTTGGGACTAACAACGGTGAGGTTGCTTCTGACATTAAGAGAAATATTTGGATATATATATATATATAAAAAGACTGTTCACCTAATTCAGTATTTATAAGGCAAATTCAGTCCATGCTTTCAGATCATGCTTACTTTGCATGGCTGGACTTGGATGTACAATCAATCCAGGGTAAAAAAACACAAAAACTTATAGTATAATGTTAAATAATAAATCATGGTTTAACATTGTAGAACATGCTTCTAATCTTTAAGCATTTTATAAACAAAAGTAGTACTTTTTACAATGTGAAAATATTGATTGTTTAATATTATCTCTCCTGAAAGTTGGAATTTTACAGTTTAGAAGTAAACAATTATATAATCTACTATGGCTGAACCAAAAAAAAAAATCCTGATCCTGCATAGGACAAACAAGGCATTCACTTGCACAAGAAAAAGCTTGGGCTAATGACAGCCTTTCAAAATTGCATAATACACAAGATAAGTACTAGTAATTGGACTGAATTACTTTTTAAAATAAAAAAGTCTAATTTGCACATGAGGGAACTGAGATATAGAAGCCAAAACTATTCTTTATGAAACAAGGGCAAAATCAGCTACAAAGTGAATTGCACTTAAAAATAATACACCATAAAGCTGGAAAAAGATTCTTGCTACACATCTGTGTTAAGAGTCCTAAAAGCACACAATAGTTTCTATCTTTCAATTTGTTTACAACTCTTTATGAAAGCTCTAGGAAGCATGTTCTCAAGACCACTACACAAAAATAGGGGCAAAGTAAACTAGGAAGTGGCATCTGTATGCTATTCACTGAGGATGCAGTAATCTAGATCTGCCATATTATTAAATGTGATGAGAATATCAAAAAACCAACCAAAGGCTGATTCTCGTATTACATATTGGGTAGGGAAACCCACTATTTACATTTTACTATTTTGATTGTAATACGTATGCTTCTGAATTCCAAGCAACCCAGAGTCATTGATTGAGATGGTTGACTATAGAAAATGAATGAATGAATGAATGAATGAATGTTGCCCATCTTTTTTGCCATCTTGTACCATCTAAGGGAAACAGGGCCACACAAATGTATATTTTCTTCCCAATATATAACAGTAAAGCAAGTTAAACATCCCAATGCATATACCAACCATATTTAAAGGATGAAAACACCTACTTGTAGAGTAGTTTACATTTAACAATATTAATAATCTCATTATGGGCTTCGGTGTATGAGAACATTATATGGCAACTGGATAACAAGAACAATACATGAATATTGTAAACAGATTATATTCAGTGAGACTGTTACATCTATTAAACTTAGAGAAAGAAACCAATTATCACCTGTATATTGAAAGTAGAAAAGAAAAAGAAAACAATTAGCAGGTATGTTTTCAAGACTGCATGGGAGGGAAAAAAAACCTCTCTAAACTTAATTCAGCTGAGAGAAAAATTAGCTCCTATTATGTTATTCTATAAAAAAAATAAGCTCAAATGCAGGAATCAGAATGTTCTATCTATATAAAAAGTAGTAATTTGTCAACATGACTGATACTACTTAACTGTCAGAACTCAAATAATGTTATTTTCTAATGTGGTTAAAGCAAACCATTGTACAGCTGCTAAAGTAGGAAGATTGAAACCTCTAAATCTCTCCACTACTGCCATGAGAATTGAAATCTGTACGGTTTTGTGAACTTCCTAGCATGCTGATTTACTCCAAAGCTTCCATTTTGCCTTGAGAAAATAAACTGAGGTTCAGTTACAATGCACAAGCCACTTCCTTTTAATATAATAACACTTTATTGTAGAAGAGTAACCACTGAACAGATTACTGATGATCCTGTATAGTAAAAGACAACGGTATACTTTATTCTTCGATTAAGCAAGCATATATTGCTTTGTTTCTTTCTCTCAGAGAGATAGAAAGTTGGGTCTTTTCAGAAGTGTATCATTCTTTTGTAATACCCAAGTCTACATTCTGCCCCAATATACCTGATTTTCCTGAATTTCTCTATTTTCTTATCTAACATAATTGCTCAGTCCTTTGTTCTGGACCGAGCAATATGGAAAGATTATTTTCTGTACTGATCTCTTTCTCTGTTTCCTTGCTCCCCCCCCCCCCCCGAATCCAACTGCATTTGTTTTCCCTTCTTTCTTTTATTGAAAGTCAAAATCCATTTTGGGAAGCTGTATAGTTCACTCCTCATTGTCCTTTCTCCCTCTTCTTTTCGTTGTCTTTCTGCAACTTGTCATAATTATTCACTGGGCTGCTATAAATTATGCGTATCTGGCATGCTTTCTTATCTGGGGGCTGAGGGGCAGAAAGATAGAGTGAGGAACTTTCTTTGGTTTTTTTTTTTTATTCTGTTGCCTACAAGACTTAAGTTTAAAGGCTAACAGCTTATCCAACAGCATAATTAAGTCAAGAAATAACTCTTTTCTATTTATTTCATCCAGCCATGTGTGTTCCAAACAGGCTTCACTCCAAATAAAGAACATGACACTGGAGACATGTTTATAGCCATTCACGCTGAGCTGTATGCTAACACTGTATAGCAACTTCCTTCACCTTTAGATAAATCCCTTATTCATCAAAGAATTACTTCCACAGATACCACTATGCTCTTCCAGCTCTTGCTGTTTCTGCTAAAAACATTGGGTAAAGCCACACCAGCAATTTCGAGAATATGGTAAATGAGAAGCCATTTATCTGTGTCTTTTCTTCTGATTCAACATGAATCAGAAACTCCTTTGAAATTCACACTGAACTATTCAGTTTGAGAGGGCACATGGCAAGACATTCCGCGATCAGTTTCCCGATGTCTTGGCAAATATGAGGAGTTACTTAGACATTATTCAACAGTCAACAAGTCACCTTATCTGATTAATCAAGCAAATTATAAAATATTTAAGGTAGCAGGCTTGATTAATGGCCAAGGAATCATGCCAGTGTTAAGATTGCTAACCTATGCATGCTTATGTGGGAATGGACACAATTTATTCCTCAGCAAGCATGCACAGATTTATACTTTCCGCATTGATTTATGTGAGATTTATTTAAAATATAGGAGAGGTGGGCAGAGGAAGATTAAAGAAGAAATAGCTAAAACTGCAGCAAAAAGGGTTTTAGTTTAAAATGTTCAAAGTGGCATGAAGTTGAAAGTGTTGCCGATGTAGTGGTGCCAATTATTCCCACTGATTAAAATAATTTTATTTTAAATTTAAAACTTTTTTCTCTGTCTATATTCAATACAAATTGCAAATAATCCAAATATTCTTTTTTTTTCTCATGTAGTTATCCAGGGCACATGCAGAATTGTCTTGTAGAACAGCATCTATTTCAAGATAAATAACCCTATCACCTTCCGTCTTGGCTGGAGCAGCTGAAGACCCTAGAAGGTTCAAGTACAGATAGTCCTCAAGTTAGAACCACAATTGGGTATGGAATGTTGGTTGCTAAGTGCTGTAACCAATGTGAGACATCCCATGATTGCATTGCTTAGGGATCGCAATCCTGGCAATCCCTGTTATGGTCAAAGCAGAGGTGAAATGCTTCCGGTTCGGACCAGATCGCCCGATCCGGTAGTGATGGCGGCGGGTGGTTCGGAGAATCGGTAGCAAAAATTCCTGCCCCCCCCCATGCCCAGCTGAGCCATGCAATCATCAGAGCCTTTTTTTTTTAACTTTTAAAAGCATTTTTTCTACAACCTCTTCGGCCAAAGAGGTTGTAGAAAAAATACTTTAAAAAAAAAGCCTCTGATGATCGCGCAGCTCAGCTGGGATCCTTAGAGCCTTTTAAAAGCATTTTTTTTTACAACCTCTTCGGACAAAGAGATTGTAGAAAAAATGCTTTTAAAGGGCTCTGACGATCCCAGTACCATGCGATCATCAGAGGCTTTTTTTTTTTAGTTTTAAAAGAAATGCTTTTAAAAGTAAAAAAAAGATTGCGGGCCACAGCTGATCACCCCGCCCCTTGCGCACTGTTGTACTTACCGCATGCCTCCTTTTGGCGTGCACTGCGTGTTCACACCTCGCATTTGGTGTGTGGTGCGCACTGCACATATGCAGCCAGTGAGTCGGTAGTAAACCATTTCAGATTTCACCACTGGGTCATAGGTGTGGGTGGGCTGCCAAGTTTCTAAATTTTGATCATGTGACTGAAAGGACACTGCAAGAGCTGTAATTTGAGACACAGGTAGTATGTACCTTCATTCAGCTGTGTCATCACTTCAGTCAGTTTTTGAACAAATGGTTATAAGCTGAAAATTATCTGTACACTGGAAATCCTCCTCCTCCTCCTCCCACCCACCCCTTTCAAGTCAGTGTTGCCTCCTGGAAACAGCCTAAACAAATCCCTACAGTGTTTATGACAATGTGGTTGCCGTTCCTTATTTCCTAGGGCTGAGAGAAAGTGATTGGCCCAAGGTCATCCAGCTGGTTTTGTATCTAAAGCAGGTCTGGAATTCATAGTGTCCTTGTTTCTAGTGTCGTGGTGCCTTACTTGGAAACTGTTAACACCAAACTAGAAACTCAGCTTACTAATTTCTCCCACCAATTACATCATCTGCATCATAAGGTAATTTACATTAGTGGTGCAGTTGGAATAATTTGTGTCATTCACGTAAAGCACCACATAAATATATTGCCTCTAAATAAATGGAAAGGTGGCACTAATTAAAAAAAAGGAAAAAGAAACAGGAGAAGGTATATTATAACAAGCCTGCACGTTCTTTTGAGAGAAAAAAATGTTTCCAAGCTTTAATTAGCTTTCTACGTACATAATTATATATTTATACATCAATGACTTTTAGAATCAGAACAAAATGAACCAGCAGTAGATACCAAGTGTTTTCAATAGTTCCTGGAAAATAAACACTTGCTATCTCCTGCAGACTCACTGAACTGATCTGAACTTGCTTCTTTTTAAAGCAATAACCATCAATATGGCTTCCACTTGTACTAGACATCTGTAATGCTTTGAGCTGTATTTTCTCCAGAGATAACAGTGCTGTCCTGAGAACCAGAGCATGAAGAGGACAGAAAGGCAAGGAAGAACTCTTCACTCATATGCCTGTTTGAGGGGCAGCAGCCTTATCTCTCTACAGAACAGAGTTTTAAGCAATCAAAGGAAAGTTTCATAAATCTTTTCTCACTAATTCTGGCAGTTCCTATGCCTTTTCTGTCGCTAAATTGGATTAGAATTAGTTCCTTCCATTTAGAAATCTCAGAGACCCATTATATAATTCCAATCCTATCTCCCCCAGTATCATACAATATTTCTAGCTTCTAATACCATGTTTCCCCAAAAATAAAACCTCCCCGGATAATAAGCCCTTCCTCGAAAATATTTAACTGCATGCGCAGTCGGTTCTCGCCATTTCCTCTGGTTACAGTTAGGGAGACAGAGCTAGAAATCAGGTAAGACGGCAAGAGGAGCCTCATCTTGTTCCACGCGCCCCAAAATAATAAGACCTCTGTTAGCCTGGCTTCTCCATTGCCCTTACTTCTCATAAGGTTGCAAAACATGATCACGGGACACTGCAACTGACATAAATATGAGTTAGTTGCCAAGCCATGGGGACCCTGGAGATGTTGCCATGGTCATAAGAGTGAAAAATGGTGATAAATCACTTTTCTTCAGTGCTATTGTAACTCTGAACAGTCACTAGATGAACTGTTGTAAGTTGAAGACTATCTGTACCAACTAGTAAAGAGTCACACTGAAACAGGAATGCTGTAAATAATTATATAACTGTGCTAACACACATTTGTCTTATGCACAAGAAAATGCATTTGTTTCCCTAGACTGCATTTTTAGTTTCTTTTTCAGAGAAATTTATATTAGCCATCTTTCAAAGAAATAAAATAATAAAAGTAAATAATGAAAGTTAAATAAGATACGTAACACCAGTTTTGCCTACCAAATTATTCTGAGGGAATGGATATACAAAGTAAACCACAGAAAGTTTTTGTGGAGTGTGTTGTGATGGTGGTGGGGAGAGAAGTTAAGGCATTTGCTTGGAAGATTATGACTATTATTCTCCTCTTGTAACAATGGGAAATGCATAAGTGCTTCGTTCAATGCTTTCTAGGTGATTTTTGATTTTTTTCTTCAGCCTGATCAGAAGAGAAGAGGGTGGGGGAGGGGAAAGATAGAGTGGGAAGGCACTGGGGAAGAAGTAAAAGCAATCTATGGTTCATAATCACAGCATGACTCTCCCCATTTCCCTTCTGGCCAAGGGAGTAGACTGAGGAGAAGTAATGAAAGGAACTGCATAATGTGAGCATTATGCCGGCAATCTTAGATTCACTCAGCCACACACAATTTGATGGCTAATAGAATCTGCTCAGACTACTGTGTGATGCAACGCCCCTGCTAAACCCTTTGGTGTAGACCAGAAAGAGTGACCAGAATAATCTGAACTCCAATATTAACACGTATATAAACTTGGGACACTTTCATTCCTACCAACATTGTGTGAGCACTGCTTAGTGATGGTACCCATTGTATCTCCTTCTTTGTACCAAGAATGCAAGCAGTGATGATGAAAGTAATAACTGAACATCTATCTACGTATCTCATATGTATCCAATCAAATGGTGATGATAGAAAAAAGCCTTTTTGCATTTAATGCATATTTTATTACTTTCCCTCCTCCTGCTAATGCCTATCACTTCACTTCCATATTAGAGGTGGTGTAGCTACAGTAGGAAATGATTCTGTACACGATGAGATGATGCCAGAGGCCACGATGCAGTTGTGTGCGCGCCCTTCCCCCATTTTTCTTAGAAATCATATAAGAGGAAGTTGTTTGAGTGGTTAGCACTCTTAACTAAAATGGAAGATCTTGACACAATCTGAGATCATTTCAAGCCTAGCTCTGACATTAAAATTACCTTGTTGACATTTGACAATAGGGATTATGAGATTTCCCTAAAACAATTCCATGTAATTTGAATGAGCGGTATGGCAATGCAGTAAATTCCATCCTCATTTACAGGCCCCTACAGGCTTTTATGAAAAGGGACCCTGCAGGAAAATGTCATTCAGAGAATTAGAGTTCTTTGATACTCAAGTTCTCTTTGCTATCTGAGTCAAACTATCGTGAACAGTGATCTTGATAACATAATCTTAACAAAGTAGAAGCACTTTGAGTAAAAGGTTCTTCTGTCTAGTTTGGAACAGTATTGAATTCCCTCAAAAAATCAGACCAGTCTAAGAAAAATCTTAAATACAGGTAGTCCTTGACTTACAACCACTCAGTTAGCGACCATTCCACAACACGAAAAAAGTGACTTACGACCATTTTTCGCAATTACGACCATTTGCTACATCCCCATGGTCACATCATCACATTTCAGATATGTGACAATTGGCATGCATTTATTACAGTTGCACTGTCCTGGGGTCATATGATCCTCATTTGTAACCTTCCCAGCTGGCTTCTGACAAGCAAAGTCAATGGGAGAAGCCAGATTCACTTAACACCTGCATGATTCGCTTAACAACCGTTGAGATTCCCTTAATAATTGTAACAAAATAGGTCATAAAATGGGATACAACTCACTTAACTTTCTTGCTTAGCAACAGAATTTTTGGGCTCCACTGTGGTTGTAACTTGTGGACTTCCTGTCGCTAAGTTAACAGTGTTATACAGGCTTTCTTCATTTGGGTGATTTTTCAACTTATCTTTTCTATGTAATATAATGTGAAACAAGCAGAGCCAGAGGCAGGAAGTATTGAACTTGCAGTGTTTTTCAAGCCATCACCTGATGTTCCCATCAGGTGTTCACCATAATGCCTTAACATTTCTGTTCCTGTATAGCAGAGTGAAGAATAGTGAAATAGTCCCGCAATATATTATTCCAAAGTTGTCCTTATAATTAACACAATATTGTAATTGAAAACTAGAAGTGTTGGCCACAAAACAACTCATTTCCTGTCATATCGGCAACATGAAAAGAAATACATCAATTTTACAGATTCTGACTTTCACACAAGAGCTCAAGGTGGCTTATATGGGGATTTCTATGTTATCCCCATAGCAGCAATTCTTAGAAAGAATTAGAAATAAAAAAGAAATTCTTACTTCTTAGTAAGATGAGCTGAAAGAGAGAAAGACTAAGATTACTCAGTGAATTTTGAATCTGAATCTTGTCTGACCAGAGGTGGGCGTCACATAGTGTAACAACTGGTTCGCCCAGAACCAAAAATGTGAGCGTGCACATGAAAAAATGGCAATTATATAGGATGGGATAGCGCCAAGGTGGGTGGGCAGGCCCAGCCACTGGTAAGAACTACCGCTTTGTCCGAACCGGCAGTAGCTCACCTCTGCGTTTGATCCTAGTTCACCACCCATTCTGAATTCTGAAGGGTTGAACAGATTGAAGCTCAGTTTTGGTGATACTCTAAGAAATCTCACTAGACAGCTTCTATCAAATAGAAAATGAGATTTTAATAATTCTAAAATCTGAGGAGTTTTGAAGATTAATTCAACTTTTTTTCCTGTGGTTTGGAATAGTAACTTGTTTTCATTGCTCCCCATATTATGCATTTTCAAGGAATATACCCCTCTAAACTCCTACAAACTTCTGCCATTAAAATCACTAGCAAAAGTCTGATTTCAAGAGGAAATATATCATTAATGTTCCAGAAGAGGGGGAGGAAGAAATCCTTTCCTTATCAAGGCAGAAAACAACAACAACACTGTTTGCAGAAGATGACTCTCAAGTATTGTCAGTATATGAAAAACTGTGTTGTCTTTCACAGTAGGAGATATAATTGCTTATTTATTTTCTGATCCATTGGTTTTAAAACAGAGTTTAACCACAATGCTTACATGTGACTATGAAAACATAAAGCAAGCTACTGAAAGTAGAGAAGGAAAAAAAAAACACTAAACAGCCAGACAGATTAACTTCAGAAATTGTACCAGTTTTCTTTCCCAAATATAAGTCTCTTTTATTTAGTCTATGTGCATCTTCCACTTACTTAAAAAAAACACGAACTAAAGGCATTTAGGAAAAAGGAAGAAAAACAAACAACACTGTTTCAGCTAAATATCAGAGCTAATAAAAGAGTTCTTTATTGCTAGGGGAAGAACTCTACTGTATTCATCTAAACCAAGCCTGTGCTTTCCAAGAACAGTGAATAGCTCATCTTTAAATTATAATTTTCTGCATTCTATGACTTCCATAGCCACAATTTTCTTTTATGGAAATCAGATTTATTTATTTGCAGGCAGTAGCATTCCATTACTTCTGTCAAAACTGTTTTCATGTGCTCAGTCATCTCTGCAGTCTTATAAACCAACTGGATAAGCAATTAACATTCACGAGCATTTTCGATTGGGGTGCGGGGGGTGGGGGTGGGAGGAATGTGGGGGAAAAAATTCTCCACTGTTGCTAACATAGCCTCTGGAGGCGGATGGTAGTGCAAAATGAGTGCATCTCTGCGTTGGGGAAGATAAGAGAAGTGACACAGATTCAAACAAATTGTTGATCCACACCAGAGAGGAGCTAGGCAAACAATGGAAGTAAAAGCATAAACGTCAATTTGGGATGATAAAGGATACAATCTAAATGTAATGCGAGAGGCCTCCAGACAAAAGCAAGAAATAGAAATTACACATTACTGAAACAGCCCAATATGGTGAGGGCATGCATGCGCTAGCACACAGACTTACACATAAGTGTGCAGGCAAAGCAATCCAAACAGCAAGGCTAATTGCTCAATAATGGAGATTACAGATTAGCACAATTATGTTGACAAATCTTTTCCTTGAAAAAAAAAAAAGGCCGTAGTGCGTGTACTCCAAAGTTTTGCTTACCCTATCAGTACATTTATCACAATGCTCAAAAGCCCTCCAATCTCTCCAGCTTCCCTATCCTCTTTCTGCTCCTTCTGCATTAGCATCTCAGAATAAGTGCCCCTGGGGGAGATGTCTGTGATGTCTATGCATTCTTTCTGACAGGTGACCACGGCCAAATGCTGGCTATTTATCCTGTAGAAAAACTCTGAGCAAGGGCACTTTAACAAGGTCAATCTCATCTCAATTTTATAAATGGATCTCATCCTGTTTTTTTGTCTCCATCCTATTCAATGCAGACTCATAAAAATCCAGCCGTTTGCCGGTGGAATCAACTTATTTCTAATTATACCAATGTCAATTCCAAGCACCAGCTTTTATATGGATGAAAATCAAAGTGTAACCCAAGATGTCTTTAAGCAGCTATAAGCTGTTTAAATAGCTTTTACAGGGAATGCAGAAGTTATAAAAATCTATTTCTTCAGTGTCCTTGTTAACAATGGTGATTAGCTGAGCTTGGAGCGGAAGAAGGATTTCCGAAATATTGGACTCGAACATAATAGAGGTAGGTGAATGTTCTTCTTTTTCTTTTCAGGTATCCAATAAAACCAGTGTTGAAGAAAAGATATGAAGAGAATCCCAAGTTTCTGATCATTTGCCAGGGAGGAAAAAAAAATGTTGAGCTGCAGTAATAAAAGAAGCAGAAAAGCAGAAACCATTCATAGGCCCAGAGTTGCATGTGAACTTCTAGAGACTTAGATGACTCTCTCAAGCTTCTCCAAAAGTTGTCACACAAGTATTTAACCATAGTTAGCATGAAGCCTGTTAAGCTTCCAGGACTACCTTAAGGCTTACCTGTTCATCAGCGTTTTTCCACACTTACTACAGTTGCTTTGTCTTTGTTGCATATCTTTGTATTGTCTCATATTATCTAAAATGTTAACATGCTTTTTAGTGCTTAGTGGAATGTTTTTTAATTGTTTTTTAATTACCGCTAATAAGTCAAAGTTTACTTTTTTAAAATTATCTGTATGCTGGTTTTGGATCTGAATGATAAAACATAACAGAAAAGCTATAATAAATAAAAATAAATAACATCTGCCCAAACTTCTAATTTATATTAATATATGGAATATTTTCATCCAATATTATGAAATTGGGACCAAAAGAAAGTGAGCTATATATAATTCAGAAAAACAAAACTTGTGGAATTATTCTATTTGAAAGCTGATCACTACAGTTCAATCTGTTTATGGCCTAATTCACTAGAGCTGTGGCATCTCTGAATGCTTAGAAAATATTGTAATTTGTATTATTTGTCTTCAATCACATATATAAATATTTATGAAGTGAAATAAGAAGTTAAATATTATAATATTTTTTGTCCCTCTTCTTTGGTCTTATACTTAGTTAATTCAAGATGGTGAACATACCTAATACTTTTCTGCTTATTTTCCCACAATAATAACCTTGTAAGGTGGGCTGAAAGAAAATGACATGCTTAAAGTCACCCAGCTGGCTTTCATGTCCAAGGAAGTACTAGAACTCTTTCAACTGGTTGTCATAATAAAATAGATACTACATTAAAAATACATTGGGCTAATATGAGAAAAGTAGATTATATATAAAATTTGTGTGTGTGTTTATGTATGTGTGTGTATATAATATTATATTAAATATGCATTCAAAAATCAATTAAATATTCATATAATTGTTCACTAGCATTTTTGTTGTTGAAGACTACAATTAATGGGCAGACAATATACAATATGTTTTATTCAAAGAGATATTTAAAAGGTATAAGAAGGTGTTTTCAAGGTCTAGCTGTTTACACTGACCCATTCACAAAATTCTTGTGTGAGTGTTAACTATATACTCTGTTATGTAGGAAAGCAAGACCTGCATTGAAATTTAGTAAATGACTTTTCCTTGTATTCTAACATGGAATACAGATAAAGGATAGAAAGAACATTGAGATGTTCCAGCAGTAATAGAAGTGGCATGTTAACAATGAATCTCTATGTTTCAGTACAATATTATGTCAGCTGGGCAAAAATCAAAATATAAAATAATGATTTGTTTTCTCCTGGCAATTTCCAGAGTTTCTTCTGGTACATGGGCAGCTATGGAATGGAATGGAGTGGAGTAGATTATGAGGGAAACAAAAAAGTTATAGAGATGACTAGGCTGAGGCCAAGAACAGGGTCAAATGTGTCATCAGTTTGGAGTTACTCCACTAAATTAAACTCCTCTTCCTAATTACTTGTGCCTGATAAAAACCTGTCCCATAATTATGGGAATATGAGGAACTATTTCTGCCTAGGCAGGGGGTTGGACCCGGGGTGAAATGCTCCCAGTTCAGACAGGATCAGGCGGTCCGGTAGCGATTGTGGCAGGTGGTTCGGAGAACCGGTAGCGATGATGGTGTGAGGCTCCGCCCACCCGCCTGGGTGTCATTACTTTCTGGTTTTAACCAGGAAGTGATGTGTTTTTTATACTCTGTGCATGCGCAGAAGGGTTTGCGCATGCGCAGAGGGTCTGCGCGCAGATGTGACATGTGCACACTTCTGAACCTGTAAGGAAAGTAAGTAGATTTCATCCCTGGGTTGGACTAGACAACCTCCAAGGTCACTTCCAACTCTGTTATTCTCTTTTCTAGCAGTAGAATGATCAAATAAGAACAAAAAATAGATTGATTTAATTTTAAAACATAGTGTTTACCAAAAAAATATTTTCTTAGAAACTTATATCTATACATGTATTTTTCACACTATAAGACACACTTTCCCCCCCCCAAAAAAATGCATGGAAATGTCTGTGCTTCTTATAGAGCAAATATTGCAGCAGGGAGGGGGGGAACCATTCCCTCCCCCAGCGTTCTTGCCACTGGGAAACTCTGGAGCCTTCGCTGCCAATTGGTGGTTGGATCGGCTTCCCATAATACCATTGATTAGCTGTTCTAGGTGGCGGGAATCACTGCCACCATTTGCTGCCACCGCCAATCACCACCGATCACTACTGCCAATGGGGTGGCAGTGATCGGCGGAGATTGGGGTTAGGTGGTGGTGGTAGTGATCCCCAACACCTAGATAGGTGATATTCCGGGAGGCCGATCCAACCATCAATCAGCTGCTTGGCAGTGAAGGCTCCATTTTTCTTCGGCAGCGGCAGCGGCTTGGCTCAGTTGACTGGTGCTGGGCACAATGGAGCAGAGTCCTGACGAGCCATGTGCTGGGGCTGCGATAACATGCTGAAGCTGACCAGGCTGTTTCCTGTTTGTTGCAAGGACACTAGCCAGATGAATAGCAGCTGGATGAGATCAACCTACATCAAAAAGACAAATATGGAGGAAGAAGTATTACCAGGGAAGAAAACTTATAAAACAACCAATAAATAATTTTGTTAAATGTAAGATAGATATGGAGTTATTTTGTGTAAGTCATTCAATTAACAACATAGATTGAAATGATCCCCTATTGGATGAATTGAGCTAGGAGCATCAGGCAAGTCAATTTCCTTAAGTGATGAAGTTCAAAATCAAACCAAGAAGAAAGTAATGTTTATATTATTGCCAAGAAACTTTATGGGTATGTCTGAATCATTTAGAAAAGTTTGTGTCCTATTATGAGGAACTCCTAAATTGGAAAGTATGCCTCTAGCTATTGGCTGCTAAACTTTCAGTAAAGCTGAAGGTAATCAAAGCCAAAAGGAGATCTAGTTACCAGTGTCAGTATTGCAAGTACTAAAAGAAAAGCTTGTTTCAAAAAGACATGAAATCTAGGCAGCATTAACAACAACAACAACAAAAAATGAAATTGTCAAAGTAGAAAGCAGAAATATTTAAATTCCTCATTCATCTAAATTGCAGGTTTTATTAATAAATAAACTTAAATGGTCAGGAAGGAATGAACCATAGAGAGAAATGGATTAGTACTGATACTCTAAAAGAGCAATAATTATATGCTCAGCTATAATCCCCCAAAAGTCAAGATCATATGTATTAGAATTAGTGCTTCTCTAGTGAACAACATTATTAAAGAAATTTAAGACTACTACAGATGCAAAGTAAAAGAAACTGAGGAATTCTAACCTAAATGACAATTGCAAGAAGTGCTAAATGCTCAATCAAAAATAATATAATTTTACTAATGGAAGAAAAAGAAAAAAATGAGAAATAGAGTAATAACAAGAACATTTGTTTGGGGTATAGGTTAAATGTTTCATAGATATTTTTAAATATTTATTGCCAAAATCTGTTTTAAGGAAGTTGTAGGCAGTGACCCTGTCATCCAGACTTCCAGGGATAGATGATGATTTTTTTAAAAAAAAAAATATTGGGGTATAGCGGGTGAGTGGGATTACATTCGGTGTATAAGATACACCCAAATTTTCACTCTCTTTTTTTTGGGGGGGGGGGGAAGGTGCGTCTTATACTCCGAAAAGTACAGTACTTAAACTTTCATAAAAGTGAACTAGAGCCACCAAGAGAATATTGGGAACTGATCAGAGGTGGGTTTCAGCAGATTCTGACCAGTTCTGCAGAACTGGTAGCGGAAATTTTGAGTAATTTCAGAGAACCGGTAGTAAAAATTCTGACTGGCCCCGCCCCCATCTATTCTCTGCTTCCTGAGTCCCAGCTGATTGGGAGGAAATGGGGATTTTGCAGTAACCTTCCCCTGGATTGGGGAGGGAATGGAGGTTTTACAGTATCCTTCCCATGCCATGCCCACCAAGCCAAGCCACCAAGCCACACCCACAGAACCAGTAGTAAAAAATTTTGAAACCCACCACTGGAACTGATGTAGAAAAAAAGCAATCGTAACATTTCAACATAGTGGTTTTTGAAGTAAACCATCATAGTACCCTCCCCTCCCCACAGGAGAAAGAGGAGGAAAGCCTCAGAGAAATTAAAGATGTACAAAAACTGAAGACAAACTGTCAACATCAAGTAAGGAAGGACAACTATGATATCTCAGTTAAGAATATCAAGAAATAGAGGAATATTATAAGAAATAAAATTAGAGATTTCTTAATAGCAGAAATTCAAAAGAAAACATTATAAGAAGTAAGAAAAAAAAACTGGGTAGTGGATGTTGCAGCATCTGGAGACAGCAGAATAGAAGAGAAAGAACTGAAGAAAATCACAAAATACAAAGACCTGAAAACAGAAATAGAACAACTGTGGCAAAAGAAAGCAAGTGGTGTACCAATAGTGAAAAGTGCCTTGGGTACAATTCTTAAACAATTGGAGCATCATTTGAACATCATCAGCATTGACAAAATCACCATCAGCCAATTGTAAAAAGCAGCTTTACTTGGAACAGCTTATGATTACATCTTCAACACCTCAAAGAACGACATTCTGCCTATCCCAGATCATTTATAGGAGGATAAAAATCCTAAATCCAGTCTAAACATCTAGCTGACTGTTATGAACCATAATATTATGACTATTATGAACAACAACAACAACAACAACAACAACAACAACAACAATAACAATAATAATAATAATAATAATAATAATAATAATAATAATAATGTAGGAGATCTACTAAAGTGAGGCAAGCTTGTAAGATGGTGGGAAGTTTAGCTGGAAAAGGTCAGGCTAAGCCTGAGCACAATGTAAAGCAATTCAGCCAAAGTTCAGTTCTTTATTATACATAACAGACAGACCAAATCCTTACTACACTCAGCATCACAGAAATACCTTGGAAGATTCTAGGGCCATGATGGCAAACCTACGGCACATTTGCCCGAAGTGGCACGCGGAGCCATGTTGCCTGGCACATGCAATGTCTTCCAGGTTTCTGGCACGCAGGCACGCACACACGCACACACGACGAACTGGCCTTTTTGTGTGCAGCAGTGCCAGAAACTAGAAGAGCTGGTCTTCCATTTTCCTGCATGAGCATGCACGGCAGCCAGCTGATCATCGCGTACATATGCACACCAGAAACTCGGAAGAATAGCTGGCCAGTGTACATGCTCGTGCTACAAACCAGAAGTTCATTTTCGGGCGGGCATATGTGCCCTGGGCAGCTCCTCTTCCAGGTTGCAGCTCAGACGTGTGCACCCCCTTTTAAGCACTCGGTATCGAAAAGGTTCGCTATCACTGTTCTAGGGAGTGGCTATTCTTACTCTCTTTCTCTGTCTCCTATCCATCTCTTTGCAGGACTGTCTCTTGCTCCTTCCTGCCTTTCTGGAATGTGCTCCCTTCTTCCTCGGAAACTGCCTCTTCACTGTAGTCCCCCTCCATGAGCACCATCTCTCACAGACACCCTTTTAAAGTTACAATTGGTTTTAAATGGCAGAAATGTTCACAGAGGCAGAATATATTCAGAAAACCATCTCCACAGAAATGTGAAGCGCGAGAGGGAATGAACTAGCCATCAAATACAAAAGCCTACCTGCAGACTGAATAACTAGGAAAGTATTTAAATTTTGTAAAAACTACAGGAAAAAATGCCTACAGCTCTTTGTCAACAATATAGAACAAAACTGAAATAGCAGTCAAGAGTCATGTGATGTGGTGGCTCAGTGACTAAGACGCTGAGCTTGTTGATTGAAGGTCGGCAGTTCAGCGGTTCAAATCCCTAGTGCCGCATAATGGGGTGAGCTCCCGTTACTTATCCCAGCTTCTGCCAACCTAGCAGTTCAAAAGTAAAAATGCAAGTAGAAAAATAGGGACCACCTTTGGTGGGAAACTTCACAACAGGGTTTTGTGCGCCTTTGGCATTTAGTTATGCTGGCCACATGACCCTGGAGACCTCTTTGGACAGCGCTGGCTCTTCAGCTTTGAAACAGAGATGAGCACCACCCCCTAGGGTCGGGAATGGCTAGCACATATGTCCAAGGGGAACCTTTACCTTACTGCATGTGTCCATATTGGAAAAAGAAAATGCAAAACAATGTGCAAATCATTAAACCAAGCTACTAATTCCTCACACAAGTTTTGGCTGAAGAATAACAGAGCCATAAATGAAGAGAACAATCCCAATAAGCAGGCAAGCCTCAGAAAAAAATAGTGGATCAAATATAGATAATAAAGAGAGTGAGGGAATTTAAGAAAGAGCTTTATGATAGCTTTATTGCCCATCGCCAGGCCTTTAAGTGTGCAGGTCATGGCACAAAATAAAATATTAAGGCTAGTGAGAATACCAAGATACTTGATTATTCCCAGAAACTTTTACAGGGTACAAAAAAGTAATACAAGAATTGATTTTGGAGAAACAGAGTGGCTCAGATTATAGATGTGAGTGAGAGAAGGATACTTATTACTCTCACATCAGTTTAACTTGGTTATATTAGAAGACATGACAGGAGGAATCAAAACTGGAGGCTGAAACACTAAAAATTAGAAATATGCAGATGACCCCATTATATTACAGTAGTTGAAAGTCATGCCCTTGTTGATAAGATTGACTTTCACAACCTCCAGACCTTGGGGCAGGAGAGATTTCTCAGTTTTATACAGTGCATACCTTGTATGGTATTTTAATTCATTTTTAATACAGGAGGTATTATACAATCAGTTACACAAAGGCATGATGTAATGAAAAATTAATATATTTCTGGGCTGAAACCTTAGGAATATAACTATCGTACTAAAGATAGATTCTATATATCCCTTTCTGTAGTACCACTAAACACCAGGTTCAACATCTGGAGAGCTCCTAAAGTTATATGCTCACCTAACGTACTATGCTCCATGAATTCAGATCCTGACAGTTGGTTTGAATCAGGGGTGGGTTCTAAAATGTTTTACTACCAGTTCTGTGGGTGTGGCTTATTTTGTGGGCATGGCTTGATGGTCATGTGACAATTCTTTAGGATTTAGCAGAGGTACTGGTCTACCAGGCTTTTAACTGCTTGCAGAGCTGTACCGGTCTACTCATTTGTTTTTGGAGGCACCGGTCTACCCATTTGTTTTTGCAGGCACTGATCTACCCATTTGTTTTTGCAGGGACCGGCCTACTCATTTGTTTTTGAAGGCACTGGTCTACCCATTTGTTTTTGGAAGCACCAGTCTACCACTAGTTTGAATCTTGAACAAAAATATATGGGAGAGAGTTCACCTCATACACCATGTTACTGATATTGGAAAGCAAGAGATAGAATACACTGGCATTATCCTATGAAGATACTTTCTGACCAACCTGCTTAACTCTTTCCTTAAGTAGGTGGATAGTGGGCATGGCTATAAATATCATTCCTGATGATTATCTGCTGTTGGATCGGTGTTCTTTACTCTCCCCTTCCAAACTAAACATCTATAGAAAAATCACATAGGAATAGTGTATCTTTTCCAGCATTCCATCTAGCCTATAATGTTTTATATGTTCCATTTCAAGTTTTGCAGAAAATATTTTCATAAATTAAATATTTTAAATGTAATTTTGCACTTGTGCTAACATTTCACTATTAAATAATGGCATCGTAACTGAAGATCAGTCATAAAACATTCTATTAAAATGTTATTTCTATGTAGATGCTAAAACACTATGTCAAAATACAATAGCTATCTCTAATAGCAGAGATGTGAAATAAAGAATGTGATTATATTATGCAGTACAAATGAGTCACAAATGACCCATAAAAAGGAGTATCAGGACATCTTATTATCTGTTTTAGAAAATCCCTTTGTTTCTCCTTTGACACAGTACAATGAAATAAATTACCTTCAATTTCTGCACTTTGACTCCATTGGCTTAAATTTTTATGATAAAATAACCTATGGAAAAGTAAGCTAGTTAAGTCATAGGTTTAAATTCAAGCACAGATATTAAAAAGAGTAGAGCCAAGAAATTGGAAAGAAAAAAAATTCCAATACTAATGTTTGAAACCCATACGATCCTATTTTTCAGTCTGAAAGTATGCACAACTATTCTAAGGGAAATCTTTTTTCTAGCAATGGCTGCCATGTTACTCTATCATGGTGAAGGCTGGAACTAGCAGGTAGAGAAGTAAATAGATGTAATCTGTAGGAGTGCCATCTCACTGAAGAGATGTTCCAACAGTCCAAAAATATTAAGGACAAAATTGTCCTGCAACTCCAATCACATTTATCACACAATCCGTATCAGTTGTTTGGCCAGGAAACATGACTGAGACTGTTTTGCTCTTTTGTAAATCCAATAAAGGAAAATGATCTAGGTTTGTAATTTGTATATCATTTTAAATTATTAAGACATCAGCCAATGTCTTTTGTTATAATCAGTGTTGCATCTTTTTCTACACTGTGGCCTGTCTTTTTCTAATTCTTGTAGCCTGTCATTTTTAAATCTACTTTTAGATCAGTCTCAATCATATCAGGTAAACTTGTCTCTCTTACATTACTGTTGGGCCAAATTGTTTAATATATTTTTAAATTGTTTTTAAATTTTGTATTTGATGTTTTTTTAATTCTGGCTGTTCACCGCCCTGAGTCCTTCGGGAGAAGGGCGGTATATAAATTTAAAAATTAAATTAATTAAATTAATTAAATTAAATTAAATTAATTAAATTAAATCTTTGAAACATGGTCTTGAATTGAGTAGAGTAGAGTAGAGTAGAGTAGAGTAGAGTAGAGTAGAGTAGA
>WNWU01000012.1:9368737-9417863 GCA_012654045.1 Ptyas mucosa | reverse complement strand
TTCTGAACCCATATTTTTTCCCATGTTTCCAACATAACTGGTTGAGAGAAATTTTGTGCCCATTTAGTCATACAATCTTTAACTAGCTCATTTTCTGAGTCTCTTTCTAACAAAACATTATAAACTCTCTTAATGTGCATTGGACCTGTCCGTTTTATCTGTTCAACCAATTCTACTTCATATTCCATTAAACCAGTTTGTTGATCTTCTTTCCATCTCATCTGTAATTGATTGTACTGCAACCAAGTCAACGATTTCCCTTCTTCCAACAGCATATCCAAAGTCTTCAATCGCCACCTGCCCTCTTCAAAGTAAAGTAACTCTTTATATAAAAACCCCCCGAGTGACTTAATATTTGTATTCCACATGGTATCAGCGAGATCCAGCCAAAACGGAATCTTATAATCCCAATTAGTTCGGTGCCTTCTCCAGACTCTCAGCAAGGCATTTCTAAGTAAATGACTGTTAAACACTTTATCCACTTTGGTATCATAAAATAAGTATGCATGCCAACCCCAAACCAGGTCATGGCTTTCTATATTCAACAAGTGAGTCTTAGTTTTCCCAAACCAATCACTTAGTTGTATCAATGCAGTTGCTTCATAGTATAATCGAAGGTTTGGGAGTTTAAGACCACCTCTCTCACAAGTATCTTGCATTATTTTCAGTTTGACTCTTGGTTTTTTATCATTCCAAATAAATTTGTTCAGTCCTTTTTGCCATTCTAGCAATGGTTTGTCTGATTTAAGCACCGGTATCATTTGAAATAAAAAGATCAGTCTAGGTAAAACATTCATCTTTACTGCTGATATTCTTCCAAGCAGTGATAACTGCAGTTTCTTCCAGTTTTGCATATCTTTTTGTATCTTTTGCCACAGAACCTCATAGTTATTTTGAAACAGTTTGGCATTGAAGTCTGTGATTTGTACTCCTAAATATTTGACCTTTGAAACAGTCTCGAAGCCTGCCATTCTTTCCAGTTCCTTTTTTTTGCTCTCTGTCAGATTTTTGACAATCATTTTAGTTTTCTTCTGATTCAACCTGAAACCAGATACCATGCCATACTCTTCTATAATATTTTTCATCTGGATTATTGAGTTCATAGGTTGTGATAGGGTAACAACCAGGTCATCTGCAAATGCCTTAGTTCTATAGTCCTTTTGCCTTATAACTATTCCAGTCAAGGAATTCGAGTCCCGTATTGCATTGAGTAAGACTTCTAAAGTTAAAATAAATAATAACGGGGATAATGGGCAACCTTGTCTGGTGCCTTTTTGTATGTTAAAATTCGATGTTAAGCATCCATTGATAATAAGTTGTGCATGTTGCTCTTGATAAATTGCACCAATCGCTTGTATAAACCGCTCCCCCAAATCCATTTTTTCCAAAGTCTTAATTATAAAGTTCCAATTCACGCGATCAAAGGCTTTTTCCGCATCCAAAAAAACCAGCACTGCAGAGATCTGTTTATTCTTATCTAGATAGTCCATTAAGTCTATAACTTGCCTAACATTCTCCTTCATATATCTGCCTTCAATAAATCCTGCTTGGTCATGATGAATTATCTTTTGAATAACTGGCATCAATCTGTTGGCTAGTACTTTTGCAAAAATTTTTTTACATGTATTTTACAATCTCTGGCTAGGGAGGGGGGGGGGAAAGGGGGAAAAATTTGTATTGTTAAAACTTTTTCAATAAAAGAATTACATGGTAACCATCTGATTTTTCCCCAAAGGCACTGTGAAGCGCTGCAGCTTGCAGACTTTCTGACAGAGACCATGCTCTATTATTATATAATAGTAATAATAACAACAACATGGTTGTGAATGGTGAATGTAAAGTCAGGGTTTACTATCCTCACAAAGACTGCAATGTTCTGGAGCTACAGGAAGTATAGAATATTGAAACTAAGAAAACAACTCCAAAGTTCTATGATAGTTTCATGATTCATTCCAATCCCCAGCATTGGATTGGCATTGTTTAAACAATTGACAGCCATTTAAAATATTTTTTATGGTAACTACTTGATTGAAAAGACAGTTGTGAACTATGTTATGTTTTGAAGAGCTTCTTTGTCCACTGCATTCTGACAAGTGTCATTGCTTTAACCGCAAGCTTACTGAAACACCTTAATTGCTTTATCCTTCATGATAATTAGCTTTTCCTCAAAAATAGATAGAGTGGGATTTCAACCTGTCAAGAGCTATAAGAACCCAAAAGGAGGCACTGTACTATGCCATTCCAATTTTCCTTTTAAAAAAGCCAAGGGGGGAAAAAATTCAAAGGTGATTTCCTCAACAGAATTTTAAAATTATTATATTTAAAATTAATGCAGCATCTCAGGCATTTTGTCTGCCCTGTAACGTCATCAATATTAAAACAGGGACATCGTATTTAACTGTTGCAAAGAAAAGGAAGGAGGATCTGGATATGATCTTATAGGCTTTAGTAGAAGCTGAATATATTTTAAGGTTTATCAGATTCTTCTTCAGGACAGCTTTTTTTCCCCAAAAAGTTAAACTGTTTGAAATTCTTGGCCAGCTTTTAAATATCACCAATCCTACAATAGTAAATATCATGGTGTAAAATACAGGCATACTCTTTCTCTCCGTGTAAGAAATACACCCAGGGAGATCGGCTCGCTGATTCTGCATACAGAACGATTAGTCAAAAGGGGAGTTGTAGTTCATAATACTGTATGACTCAATTACTAAAATCATTCATAGATAGATAGATATATCCTTGACAGGTATGCCAACAGCAAAGTGATTTCCTTACCTGATGCAACGATGTGGAAATCACATGCTATCTAGAGTGTTTTATGAGTATACCTATTTAAAAAAAACAGCGGTTCAGCGCATATGAGTCTCAGTGATATGAGAAATAGTAGTTTTCTGATCCTGGATGGTATAAATTTTTTGGGGGGTAGAATGTTGAAATCCAGTCTTCCAAATATTTTCCAGAACATTATCAGTTCGACACACCTGGCTAATTAGCTAGGCAAAACTGAGCAACTTCACACTTCACTGTTGCAGAGACGATACCATCAGAAGCAGACATTTATACTTGTGATACATTGGGATATTTTATGAGACAAGCTCTCTCTCTCTCACACATACATATGCGCGCACACACATGCACACACACACACATGCACACACAATCACAAAAAGGACAGGTTCCACTTGGATAAGAAGATATAAATTTTTGGTGGTTGGTATTGAAAGGGTAGTGATACAGCTCTTAAACTGATTCCAGGGGAGAACTCAATAGATCTGTGGAGAATATAGGTCAAGAAAAATCACCCTTAAGTGCATAGCTGAAAAATAAAGAGTAGTTGATCAAAAAGCTATAGAACCACAAGGGAAAAGTTATGTAAGGCATGAAAAGGCAATAAAATGGTCAGATAAAACTATGTAAAAGTGCTTCAAATCAATCAAATCAAGTTTATTACAGTCAAAAATCAGAAAACAAATAAAAACACTCAAGGAGTATCCAGTTAAAAATTCAGGAATAAAATAATAACAGATAATATCTACATTAAAATCACAATTTGGCATCCAATCAATTGCACATGCCTAACTATACCATAATATAAATCCTTAAACTGTGAGGCTCATAGTCATTAAATACTAAGATGCAAAAGAGTAGTAATGCAAAAGGATTTGTTACATTAGTTGGGTAAAATAGCTATGGTGGATTAACCCCATGTTTCCAACAAATCCCCAGTGTTGCTCCTTTAAAAGTACTTATATGCAAATATCAGGAACCTCCATTTGAAAACATAATCTTCCTTATAGATTATTAAAAAGCTATGGACATTGGGCGATCTACAGTATATCCTGATAGCTCAATATTGCTGCTTGGACCACACACACTGCGTCTTACATATAAGATACTAGGGAGTCTGATATCTCTATGATCTCTATGCATTTTAGACATACTTAGCATGGATGCAGTATATCTAAGAAACACTTATTTTATTCTGTGTCCCTTATAGGGAACAGGAGTGAAAGGTTATGAATGGGTTGTATCCCTCCAATGTTAACTGTTTTTAAGAATAGGGAGCAAGACTGCAAATGGATCTTGTAGTTATTTATTTTAAGGATCAAGTCTGGCAGACTTCCTCCACTGATTCCACTGCTTCCATTGTCTCTGTCACTTTGTCAGCCATGCTCTGATGGCCCTTGCTTGGCAACTAGCCAGTACAGTAAAGTTATTAGATTTGTAGACCGCTTCTTGGCTATCTTGTCAAGGTTATGGAAAAAAGAAAACCTACCATTGCCAGCCAATCTTTGTTACCTTCACTGCCAAAACTTTCACATGAATTGACTTTCAATTCTAAAAACGTCTATAGTAACACAAATATGCAAGCCAGTCACATATAGCAGCTTTGAGGTATATATGCACTACATTAAAGTACTTAAGTCTACCAGAATGGCCATCATTCCAATCTAATCATTCTGTTGCCAGCAAGCCAACATTCTGCAAATTAAGGACACCTTGAGACTTGTCACAGGACCTCTTGCTGCCTAATTCCTGTGGGGAGGTACACTTGACTAAATAAGACTGGTAATTAAAATGTAAGTAGTCAGAAAAGGAACAGGCAGTATTTTATTCCTTTAAAATTTTAGGATTTACTTTGATAAAAGAGCTTATCATTTCCATTTCCTTCCACAAAGAACTTAATATTACCAATGACAACAAGTCCATTCATGGACTGAGTCTTCAACCATTAACTGATAGCTCAATTTTGGAATTGTTTTGGAACATTGATTTTTAAGTTTCATTAGGGTACTTCCTAAAATAGTTGAGCAGAACTTCTTATATATTTCTTTTTTTTTTTTAACAGTCTAAGCATCCCTGCTTATGCCATCCTTTCTTCATGGCAACAATATATTCCTTAACAGGAATATGGGGAAATGTTGAATGAGGAAACTCTGAAGTTTTGGGTTCACACTTTGAGGAATAAATCTTACAAATGATCTTGCTATTTTTGTACTATAAAATAAGATATAAAATTATATAACAACATAACATAACATAATAAAATAAAATAAAATGCCATTGACATTTTGATACTTTTCCGTTATTGCTCACAGTTAAATCTTGATGAATAGATCTTAAAACTTTGCTCAGTCTGATTTGCATACACATGCATACATCAATACAGTGCAATAAATATGCAACACAAAATTTAATATTAGTAATGGAATTGGGCAGCCTATACATATAAATAGATGAATAAACAATTGGGGCAGATGTTACTGAACTATTACTTCCATCATCCCTTATTATTGTTCAGAGCTTATCTCTGCATTAGAAACTAAAGTCTCAGAAAAGGTTAATTCAATAGATATAAAATGTGTACCATATTAAACTAATTTAAAATATTGGAACTGGTGCCAGGAATTGTTTCAGCAGGCACTGAACTCTCAAACCATATAGAGACCCATGTTATAGGTCAAGAGCATTATCATGAACTAAACCATGAAACTATCTTAAAGTCAATGAAGAGAAGAAAAATTAGCATAATATGCTTAATTGCATTAAAACCTCTGCTGCCATATTTTATACTAGCTGAATTTTCCAAATCACTTCCTAAAGAAGATCCATATTCAACATATTACAGTAATTCATACAAAGGGTCACTACAGAACGAATCAGGCAGACTAATTTACTTCTAAATTAATTCATAGCTGGAATACCAGCTGAAATTTATGAAGATGATTCAATCATTTACACCACAGTATTTCTAAAGGAAAGTAGGAACTAAACAAACAAATTGTGGTCTATAAAACAAGCCAAATGCTCCAACATTTACCAGCACTACCTGCTTAATCTGAACTGAACTTCAATTTGTCCTCAATAAACATGGATTAGGCATCTAAACTTCTTGAGTTCTGAATAGAAGAAACAAAGCTGAACTAATATTCATTATGATAGTGGAGGTTTTCTATAGATTCATACAGATACTCGATAAAATCAGGAAGAAGATTAATTTTTGTGGGACTTTAAAGTGAAGATTCCACAGTATTAAGCAGAAACCCCATAATATCTTTTAAAATGTTATTTCAATCACCTAAATTAGCAGTTGTTTCAAAACAATGTCATGGTAGATAATACTAAATCCCTGAAGAAATCAAAGAGAATGTACAACTATTATTGTGCTATATGCAGCTCTAAACTCAGTTTGCAATCAACTGTAATCAATGATCCCACTTGGAATATTGTGTCCAGTTTTGGTCACCACAATAAAAAAAGATGTTGATACTCTAGAGAGACCGCAGAGAAGTGCAACAAAGGTAATTAGGGGACTGCAGGCTAAACCATACATGAATGGTTATGAAAACTGGGAATATCTAGTCTAATGAAGAGAAGGACTAGAGATGACATGATAGCAGTCTTCCAATATTTGAGGGGCTATCACAGAAAGAAGTGGGTTATCCTATTCTCAAAAGCATCTAAGGGCAAGAAAAGAGGATACAATGCATACAAGCTTAACAAACTGAGATCCAGCTGAGAATTAAGAAATTTCCTGCATCTGTTAATCTGTCTTGTCTCCAGAAATTGTGCATCCTCCATCACTGGAGGTGTTGAAGAAGAGATTTAACAGCTATTTGTCTGGAATGGTATAGGGCCATCATGGCAAATCTATGGCACGCATGCCAGAGGTGGCACACAGAGCCCTCTCTGTGGGCAAACCAGAAGCTGCTCTTCTGGTTTCTGGCACACATATGCCATTTTTGGGGCATTTTGGGGGCTGTTTTTTGGCCCGAAAATGACCTGAAAACAGCCAAAAAACAGGGCGTTTTTGGGGCCATTTTTCAGGCTGTTTTTGGGTTGTTCTTCAGGCCAAAAATGTCCTGAAAAACAGCCCAAAAATGGCCTGAAAATGGCCCCAAAACACCTCAAAAACAGGCACACATGCACTGGCCAACTGGTCTTCCAGTTTCCAGCACTCCAGCACTCCACACATGCACACACATTCTGGTTTGGACACTCGGTGCCGAAAAGATTCGCCATCACTGGTATAGGTCTCCTGTTTGGGCAAGTGGTTAGACTAGAAGACCTCCAAGGTCCCTTCCAACTTTGTTATTGTATTATTGTGTTGTTCTGTTATTCTGTTAACTTGAGAATTATTGAAAGCCTCATTCAAATAGCCCCTGACTGATCATTTTTAAAGTAAGTCTAGGCCTCCCAACTTTGTAGGAATTTCTGGTTCCATTAATGTGCCTAGGCACCCCATTCCACTCTTAAAAAGGAATTAACTAAGAAAACCAGCAAACTATTCCCTTTTTTCCTGATGACATTACTGATGCAGAGCAAGCAAACATCTTCACTGTTTTATATCAAGCAACTTGTTCCTTTCTTTCAGCATCACAAACAGGCATATGATAAAAGAAATGTGTTCAAAAGAATGAGTACTGCAGTTCTTTATTCAAAGTAAGTTTGCTTTATGAGATCTCTTGTATTTGTAATTATGTTGTCCTCATTCACACTGAATATTTTTAAAGAAATTATAAGATTTTCATTTCACCCATATCAGACTCACAGACACCTTGTGAAAAATGTCTGTACAGAAAAAAGTTTAGAAGCGAACAGAATGCTTGCCTTCAGACTGAACTGTAAATTATTTTGTAGTAGCTTTCCAAATATTTGAGTGTCACTGGCCTTTCCTATGAATTTGCTAAGCATGTGAAGTTGTTTACCTGCTAAGCACATAAGAAGGTGAAACTGTAGCCCTGATTCTTTGACTATGCAAAGTTGAAGTTTCTGGGATATTTAAATTGTATCTTTTCTGATTTCCTTTCAAATTTTGCAGACATTTAATCTTATAGTCCATTTTTTTCCTTTTTACATTTCAGAAGGCTGTGTACAGATAACATTCACAACAAAGAACTTATTACATTTGTTTTTACCTGAACTCATGAATACATCTTATTGATTTCAATGAACATAAATTATATATGGTCCAAATAAATGAACAAGAATTTCCCTTCCCTTGCAAAGATTAGTTTCTTCTTTAAATTATTCAAATATTCAAAAATATTCAAATATACAAAAATGTTCAAATTGTTCAAATATCAGAAATAATAGTAAACACTTTCTAAACAAGAAAGAATTTAACATGGTATTTTCCTCTTTGCTTAGAACATTGAAGGAACTACAAGCACATTCACATTATCTTTATATATGGTACTTTATATAAAATGTGAGAAACAGCACTATTCTTAGCAGATACTAATTTATAAATACAGCCATAATAGGAAGCATTAGGAAATAATAGAACTAACAATGTTCTATTGTTAGTTATATTGAAAATATAGTTGTAAATAAGTGTGGGGGAATGGGGGAATGTTCCAACATCTTCATAGAAAAGATGAGTTCTCAGAGAAAAAGAGGTTGCTTTACACATATACTCTGTGAGAAAAATCTAGAAAGAGCCGTGGTGGCACAGTGGTTAGAATGTTATGAAATTAAATTAAGGGAATAATTTCTGCCTTTTCCCCATTATTGCCTTGCAGGCATAGTGGGCCATTTCAACCCAGAAAACAAGGTCAACCTAAATATGCCCTCAATTTGGCAGTTCGAATCTCACCAGGCTCAAGGTTGACTTAGCCTTTCATCCTTCCAAGGTTGGTAAAATGAGGACCCAGATTGCTGGGGGAAACATGCTGACTTTGTAAACCATTTAGAGAGGGCTGTAAAAGCACTGTGAAGCGGTATATAAGTCCAACTGCTACTGCTGGTGCTAGTTATAACATATAGCAAAAGAGAAGCCAAATAACAGGACAATATCCAGCAAAGATACTGAATATAATTATTCAGGATAGGGATATTAGAGGAAGCAAAACTATGAAAATCTTGGAAGCTATGAGAAACTTTTGTTAGATCAGTAAGCAGACAAGAACCTAATAGAACAAGAGTGATCCATAAAATGATCCAGTGCAAAAGCAGATATTAATCATTTTAGGAACAGCGTGTAAGGCCTGAGAATGTATGTCCCAGGCTTGTAAGATGGGAACCAGCTCTTTTCAGGCTAGACAGAGCTGTTACATAGACATAATTCAGTTGCTTCCTGATCAGAGGTGGGTTTCAGCAGGTTCTGGCCAGTTCTGGAGAACCGGTAGTGGAAATTTTGAGTAGATCGGAGAACTGGTAGTAAAAAAAACTGGCCCTGCCTCCATCTATTCTTTGTCTCCCAAGTCCCAGCTGATCGGGAGGAAATGGGGATTTTGCAATAACTTTCCCCTGGATTGGGGAGGGAATGGAGATTTTACAGTATCCTTCCCCTGCCACGCCCACCAAACCACACCCACAGAACCGGTAGTAAAAAATTTACTACCGCTGCTCCTGATGGTATCAGAAGATCCACCAGGTATCTATTAATCCAGAAGTGGAAGAGGAAGTTTATGCTCTGAGATAAAATATATAAACTATATGTACTGTGTAAAAATTAACTGAATGCTTGGTATTGAATAAGGGCTAATTTCTTGCAAAAGAAAGAAACAATACTTTTCTGTTGGATGACCTGTGGTAAGATGTGGAAAATGTTTTTCTCTTATGATGTTAACTCTAGCCCTGACATTTTTATACATGGCTGAAAAGCTGGAACTTTTCTTAGGGCCTCTGAATCTTGATTAATACTGTTATTAAGTTGGGGTTTGAACCTAGACATGCATACTTTTTAAAATATTGGTTCTGTATATTTACACTGTTTTATTAAAAAAAATAGATGTTAATGTAGTTTCAACTACACTATAAATTGCCTGAGGGAGGGAGGGAAGAGAGAAGGGGAAGGGGTGGGCCAGCTCATTGTGTGCTACATTCTTTAAGAATATGTTTGTGCATAATGATTGTGTACTTCTTGTGTAAATAATAGCAACAGTGTATTAAGTTGCAACTTGGTCTTTAAAGATCATAGACCATCTTCATAGAACAGCTTGAACATATTTGAAGTAGAGCTGGACTGTGCACATGTGTGTGGCAAACTGGTCAAAATTATCTGATACTGTAATGGCTGCAGGGGTAATGTATGAATAAGACAGATAAGCTAATACACTGTATACAACTTCTATCTTTCTCATAAGCATGAAGTGAAAGCCTAAACTAAAGACATGAGTATCGAGTCAGATCAGTATTTATGACTATGGCAAATGTAAAAACGGAACACGTTAGAAGAATAAATGGTAAAGAGCACTAATTAATATATGAAATGGAAAAAAATGGAAGAAAAAAGATAGTTATGTTGTCTATCTGCAAAACTAAGCACTTTTTCATACTGCTGCCTTAGGTCTCTCACGGGGAAAATGTCTGTAAAGAAAGCTGGTTTAAGAAACTCCTTTCCAGATTTCAAGCCCTTCTATAGTGATAGTCTGACATTCTGGTTTATCATTTGGCTGCAGGGAAAGGGTACTTTTGCCCCACTGTGGGAGGAATGGAGAGTGAAATGAGATCTAGCAGGTGAACCAGACAATACTTAATAAAATGTTGCAAATGAAATAATAGTACTTTTGACCTGTAGCATAAAAAGGTGGGAGAAAGTTATTTTCCCAATGAACTGTGTTCCTCAACTCAGTAACAGTCAGTAGTCTGGAGTCTCACCATAGCAAATTAGTCTTGTATAAGAAAAAAAAGGAAGGATGTAATAAATTTGAATGAAGACTCTTTGATAAAGCGAACGGGTCAATTTTGTTATGAATACAACAGTTTAAAGTATATATTTATTATAAATGAATAGTAAAGTAGGAATCCTAAAGTAGGACTGCATGTTACATTTTAATGAATGCTTATAGTTGAAAAGCCAGAGATGAGTTTGGAGAAAAGCAAGGAAGTGTGACAGCAATAGCACTTAGACTTATATACCACTTTAACAACTTCACAGTGCTTTACTGCCCTCTCTAAGCAATTTACAGAGTTAGCATATTGCCCCCAACAATCTGTGTCCTCATTTTACCAACCTTGGAAGGATGAAGGCTGAGTCAACCTTGAGCACCACTGGGATCGAACTCCTGGCAGTGAGGACAGTTAGGTTGCTATATTTCATTCTAACCACTGCACCAACAGGGTGATGCAGGAAAAACAATAATAAAATATTTTATTAGGTGACAAGAATGGATAGTAAAATCAAAATGAGAAACTATACAAAAAGTGATTGATATTTGTTTAAACATAAGTCTGTTTTGAATTCAGGGGTTAAGCAATCCATATATCAATCAAACAATTACCGTAATCATAACCAGACCAAATAAATAATTATTAATAACATGATTTGTATATAATTAAAAACTGAATTAGTAAAAGATATAACAATGACAAAAGGCTCTGAATATGGGAGAGACCATTACTTTCATAGTGTCAAAAGTGGATAATAAGAAAAGAATGGGCATGAAGGCAAAGAGTGAAAATAATTATCTTACAGAGTGGTACAAAAGTGGATGGAATGATACTAGGAAAAATATGGAAAAGAATGCTAAGTGGAATAATAAAATGAAAAAAGAAGGATGAGAAAATTTTATTTATTTTATTATTTGCCACCCTTATCACTTCAAGTGACTCTGGACAGCTTACAACATTAAAAGCAATAAAACCATGTAGGAGATGACCAGGCTGAGCCCGAGGGACGGGGTTAAACGCATCATCAGTCATGATTCCCTGTGCGTCCACTAGAGATCTAAGTCCAGCCCACCTTGAATTCCTTTCTATTCTTAACTCCTGCTAATTTCCCTTGATCCTTAGTAGTTCATATTCTTGTAGATAGTTTAAGCTTCAATAAACCTTTATACTCATTTGAACTGCCTGAATCTCCTAATTTTCCAGGCGCTTGACAGAAAGTAAATATTTCTAAAAACAATAAAAATAGAATTATAATAAAGAAGAAAATTAGCATTAAAGATGAGGAGGGAGGGAGCAGGATGTGCAGAATGTGGAGGTGCGATCTTTTCTTAATTCATCAACCACCTTCTCCACTGGAGCCCCAAGCCAACTGGCAAAGTTAGATATATTTTGCCAATCTTACCACCACAAGGTATGTCCTAATAGCAGGTCTAAGTCATCTAGAAGTCATCCTTTATTTTCCTCCAGAAGAGCTTTAGCTATGTCTTAATCCTTTCCAAAACTTGCAACTTCTTCATCAACCATGGGAAGAGATGCGATAACAGGTCAAAAGAAGCCACATAGGCATGGTCCTTTCCAAAGCCCTGGCTGCTCTTTGATTCTAGGATGTTACCAAGGCTTCAGCAAGGCTATGCAGCAAAGTCCCCAGGATGTCCCCCGCTTCTCCCTGGAACCCATTGAGATCCATCAATCATTGAGGCAGATCATCCAAATGGGTCTGGCCTCCCTATGGAGTGGGGCAGCATAAAAGAATCTCAAGGATACCAGGTGTGATCTGACCATGACAGGGGATATAGTGAGATTCCCCCATCAAATCACATTGCCATTGCTCTGATAACATGCACATAAGAGAATGACTGTTACGAAATGAGGACAACAATAAGATATTGAATAATATCTTTAAAAAGCAAAATACAATTGCCAAAAATATCAAAGAGATAAGAAATGGTTAAGATGAAAAGTGACAAAGAAAATGCAAAGTGGTTTTCAAGGAACTACGAAATTAGGAATTGAGTGAAGAGAACAAATAAAGAGCTTCCAACAGAATTAAAAAGAATAACAATGGAATTATTGGGAATTAAACTGAAGGGAAGAAATGATAAAAAATTAGTTTTATAGGAATTATATTGAAGAGGGAAACTGAAAATGTTAAGTGTCCAGGGTGATGGTGGTGGAAACAAAAGTGTATCATAAATACTCTAAATATTGTTAAAATTGTAAGGATGCAGGTCCAGATATTGATAAAAGTTAAAATAGGGATGCAATTTATGTACAGGTACCTGTTGATTTGTGTGTGTGTGGAAATTTGTGTGTGTGTGGGGGGGTTATGATTGAAAGAATGCTGTTATTATTTCCTAGAGAAAAAAAAGGTAGTTTGAGTGAATGCAAAAACTACAGGGGCCTTAGCTTAAACGATTATGGAAAGATATTTGGCACAATTCTGATCAAAGAAAGAGAAATGCAATGCATCTTTATGCCAAGCAGCAGATGTGCAAACCAGATTATTTTGTATAGATCATTGACAAATCTATGAATATAAAAATTATTTTAAGTGGTATGATTGTTTAAAAGTGTGTGATAAAGTACACAGGTGTCCATTATGGACTGTTTTGTGCAAAGATGAACTTGAAGGTTGAATATAGTAAGAATAATATATAATGAAAATGAAACATCCATAAAGATCAATGGATAGCTTAGTGAATGGTTCATCATGAAACAAATGCTAAGACGGAGCTATGTCCCCTTTGTGCTTTAATGTATGTGTGTATGAATCTATCAGCAGTGTTTGCATGACATTAGACATCTATTACTTGGGGACAGGGATGTCAGTATACTTTTGTATGCAGATGACATCACTGAGAATCCAAATGATTGCACCCAATAGTCTATGATGCAAAGAACAGAGTATGAACAGAGTGCATTCCCTGAAAGGATCAAAGAGGAACAGAATATTGAAAGTGCTATCATGCTAGCATAACTTAAATTCCAGCCCTTTTGCATGTGTACTGACTGAAAGGGGCAGACTTTGTATTGCAATGGTATAAATTTACTTCTGTTATCTTGACCGAAAGCAGGAAGTACCGTATTTACAGATGTCCTTGCTTGAAAAGATCAAGACAGCTGAGTTTGATGGCGAAAGTGAAGTGAACAATTGTAACAACACACACAGGATAAAATGGATTAAGATATTTTGGAACATGCAAATGCTGGTAGAAAAGTAATAGCTGATAATGTGATCTGTTATGAGAAAAATGTATATATGAGCATTAGAGCTGGCTACATCATAAAAAACTTAAAAGCTGAATGCTCAGTGGCTAGGACGCTTGTCGATCGAAAGGTCAGCAGTTCAGAGGTTTGAATCCCTAGTGCCGCGTAACGGAGTGAGCTCCCATTACTTGTCCCAGCTTCTGCCAACCTAGCAGTTCGAAAGCATGTAAAAAATGCAAGTAGAAAAATAGGGACCACCTTTGGTGAGAAGGTAACAGCGTTCCGTGCACCTTTGGCATTGAGTCATGCTGGCCACATGACCACGGAGACATCTTTGGACAGCGCTGGCTCTTCGGCTTTGAAACAGAGATGAGCACCGTCCCCTAGAGTCGGGAACGACTAGCAGATACGTGCGAGGGAAGCCTTTACCTTTATAGTATAACAAACAGAAAAAAATAGGGTCAAGAAGAAATGAATGCTAAATAAATGTGGATTGAATATAAAAGTGACTAGTTTGAATAAGTATGTGAAGTGAAATTATTATTATATAACTAAATATTGATGTAAATTGTAGTGATTCTTTTTATGTTATACTTAATTTGGGATTAATTTTATGTTCATAACACTGACATCCCAACTTTCAATGAATATGATAGAATTTTAATTTTTCTCCTTTTATTCTCAATACTTTAGGCTTGCTATGTTTTTAATCTATGTTTTTAATTTTTAATCATATTACATAAATATTACTACATTGGAATCTGTTTTGAAATAATACAGTGTAGAAAAGGAAAACAAGAATGAATGATGAGCACATAAAAAACAAATATATGAAGGAAAAATGAATGAGTTGAGAAGGGGAAGATAGAAAGTCATGATCCGATGGACTCAATTAGATACTCAGAGGAGTATCTAGTATCAGGAGTATCAGAGGACTAACCCTCAGAGGGTTAATGAAGCAAAGGTTCTTTATGAAGTTTGTGGAAGCAGGGATAGTTTACAAGGGAGAACAATATGGAGAGATATAAAAGATGGTATTGCTAGAAAATCAGTTCAGCTACATGACCTTTACTTTACTTTCCTTTTCTCTCCATGTTCTCACTTACTACTTCTTATTCCTTTACTATGGTTCCCATAATATTTGTCTTCCTGAAATAGAATTGCATGATCGGCACGCATGTCAGTTTAAATAATACCATTTTCACTGCTTTTCAGAGGGGCTTTAAGGACACAACCAAAACTTTAGGCTGCCTCAGGTTGTGCTATGTTCTGTTACACTAAAGCAAAGAATTAGTTCAGCAGTATCTTTGAAGAGATTTTTTTTTATCACAGTAAAGTAGCTTCTCCCATAATCCTGAACACATTTCTCACATGCTTTGGTGTGCTAATACATGTACTACAGGGTTTCCTCCATGCTGTGATAAATGAATGAAAGTATCAGATTATGGAAATCAAAATCGAGGAGGATAATATCCCATTCCAGTATTAAAATAAAGATGCTTAAGGCAATAACAAGACTAAATCCCTTCAGATCACTCACAGAGGTCTAAAGGGCTTTGAACTCTAAGAAAAATGTATAAGCAAAGAGTATCTGATGAAGACATGGGGATTATTTCAAGGAATTAAATATATTGGATGTCTCTTTTTGGGGGGCAGTGGTGGTGGAATATACCTTATGGCAATGCTTTTCAACTTCTAAAGACTACACTAGAAATTAATAATAAAGGGAATCAATTTATTCTTTTTAAAAATGTACTAAATTCAGCGATATTCTGCTCTAAATTAGGATAAGCATTAGAAGCAACTAATGCTTCTAAAGGGGTTACTCATGATAACAGAGAGACATATTCAAATACAATGTAAATATATTAAGTGACTTTGGACTGGCCATTATCTCAGAAGCAAAACTATCTTACAATATTGCTTAGACCTATGAGTCTAATTAACATACATTAAATATAAGAACAGAGGTTGGGAATTCCTGAAAAGAATGAAAATATATACAGTATATTTCAGAGGTGGGTTTCAGCAGGTTCTAACCAGTTCTGGAGAACCGGTAGTGGAAATTTTGACTAGCCCTATCCCCATCTATTCTCAGCCTCCTAAATCCCAGCTGATCAAGAGGAAATGGAGATTTTGCAGTAACCTTCCCAGGGAGTGGGAAGGGAATGGAGATTTTACAGTATCCTTTCCCTGGAGTGGGTGGGAATGGAGATTTTACAGTATCCTTCCCCTGCTATGCCCACCAAACCACGCCCACCAAGCCATGCCATGCCCATCAAGCCATACCCACAGAACTGGCAGTAAAAAAAATTGAAACCCACCACTGGTATATTTACATATATTTTCCTCTCTCCTCTATATGTTTCAGAACTTTTTGAAAAAAGTATGCAAACAGGATAATCAAGAAAATTATGAGAAAAAGTTTGGGTCTTTTTTTACTCTTAAGTTTATACAGTAAACAGAATTGAAACTTTACAATCCTATTTTTTTTTAAGGGCAACTGGTGTTTTCATTAGTGCTGTAGCTCAAATGCATTTTCAACGGTCACTATTCCATTGCACTATGGCTTAATCCGTTCCAAATTTAGTTTGACAACTGCATAAATGAAAAGTTCATAAACAATTATGTGCAATTAAGTTTCTTTCAAAGTATGTGAGTCTACAATCAACTTCATAGAGTACAAAACACTTCAGAAACTTGCAGCCATTATAAATATAACCCTGCAACATTTATGCTGTGTATTTAAGCACATACTGTAGGTAGATTTTTTTAAAAAAATATTTTTGGATATGCAGTGTTTGTTGATTATTCATCTTTACACTTATTTTCCTAAAGTAGCTCTGTTCTATTCGAAACTTTCACAAAGCACAAAATTTAAGTCAACTGACTTAAACCTACCTAAAATACAAATGCTGTTATTTGTGTGGTAAATACAAATAAAATTGAAAGATAACTGCTAAACTAGAATCCCTGGAGAAACTCACCCCTGATGTGTGAATCAATTTTATACAGCAAATCATTGTCAGTTCAATAGTGCTTTCATAGCACTATATTTAATTTCAACCATTTTAAGAAATAAAACAGAATAATTGATTAATTTTAACAGCATATGACAATTGCATTTACTTTTGTGATTCTTTTTGCAGAACTGGGAATTGAGCTATGATTTCCAAAGAAAAACAGTCATATTCTTTCAAAATAAAACAGAGATAAAAACAGTAGATTAAAAAAAGCATGCTATAATTTGCTCGTTTATAATAGGACATTTCTGAAATATTTAAAAAGTAGAATATATTTTCTAAGAATTTCTTCCAAAATTGTAAAGTTTCAGAAGAAAAAGAAAGCAATGCAATGCAATGCAATGCAATGCAATGCAATGCAATGCAATGCAATGCAATGCAATGCAATGCAATGCAATGCAATGCAATATAATACAATACAATACAATACAATACAGAGGTGGGTTTCAACAGGTTCTGACCAGTTTTGGAGAACCAGTAGCAGAAATTTTGAGTAGTTCGGAGAACCGGTAGTAAAAATTCTGACTGGCCCCGTCCCCATCTCTTCTCTGCCTCCCAAGTCCCAGCTGATCAAGAGGAAATGGGGATTTTGCAGTATCTTTCCCCTGCCATGCCCACCAAGTCATACCCACAGAACCGGTAGTAAATTTTTTTGATGCGATGCGATGCGATGCGATGCGATGCGATGCGATGCGATGCGATGCGATGCGATACAATACAATACAATACAATATAGTTGGAAGAGACCTTGGAGGTCTTCTAGTCCAACCCCCTGCTCAAGCAGGACAACCTTTACCATATCAGATAAGTGACTGTCTAGTCTCTTCTTAAAAACCTCCAGTGATGGAACACTCACAATTTCTGAAGGTAAGCTGACCCTCTCTTCTTTGGGGCACTCCTCAAGTACCGGAACACTGCTATCATGTCACCTCTAATTCTTCTTTTCTTTAGATTAGCCATATCCAGTTTCTGCAGACGTTCTTCATATGTTTTAGTCTCCAGGCCTTTGATCATCTTAGTTGCTCTTCTCTGAACTTTTTCCAAAATCTCAACATCTTTTTTGTAGTATGGTAACCAAAATTGGTTGCGGTATTCTAGTGTGGTCTTACTAAGGTTTTATAAAGTGGTACTAATATTTCACCTGATCTTGATTCTAAGCTAAGATTCTAAAGAGCTACCTGAAGAAAAGGTTGAGAACCACTGCTCTAGAACATTTGAGAACCCCAGAAGATAATGTGTGTGTGTGTGTGTGTGTGTGTGTGTGTGTGTGTATTTGAGGGGATATTTGTTATTCTACTTTTCTTGTTTTAATCCAACTTTCCCTTGGTCTTTGCCATGTCTTACATATCGCTTTTTCACTTGTGTATCCCAAATGTGTGTGATTAATCCTAACAAATATAAACTATTGAAAGCTATTTTTCTTTTTTCATAGAGCAAAACCAAGATAGTCACAAATATGAAATTTCATGTGGCCATGTGCTGCCAAGCAATTTTGAGCATACCATTGCTCATGAAGTCACAATGTAGTTTACATATGGATGTTACCCTAGGCCTTCATTTAATGTCCAAAATTATTTGCCCCTCACCCCCTGCATGATGGTTTGCTTGGGTTTGAATTATAGAAATACTTAGGAACAAATTTGTATGTGGCATTTTTTTGTATTTATTTGTTAAATTCTAACTTGAACTTTCTGATGCTGCTGTAATTTTATACTCAATAGCCAGACAAAGCCACTACCATAATTTTCAGTGAATAGAAACATATATAAAGTTCATTACATTTTTATAAGCTGTATCACATTTACAAAATGTAACCTGAGTAAACCATTTTATATATTTATAAGATTGACAAAGAATTAATATAGATGCTTTATTTAAAAAAAATATGTTGAAGATGTTTCTAAGTGCTGGAAATAAATTCTTAAAATAAAAAGAAAATAAGTTGTCAAAGATTTCTGATATAATGAACTTTGTGTTACTGTATGAAACAGATGGGGTTGAAGGATGGGAAGTTAGAATATTGCTTCTGAGGGTTTTATAAAAGAAAATATTTGATCCTGGCATACTTGGTCACCTCAATCAATTTGATGATGATGATTTCAAGATCCCAGAAGCTCAGACAATCTGTTTGCCCTTATGTATTCTGATCCCAGAAAGCTGAGTGCTATCACATTGAATGAAAATAGACGAGATGCCATTGGCAAGATATATACTCAATAATAAGCATCTATTAGAAATCTAGCATATGCCTGCTGAAATAATTATAGTATTCAAACAGTTCTCAGAAGGATTCTTATTTTGAGAGATGCATTTGTCTAAAGATGGTTACCAAAGCAGGCATGTGGCTTCCTGTGGCATGTCATTCTGCATTTAAATATAAAAACAGTGTCAGGGACTATTTCAAATTGCAACTCTGCTCCACATTCAATGCAATTGTTTCCATAATATTAATATAATACGATATAACAGCAACAATTATATATTTTATGAGGACTGTCCTCAATTCCAGAGCTCGTACTGAAAAAATCCATGTGGAAAATTTGATGTCTCTTGGCTTCCTCACATTTCTGTATAATTCAAGATGCAATCTGAATAATGGAAAGAGCCATTAAGCACCTCCCATTTTCAACATTTAAAAAGTTAAATGAAACGATAAATGCCAACAGGACCTTGTGACTTCAAATAAGAGACTTATTTGTGAAGCACAGCCTGCCCAGGAAGATAAGTGACTGAAATAATATTATGCTCTCTTTTACATTTTCCAATACATGACAAAATCCCTACATGATGTCAGTACAAATGGATATTCAATTTGTCATGGAAGGAAACAATTCTTCATTTTGCAATTCATTTTTAATTTTGTATCTCTAGAACTGTACTTTTCTAAATTTTTCTTTGGCCTGTTTCTGATAGATACACAGATTTGTGGCAATAAATATTAATGGCTACTAGTCATGACAATTATATAGCATGTCTTTCACCACTACAAAATGCAAGCCAGAGGGCATTATTATCTTCATGTCTTGAACTGGGGCTTCTCAGAGTTACCTGATTTACCACTCTGAGACTTGAATTCTGGATGATGCAGAACAATTGTTCATACAACATTTTTCAGTGCTTTTTATAGGATACACTCAAAAGAAAAAAAATGGGGTGAGATTTAGATTGGAAGTTAGATCTGGATCTTTCCTATTGGCTTTAGTGCATGTTTGGACAAAAAGAAAAAAAAAGAATCCCATATCTTAAAAAAATGTCTAGAAACAGAATATAGCATAGTATAACAGGTATCTAGGGTCATGGGCTCTGAGTGGAAAAAGATAATGGAAGAATGAACTGATGCTCTACACGTCAAATATTTTATAAAGAACTATCTGCTTTTCAGTGCTCTCAGACACCTGTTATACTATGCTAGTCTGTGTTTCTAGATTTTTAGATATGGGATTTCTTTTCTTGTTCACACATGCACTTGATGACCTAACCCTCAATTACTCCATGTGGTACTAGTCTGTTTACAAGGTATTTTCTTAAGTGATGATTAAGTACTGAATTTAGCCTGACAGCAGAAAAAGCAACAATTTTTAGAGCAAGCTCCTATAAACTGTAACATTCCTATGTGTTATTTTCACAGACAGCATGACACTTGGTGTACTTCCTAGTTCTACAACCACTGAACATGATACCCTTTTGACGTAAGTAGAAATTGGGTCAACTATTTTGAAACGGTTCCAGACGTTCCTTGAAAACTGGGCTACACGGAGTCTAACAGAATTCAATCTTGTCCCCTATTGTGATGGAATGTGCATCTAGAGAAGCAGTGGCATGAAGTTTTGGTAACACAAAGCTTTTCTGGAGAAAAGCCCAGATTAAAAAGCTGTGTAGTCCAGGGGTAAAATCTACTTACCTTCCTTACCGGTTCAGAAGCGCATATGCCATGCATGCGCACACTTTGCTCATGTGCCCACGCACATGTCACACACAAACCTTCTGTGCATGCGCAAAAGCTTCTGTGCATGCACAAAACCTTCTGCATGTGCAGAAGGTAAAAAACACATTACTTCCTGATTAAAACCAGGAAGTAATGACACCTGGGCGGGTAGGGCAGAGCTTTGCTCCGCCAACACTACCGGATCGCCGAACCACCGGCCAAGATTGCTACCGGACTGGGCGATCTGGTCCGATCTGGGAGCATTTCAGCCCTGGTGCAGTCCCAAGGTGGATGGAGGACAGAGGAAGAGGCCTCACCCTAGAATCCCTTGGGATATCTAGTTGGTTAGAAAATTATAGAATTTATTAAGATTCTCTCCATTTGGTGTAAGCAAATAAAGGATTGAACTTAACTGTACTTTGCTGTGTTGTCTCTGCTCTTGGTCCTGGCCCCTATGCTGCTTAACCTCTATCCAACAACCTGCTGCAAAGGTACTGAGATCATTTGATACCTGTATCAAAAGTTTTGGATGTCAACTGCTTACCAGCACAATTTAAGATCTTAGTGTTAAACTGCTGAATGCTTCAAAAATTACATCCTGACTACATGACAGACTATGTCTCCCTGTTCAACCATTACAATCAGCAGGATAGGCTGTTCTGATAATGACCTTCCATGAAATCATTTATCTTGCACAGGGGATATGCCCTTCTCCTGAGTTGATGACAGGCTATATAGTGCCCTGTGTGCTTTGGCTTCCAGTTGGTCAGCAATTAAAAATCTATGAAGACTGACACATTTTATCCAGCACTCCATTTTTAATTTGTTCTATTATTACTATTATTATTATTATTATTATTATTATTATTATTATTATTATTATTATTATTATTATATATTTAAATCTTTGTATTTTGTTTTGACTTTATCTGTAGACGGGACATTGGTCCTACCTGACACGCTCCTTCTCGTTGAGTGGAGACAGCAGCCAGGATGGGTGCAACCGCCCAATCAGCTTAAAGGACTGAGTCTGTCAATCAAGCTAAGTCATGCCCTTGTTGCCGGGTAGACCCAGCTTTTGGCGAAGACCTGAAAGACAGACTCGGCGTGTGGGTCAATAGGAAGAACAGGAGAAGGAAGGCAAACAGACCAGCAAACATAGGGAGAGAAAGGACCAGGCCATGTCAGGGAAGGTCTGGCTGCTGTCTCCACTCAACGAGAAGGAGCGTGTCAGGTAGGACCAACGCCCCTTCTCCATTGAGAGTGGAGACAGCAGCCAGGATGGGACATATCCAAGTTCACCATCCCGAAGACAGGGGGGGATCCGCCTGGTCCGAGAGGGGCTCCCCAGCAACCACCCACTGTAACACCCGGTGTCCAAACGCGGCTTCAGCCGACGCAAACTTGTCCAGCTTATAGTGTTTGATGAAGGGCACCGGAGAGGTCCAAGTGGCGGCTCGACATATTTCTAGTAACGGTGCCTGGGTAGCCCAAGCTGCAGAAGTGGCCGCACTGCGCGTGGAGTGCACTGTCAGTCTGGGAGGACGGGGAAGCGAGCGGAGATCGTAAGCGGAAGCAATAGCCTGTTGAAGCCAACGGCCAATGGTGGACGAGGAAAACTTACAGCCCTGGGAAGCAGGCAAGAAAGAAACAAACAGCGACTCTGACCTGCGGAAAGAAGCCATCCTCTTCAGATAGATCCGCAAGGCCCGCCGGACATCCAACGAGTGCCATCTCTTTTCACGAGGGTGGGAAGGATGGGGACAGAAATCGGGGAGAATAAGTTCTTGAGATCGATGAAAAACAGAGTTCACCTTTGGTACAAATGTCAGGTCTAAACGGAGGACCACACGGTCTGTGTGGAATACACAGAGGTCCGAGCGGCTGGACAAGGCTGCTATCTCCGAAATGCATCGGGCCGAGGTTATGGCCACCAAGAAGGAGACCTTGCAAGAAAGAAGCCTGAGGCTAGCAGTCCTCAACGGTTCGTAGGGAGGACCCATGAGCGATTCCAACACCAAGGGAAGATCCCAAGTAGGGTATCTGTGCAACGCAGGAGGGCACAAGTTTTTCGTGCCCCGGAGAAAACAGCGAATGAGAGGATGCTGCGCTAAGGAGGACAGGGATCCACAGGTAAGGACAGACGATAGAGCGGCTACCTGCCGCCGAAGGGTATTAGGAGACAATTTTTGGGCCAGGCCCGCCTGCAGGAACACCAGGACGTGTACGATGGAAGGGTGAAGGGCTGGAACGCCGGACTGGGAACACCAGGAACAGAAGGCGTGCCAGGTAGCGGAATAGATTCGCTCAGTCGAAGGACGGCGCGAAGCTTGCAGTGTCCGAACCACATCTCCCGGAATGTCCGCTGCTCTCAGACAGCACCGCTCAACCTCCAAGCGGTCAGATTGAGCCAAGGAATGTCTGGATGGCTCAGGGCGCCCTGAGTCAGGATGTCAGTCTCGGGAGGAATGTGCCAAGTGGGAGCTACAGAGAGGGAAACAAGGTCCGCAAACCAGGGTCTCCGGGGCCAGTGAGGAGCCACAAGAATCACATCCGCCTATTCGAGTAAAATCTTGCGGATAACTTTGGGGGTGAGCGACGTAGGAGGGAAAGCGTACAGGAGACCCGGAGGCCACGGGATCTGAAGAGCATCTGTGCCCTCTGCCAGAGGGTCTGGGTACCTGGCAAAGAAGCGGGGCAGCTGCGAGTTCGTGTGCGTCGCAAAAAGATCGATGAACAGAGAGCCAAACCGAAGAACCAGCTGTTGAAAGATCTGAGGAAGGAGGTGCCACTCTGCGTTGTCCAACTGTCGGCGGCTGAGCCAGTCTGCTTGACAGTTGTCCACCCTGGAAATGTGCTCCGCCCGAAGGGAGCAAATGTGCCATTCCGCCCAGAGGCCCAACCTCAGAGCAACCAGAAACAGGGACTTCGATCTGGTGCCCCCTAACCTGTTTAGTGAGCCTTGGCTGTTACATTGTCCATCAAGACGAGGACGTGGGCACCTGAGACGAGATGACGGAACGCTTTGAATGCGAGGAAGACTGCCTGCAGCTCCAACCAGTTGATGGGACGGCGAGAGTCTGTGGCGGTCCATGTCCCCTGAGCCAGTTGACCTTGGCAATGGGCCCCCCAGCCAAGGAGACTGGCGTCCGAGGTCACCACCACTCGCTGAGGTTCGAGGAAAAGGCAACCCGCTGAGAGAGCCGGAGAGCGCCACCACCGGAGGGACCTGCGTACTGACAGGGGGATGGGAATCGGCCTGGCTGAAGTGCCCTTGCCCGCCTTGTGTAGAGGTAAAAGAAACCACTGTAGTTCCCGGGCATGTAACTGCGCCCAGGGAACTATCGCTATGGCTGAAATCATCTTCCCCAACAACTGAGATAACACATAGGGGGAGACAACTCGAGATCCCTCAACCTTGGTGATCAGGTGACGTAAACTATCCTGTCTGTCAGGGGAGAGAAAAACCCTTCCCTGCACGGAGTCTATTGAGGCCCCTAAATGAATCAGACTGGTAGATGGGGACAGGTGGCTCTTTTCAAAATTAATAGAGAAACCATGGGCAATCAAAGTCTCAAGGGTAAGGCTAAGATCCAGGTCTTCCTGGCAAGGGGAAGAGGACACAAGGATGTCATCAAGATAACACAATAATCTAACAGAACAGACCCTAAGGGAGGCTGCCAATGAAGCCAAAATTTTAGTAAAGGAACGGGGGGCCGAGGAAAGCCCGAATGGCAAGGCTCGGTATTGGTAATGTACCCCCTTATAGCAAAATCTCAAATATTGCCTATGGGAGGGGAGTATGGGAACATGTAAGTAGGCCTTGGTGAGGTCTATAGAAGAGAGGAGATCGCCCCTCCGAACACCGTCAAGAATGGATCTTAAGGATTGCATTTTAAATTTACGGTATACCACATACCTGTTCAATCTTTTAAGGTCGGGAATGGGTCTCCACCCCCCCCGAAGACTTAGGAACCAAAAAAACTCAGGAATAGAATCCCGTTCCCCGTTGACTAGTAGGGACAGGCTCAATGGCCCTGATAGAAAGGAGGTGCTGCACCGCAGACTCCATGAGGGTTCTCTTTTCAGCAATACGGGAAGTATGGCAGCAGACAAAGGTCTGTGGAGGAGTAGAGATAAACTCAATGGCCAAGCCAGATTGAAGAGAGGCCAGGACCCATTCGTCGGATGTGGACTGCTCCCAAATGGCGGAAAAAAGGCCCAATACCGCCAATGGGAGGGTCCGCTATGGAATTAACGACGGCTTCGGTAAGAATGACCCCCTCCCCCCTGAAAGGGCCGTTTGGAAACAAAGGGTCTTCCCCGAAAGGATCTATCCTGGAAGCCCCGCTGTCTGGGCAGAGAGGGATATGAACGGGGCGAGGTGAAAGAAGAGGATGCACCCCCATCTGTGGTTCTAGCCTGGGGACGAGGGGCATAAGGAGAAAAACGAGAGTCACCATGACGGTAAACCGCTGCCAACAACTTCTTCTTATCACGCGTCTCGGTAAGGAAGGGGTCCAAAGCCTCTCCAAATAGTTTGGAACCCCCGAAAGGGACAGAAGCCAGACGCCACCTATGTCCGGCATCTGCCTGCCAATGGCATAGCCAGACCAGACGACGCACAGCCACTGTGGATGCCAAGGACTTGGCAGCAAAACGGGCAGCGTTGAGGGTGGAATCTGCGGAGAACTGGACTGCTGCTACGATCTTGTTCAAGTCCTGCCTGGTACGATGGTCTTTAGGAGGTAACTTATCTTGCAGCTGGCGCAGCCATAGCAAGGTGGTGCGATTAAAAAAGGACGAAGTCGTAGCAGCCCTGATTGCCCAAGCAGCACCCTGATGAGCCCGTTGAAGGACCAGATTGGAGCGTCTTTCGTCAGGCTGCAGGCCTTCATCCGGGTCCCCGGGAGAGTTGGCGTTGGGGAGTAAAGCCGCCACCGGGGCGTCTACTGAGGGCACTTGGAGGAGAGAGTCCAGTTCGGGAGCCACAATAAAGTTTTTTCGATCATTGGCTGAAGGGACAGGGGCAGTACCTGGAGAAGCCCACTGGCGCTTGACAACGTCCAGAAAGAGGGGTGGAGCTGGAACAGTCGTAACCTGACGAACAGGCTCTGCGAACATAGGGTCCAAGGCTCTCGGAGGAAGTGAAGATGCAGGAACAGTAGTCGGAGAAGAAAGATGGGCCGCATTTACGGCCTTAAAGAGCAATGATTTAAATAATGCTTGGGGGAAGAGTCCCGTAAAGGCAGGCTGCTCTGGAGGAATATTGTCATCCTCCAACAATTCAGAATCACTGCAGTCAGTCTCCGACAAGGCGGAATGATGAGTAGCGTGCGAACCTGAAGGAGAATCAGGAGCTCTGGAAGACAAAGCCTCAGCCAACTGGGACAGCTCAGGCAAAACGGACCTCACAGAGGCAGAGCGACTTAGAGAATGCCCCCCAGCCGCCATCGACCACTGTACCGCAGCTTCAATGAGCCGTTGCAGTTGGTCAGGGTGAATCTGACAAGAAAACGGCCCCGAAGAAGGAGTAGTAGATGCCGGTTGAGAGGGAACATCTCGCTGAGGAGTGTCGGATACAGCTGTAACCTGAGGTGAAGCTGCTACTGGTTGAGCTGGGACAACAATCTGAGCAGACTCAGGAACCACCAGAACTGGAGCAGAAGCTTCAGATGCACCAGATCCCCACAAGTTGGAAGTGGAAATGGCAACTGGGCAGTCACGGAGGGAGAGTTGATCCGGCATGGCCGGCCGTGGAGACCCAACAGGATCTTTAGGCGAAGAGGCACACAAGGCAGAGGCGGCAAGATTAGCACTCGCCACGTTTCAAAGTTTGGTCAGCACTTTGTCCCTGCGTTTCTCCACCCTCGAGGGAATTGAGCCCTGTCGATGAGATTTGTGGTGGGAGCGATGCTGGGAAGCAGGGGCTGGCTCCATGGAATGCTGGCTGGCAGGCTGAAGGGTAGCAGATGAATTGTCTGATTGGCCCAGAGAGGAAGCCTCAGTCCTCCGACCATGTTTTGATTTTGTAGAAGCCTTGGGCATCCTGGGGGAGGATGATCTATAGGCCCAGTAAACAGGCTGTCAGAAAAGCGGGGGGAGCACAAAACTCCACACACCCAAGCCAGAGACACACAGTCAATTTGAAGGCAAAGGGAGCGCGAAAGCTCCACAAAATGTCCGTCCTGCCTGACAAGTGTTCCAAAATGGCCGTCAATTGAAGCGCTGCAAGAAATTGCCACGTAGGAGGAAAAGCCCAGCCAGCAATAAGGAGGAAGGGAGCGCAATAGCTCCACAATTTCAGACTGCAGCGCAGTGGCAAAGTGGTCAGCCAAATGCCCCAACAAGTTCGGGCGGGGAGCGCGAAGCTCCATAAGTTCCGAGCCCAGCTGATCGGCAGTAGGTCAAGAGAATAACGGAATCACTCCGCAGACCGTTCATTGCAGGGAGAAGCTGGCAGGAGCGAAGAAACGACAATTCCGACACTCCTATGCGTCACGGAGTGTCCAAAATGGCGGGCGCCACTGCAGCGGCGGGAAAAAGAGCCGCCAAGAAGCAAAGGGGCAAAACGCCTCATAGCCGAGCCTCACAGACGCTGCTGTGGCCAGGAGGTAAAACGGAGGGATCGCGGCTCCTAAAAGTCCAAACGCGACCCTGGGCGATAAGCTGCGCCCCCCAGGAGCTCCCAGTGGAGGGAAAACGAACACCCCCACCCCAGAAGGAGCGAAGGGAAACCCCTGGCAATTCCACGACAACTCACGAATAGTAGAACAGTCCACAACAACCAGAATCCAAAGGAGAAGGCAAAAACGTAGTCAGACAATCCGGATCGAAAATACCAAAAAAACAGCAGCCAGAGACAATGAATGAGAAAAGGTTGAAGAGCAAAAGACCCACACGCCTATTCAGCTGAAAGGACTGAGTCAAAAGCTGGGTCTACCTGGCAACAAGGGCATGACTTAGCCTTATTGACAGACTCAGTCCTTTAATCTGATTGGGCGGTTGCACCCATCCTGGCTGCTGTCTCCACTCTCAATGGAGAATTTAGTATTTATTTGAGTAGAAGGCACTGGACTAGGAGAAAAAAATACCCCTTGCCCCAAATTTTAGAAAGGTGGGAGGATCACAGAGACCTGAGACAAATGGCCAGATGAAAAACATTTTTCACACTCTCCTGTTTGCTATTTCAATGATTGCCACATGTTTTCTTCAAGACCCTCTTCTACAAGTGATGGCCTTGAAGAAAATATGTGGCAACCATCAAAGCACAAAGAATATGTTCCTATTTTCAAATTATAGTATTTATGCAAAATATGACTCTGCATTTAAGACAACCCCCAAGCAGCATATATTTGTGTGTGTGTGTGTGTGTGTGTGTATACACACAAACACATCACATAACTATGCTGTATAGTATCCAGCTTCACAATCTTGTCCATCTGAAACAACAACTCCATCTGAAAAAACTCCTGGAGAATCACCTCCAGACTTTTGCTTAGTAAATGTAAATGTGGGTAATTATGTGTGTGACATACTTATATACTGTAGGTATGTGTGCATACCTGCAGAAGGCTACTCTTCTCCAAAAGAGTAGAGCCAGATTTTTTAAAAAGTATGGAAAGATATAAATTGAACAATTTGCTCATTAAAATAGTCTATAAAATAAAGCATGTCAATTATAAAATGAATTGATTCCCTATTTACATTTACTGATGATTCTGCCTCACATGCAAACTGCTCTCCAAAACAGAAAGAAGATCAAAGAGTTCTGCTATCCTGGACTTGATTCCAGATTGGATCCACTATGAAAAGCAAGTAATGAATCAATAATGGATGATGGCAAAAAGGCAAAACTCATTTTTTCCCCTGTCTTCTCTCACAGAAGGGAAATGGAACCTGGCCAGTTATCATTATGCTATTGGGGAAACAATGGAACAGCAGATTTAAGGCAAGGAAAAGAGGAGCTAATTTAAATGTCTCCACAACCAGATTATTGCAATCCAAGTTAGTGAAAAAACACTCATAGATGATTGCAGAGTCATTCCTGATAATGTTTAAGAACTCTGAGAGGATTAGCAAAGTCCCAGGAGGAGGGCAAAGACCATCCTTCAAACAGGGAAAAGTTGTACCTCAGAGACTACAGACTTGTCAGCTTGACCCTGAACTGGGCAAGGTCCTGAAATAAACTATCAGGTAATATATTTATAAGCACTTGGAAGCTATAAATAATAGAAGTCAGCATGGAAATGCTGCAAACCAATTATCCCAAATGAAGCTCATATCCTTTTTTAATAGAGACACTAGCTTATTAAACCAGTGAAAATGATAGAATATTGTAATCAACACATTTTTCCCCCAATTGCTACTCATGAACTCTGAAAAAGGCAGATAGGAGAAGGGTGGACACCTTTGAACTGTGGTGCTGGAGAAGACTACTACACATCCATTGGACTGTAAAAATCATAAAGAAATCCTAGACTGAACCTCACCAAAAATATCACACGAAGCCAGAATTGCCAAACAAAGGCTATCACACTTTGGCCATGTCATGCGAGATGATTCACTCAAAAAGTCAATCATGCTGGAGTGATCAGCAGAAAAAGAAGAGGGGGCTGCCCTAGAACCTGTTGGTTATACATTATTAAAGATGACACCAGGGTGCCCATGGCGGATCTGAAAAGGCAGTATGACACAGAGTCATGGAGAGTGCTGATCCATAGAGTGGCCAAAGGTTGAACCCAACTGAATGGCTGACAATCAAGACAGTGTCAACAAAGTGTATCTGTTGCCTCATCAACATTTTCAACAGAGTGCACCATAATAAGTTATTTCATAAAATACTAAACTGTGGGTTATATAATACCACTCACATTTTGCTAAATGACTGCAGCTGAAGAATGATCATTAATGGCTTCACTTTAGAATGGAGAGAAGAGTGCTACACAGCTCTTTCTTGGAGCCCTTGCTGATCAATAGTTTTACCAATTACTTTGATGAAGGAATTAAGGGGACACTTAGATGGGCAGATGATACATAGCTAGCTGGTATTTCAGAGTGAAGAGAAGTTATTAAAAATAGATCTAAACAGTTTGAGAAGCGAGCTGAAATGGGATTTAGCAGGATAAAGGTAATATAATATTATATATGGCTGTCTTATAAACTACGAGATAAACAGGAACCAGAACAGTAATAAAGTTATTAAGAAAGAAAATGGTATCTTAAGATGCATTAATAGAAGCATAGAAATTCAGATCTTTGAAAGTCATTGGTCCGCTATATTTTGTCTTATCAGTCCCTATTTGAAGTACTGAGCATCACAATTCTAAAACAATAGTGAAATTGGAATATGTTTACAGGAAGGCTATCAAGAAAATGAAAGTTTGGAAAACAAATTCCATAAGAAGCGATTAAAAGGTGTGGTTGGTTTATCTTATAGATAGAAATTACTGATGGGTGATATGATAGAAGAATGCAGGTATATGTGTGTATGTATGGGGACCGAGGGGGGTGTTTGTCAGAAGGCAAGTATTGAACCAACGAGTTAAAATTATAAGGAAATAGGTTCAAATGAAGTATCAGGAGGAATTCTCAGGTATTCAAACTTTTTAGTTAATGAAATAGGCTGCCACATGATTGTGGTGAATTCTTTCATCAGAGTCTATGGAGGTTCTCAGTAATCCCAGTCATGTTTGTCCCAAAGGTGCTTTTCAAAAGGCAAGCGCAGACTTCCTTTGTTTTTGCCTGAAGACATTTTGCTTCACATCCAAGAAGCTTCTTCAATTCTCAGCAAAAGAAGCACAAAAGAAGAAAGCCCAGTTGCCTTTTGAAAAAGCACCTTTGGGTCTTCAGAGGCTGGAGGCTCACATGTCAGAAATTCTCTAATGTATCCTTCCCTGCACAAGGGGCCCATGACTTTGATGCTCTCTTCCAGCTTTATAGTTTTATAAACTCATAAATACAAGAATACTAGAACCCATTCCAGCCTTCTTTGAGAAAAAGAAGAAGGAAATAGAAATGGGCAAAAGGGAAATCAACTGCACTCGGAAGACAGAAGGAGAAAGAAAAGCCTGTTGAAGCTCCAGAGAATGATTAACATTCACTAGCAAAGCTATGGCTAATTTAATAGCAAATCTTAAAGACTTCCATGCAAGTCCAGAAGCATCTGTAAATCTGAGGCCAAGAGGTCAAAAAGGATGACAGCAGACTGAAGTCCCAGCCATTTCTATAAAGGGGCAGAGCTTTGATTTGTGATTGTGTCTGCAATCTTGATCCACTTGTCCTCCTCCTCACTGTGGATGCCCTTATTCCCCAATTATTTATATTCATAGCAATTCATATTCTTCTAAAACCCCATTAGACTGCAATGGTGTACAGTACATATATTTCTACTTTGTGCCCATTGTAATGTTTTAAATCAGTTTTGTATGTGGTTGTCAGAAATCTAGTGGTTATTATCTAGCCGACATTCCATAGGCAATTCTGTGGGGTGGTAGTGTAATAATCCAGTAGGATTACATTATTTACTTTTCTTACTTAGGAGGTATTTTTTCAACAAAACTTTGGGTTGATGTATTAGAGCAAACACAGGACTTTAAATCTGAGCATTAATCTTTATTCATATGTTGTCCAAAAATGTCATTAACAAAATAAATTATACTATTTGTACACCCTGTATTTCTTCATGATAGCACAAACACATACATTGTTCCAAACAGAATACAGATCAATAAAAGAAAAATGAGAATGAGAAATGTTACATATTATATACTAATTTCTACATCTACCAAATATTATTTTCAATAAAATATTCAATTAGCTTAGTTTCACATTCAAAGAAAGTTCATTTTTCCATTTTATTTTAGTCTGCAGTTTGAGCCATCACAGTGTCGCTAAACTGCAGTGAAAAAGGTTGAATTTATTTGCTATGTAGTTATGTTACTTATGATTGATGTCACTTCACCAAATGATAAGCCAGTCACCCCAATGATGTAATGTCATTTTAAGAGCTATAATCTAATTTCTCTCAAACTGGAAGCTCTGATGAGTTCTAATAAAGATTTATTGTAGATTAAAGGTCTTCATAATATCAACAATAGATTGCTTACCTGATAGAAGATTTGATTAGGTATTTTTTTTAAGCACATGAATTTTTCACATATATGAAAAACAGTTAGCAGAAAGGGTGTGGGGCAATGAAATAAGATAACTATCATCTTATCCTTGGAATGGTTCATATAAACCAATTTAGAAATTAGTATCTAATTGTTCAGGTTAACACAAACATAAGTATATATTTCATCTAGAAGAATCACTCATTCCCATAAGTGCTAGTTTATTAAACACAATGTGACCAACATAATAGTTCACAAATACAGAATTATTTTAAACCTACACATAACAACTCCATCTGTTAAATTAGAACAACAATCAGAACAATCTACCCATAAACATGATAGATGTCATCTAAAACCCTTTAATTTCAAAATCTAATAAGGAACCTCATCTCTTCTCCTGCTCCTATATCCATAATAATGACAAGCTTGGATTTGGTGATGTTTAAAAGGAGCAATAAACAGAATAAAAATATAAAGTTTGTTTATTGTACCTCAAACTATAAAAATATAGGCTATAAACAATCAATCAATCAATCTTTATTTGGCCATACACCAGCAGATAGATAGGCTATGATGAATTGTTTATTAAGAAAAAATAAAACAAATTAAAATTAGATACAGAAACAAGCTGTTTCGTAAATGGCACATATTCCTAGCAATATAGAAAGAATTATTTGATAACTATTTTTTTAAAAAATCAATGCTTATATGTAGAGAGTGATCCCAATTTTGAGTATTTTGCCAGCAACATTTTTCCCATATTTGAATAGTCATAATGTAAAGCACTGAAAAAACATGATTTTTTTTATCCTGCAGGACACATTTTGCATACATCATACACAATTATAATCATTTATTGATAGAATTTAAAAGAAGGAATTCCAATTACAAAATTCTTTTAGAATTCTATTAATGTCCAAAATTAGATCAGGATGGACAGCATAATAAAATAGATTAGAATTTCTGATGAAATCAAAGGACAGGATGTGCTAGAAATACATGCTCATATACATTGGGGAGTTCAGATATACGCACTGTAGCATCTATCTACTGTGTTCCCATGAAAATAAGAGCCTGTCTCATATTTTTTTGAATCCTGAAATAAGTGCTTGGCCTTATTGCCATGCGCTCAAAAGCCTGATTGGGCTTATAATCAGGAGATGTCTTACTTTGGGAGAAACAGGGCATCTATCTATCTATCATCTATCTTTCTAAAATCTGGTCTTTCAGAATAATGGACTGATCAACATATGAGTCAGACAGTATAATGCACCATTATGATGGTCCATTTAGGGTAAGAAGGTGGCTGCTCAGATTAATCCTTTTTTGGTTAAAGTTTAAGAATCAGACAAGTGGAGAAATCAGACAAATTTCTCATTTGGAATTTTTTACAGTATGAATCAGTATGATTTGTTTTTACTAGCTAATATTTGATCTAGATTCCCCATAGATGTTCTTAAAAAATAAAAAGATATAAATGGGTTGTAAATGTTTCTAGCTCTCTTAAGAAAGGTAGGATATCTTGAGAATAGTTGAGAATGAATATCCTGGAAATAGAAGTAAAAACTTTGGTAGGAGGCAACATCTACCATGGCAGTCAGTTAATGAACAGAAAGCCTCTCTCCACCCCTTAATTAACAGAGATTGAATGCTAAGTGTTTTCATAGTTCCACTATGAACCTGGTTTAGCTCAGCAGACTAAACACATAGTGATTAAAACCAGCTGTCTGCAATTACTCTAAGTTCGAATCTCACCAGGCTCAAGGTTGACTCAGCCTTTCATCCTTTCTAAGGTAGGTTAAATGAGGACCCAGTTTGTGGGGGCAATAAGCTGACTTTGTATAAATATACAAAAGTATGAAGACTATTGCTTAACGCATTGAAAGCCGCCCTGAGTCTCCAGAGAAGGGCGGCATATAAATCTTTTTTTAAAAAAACAACAACCAAAAACCAGCTGAATGTCTTGATTATTGGGATCACTGTCCAGGGATAGGACAGTGTCAACAGATGAGGATCATACTCCTGAACATTTCAATTTTTCCAAGAAAATTCCAAGAAAGCTACTATTCAGCAGCACTGGTAGAGGGGGGCAGAGGGGGGGCACAAGCAGAAAGGTGCCCAAAGCCCTACCCATATATATATATATATAAAGAGTGGAACTTGCAACAGGACACTACTTTGGTTCCTGTGAGAAAAACAGCAAGTTGAAAGTGTTTCATTCATTCTAGAAGAGCCAAAAGCAGACAGAACTCTGGAAACTTTCATTGTACTTTAACAGGATAGGAACGCTTGAAAGATATGTGTTTTGCTTCAAAATCCCAAAGGCAGATGGTGTAGCTAAATTGGCTGGAGAGTTTTTTCTTTTCTTTTTCTGAATTTGCACAATGTTAAAAGTGACCCAGTAAAACTGACTGCAAAGTGACACAGGACAGTCCTAAGAGAGCATTTCTTAAGTAATTAGTGTCATAGACTGGCACAGAAAATAGTTATATTACTGGCTAAAGAAAGGGGGGGGGTTATATTCATAATGGACAAGTCTCTCAATGGGCACTATATCATGCTCCAAGCAGAGGAGACTTTAGTAACTGGAGAGGAAAAAAGATTGCTACTGCCATCATGTCATGCTTGCTTCTCAGATGCCTTTACTTGATTGTTTTAAGAAAGAAGTTGCTGACCTAGATAGCTGTTCACTTTGATCTAACAGTGCTTTTCTTTCATTTTTTTTGAGACTTCATGAAAGCCTCAATTCTAGAATGATTTATCTACAAGCAAGCACCATAACTATAACTTTAAACTTCCATGTATGTGCTTAGAATTGCAACTTAAGATTTATCAGATTTATCATTCTGATATATGAGGACATGTTAAAAGAAAAAGAATCAGCAGAGTTTTGTGAAATTTTGTTTTGTTTTCTTCTGCCAAATGTAGATTTCTGGCTCTACATAATTTTTTTCAGGCTTAGAGGGCATAAATTGCTGGCCAAGCAGTTTCTTGTAAGATGTGTTCAGGCAAAACAGCAGTGTGCTTACCAATTACAGATCTTATGTTCATTAATTATTGTGACAAAAGAATAGCATACAATAACAAGCATACTGTGGAACATAAAAGAATAACATAACAAGAAAATTGAATCAGAAGAGCCAAGACAGGAAGTAACAACAACAACAAAACTTTCCCATGGATGTTCTCCCCTTTTATTTTATTATTATCGTAGACATTTTTAAAATGTTCATTCTTAACATCTCAATCTCAAACTTAATTTCATTGAGGGCCACATCAGGGTTGTGTTTGACCTCGGGCAGCTGAGGTGGGCATGGCCAGCTTGACATCACTCATTCAGGGGCGCCTGTGGTAGCCTGAGCATTCTGCCAGTGAAAACGGGCTCCTGGGCTCCATTTTTGCCTGGGACGGCCTCCTGCAACCCTCTGCCAGTGAAAACAGAGCTGCCCTCCCGAGCTCTGTTTTCGCTGGCAAAGGGTTGCAGGATGCCATCCCAGTCAAAAATGGAGATTGGGAGCCCGTTTTCACTGGCAGAGACATCACGGGCCTGTCCTTTGCTGTTTCCAGAGCAGCCCTGCAGACCAGATCTAAGCACCTCATGGACCGGATCTGGCTCACCGGCCTTGAGTTTCACACCCCTGTTCAACTGCTTGTTTATGCATTTATTTATTTAGTAGTGGTCCATATTTCGTATCCTGCTTGTTGGTTTTTTTATAATTTAAATTTGTAATTTAAAATGCTTTACTTCTTCCTTTTAAAATTGTTCAAATGATTTATGCATAGCCAAGAAAACTGTGCCAAAGAAGCAAAATCAGTAATATTAACAGAAATCCCTAATGCAACTTCTCAAATATTTTGAGAATTTGTGAAGTATAGAAATGGAAAAATCACATTGCACTTCAATCAAATTGTCCATGCATCCTCTGTTCTGATCAAGTCTTCCCTCATCCTACTTTATCTACAAAGTCCACACTGCTTTTTGAATATCTGATTGGAGTAGAAGGATTTCTCCCAAAATGGAGGTAGTCAGAATAGAATCTATTTCCTCATTTAAAAAATGCAGCCTAAATATTTTATAAATCGTTGGTAATTTGAGAGATATCAATACTTCATAAAAGGTTGAAAGTTAGAATTACTTGAAATTCTGATAGGAAAACTGAAAGAAATACAACAAATATGAAAATATAAAACATATTACAACAGGGCCAGCATAACATTTTGCATTTTGAAAGGCAATGTTCTATTCTATAAAAATGCAAAGCAGTGCAATGCCTTTTGTATATATTTCTCCAGAAATACAAGGCAATGTTCATCAAGTAATAAAATGCATTCATAGTTTCAGTTTTATGAAGATAACTATTAATTCAGAAGAAACCCTAAAATGAAATTTGACAACAAATATCCATTTATTGATGTATCAGACTTTAATAAAGTTCTCAAACCGCAACAAATTCACAGATAAATATATCTTCATTTCCTCTAGGGTCCCTGTTTTGAACCACTGTTCTTGTAAACAATTAGAATTTGCTCATATGATATTTATAGTAATTTATAATATTAAAAATAATTATAACATTTCCTTACCACTGCTGGAAGTTTGCTGTGGCCCTGTGCATGCTCTTAGCAGGTATGAATTTGGGCAGAACTCCTCATCAGGGTTGGTATCCATAATTTGATGAGAAGTGTTGCTGTCTAGCAAGGGCATCTGGCAGCTAACTTGTGGTGGATTATGAGAGCTGGGCAGCTGAGCAGATGGGAGAAGGCTAGATGAGGACGTGGGTGGAATGGGACGACCTGAAAAAGTGGACAAAGGGATCAAATTTCATCAATTAATGTTAATGAAAAGAAAATACAAACAGTAACTCTGATATTGCTTGTTACCACACAGGATTACAGCTGGGATTGAATCAAAGTAGGTGGTGCCTATTGGGTCTGATTTCCCTTTGCATCATATTCAAGACAATAGGACCAGCTGTGCTAAGCAAGACCAATCCAAGAAAAAGGGACAGCATCTTCATATTTTGTCTTTATAGCACCAGCCTGTACTTCATCTGATGCTGGATGAATAATGCCATATTGCACAGTACACAATCTGCTTAGAAAAACATCAGCAAGGAAGTGCATCCATCAATTGATTTGCCATCAATGATATTTTCAAAGAGATTCATGGAATGATAATTATCCTTTGGCCACAACAGAAGAATATAATTCCACTTGGGAAACATTTTGTAACTTGTCTTTTTTATACTGAACTAAGAACATCATCAACAACGGCCACCATTATTAATGTTAGAAAAACTGGCTTATTTTAAGCCCATTAAAAAACTCAGTTTTCAATTAAACCTATACTAACTTTAAAAAAAAAATGACAACAAAAGGCAAAAAGGATCTTTTAACCTGCTGTAAAAACAATGCCACATATTTTTGGCCATAGAGGTTTTCTATCACTTTCTGCAATTGAGATAAGAATATTAATTTGACCATTTTAGCAACAACAACAGCAGTGTGGTATACTAAAAGCAAAAAGAAATAAGACTGGTATGGAACAGTCAGAAAAAGAGAATAATAATCATAATCACAATCTTAATCATAATAAAAAAGCAGCCTGCTTTTAAATTCTAGAAAAATTATCTCAACTGTAAGATTTAACTAAAATTAAGGTATAAAATCATCTAGATTTTGGTATTCCTGTAATTTCCAAGTTACTTCAAAGAAACCATATCTAACTCTAAAAATGCTTTAAAGAAAAATAAAGTCACCATAAGGGTGCCAAAATAGTATTTCCTGGATGGGAAGCTACAAGGAATCCTAGCATCTACAAGAAAACACATGAGGCTATTACTCTAATAATAATTAATCCTAATTCCATTAATCCAATCTGAAAACAAAAGCATTGAAAGAAGACATTTAGCCTTAGAGAAGGAGGACATATACAAAAAAAGAGAGATTCAATTATACAAAGTATAGACAATTTGCATCTTTAACTGAAGGTACTAGTTAATTGGCAGTCTGGGCAATTAAACAAAATAAAATGTTTTTCTTGTTGCCCACTTTGATATGGGCCACAGAATTCTGCATCAGATGTAGTTTTCAAATCATCTTTGTGGCCAATCTACTAAAGAATTTAAGAATAGATAGTGTGATAATAAGGAATAAAGGTACCATCTTTTAAAATTGTCAGTGACCTCCACTTATTTCCACCTAGGAATTTAGCATCTAAACAGGATCAAAGATATTGACACATAAATTGTCTGATGTCTCAGAGAGATTGTGGCCTCATCTAGGTAAGCAAACTGCTTTCCCACCTCCAAATCAGATTTATGATTAGTTTTAAATACACAATCTTTTTTATCCAATACATTAATTTTCTAAAAAGAAAATTCCTTGATGTTCGAAAGTTAGAAGTAAGAAATATATTTTCTTCCCATTCTATCCAGGAATAGTACCCAGAGGATAGGAACCACAGTGTTTTATATGTGGTATATCCTCAGTGCAAAAAACATAAGGCAAAACATCCAGATGACCCCAAAAACCCACATTGTTTTCCTGTTTGAATTCATTTCAACAGTATTTCTTATACCATCAATAATGCAGTTGTGTGATTGGGTATAATCATTGTTTAATGTTCTGTTTCCCATTAGTGTAAATTACAAAATGGTTTGCAATAGAACAATAAAAGTACCATAATGCAAGTAATAAGTTAAAAGCAATATAAAAATAATGGTTTTATTACAAAGAAAGCAGAAAGGAGAGAAGGTGACGACAAGAGAAAATAAAAATCATCCAGACTTTTCCATTCATAGAGGGAAGGTAGAGATATTTAGCAGATGTCTCTTAGATTTCAGGGGAGAGTATATTTCAAATGGAGGAAGGCTAGTGGATAGGTTCTCTACTTATGTAGATAGGTAGAGGATCTATCTACAAATAATTGCAAATGGCACATACTCCACTGAAGTGAAAAATACATTGGGTTAATAATGCAAAGGCATGCAGTCACATACTCCAGGTTCAGATTGTTTAAGGATTTTATCTTGGATTAGTAGCTAACTTCAAAACAGGTGCTTCATGAACCATATAACATGTGAATGAACAGAAGCTTGCCCACTAAATTTTATGGACCACAGAGAACATGTAACTAAACATGGAGTTACCAGCGTGTAATTAAGGAGATATATACATTACAATATCTCACAGTTGTTGTACATTTTATTATTAGAAATGTACAACAATAAATCATACTTTGATGCTAAAAAGATACAACTTTCAGCCACATTCAGTACACTACATAGGATTAAACATTTTCCAGTGTTACAAGACATTCATGTCAATACTGAAGAACAGAGATAATTTTGATTTGTCAGGGCAAGTTAAGGCTAAATATATTTTGGATTCAGTACAATGCCATTCCTATCCACTTCTGTTTTTTACTGGTTCTTCCTGCCAGAAACAAGCCCATCCATCTGTCCTAGATGATATCATTCTTCTATGCCACAGTTAGGCTCTTTTCTCTAAATTACTCAATCCAGCTCACCAAGCAGTTTACATGCTTTAAGCCTCAGCATTATACATCTACTCAACAAAGTCATCTGTCAGGGTCAGGACATTTGTCTGCCGTTACAATTCCTAATGATTGAAGCCACCCGTTTCTCTCTTTTTCTTCCTGCTTTACTCCAAACGTGGAAAGGGAGCTGGCAGAAAATTCTTTGCCCTGCCTGTATTTATCATCCCTGTCAGAGGAAAAAAAGAAGTCGGAGAAGACACGCTCCTTGATTGATTTCAGGGAGGAGTAAAAACAGTCTGTATCTATCAAGATGGAGAAGGTGCTCTGGAGTTGCTTCGCCATGTGGAAATGTGACCTCCATGTTACTATCAAGGTCAGTGAGGCACACAAAGATCTACTGCATCAATTTGTTACCTACAAATGTTGAAGAAAGAGGGGTTTATATAATAGTAATGTTTGGCTACAAGCACTTTAAAATTATATAAATTAACTGTACAAGGTTATATCAGCTGTTCAAAATTTAAAGATAAACCATTTGAAATCCAAGACTTCCAAAATGATATAGGATCAGTGATAACTGCTTTACCTATTTTTAAAGGCAAAATCTGACAACACTATATGGTGAAATATAAATCACAAACAAGCCAAATACCTGCAACTTTAGAAATGTTTTTGTCATTGCCAAGATGCCAAGGAAACCAAGCAAAGAAGCCTTTAGCTAAGAATTTTGGCAGTAGTTGCTCTTATGTATACTCACAATCTGCAGCTCCTAACTGTATAATGCATCACTGATCACCCTTATCCAAGCAAGACAGAGACTGAGTAACAATACTTTCATGTCTTCTTCTGCCTCAGGCACCTATCCCCACAATCTAATCATGCAGGAAACTATCTATCATAGGAATAGATTCTCCAAGCAGCAGTGTGGTTTTGCATCATTCCTCTATGCATTTCGTGGATGGAATAAATGTCAAGGCAAACATTCATTATTTGTATTGCTTTTTTTAAAGCAAGTGAGGATACTTAGAAAAGACTGTGTTCAAAAATCAGAAGTAGGTCCAATATCATGCTTGGTGATTTTTGGTGGCACATGTTGGCTAATTAGAGCTATTGCTTTAGCAATGCAAAGGATAGTGCCTGACAAAGCTTCTTCAGGCCTCACTAGCCACATGTATTTGTTTCCAAATTACTGAGCTAAAATAAAATTGTTTCTTTAGTACTATAATTTTGTTTTTGTTTTTTTAATTGCTGTGAGAATTTCCCTGGGTTCCTTTCTTCCAAGCTGGGATAAGATCCCTAAAATCAAGACTGGAAGCCGGCTGCTTGAGAAGGAGATGCCTCTTCATTGGTCCAAAGCAGGGGTGAAATCCAGCAGGTTCTGACAGGTTCTGGAGAACCGGTAGTGGAAATTTCGAGTAGTTCAGAGAACTGGCAAATGCCACCTCTGGCTGGCCCCAGAGTAGGACGGGAATGGAGATTTTGCAATATCCTTCCCCCAGGAGTGGGGAGGGAATGGGGATTTTGCAGTATCCTTCCCCTGGAGTGGGGTGGGAATGGAGATTGTTGCAGTATCCTTGCCCTGCCACTCCCACCAAGCCATACCCACCATGCCCACCAAGCCACGCCCACAGAACCGGTAGTAAAAAAAATTGGAATTCACCACTGGTCCAAAGACAATACAAGGTTTGCTTTTGGGGCAGCTGGCCACAGATTGGCACGCCAGCAATATTTTTTATATGATTTCAAGACTTTGGTGAAAGACATGTGAGTAAAATATATGGTTTTATGACTGGGAGAAGGAAAAAAAACCAGGAACACATGGCTTTTTATGGTTAGAAAAAATATTCTCCTTGTTATCTCCTTTATCAGAGAAAGATATCTCTCTAACCAGGTAGATGGTTTTTCTTGGTTGATTTTTATGGTTTAAGAAAAAAAACCCCATCAACTTAGGCACTAAATTCTCTTCTTTTAAATATTGATTGATGTCACTGCTGTTGGTCAGCATTCTAATGCCTTTAAGGAAACATTGTACTTTACAAATGAAAATAGGGTTTCTCTGACTCCAGAGCGGAAGGCTGTTACCAAAAGAGGAGCATATTTGTAGCTCAGGATTGAAATGAGGGGTCCTTGGTGCTCTCTGAGCTTGCTTGTTTTCTTGCAGACATTTCATTACCCTAACTAGGTAACATCATCAATGCTAGTAAGAAGTGCTGTTTTCTGTCAGTTTATATTCTGGTGTCTTGCGTATCTGGTGGGCAGGGAGAGAGGTGTCTTAGAGATTCTTTGGTTGAGCTGTTTACTGATGGCTCTTTGGCAGTTTCTTGATTGGGATATTGCTTACTTGATTGTTTGAAGTTAACCTTGGAGTTAATCTATGCTGATCTGGGTGCTGATTACTGGTGGAGAGGTGATGGAGTCTTTTTTTTCTCTTTTGGGCTGGTTGATTGTCTCTTTTGCATAGTCTATAGATGTTGTTAATGTCTATGTCTATTGATGGCTCATTTGTCAGAGGGCCAGGTTTCTAGAAATTTCCAGGCATTTTTGGAACGCTGTTAAAGGGGGGGGGGGGCAGATCAGAGGCTTTTTAATTTCTATCAAACCCAATGTCCTAAAATTATGAGGTGGTTGTTATTATTATTATTATTATTATTATTATTATTATTATTATTATTATTATTATTATTATTATTATTAGCACAGTCAACCAGATGTTTAGATTGGATTTGGCATTTTTATCTACCTATTGAAACTTTTCCAAGGACCTGACTTAGGTAGATGTTATTGCTTGATGATGTTAAAGACAATAGTAGTAGTAGTAGTAGTTTAATAGTAGCAGCAGCAATAGCTTTTTGTTAAGAATGACATATTTCAGAGAACCCATTTTAGAAAACTACAATTATTGCTAAAAAATGCAGTTATAGCACAAGAAGAACATTGGGCAGTAGTTTGACCAGGTTTCCTTCAAGTCTGGAATAAGGCCAAACTAAAGGTCTCTGCTGTTGACATTCAAGTAATTTATGCAATCCAATATATACAGTCCGTCCTTGTTTAATGCTACTAATTGGGATGGCCAATTTCATTGCTAAGTAACATAGTAATAAAGTGCAATGTAACATTACTATGCCAATTTACAGTGGCAGTTCTGGCTGATACAGTTGCCACCAACACAGTGCCTTGCAGTCATCGTATCTGCATTTGCAATCTCCCGCTAGCTTGCCCATTGACTTTGCTTTTTTGAAGATGGCAGTGAATGTCACAGATGGTGATCATGTGACTGTGGAACCCTGTGACTATCATAATTGTGAGCCAGTTGACAAGCATCCACATTGCAATCATGTGACTGCAGAATGCCGTGAGAGCTGCAACTACTAGGAACAGTAATAAGTCCCTCTAGTTCAGCAACTCATAACTGAATGGTCACTGAATGAGTAGTGTCTGAACCTCCCTGGCCCATTGCAGGCTGCAATGGAGCCGTCGGGGAGGGCAGATTTTGCCCTCTGGTGGTCAGTTTGGGACTCCCCCAGCCCGTTGCAGGTGAAATGGAGTCTCCAGGGGTGGATCCAGCCCTCTGACACTCCATTTGGCCCTCCGTGGACCTTCCCCGGGCCATTGCAGGCTGAAATGGAGTTCCAGGGGGGCATATCTGGCCCCCAGAAGATCCATTTTGGAATTCCATTTCAAAAGCTCCATTTCGGGAGCTCCATTTTGGCCTGCAACAGGCCGGGAAAGCCTCTGAAATCCCAAACGGGGCTTCTAAGGGGAGGATCCGCCCTTCAAAAGCTCCATTTCAGCTGGTAATGTACAGGACGAATGTTGCAGAGCCTCTGCAGTTGTAGTTTTGGGCCTTGTTCGCAAACACTAGGGGGTGCTTATTGCATATGTTTGAACGTTCGCTAAGGGAACACTTGTAACTGGGGATTACCTGTATAGGAAAACTTTCATACAAAATGTTTTTGTTTAAACACTGCATACGAAACGAAAGTAAAAACATGAAGCATATTCAGCTCTGGTAATCTACATATGCCTTCTGTGAATAGAGGCAGATGGTTTCTTTTAGCAAACCTTATGAATTTTCTACGACGGGATCAGTTTGATCACTTTTAATGAGATACACTTCCTAGAATATGCTATGGGTACATAATTTTATCTGCAAATTTTTGTCATAGGTTTGCTTTCTCTTTAGTTCTTCTTTATCCCATTTTACAGATTTCTTCACAGCTTTAACAAGCTTTTTTTGTAGATTCAATAACAAAATATTTTCCAAGTCATTTTCTTGGTTTCCATTTGTATTCCTCTTTTAATTTTTAAAACATCAGCCAGTTTCTTTTGTACATCCAGTAAAGCATCTTTCCCCAAATCATTCTCTTAGCCACCATTTGAATTTCCACTTTCTATTCTTTACCTTCTCAAGAAAAAAAATTCTTCCACATCTGTCATTGACATTTTTAGAAACAGTTTATCCATACAAAAAGATAGCAATAGTCACATTGTTGACATTGTAGTTACTAATTTATGGCTCCATTTTTCAAAAATACTTTAATATTTGCAATGTTATAAAGTTGTGTGTAATTTTGTAATAGGCTTATACTTTTCCCCCCACTACTTAAAAGCTTTATTTCCCTCTAGTGAAGTTATTGTGAATCTTTTGTTATGATTTGTGACAGCTAGAATAACCAAATTAAGTCTGTTTACCACAAGAAGTTATTATTATTTTTTTAGTTAATTCCAGAACTTATACTAAAAAAACAATGTTCTATATTTATTTGGACCCCTAATCTGTTTGTAACTTTTCACGTCAAAATTTTATTTAGCTTTTTGCTGTTTATTTCAAATTATTTTAACCTTATAATTTATTTATCTTTTTATCAAACAAAAATGTCATCTGATAAAGTTTTTCTCAGACTTATCGTTCTTAGGGCAATTTTTTAAAGTTATTAGAAAGCGAGGTTGGAGACCCAGTATCTGCTGTGACTGTAAGCACAATCACTTTCCTTCACTTCCAATCAATCAATCAGAATAGAGCTTCTACTCCAGCCCACTGTTCAAGCAGGAGACCCTATACCATTTCAGACAAGTGACTGTCCAGTCTCTTCTTCAAATATTTTAACCTGCTCATTTTCTATTACTTTTAAACTATATTTTCCACCAATTTTAATTACTGGCACATGACAATTTTTACAAATATTCCAGTGAAACATTTTGGCAAATGTGTTATACCACTATTTATCATCAGTTTGTATATTTTTTGATGAGCTAAGTAGGTGATCTACTTTTTCTTTTGATTTTTTGCACAATCTGCACTTTTGATGATTTTTCAGTTTTAGCTTTTTTTGCTCCAGAGCTTCAGAGATCACACTGGGGAAGGTCCCAATGCTCTGTCCCTCAGCATCCCTAGACTCCATGGCACTGTCCCCAAAGCAGGCACCAGTTCAGAGCAGTCACAATTTATTTTGGCAGCTGCCAAATTGGTGCCACTTCCAGATAGCACTATGTGTGCGCCACTGTATAGAAGGCTGTACAATGCAGCAGCTACTTCCAGAAGAAGATCTATGGTAAAAGGTAAGTAACTGATCTGTGATGGGGGTGGTGGTGGTGGTGGGGTAGATGTTGTGGGATCCAGCAGGTTGGGAAACAGGTCCAAGGCCTGTGGGGACCCAGAGGGATGGGAAACAGAGCATGGGGTACCTCAGGGAGTGGTGGAGGACTTGGGATGCCCATAGGAGGCATGCCTGGGCCTAAACTAAGTCTCCAAGGTCTTCCCCAAACCCTGAGGCAACCTGTGTCCCGCTTTACAACCACATCAGGGACAATAGGGATGGTGGTGCCTTAGCTTGATGACTCGTACAACTTGCAATTGAGGTCTACCTGTAGTTCATCCACAATTCAATTGGATGGGAACATTTTCTATCTAGATTATATAATTTATGTATTTATTTAATCAATTTATATTTAATACATTCATTGCTGTGCATCTCAAATAAATGAGTCTGGACAACTAACAATGGTTAAAGTAAGTAAAATAAATAAATAAAAGCAGTTACTTGTAAACAATTAAAGAAACAAATACATGGCAGTTGAGCAAAACCACTAACAAAAATTAGCACAACCAAAAGAGAGGATTCTTACACAATCAGGGCCCCTAGATAGAACAAGGTCTTTAACTCTGTAGAGATTCTCAGTTATCCAGGTCATGAATGTCCCAAAGGTACTTTTTCAGGAGGCAACTGGACTTTGTTTTTTTTTTTGAAGATGTTTCGCTTCTCATCCAAGAAGCTTCCTCAGCTCTGACAGGATAGTGGGGAACGGAAGGATTTATATCCTTGCAGACAGCTGATTATTTGCATCCTTTTAGAGGGTCGTTGAAGCACCTGGGGGTTTATCTGTGTCCTCAGGGTCACCTGAGTAGTGCTCCTGGTTCCTATAATCTGCAATTTTTTCTCTAAAAATCCTCAGGTAAATCTAATCTCTGGAGGGATGATGTTTCAGAGGCCATATGGTTCATAAACAAGAGGCAAAAGGATTTTTCTATTTTGTTAAAATTTCTCACTCAGTAATATACTATCGGGAGTGGGGAAAGCATTTAGCTCAGGAGAACAAGATTAAATATTCTATGTTTTCCACTATGCACCAATCTAATTAGGGAACCATAAATATCCTTTTTATTAGAAAGCTGACATATCAGGATATTAACTGAGTGATGTCCTGTGTAACATGTAGTTCTACTCTCAAATAACAAGCTAGTTTGTTCCTTTATTTCAACATTTAGATAATAAATATTTTAATTAAAAGGGAGCAAGCGAACACCAATGTTTATAGAAAAATACTACTTAGGTATGCAGGAATGAATTGTGCATATTCAAAAGGCATTTCTAATTAATATGAAAAAAAGGTAAGGTCTCCCAAAGCTCTCTTTCATCTGAAGCATATGGGGATATGTATGCACAATTATACTGCATTATTCATTATACTGCAAGAAAGGACACACTTAAGGTAAAAATGTTGTAGAAATTATTTCCCCATAGATGAAGTGAAAACAACGGTACACATACCTTGACTGGTTTCGCTGGTTCAAATATCATATGTGGGGCTAATTTTTCCAGCCTTGGTCCTCTCAGAGGTACTAGGCTCCATTTTCCAGAAATTCTAGCTATCACGGGTAATAAACTTATATGCTGCTTACACTGCCACTAAAGAAGCTACTGCTGGTATTTTTTTTCTTTTTGTTGTTTTCCCTATTTGATTGACTAAAATCAAATTGGGTCAAGATGTATATGACTTCTTTAAAAGATCTATTAAGTTCCATCATTAAACTGTTATTGACATGGTATAGTTATACTGCACTTTTGCTCACCCTGGCTATGTTGGTTTTGGTAGGTTTACAAACCTATCATATCTAGAGGGAAGAAGGTTTCATGATTGATAAACTACTTGTCCAATTCTTGTCGGCTACCAGCTTCATTCCCCTTCAAAACTTTAAGTAGCATTTTGACACTATTTTCTTTCATTTGGCAAATGTCTTCACTTTTCTTTTTCCTTACAGCTGATTTGTGAAGGAATGTTAAAACAACTGCTAACTGACATGCCATCCACTTTCTTGTTCTTCCTTTGCATTTCATGGTGAGCGAGCAGTAAACAACTAACATAAAACCAAAATGGCCATTGCATAGTAGTGTGCTAAAGGTTTTTCTTATAGCAGCCAGAAAATGACTGCTGCCAAGGGGCTGACACTGTGCTTTACTTCAGGGAGGGAATTATGAGACAAGGTGAGAGCTCTCACAAGTGAGAAACTGCCCATTTTGTAATTCTCAAGGAAAACTTTCTTCATGGGTCAGCATGCAAGGATGAACAGAAACGCTATGGCATCATGGGACTTGAAAGACCTTGAAGCATGTGTCAGATTAGATGTTTGTATCTAACAATATCCTTATTCTCCATGCTTTGGTCAACTTTTTACATCCTGAAGCGACCCATTGTGCTGAGGGTGATTTCTTCCATTTCTTATCTCCACTTATCTTGAAATTGCAAAAACTCTTAAACCACTTAAAGAATTCATTTTTGTTTCACTGTATTTTCTCAAGTCTTCTTCTCTGGTATTCTTTTCTTTAAGTTTGCCTTCTTTTTCCATTACTCTGCAACCTCTCTGACAATTTAGCAACCCTGTTGTTAATATCCCCAGAGCGCTATCCTCTTCTTTATTTTAGTTCTATGAAAGCTCTTTATAACAGTCAAATTGATAACTTTCTCTCCTCTTATACGGGAATAAACTATAAAACCTGGTCTTCCTTCAATAACTGAGCATTCCATCACAACATCATCACAATTTCATAAATAAATGGATTAATAAGTATATAACAGGAATGAATGAATGAATCAATCAATCAATCAATCTTGCTAATTCAGACAGTCAATGACAGAAGACTGGCTGTAATGAGGCGCAATGACAGATAGAATTCCTATTCAAATATATTATGTATATAGCTAAAGAAGAGCTCTTTACCACAGGCTTTTGTTAGAGGAAAGGTTATGTCTTGCAGTACCTTTATCAGCCCATCATTCAGAGGAAAAAAATAATATAAGAAGATTTTTATAAATCAGGAATGTTAGCGATGTCACTTTCTAGTTATTTAGTGCAACTGGCAGAATGAAATGTTTTGATAATAAAATGAAGAGAAAAGCCTCCTATAGTACATGAAAATTCAACAATAAAGAAGAAATATTAATGGTTATAGTTAATCTTAGATATTGTTTACAGTAATCAATATTAGTGGAAAAATAATATTGGTCATTGTCAATAATATACTGTTAGGTGGATAAAGGCTTTGATCAACCTTGCCTTTGAGAATTCATACACATCAGTGGAGGGTTGCTACTGGTTCAGCCTGGATTGGGCAAACCTGTAGTGGCGGCGGCGGGAGGTTCCACCCACCTGCCAGGACACTTCTGTGCATGAGCGAACGGGTAGCAATGGGTTTTGAAACCCACCCCGATACACATAGAAAAAGTACCTACTAGTGTGTGTATGTGTGTGTATTCTAGCAGGTATGGGTTTGTAACTAAGTAGTTTTGGACTGAAGAGGTTAACTACAGGAAAAACATGGGTAAAGATTAAAAAAAATCATTCAGCAGAGTTGTAATCCTGATCACGCTCTGGGCTCTCATTAAATACTATTCTTACATATACACAGATACACACACTCATGTGCACATGCACATACACACACACACACCATACATCCCTTGTTCACAGTTTTCATGTTGTTGCTACCTTGAACTTAAGTTCCCTTTCTGGGGCAAATGTACACACATATTTCTGAAATCCGAACTCTTTATCTTAAGCAGTAGGTTAAGTCATTGAAATCTAACAATAAATATGCAGAATTAAATATGAGCTTTCTCACTTGGTTTCTCACTTATTTCTTTTAACTGTAACAAATTATTGTTTTCCAGCTATGAAGATATCATTAAGCATATGCCAAGTAATCAGCCTGAAACTGTAATGGTTTCAAGAAAAAGTATTTTCTAATCTTATTCAGTGATGTTTTTCCCAAGACAGCAACAGATTTTATAAAATGAGGGTTATATCTTCTCATTACAGAATCTAATCTTCCCAAAAGACATTGAACAGCTGCGTATCTTCACATTTTTTACTTGTAAATTATTTTTATGAAAGAGATAAGGAAGGAAGGAGGAAGGAAGGAAGGAAGGAAGGAAGGAAGGAAGGAAGGAAGGAAGG
>WNWU01000012.1:9327083-9368727 GCA_012654045.1 Ptyas mucosa | reverse complement strand
AGGAAGGAAGGAAGGAAGGAAGGAAGGAAGGAAGGAAGGAAGGAAGGATGGATGGTTGGTTCATTTATTTAATCAGAGATAATTTCATCTTCTGACTGGTAAATCTAAATTTTAATCTTCTCTACGTTGCACTGATAACTGGAATATAGTGATTTATTGATTAAATTATTAATAATAAATAATTTTTATTCCTGTGTGTCACTATGATCAGTTCCTACAGAATGAAAATACTTGTTGAAAGAACCAAATGTTTGTTTGCTTAGTTATTTATATTGTTAAAGCATCTTTGGGATATGTGACTAAGCTCTGGTTTTCATAATTCTCTCTTTTAAAATCACATAATAAGAATACATACCATTAAATACATTTAGCTAAATATTCATATGATGAGGAAGAGAGAGAGAGAGAGAGAGAGAGATTTACCTCAAAAATCTTATCAGATTAAAATTATCCAATACTTTTGTAATGCTAAAAAAAAAAATCAGGAAGGCATGGGAATCGGGGGAGGGGGTATTAAAAATGTCATCTTGAGTTTTTGACACCTCCTTCAGATGTTTCTGCAAGAAGGACAATTTATTTCCCATGGTAGATAATCTTAACAGGATTACATTAAACCAGACAAATTTGAAGCAGTTCATTTACCTGTTCATTAATGCTGGTCACATATATGTGATATGTATATAAGTCAATAATAGTTTGACAATGATACCTAAAGTTTTAAGTTTACATCTTAGAGGCAGATTCCCATTTATGTTGAAGAAACAATATTATATTCACAGATGTTCATATGTAGCAGAATCTTGGATCACACAGTTGCCTTACCAGCGTTACTTTCAGAAACATCCTTACTTTCTACAGTCAATTAAATATAAAGGAAAAGAGATGGGGTGGAAAACTCTAAGAAAGCCTATAAAGCAATAGCAATAGCAATAGCACTTAGAGCAACCTTATTTGTTCATTGCTTTTTAAATATACATTGTGAATTCAAATAGGCCCAGAGCAGTGTATGATTAAAATAAGTAAAATAATAATTATAACAATACATAAAATATACTTTTCAGAGGCAATTGGAAAATCAAATAGGAAAGGTTCACGAGACCTTCTGACCCAATGTTTGGGAGAAAACCCAAAACCTTATGAAAGGCAGACAGGGCTTGACCATCTAGATCTAAGGAGGAATGATAGTATAGTATAGTATAGAATGATAGTATAGTGAGTATAAGGCTGACCTCCTGGATGCCACCAGATGACACAGCTTAAATGATGACATCTAAAGTATGCCAATCTTGCCTAATTTCTTTGGAGGGGCACAGATAATTGTAAAGAGGCAATATCACAATAATCAGTCTTAGTCCAACCTTGTTCTCTTCAGAAAAGTTACGCTCTGGAAATCAGTGAACTGCCGTCCCAACAAATCTGAAGAATATGAAATTGTGGAAGAAAGTTCTTCTAAAATACTATATTCCAGATAATATTATAGGAATATGACAGATGCTTTGAATCTAGCCTTATCTTTTTATTAACTGTATTATTATAAATTAATATAGTCCATTTGGATATTAGACAACCTATCAACACTTTAAATACATTTTTAAAAATTAGAAATTTGATTTAAACATTATGTTTGATCTACGTTTTTATAATACAAGTTGTGGGGTAGAATCTTCCACCTACGAAGGCAGTAAAACTTCTTTTTGCTTTCAATTTACAATTTAGATTTATCATCAACAGAAAAACTCACATGTATGGCACATCTTCATACAATTTTGATGAACAGGGACAAATAAAGATTTAGATAATCTTCCCTTTATCATCATTAGCATCTTTTGCTGGTTTTGTAAACTTTCTTTTATGTATTCAACTATCTGAATATATGGGCTAGGAATTATGAAATAGACATTACCTCAGTTATTTTAAATGGATTTTAGCATTCTATATTTGCTTTTGATATATTATTAATTTCTCAAGGTTTTTTTTTATACCGTTTGTTTTCAGTGTGAAGAAGCCTTTTAATTCCATCAACAAGTTGAGAGGAGAGTTCCTCTTTCCCCCACTCCCCAAAGAAACCCACATGTTCTTCCTTGATTATTTGATACATTGTATGATGAAAGAGCTTCTGAAATCATTGCAATAATTAGTGATTTAAACAGCCAGAGTAAGTAGTAGGTGGGAAATATCACACCTTTTAAAAGTAAAATGAGAATATTCAAAGACATAACAATTTAGCATTCCTCAAATTAGACAAGTCAATGTCACAAAGAGACTAATTTGAATTTTCAGGAAAAAAACACTTAAGAGAAACTGTTAACTCTTATTCATCTCTAAGTATATATTTAAGGTACACCGTAAAGTTTCGGTTACCTATCCTTGATGTCTATAGAGATTCTCAGTCATCCAGGTTATAGTTGTCCCAAAGGTGCGTCTTCAAGAGGCAGCTGGACTTGCTTGTTTTTCTATCCTATCCTCTCTGAGCTTGGTTGTTTGGTTGGAGATGTGTCACTACCAGACTGCATAATATAATCAATGTTAGTGGGTGGGTTTGCCCCTTGTTTATATGCAGTAGCATGTCCTGCTATTGTTGCTGGGGGAGTGCTTTTCTCCTTAGTAGTTCCTTGATTAAGAAGTTGTTTTCTGCTTAATTGTTTGTCTGGTGTTAAATCCTGCTCATCTGGGTATTGGTTGCTGGAGATGATGTTTTCCAGTCTTTTTGTCTAGTTCTTAATTTTTTTTATTGTTTGTTTTGAAGAATGTATAAATATGGCTTATCTTTATGTGTGTATTGATGAATCTACAAGCTACACTAAATGTTCCATTACCAAAGTACAAAAGGAACTGTGTAAAACATTATTTAGAGAGTACAAATGAATTGCAATAATCCAGATCATGAGAAAAATAATACTGACTGTCTCTACATCTTCTAACAAAATAGATACGAATACAACTTTATCAAATGTTTCTCACCACTCAGTCTACTACAGCATAACCAACACAAGCTATTAAAAAGGATAATACTATCATACATCAAAAACATTCAATAACCAGCAGACTATTCCAACCCATATTGCTTTGCCATAGCATACAAACCAATTAAACCCTTCTAAGACATTTTAAGTAGCCTGGTGGCGTGGCAGACTAAAGCCCTGTAATTAACATTCAGCTGCCTGCAAGTACTGCAAGTTCAAATCTCACCAGGCTCGAGGTTGACTCAGCCTTCCATCCTTTCTAAGGTAGGTAAAATGAGGACCCAGATTGTGGGGGCAATAAGCTGACTTTGTATAAATATACAAAAGTATGAAGGCTATTGCTTAACGCATTGTAAGCCTCCCTGAGTCTCCAGAGAAGGGTGGCATATAAATCAAATTTTTTAAAAAAAGTAGACCAAAAGACCCACTAGCACAAAATAATAAAACAAAACAAAACTACTACAACAGCATGCCCCACCCCCCAACTTTTTGGGCATTGTTCTGACCTAGGATTCCTAATATAGTAAAAAGCACACAATTAGTCCCCAAAACCCTTCTTTTTATTTTAACAGCTATGAATTCCTTTCATTCACAGCACGTGGTGAATCACCAAGAGTTTATAAATAGTCCAACAGAAGTTTGCCACAGTCCTTCAGATAAGGCTGGTAAACACCCACCTTTATCTTCTTTGACACATTGCCAAAGACCTAATTGGCAATTATCTTGGCACGGCCACACGGAAACACAGAGTCAAAAATGGAGCTTCAAAGTACAAACCGACACCATCCACAACATTGCTTTCTGCAAAGGTTCACGTGCCTTTGCTCTTCCTTAATGTCTTATGGGAGGGGCCAATCATCTCCAAGCCTTACTCCTGAGTCATCCCTTTTGTTTTAACTGTTCTTGCCTTCTGGCAGCTCTGCACATGCGCGCACTAGAAACAGGTTCTCTCTGCCTCTCTGATGTCTGACTCTGGAGGCTCCGGAGTCTGTACATAACTCCCAGATGGCCCTGACTCCATCTCTGCCTCCAACATAGAGCCCATGTCCAAGCCTTCCCCAGACTCCAGGACTGGCCCATGTTCCTCCCCAGCATCCTCACTATCCGACTCTGCTGCCAGCTCCACAGACTGCTGGCGGACCACAACAGGCACCAGGTACCAGTTCCGTGGACAAAGTTTTTTCTGCGGACTGGAGGGGGCATGGTTTTGCATGCTGCCTGCATACCGTGGATGGGGGTATAAGCAGGAGACCCTATACCATATTAGACAAATGTCTGTCCAATATCTTCTTAAAAACCTCCAGTGATGGAGCACCCACAACTTCTGAAGGCAAACTTTTCTACTGATTATTTGTTCTTAAAGTCAGGAAATTTCTCCTTAGTTCTAGGCTGGATCTCTCTTTGATAAGTTTCCTTCCATTCCTTCCAATCCTGCCTTCAGGTACTGTGGAGAACAGGTTGATTTCATCCTTTCTGTGCAGCCCCTCAAATAGTATGCTATCATGTTAAACTTAGTCCTTTACTTAGACTAGACATATCCAGTTCCCATTGCTGTTTTTGTATGTTTTAGCTCTTCTTTTTTTGCTCTTTTCTGCACTCTTTCTAGTGTCTCAACATTTTTTTAATATATCATGGTGACCAAAACTGGATGCAGTATTCAAAGTGTGGACTTACCAAGGTATTATAAAGTGGTACTAATACTTCATGTGATCTTGATTCTGTCTCTCTCTTAATGCAGCCTAGGACTGCTGGCTCATATTTAAGTGGTTGTCCACTAGGACTCCCAGATCCCTCTCAGTTACTGCCATTGAACCAGGAATCTATTCTATACCTGTGCATTTGTTTTTTTTTTTCTTGCCTAAGTGTAAAACCTTACTTTTCTCACCATTGAACTTTATTTTGTTGGATTGGGCCCAGTGTCTGAATCTCTCAAGATTTTTCTGGAACTTGAAGCTATCTTCTAAAGTATTGGCTATTTCCACCAGCTTGGTGTCACCTGCAAATTTAATGAGTTCCCCTTCTATCCCCTTCTCTAACTCATATATGAAGATATGGAAGAATAGCAGGCCTAAGACAGGACCTTGTGCTGTCCAGCTGCATACTAGAAATATTTGCATATTATTTTACAAGCATTTATACATATTGACTTTAACCTTAAATTTTCTTTTATGAATATTAACTGTAAGCTTGACATTGTGGCTTAAAAAAATTACACTTAATGTTCAGCCATATTTTTATAGGCTTGTCCCAAAAGTGCTTTTTCAAGAGGCAACTGGACTTCCTGGGTTTTCTTTGAAGATGTTTCACTTTTCATCCAAGAAGCTTCTTCAGCTCTGGCTGGATAGTGGAGAAGGGAAGGATTTATATTCCTTACAGACAGCTGGTCATTTGCATTCTTTTAGAGAGTCATTGAGGCCACCTGGAGGTTTATCTGTGTCATCAGGATCACATGAGAGTGTAAAATGGTATGGAGCCTTCTTGGAACTGTTGAAAGAACTGTGTTGTAGACTGGAGATAGATGATGTCATAGTCCTCCCCCTCTGTTGAGGGAGGGCTGTTCTATTTTGACATAGATGGCCTCTTTGACCCCTCTTTCAAACCAATGGTCTTCTCTGTCCAAAATGTAGACTTTGCTATCTTCAAAATGTCTTCAAAGAAAAACTAGAAAGTCCAGTTGTGTCTTGAAAAAGCACCTTTGGGACAACCATGACCTGGATGACTGAGAATCTCCATAGGCTTGTTGATCTTATCTGCACAGAACACTGATACATAATAAGTCAATTCGTACACCATGCTATGCACATTCAAAGCAAGGCACCTTATGGCTTAGTATAATTGGGAAATAGTACTATGGTTAAAAAAAAAAGTAATAACTTTGTTCTAGTGTATATTGAATTGATGTTAGCTTCAGTGCAAATGAAAAGCTAAAATACTACGGAAACTGCAAAGAGAAAAAAAAACATGTTTTACTGATGTGTAAAGAGGCAATATGTTGAAATAGATTAACTGCAATACAAAAATCTAAGATGAAGGTCTTTTTAACCCCAGTTTAATGTTTGGATGATATATTAAATGGTTTAACTAATGTAAACAGAGGATCTATCCTACAAAATCTTTTGATGTCTATTTCAGGCCTCTTCCTGGCAAAATGTTGGGATCCTATTTCAGACATCTCACCTAGACTGTGATTTCTCTGAATTCATGCAGGCCCAGGAGACAGCCTCCAAAGTGACAGGAAAGCAATTTACTGTATCTCAAGGAAAGGGAGCTCTAAATTAGGAATCTCACTGGCTTTTCACAGATTTAATCTTAAATCACTTTATTTTTTAATACAGAAATATTTTAAAGACCGATATTTGAAATGTGCTATGTGTACATATCCAAATTTGTGTACACAATTAGAAGACCCTCAAACATATATCCCCATAAATGACAAGGTTCCAGCAGCAAATTAACGGGAACAATTTTCCCATCTTCGAAGCTGTCAAGATGGGACCCGCTGGCCAATTTATCTTACTCTAGCACATCTCTGGTGCTTGTCAATCAATATGTGAAACATTTGGTGCTGATTGCCATTTTTCTATCCACTTCCTTTTGCCTCTCGTACCAGGCAATTTACGGCAAGTCAATCAAGATTGAAGCAGACCTTGTTTAAATAAAACACTCTTGAGCTTTTTTCACACCAACAATTTCAAAGATGGAATGAGCTATATCTTTTTACATTTACATTTATACTGGTTTTTCAGTCCCCCCCCCCCAAATGCCACGGTCAAACTATAAGTTATAATGATAGTCACAGAAATACTTGATCAATAAGAAGACAACCAACACTCATTAAATGTACATAGAGAATAAGTGTACACGTTTCAATGTAGGGTGGGTGGATGGGATGTCAGTCCCAAAAGATGTGAAATTGGGGGTGGAAAGGAATGCCTAATAGATTGTAACTTATCTGTAACTTTAGACTGAGACAGAATAGGATAGATGTCATGTTGTTTACTCTGTGAACCAGCAAGTTCCAGTCTCTTTTTCATTACAATACTCAAATATAGCATTCCCAAATAACAATTTTTTGCATGGCAGGTAACCTTCAGCTCACTGTATATTCTGGAATAATTTAAGTCATCTGACTATTAAGCAATGTTTTAGCATGTACCAGTGAATATTCAGCAAGTACTGGAAGCAAGACGGCATCTAGGAATACTTTCTATATAATATTTGTGGTTAGTTTCAACAGAATTTGGTCAGAAGTAGCTGAAGCAGTTGTTTGGCAGGTATATTTAGCGGCTTCACTGAAACAACTCAGGTCTAATTTAAACATTCGTCTTTTTATAATTAATTTATAATTGATCGCATGTATGATGTTGTATTTCCTTGTTCTTAGATTATAAATATACCTCGTGTTGGGCCAGGACTCAGAGATTCACTCTGAAGAAGACAGAGCCTTGGATAGTACAGTGGTCTAAAGCCCTGTTATTAACATCAGCTACCTGCAATTATTGCAGGTTCGAATCTCACCAAGGCTCAAGGTTGACTCAGCCTTCCATCCTTTCTAAGGTAGGTAAATTGAGGACCCAGTATGTGGGGGCAATAAGCTGACTTTGTATAAATATACAAAAGTATGAAGGCTATTGCTTAATGCATTGTAAGCCGCCCTGAGTCTCCGGAGAAGGGCGGCATATAAATCAAATTAAAAAAAAAAAAAAAGAAGAGGCTCCAGAAGAACCTGGAGAATATCAGCCTCAGAAGAAAGAAAGTCAAGAATCACATGAAGCTGATTAAAGAAAGGCAACATTTCATCAGCTGGAGCAATCAGATGAGGATCATGTAAGGTCTCCTGGTCCTCTCACCAGAGTGCAGAACAGAGCAAAGATGTTCTTTCAGGCTTGCTTCTTGCCAAGCAAGGAAGCAAATCTCTTGATTAAAAGACAGCTGGCTATAGACTTAAAGCCCTGAGCTATGATTCTTCATTGGAATCAACCTGTTCGTTTCTGGATTTTGCATGAAATTTGTGTGGATTTTAATGAAATTCGGATGCCTGGGCTGGCTGACAACCCCAATCTGGTTATTGGAACTCTGGACAGGATATACAGCAAGGCCACAGCCATTAAGAAGCCCTCCTCTGAGATACCAACCATCAGTGCTTCTTCCCTGAACAGGAAAGTTTTACCCACAAGTGGGCAGGTTAATATGATAAATGGTAACAGTCCTTCAGATATACTGTGCCAGAATAGAATATTATGGCACAGTATATTCTATTCACAGTATATTCACAGTATATATGGGATCCTTGCTGCTTTTCTGAGAAATGTTTCATTACCAAACTAGGTAACATCATCAGTGCACTGATCATGTTCGGCTAGATGACCTCCAAGGTCCCTTCCAACTCTGTTACTGTTACTGTTACATTTCCAAGAAAATCACCAAGCTCAAAGAGCACTAGACCTCTCAGTTCAATCCTGAACTACAATTATTTTCTTCTATCAACGGATGATTAAGAATTGCCTATTCTAAATCTGTTTTTTGCATAAAAGCTGTCTGCTAAAAATTACAAAATAAAAGCAACAGTAACTTTCTTCTCATAGGAAAATATTTTCTGCTAAGATCTCCCTATGACCGGAAAGATGTACAAATGCTGAAGTATGAGCCTCAGCAACTCCCTTTGAAATAATTTTACAACAGTTGCTACTCAATCCTGAAGCCATCCACAGATGGAAGTACCAAACCTTAAAATCTCATGTTGTTGGCACTGTATTAAAATAAAGAACTGTCATGGAGCTAAAGAGAAGATGTATGAGATGAATGTACATTATCATCTCCTAGAAATATGATGAATTTTTAAATTAAGCACATACACTAATTAGACAAGAGATAGCCAAAGGGGGGGGGGGCATATTAAAAAAATGGATGGAGATTATGTATTGTATTAGTAAAGAAATTAACTTTTTGATTAGATTTAACAATATTCCTTGTTTGATAAGAGGTTAGTGATTTCTGGATTGGAAAGTCTAGTTGACTAGTAACATATCATCAAACATAACAATTAATTCCACAATATTTTTTCAGTGATTCAGCGATTCAGTGATATAGCACATACTTTGTATTATCCAACTTTATCAGGGTGGGTAAAATCCTTGGAAGCTATTGCCTACCAATATTGTCTATTACTTACAAGTAAGCAATCCAATGTTAAAGAGTTTCTTCCCTGACAATTTATTCATTTGCCTCCTGGTTAGACTATTTGTCTGGAATGATATAGGATCTCCTGTTTAAGCAGGAGATTGCATTTAAGACCTCCATGGTTCCTTCCAACTCTGATATTCTATTCAGTGCTGATCATACTAGCCTGGATGGATGAAAACTCTGACTTGGAACTTGGATTGTGCAAAGCTTTAGTTGGCTTATCATGTTTTCTGAAATAAACCATAATTGGCTGGGGTCACACCAGGGATGTCAAACTCATGGCCCTTGGGCCAGATGCGTCACGCCCTGGCCATGCCCAGTTTAGCAAAGGAGAAAAAAATTGCAATACATCATGTATTGATACCGTGATGATGTGAGTTTGACATCCCTGATCTAAACCATTGTTTTCAATCACAAACCCTGTATGCTAAAGAAAGGTAGCTGAACTAATTCACATCAGCATAAATAATGTTTTATAGTACACAATGGTTACATTTTATACTGAGCTTAGCTAAAAGAAAGCAACCAGCATTATCACATAGTACAATGTATGAAGCCCAGTCCAACTCCATAAAACTCCAAAAGATGATTTAACCCAATTTAAATATTTCATAGTATTAATAAAAATATTGCACAAAAATAAAATAATATATTCTAAAAATTACATTTTTGTTCCTTGTCAATGATATACCTGATTCGCGCTTGCACAATTTCTTTGTCATATATATGTTTTGCTTATTGCATTTATATGGCCACTCATTGCACACAGTATTTTTCATTACACCTTATCAATAAGATCTATTTTAATAAATCATAACTTATTTGAAAACACTTGGACTAAAAAAAATTGGCCTGTGACAAAAAGTCCTCGTTTCAGGGTTCTCATTTACAGGCAAGCTTGCCTAAGTGATTTCTTGACCAGCAAGGATAGGCAAAAGAAAAGAAAAAAAAGAAAAAAAAAGCAGAGGAAAAAGGCTCTCTCACACAAGCTTATCCCTTGAAAGATGGAGAAAAAGAAGTTAGTCATTATTTTAATTTGCTGAAAGGAAATAACACAATTCTCTATGAAAAAAAAAGTTAATCACACGTTTTCCACTGCCCTATAATAACCCTACAGGGCTGGCACTGTTCTTTGTCTCTTTTACCTTTGCCAGATTGGTTAAAGCATCAACCTTAATTTCAGCCTGAACCTATAATTTTAGATGCTGTTAAGAGAACTGCACTTCGCTGCCTCTCCAAAACCCTTGGGACTAATTGAGAAGATTACCTGGATGTTCATGGTCTAAAGGAAGGAGAGAAACTAGTTTGAAACCATTTGTATACAGAGTGACAGAAATAGGGATGTCTGGGGCATTTGTCTGTCACTATAGTTCCTTTAAGTTTTAAATTATAGTCAATACACTGTCTTCTCATGTACAAGGGAAAAATAACAGTAATAAGAGAGTAACTTTCAGTCTGAAAGGATAAAACATCTCTGAGAGAAAAAAAAAGATAACAGATAACAGCTGCTTGTATAATAGATGCTTACAGGCACAAAACTGCATTAAAACAGCAACAGCTTTACCATATAAATTAGATAAGAATAATAGTAGGATTCCCCGATCTAACTTTTAAAAAGTTATGAAGAAGCACAAACCAGTTTAAATGCTGACATTACAAATCCATCAACCCTCCAGTGAGTTTCACCTTTAGCCAACTTTATAACAAATGAGTGCCCCAACAGTTTTCTGGGTCCTTAAGTAGTGCTTTGATTTCCACACAACTTTCAAGCTATATACATTTTGCCTGCACACAGTGTGGAAAAAGAAAAGTAAATTTTGGCACTGTTACTGCTGTCTTAAATCACAATGGGAAAATAAACTCTTCTGTGCACAGCTAGGACTAGTTGGTTAATGAAAGGAGGTAAAGGGATTTGAACACAATCTCAATTTACCCATGACCTGCCAAGGCTCAATCACACTTACTCTCAGTGCAGCAATAAGTACTACCAATAAAACAATCCTAGGATAGGATGGCAGGGCACATCTATTGGAAATAAAGGGAACAATTCCCAACCATCTGAAATCATGGGAAATGGATTATAGCTTAGTTGGCATAATTTATGTCTAGGGTTTTGTTTGCTGGACATCCGCACAAGTGAGCAATGTCCAGAAAATATTGTAATCAATTGGATCCCATCAGATGGTCAGAGAAGAAGAGGAAAACCTGGTGCCAAACATTTCATGAAGATCTGAAAAACATCAACTTTAAACGAAACGATGCGGAGACTGTAGCTGCAGACCAAAAACTGTGGAATATGCTTATAACTCAATGCGCTTAGCACAGGATGTGATAACAATGAAAATGTAGTGTTTATATATAAAAATTACAACCTGCCCTCAATATTGTATCCATGATATTGTTCCTTCTCCATGTAAGGGTGAATTTCTACTGGAAGAGGGATTTAACATTATACTCCATATACATCATGGGTGTCAAACTCACTGTGTCACATTGCCGTCACGTGATGTTTCATGACATTTTCTTCATTCACAGAGCTGGGGTTGGCATGGCCTGCGTGTGATGCATCTGGCCCTCAGGCCGCCAGTTTGACACCTGATACATTGACTTCTGCCCAATTCAGAACCTTAACTGCACTCTTAATGTTGAACTGAAAAGGTTTATGGATTCTAAAGATTACTATAAAGAGCTACAAATTCAAATTCTGTTAGTCAAAAGACTAAAAATCACTATTGGTAGAAATCAAAAGCAACTAGTGGACATTTATGTTTGAAGTTAGTTTTAATCCCGTCATAATTTACTGACATTATAAAACAACAATAAAGACTTATTGATAAACAATTTCTTTTAAGGGTCTAATTTACACAAATTTGCATTTTCTAGACTTGGCAAACTATTTCAGTTTAATAAATCAGAAGGGGTTACATAGCAATGCTAATTTCCCTTCTTAGTTTCTTGAAAACGTTTACTCCTTCAGTTATGCAGCATTCATTTCCCATAGGACTCCAGTCAGCATTCATGCATGCTCTTACAACTCTATTCTTAGACAATGCAGCTTACTGTATAAATTGTATTGTACGTATGATATGAGCCAAGGGACTCAGTTTGGACAACATGAAGATTTTAGCTTTTGATATTTTTCAGCAAAACAAAAGCAGACTTGCAAAAACAAAAACAAATGTTTAATATGTATAGAATATCTTAGGGACTCTTACTAACTGTACTGAAACTATTCACTTCTGTCAATTCTATAAAATGTATAAGGCATATGCATGCAGAAACCTGGGACAATTCAACAAAATTATTTCTATGAATGTGATGTTGAGAGAGATTGAGAGAAAAGTAACTCCAACGATCAAAAACTTTGAAGTAAGCATAGATAATAATAATAATAAATTTTAAATTAACTTTACAATTTCAAATAGACATGACATCCCATAGTTGGGTTTCTTTTTTTTTTTTACAGGAATGAATCTAAATAACCAGCCTTAAATGGTGAATTGTACAATTTTTCTACTTATCTCCACTGGTTCAGTAAGGATGATTACATTGATTTTAAAACTAAAATAAAAGTGTTTCCCAGAACTACAACAGAACTACAAACTATAGTTTCTTAGAGAGCCAGTGTGCAATAATGGTTAAGATGGTGGACTAGGCGTTGGCTAACCAAGGTTCTAGTCTTCTTTAAAGCATAGAATCCAAATGGGTAACCTTGTAGACCCTGTGTTACTCTCTCTCAATTCCAAAACCAGCAACAAGGCTCTGTAAAAAGCCAGCTGCAAAACAAAACCATTCAGGGCCTCAATACACCCATTGCTTTCATGTGAAAACTAGGCAAGCAAGCTACAAGCAGGACAAACATGAAGAACAACATAATGCTTTGTTAAGAAGTTAAACTTAATAAACCATGATTTTATCCAGGCTTTCTTTTTTAAAAATATCCATTGTAGCTCTCAGACTCAGATAAACATTGAAGCAAAAACCTTTGTAAACAAGCCAGCTGCAAACTTCCTTGTTATCAACAAAAAGAGCTGCCTCGCTTCTCATTCTCATATGGCTGTGAGAAAAAAACCTTTTAGCTTAATGTAATGTGAAATATATTGATTCTACCTGAAAACTAACTGACTTGCTGGAACTCTTCTATCATTAGCCCTTTATCTTAATAAATTTTACTAAAGAAAATTATGTGGAATTTGTGCTTGGGAAAAACTTATTTATTTTCAGTTCAGGTCGTCCGAACTAGGGTTTGTATGCCTAGCTCCAAATCATGATTTAAAATTCTGTTCAGCAATAACTGTTCAAACTATTCCTGATTTTTTATATAGCCTATTTTTGCCCTTTTCTGTGCCACAATGCTCTCTCTCTTTTTTTTTTATGAAGCACCTCCTAACATGCAATCAACAATTCTGGCAGAAATATTAGTCAGTTCAATGTATTCTATAATCTAAAAGCATTTCCAAGAAATGTTATTTGTTTGTCACAATACTGGTACTTGTTATATTTTCTTTCTTTTCTTCCTTTTTTTAAAATCTCCATCAGCCTAAATGATGTTGAAGTTTCAGCAATGGTGTTGGACAATATACCAGATTTCTCTGATGGAACACATATAAGACCAAGAAAGGATCAATATAGGCATAAACAAAGTCTACAGAGAGATGTTCAATAGCTACATGCTCTGCTTAGCAATGACATTTCACTTGAAACCAGCTGGTTATTGCTAAGCTTGCCTTAACAAGGATAAAATTCCTTGTTTGGTACTGACACTGATGGCTTTTACTATCTTCCCCTATATATAATACACTATCGAAATTTTGCATGAATTTAATTGCATTGCACAATGGAACATTTATTATTATGCATGCCAGATTATGTAATTATAAATTGGGGAATGCGAAAGCTGATTAATATAGTAAGCTAATGTGCTGTTAAAGAATGATCCAATCCAAAGTGCTGGTAGAATAATTACCCTTTGATCTTATTTGTAAGGAAAGGGTATAGCAATACTGTTGCAAAATCAGCATGTTTGTTGAATTCTAGCCTTAAAAATGCTCATTTCAGACAACTCTGTGTGTTTTAAATTACAACTGAAACAATTCCTTGTCATCTTTTATTTTAGTTGGGTAAAATTCAATTGACAACTTGGAGACATCATGCTACCAGCCACTGTGCTATAGCAATGGATTATACTAATTCATTTTGGTCATGTTAAAAATAATTCTGAACAACAGTTCTCATGGTCAAAATAACATGGTACAATGATGGTACATAGACTGAATTTATAAAGGTTAGACAAATCACATGTGGCAGAGGTTTACCCATATACCATATATATATATATATATATATATATATATATATATATATATATATATATCCAATTCTGAGTATATATAGTGAAGCAGCTATATATACCCAGAATTGTTCCTTAATTAGCATGCTAACAAAAGGTGAACAAATGTTGTTTAATTGCACAGTAAAATGTACTTTGTTCTTATAGCTGGGCCTCTGAAACAACAGCACCTATACTGATCCCCAATTTTTTTATCTCTAATTAAGCACTTAAATGACACCATGATGAGTACCTGGACAATAAGGCTACAATTCTAAGCATGCTTACTAATGATTAAAACTCTATTGAGCTTAATGGAATTTTCTTCTGAGTAAACACATTTATAGATTTGACTGCACAGAACTGTGGTGGCACAATGGTTAGAATGCAATACTGCAGGCGGATTCTGCCCTCTGCCAGGAGTTCAATCCTGACTGGCTCAAAGTTGACTCAGCCTTCCATCCTTCTAAGGTTAGTAAAATGAAGATCCAGATTGTTGGGTGCAATTTACTGACTCTGTAAACCACTTAGAGAGGGCTGAAAAGCACTATGAAGTTGTATTTAATGCTATTATAAGTCTACATGCTATTGCTATTGTTATTATCACTTTCCATACTGACCTCTTGCCTCTGTGTTTGCAAAGACTCGAATACAAAGTGCCCATACTAAAATGTGGAATGTAATTCAGTGCTAGACATTGAAGAATGAGTAATCTCATTCTTCAATGAGATTGAATGATTTAAATTTTTGGGTATGTTTTTTTTTTTTTTAAATGGCTACTAGCTCCCACTATTTAAACGCTACACCTTGTGAATGCAATGGAGAGGAAGTATACTCAAGAGTTTCCTTCTCCCCTAGGTATAAGCTTCCAACTTAATATACAAATAACAGCTGCAAACGTATGGTAACCACTAAGCACTGCATGAGACAGCCATTCATCATCCAAGCTACAGAAGCTGCTCAAGCTCTTTATTGCTTTGACCTCATTAAAAGCATGTGAGCCATGCACTGATGTAAATCTGTATCTCTAAATACTTTCCTCTTTAATTTTTTAATAGTTCACAGATGAAGGGAAAGGTTAAAGTCAATTAAAAGAGATACAAATACTATTATTATTGCCTAGCAAGCGTTAGTTATTAGATTTGGCCATGTCACTTCAGAAAATCATTGCTATTTTTTTTCTTTCTGACTGCATTGATAATTACACCATTTATTGACTTGTCCCTTCATTTTAGGCAGTGGGGAAATTAGAGATCTTATTTACCTTACAGATTAAGACTTAGATGAAGACTGGTTATTTGTGGGTTAAATCAAGTAGATTCTATACAGATTCTACTGTATTAATTTACAGGTTCCAACCACCATGTTCATGGTTTTGTATCAAAACCAGGTTGAAACATCTGAAAAACATTTTGTGCTGTGTCATAGTTGGTTTAAGGACCAGATGCTCCACAATTATTGCTTTAATTGTCATTTAGATGAGCCACTTACTGACAACTTAGCAGACAGCATACTTTCTCAGCAGAAGCTGAACCAGCGTTCAGTTACACTGCTCTGTTGCATTACCCAAATGCAATATTATACTCAGGGCAATCTGGTATGGTAGATGAACTACAGTTGCAAGAAAAAGTATGTGAACCCCTTGGGATTACATGGAGTTTTGCATGAATTGGTCATAAAATGTGCTCTGAACTTCATCTAAATCACAACAATAGAAGAACACAGTCTGCTTAAAAGGGGCGTTGGTCCTACCTGAGATGCACCTTCTCGTTGAGTGGAGACAGCAGCCAGGATGGGTGTAACCGCCCAATCAGCTGAAAGGACTGAGTCTGTCAATTAAGCTAAGTCCCGCCCTTGTTGCCGGGCAGACCCAGCTTTCGGCGAAGACTGAAGGACAAACTCGGCGTGTGGCTGAAGAAAGAAATAGTAAAGGAGGAAAAAAGGGGACGAGCCGGCAACCCGAGAAAAGGACCAGACAAGTTCAGGGAGGGTCTGGCTGCTGTCTCCACTCAACGAGAAGGTGCGTCTCAGGTAGGACCAACGCCCCTTCTCCATTGAGAGTGGAGACAGCAGCCAGGATGGGACATACCCAAGTTCACTGTCCCAAGAGTAGGGTGGGAGTAGACTGGTCCGAAGTACCCTCCCCAGGCACAACTCGCTGAAGCACTCGCCGACCAAACGCGGCTTCAGCCGCTGCAAAAGTGTCCAGTTTATAATGCCGGATGAAAGGAGCCGGCGACGTCCATGTAGCAGCTCTGCAGATTTCAAGTAATGGTGCCTGCGTAGCCCATGCGGCAGATGTAGCTGCACTGCGGGTAGAGTGCGCTGTCACATGACGAGGTCTCGGTAGGGAACGAAGGTCGTACACTGAGGCAATCGTCTGCCGGATCCACCGGCCGATAGTGGATGAAGACACCCTGGAACCCAACGAACCAGGCAAGAAGGAGACGAAGAGTGATTCCGACTTGCGGGTAGAAGCTGTCCTCCTAACGTAGATACGTAACGCCCGTCGGACGTCAAGAGTATGCCAACGACGTTCCCGAGGATGAGAGGGCCGAGGGCAGAAGTTCGGGAGGATCAGCTCTTGCGTTCGATGAAATGTCGAGTTGACCTTTGGTATGAAGGTAGGATCCAGGCGAAGGACCACCCGGTCCGAATGGAAGACACAAAGATCGTCACGAACTGACAAAGCCGCAATTTCCGATATACGGCGAGCAGACATGATGGCAACTAGAAAGGCGACTTTGCATGACAGGAGTCTGAGGCTGGCCGAGTACAAAGGTTCGTATGGAGAGCCAGCGAGAGAGTCCAAGACCAAGGGGAGATCCCAAGTCGGGTATCTATGCAGGACCGGTGGGCTGAGATTCGAGGCGCCCCGGAGAAAACGTTTAATGAGAGGATGCTGCGCTAGGGATGACAAGGACCCGCAGGTAAGGACAGACGAGATGGCAGCCACTTGGCGACGAAGCGTATTAGGGGAGAGACCTTCCGCAAGGCCACGTTGCAAGAAAACCAGAATGTCCACAATGGAGGTATCAAGAGCGTTTATATCATGTTGGTCACACCATAGGCAAAAAGCTCGCCAAGTCGCTGAATAAATGCGGTCTGTGGAAGGACGGCGGGAGGCCTGGATGGTCTGGATGACGTCCGATGGGATGTTCGCGACCTTCAACGAGCACCGCTCAACCTCCAGGCAGTCAGATTGAGCCAGGGGAGGTCCGGATGACACAGAGCGCCTTGAGTAAGAGAGTCCTTGTCGAGGGGGACACGCCAAAACGGGGCCACTGAGAGGGAGATAAGGTCTGCAAACCAGGGCCTCCGAGGCCAGTGAGGGGCCAACAGTACCACCTCTGCATGTTCCGAGAGCAGTTTGCGTATGACCCTGGGCAGCAGAGAAGTCGGAGGGAAGGCGTAAAGAAGACCCTTCGGCCAGGGGACTCGTAGAGCGTCGACCGCCTCTGCCTGAGGTTCCGGGTAACGGGCAACGAAGCGCGGAAGTTGGGCATTGAGGTGAGTCGCAAACAAGTCGATGATTGGGTTGCCGAAGCGACGGGTCAATTCCTGAAAGATGCACGGGTGGAGGCGCCACTCGGCATTGTCCACCTGCTGACGACTCAACCAATCTGCCTGCGAGTTGTCGACGCCGGAAATGTGCTCCGCTCGGAGAGAGCAGAGGTGCCGCTCCGCCCATAGACCCAATTTCATGGCCACAGACAACAGGGATTTGGATCTGGTGCCCCCCAATCTGTTCAGATGTGCCTTCGCAGTCACATTGTCCGTTAGGACAAGCACATGGGCCCCGGAAACGAGGGGACGGAAGGTCCTGAGGGCAAGGAATATCGCCTGCAATTCTAGCCAATTGATCGGCCGCCGAGATTCCGACTCTGTCCAAATCCCCTGCGCGATCTGGTCCTGACAATGCGCGCCCCAGCCCCGGAGGCTGGCATCTGTCGTCACCACGATCCTGGATGTGTCGAGAAAGAGGCAGCCCTCTGAGATGGCCGCGGACTGCCACCATCTGAGCGACCTGCGGACAGCGGGGGGAACAGGAACCGGTTTGGAGGAGGTGCCTCGACCCGTCTTCTGAAAAGGTAAGAGAAACCACTGAAGCTCTCTGGTATGTAGTTGAGCCCAGGGAACCACAGAAATGGCGGAGATCATTTTACCTAGGAGTTGGGAAAGGACGAAGGGGGACACACTGCTACACCTCTCAATCTTAGCCGCCAGAGACCGCAGGCTGCCCTGACGGTCCGGGGATAAGAACACCCTACCTTGCACTGAATCAATAACGGCCCCCAAGTGAAGTATCCTGGTGGAGGGGGAGAGCTGGCTCTTCTCCAAATTAACCGAAAAACCATGAGAGGCCAACGTTTCAATAGTCAACTGAACGTCTGCTACAGCCTGCTGCAAGGAGGACGATAAAACAAGGATATCATCCAGATAACATAAAACTCTCACTGAACGAATCCTAAGAGAGGCCGCCAAGACGGCCAAAATCTTGGTGAAAGAGAGGGGCGCAGAGGATAGACCAAAGGGCAGAGCCCTGTATTGGTAGTGAGCGCCCGCATAACAAAATCTAAGGTAACGCCTATGGGAGGGGAGGATAGGGACGTGCAAATAAGCCTCGGTGAGGTCTATAGAAGAGAGGAGATCGCCCCTCCGAATGCCGTCAAGAATGGATTTTAGGGATTGCATTTTAAATTTCCGATAGGTGACATATCGATTTAAGCGCTTAAGGTCCAGAATGGGTCTCCACCCCCCCGAAGACTTGGGCACGAGGAAAACCTGGGAATAGAATCCCTTGCCCCGTTGATCAGGAGGAACAGATTGTATGGCCCTGATCGACAGGAGGTGCTGCACCGCGGAGTCCATAAGGGACCGCTTCTCAGAACTACTAGAAATCGGGCAGCAGACAAAGGTATCCGGGGGGGTAGAAAGAAATTCAATGGACAACCCTGAGCGCAGAGTGGCCTGGACCCACCTATCGGAAGTGGACAGCTCCCAAGTGGCAGCGAAGAGGCCCAATCGGCCGCCAATGGGAGGGTCCGAAACGCAATCAGTGGCGGCGCCGGATGAAACGACCTCCTCCCCCTCGAAAGGGCCGTTTAGCAGAAAAGGGTCGACCCCGAGAGGCCCTATCCAGGGAACCCCGCTGACGATTAAAGGAACCAAAGCGTCTAAGGGAAGAGAAGCCCGAAGTAGGCCCTCCCCCGTCAGTACCTCGGGCCAAGGGACGAGAGGGGTAAGGAGAAAAACGGGAGTCCCCCCTGCGGTAGACCGCCACCAGAAACTTTTTCTTGTCTCTAGTCTCCGAGAGGAACGGGTCCAGTGCTTCTCCAAACAATTTTGAGCCGTGGAAGGGAACAGACGCCAAGCGCCACTTATGTCTGGTGTCTGCCTGCCAGTGGCGGAGCCAGACCAGACGGCGAGCCGTGACCGAAGATGCCAGGGACTTAGCCGCAAATTTGGCAGCATTTAGGGTAGAGTCAGCCGAGAACTGCACAGCAGCCACAATCTTGTTTAAGTCTTGTCGGACTCGAGCGTCCTCCGGGGATAACTTCTCCTGTAGTTGACGCAACCAGAGGAGGGAGGTCCGGTTAAAGAAAGATGCCGTCGTCGCAGCTCTAATAGCCCAGGCAGAACCTTGAAAAGCTCTTTGTAGGACCAAGTCTGAGCGTCGCTCGTCAGGGCGGAGACCCTCATCAGGCTCACCAGGCACATTGGCGGAAGGTAACAATGCTGCAACTGGGGCATCGACCGATGGAAGCTGGAGGAGAGAGTCCAAATCCGCCGCCACCTGAAAATTCTTTTTGTCATTAGAGGAAGGAACAGGGGCGGTCCCCGGAGACTCCCACTGACGTTTCACTACGTCTAAGAACAAAGGAGGGGTCGGAACAGACGTGACCGGTCGAGCTGGTTCAGCAAACATGGGATCCAAGGGTCCAGACGAAGTCGAAGCCGGAGCGGGATCAGCGACTGGCGAAGACAATCGAGCGGCATTGACCGCCTTAAACAGCAAGGATTTGAATAAGGCTTGCGGAAAAAGTCCAGTAAATGCCGGCTGCTCAGGAGGCAAATTCTCATCCTCCGAGATATCAGAATCAGCATAGTCCACATCAGAAACAGCCGAGGGCTGGCTCGACTGGGAACTGGTAGGAGAAACCGGTCGAGTCGTGCGAGAACGTGCTGGATCCCCTGAGTCCCGAGCGACAGGAGAAACGGATCTCACCGAACCTTGACGACTGGTAGCACAGGACCGGGCTGATAAGGACTTCTGAACAGCCGCCTCAATTAACTGCTGAAGCTGGCCATGAGAAAGCTGGCAGGTAAGAGTATCTGGACGGGAAACGGTGTCAGAGGCTGCTGAAGGGGCTGCTTGTGTCTCAGGTGGGTCAGAGGGAGCCGGTCTGGTCGAAGCATCGGAACCCCACAAGTTGTCCTCAGAGATCGTAACTGGACAGTCCTGAAGAGACAGCTGGTCTGGTGTAGGAGGCGGGCGTACAGCCTCTGTAGGTGTAGGCGCCTGGGACCGCGAGGATGCCAGGTTGGCACATGCCGTGTCACATAATTTGGTGAGGACCTTGTCCCTCCGTTTCTCTACCTTCGAAGAGCTGGACAAGCCATGCTTGGACGAATGATGGGTAGAGTGGGAGGAACGGGGAGCTGGGGATGAACCCTTAGGGGCCTCCCGAGCCAGATGTTGTGTCCCAGATAAGGGTTCTGACGGCCCCTCTCCATTGGACGCAGCCTTGCGGCCGTGTTTTGACTTAGTGAGGGCCTTAGGCATTATAACAGTCACCGGATGCGCCCACGGCAAACAAAGGCCTGTAATAGATGGGAGCGCGAAGCTCCACCGTCAAGTGGGCCCGGAGTAGGGGGAGCGCGAGACTCCACTAAGAGTAGCCCTTGCAGAATAGCAGGGCCCCAAGATGGTCCCAATTACGAGCCCTGTTCAGAGCAAGCACCAAGGGGGGGAGCGCGAAAACTCCACACAAGCGTGATGAGCGGGGGAAACAGCGCTATTTAAAACGGCCGTCTGTCGTAGGTAATCACCGCTAGGGGAGCGCGACAGCTCCACAAATGGCCAACCTCCAAGCCAGTCCCTAGTAGGAAGTAGCCGCAATGAAAGGGACAGGCCAGGGCAGAAAATCAAGGAACAGCCGTCCAGATATTGGGGGAGGTAGCGGCGCCCAGACACAGGGGAGCGCGAAGCTCCACTAATGCGATGTAACTGCAGCCGAATCCACAACGAGCAGCGTGATGTCGGGAGGTCCGTCATCGGAGGCAGGGCCGTGCCGATCAAAAATCCAACGCTGTCAAAGGGCCCTGGGAGCAAGCCGGTAGCCCCGCGCAGCAAGGGAATCCAAGCGGCAACGGTGAAGGCGAAGAGAAAAAAACGGCGGGAAGAAAAGGGGCTCCAAAATGGCCACCGCCGTAGTAATTAGCCGTGGAATGCTAACAGCGGCAAACCAATGAGGCAAAAAATGCTGGGATGCGAGGGAATCCCCGGACCGCAATCGGAAGCCTCCCCAGGGAAGGGCAACTGCCACCCCCACGCAACCCCCAGCAGCGCGAGGCTAGCCGAGGGGAAAAAAGGAGAAGCCTCAGGCAGGGGAACTCACAGCCGGGAAGTCAAAGGGGCAGTCCAAGTCAGCCGAAAACGTTAGAACCACAAAGCCAGTCCGTGTCCAAGGGCAGAGTCCAGGAAAACAATCCGAAGTCAAAAGAACCGAGAAAATCCAACCAGAATACACCGCAATGGAGAAAAGTGAGAGGAGAACGAAAGCCACACGCCAGTCCCGCTGAAAGGACTGAGTCGAAAGCTGGGTCTGCCCGGCAACAAGGGCGGGACTTAGCTTAATTGACAGACTCAGTCCTTTCAGCTGATTGGGCGGTTACACCCATCCTGGCTGCTGTCTCCACTCTCAATGGAGAATAATACTACACAAACATTAGATGTTGCCATGGTTTAATTGAACATAACATGTAAACATTCACAGTGCAGGGAGGAAAAAGTATGTGAGCCTCTAGCCTATTAGCCTTCTCCAAGAGCTAATTGGAGCCAGGAGTGAACCAACCTTGACTCCAATCAGTGTGATGATATTGGATGTGTTGCTGACAGCTGTCCTGCCCTTTAAAAACACACACCTGTTTTGGGTTTACTGGTTTCAAGAAGCACTGTCTGATGTGAACCATGCCTCGCAGAAAAGAGCTCTCAGAAGACCTACGATCAAGAATTGTTGACTTGAATGAAGCTGGAAAGGGTTACAAAAGTATCTCCAAAAGCCTTGATGTTCATGTGTCCACGGTAAGACAGACTGTTTACAAATGGAGAAAGTTTAGCACTGTTGCTACTCTCCCTAGGTGTGGTCGTCCTGTAAAAATGACTGCAAGAGCACAGTGCAGAATGCTTCATGAGGTAAAGAAGAATCCTAGAGTGTCAGCTAAAAACCTACAGAAATCTCTGGCACATCCTAACACTTTTATTGACACATCTACAATAAGGAAAACATTAAACAAGAATGGAGTACATGGGAGGACACCACGGAGGAAGCCATTGCTGTCCAAAAAAAATATTGCAGCACATTTGAAGTTTGCAAAAGAGCACCTGGATGTTCCACAGCACTACTGGCAAAATATACTGTGGACAGATGAAACCAAAACTGAGTTGTTTGGGAAGAACACACAACACTATGTGTGGAGAAAAAAAGGCACAGCACAGCAACATCAAAACCTCATCCCCACTGTAAAACATGGCAGAGGGAGCATCATGGTTTGGGGTTGCTTTGCTGCCTCAGGGCCTGGACGGATTGTTGTCATTGATAGGAAAATGAATTCCAAAGTTTATCAAGACATTTTGCAGGAAAATGTACGACCATCTGTCCACCAACTGAAGCTCCGCAGAGAATGAGTGATGCAACAGGACAATGACCCAAAGCATACAAGTAATTCAACAAAAAAAAAAAATGGCTTCAACAGCACAGAATACGCCTTCTGGAGTGGCCCAGTCAGAGTCCTGACCTCAACCTGATTGAAATGCTGTGGCATGACCTTAAGAGAGCGATTCACACCAGACATCCCAAGACTATTGCTACACTGAAACAGTTTTGTGAAGAGGAGTGGTCCAAAATTACTCCAGATCGTTGTGCCGGTCTGATCTGCAACTACAGGAAACGTTTGGTTGAGGTTATTGCTGCCAAAGGAGAATCAACCAGTTATTAAGTCCAAAGGTTCACATACTTTTTCCTCCCTGCACTGTGAATGTTTACATGTTATGTTCAATTAAACCATGGCAACATCTAATGTTTGTGTAGTATTATTTTAAGCAGACTGTGTTCTTCTATTGTTGTGACTAAAATGAAGTTCAGAGCACATTTTATGACCAATTCATGCAAAACTCCATGTAATCCCAAGGGGTTCACATACTTTTTCTTGCAACTGTATATGCTGGCTCTTCAAAAATGTTGAATGTAGCTGTAGAATCTGTCAAAGGGAGTATGTTGGGTGAAAATATCAATGCACAACAGGGCTACCTAACAAAGTGTTCCAAGACAAAGCAGCAGCAAGGTGGAGTTGATAAGCATAGGAGCACACTAGGTTACCATTGGTCCTGATGGCTACATGTAGCTTGGGGTCAGAAATATGTTCACTTATATACAATTTTGTCAATGGGTTTAAAAAAGTTTTTCCCTATCCTGGATCATAATCTTGGACATTCAAAGGTTCTTTGATGGAGAAGCAGCATACAACTCACAAGATAAGCCAAGTGAACAGATACATACCGTATTTTCCGGCGTATAAGACGACTGGGCATATAAGACGACCCCCTACTTTTCCTATTAAAATATAGGGTTTGGGCTATACTCCCCGTATAAGACTACCCCTCAATGTTGTCGGCGCTCCCGTAGCATCATCGGTCAGCGCCGGCAACTCAGATTCGGGAAGCTGTGCCAATCTTGTCAAGGCTGCATGCCGCTGAATGCTGGACCCAGCTGGTTGCTGCGTGGAGCTTCCCCCACCATCCCAGGCATCCAGGTGGATATTACCGACACTCCGACTTCCCCAGACAACTGGGGCTCGCCATCACTGGGGGTCAGCTGGGGAAGTTGGAGCGTCAGTAGGCTTATACCCGGCGTATAAGACGACCCCCGACTTTTGAGAGGATTTTCCTGTGTTAAAAAGTAGTCTTATAGGCCAGAAAATAGGGTAGTCATTTTTGTGCCAGGGAGGTGTCTGAACACAGAAACAAGCCTAAGTGATTATGAAGAAGGTAACTAGAGAAACAAAGAGACTACATTCTGAAGTAGGAAGCTGAAAGTAGGAAGGATCAACATTTTAACAGGCATCTCTTATTTATAATTTGCTTGCTAGTATTTTTAACTAATGATAAAATTCTCAAGAGTCTTTGGGGAAGACACTGATGCTTTTTAAAAATGAAGGCAAACAGAAAAAGAGGCCAACAGAAGAAGACAACATTTCTAGATAGTAGACCTAGTGTCATAGATACAAGCATGAACTTAAAAGTACCCTTGCAATCAGTTACTTTCAGTCAATTCTGGCAAACTGGTATCTACAGGGACATGAAAAGAAGAAGAAACAGCCTTAAGTATCCTCTTAAGGAAAACAGATTTCACAAAATATCTTCTGCTTGTGTAAAAATGCATTTAACACACTTTAAAGAATCACTATTTTATTCATGCTCATTTCATTTTTTTCCCAGCTAAATCCCTACAATAATAAATATAATTATAACTATCTTTTAATAACTTTGGTACCTTGAGCTGCAGGTGCTAGTAATGCTGTATCTATTATCATATTTTAAGCCCTCTGAAAAGATTGCATTAATTCCTATGATAATTTAGGACTCATAATACATTCTGAGTTCTGAATAGATGTTAATCCCTGTAGAATGGCTGATTTCCTGTATACTAATGAAGTCGTGCGATAACTAGTAGCTACTAACTTTCTAAATTCAATATTGCCAGTGAAACAGTTGATTAAAATTTTGCCAGCAAAACAATTTCCTAGGAGAATAACAGGAAAACTAAAACCATTCACAGACTGCTAGGCATTGGATTCTTAGAGCTATTAAGACAATTACAAATATTTATATTATCCATAACATTGGCTGTCTTGAAAAATAATACCAGCAATTGTGCAGATTTATTCTTTGTCATTTTGATTTGGTGAATGCAGGTGTTGTATCAGAAAGAGCAATGCTATATCCTATAATGCTTTTTTTTTTTAATGTGAAGGGGTACATGGCACAGAAAAAAAGCAGAGAAAAGAGCACAGTTCAGTCTTGAAATAAATAATAATTAATCTATAAGACTGATACTTTCAAACTGCTGTTTGTCAAAAACATACTGTATCTACGTCAACTTATCTTAGTACCACCACTGGGTAAAATACAATTTTTAACCTGTTAGAGCATTCTTGTGTGGTACTTTAGAAACCCTGTTGGATTATTATTATTTTTTACTCCATTCACAATGTTTTCCAACTTCTAATGGTCTTTCTACAATGGCTTGTGCCTTTGACTGGTTACCTCCAGTACTGGCAGCCTCATTAAAGGGGACATCATATGTTCTGGTTGATTAATTGGGCCCTTTCTGTACAAATTCCTCCAAATTTATACTAAATATGATAACTCATTATAAAGAGCAAAGAAAGTGTGAAGACTGTATGGCAAACATTACATTTTTGTTTGAAATATTTAAAGTAGTTCAAGTTTAAAATTATTTCCAGGGATTAACAGTTATGATTTAAACACAAAACTTTGGAATGCTATTATATCCCTATTGTATTCTTCATCTGAGTTATTTGTGCCAAAACGTATTTGACTGGACTATAATCACATTTGAAGAAATTCTATATGTGGGATCTTGGGAAAGAAAATGTTCATAACTGTGCTCTTACTTTTGGGTAGTGTGCCCTCAAAAGCTTTTTCAGAAGGTGAACAGATGTTTTAAGCTGCATGTTGCTGGGAAATGTGATAATTTGGTCAGGTACTTTGAGGGTAAAATCACTCATATTTGTGGAGACTGTGACACCATTATTGATACCACCCCTGTGGAGATGTCTAGAGTACACTGTAATCTGATTTTATGGGATCAGTTACAGTTGCAATGGTCTGAATTTTGCTTTTCTATGATCAAATGATGCTGTGTAACCGCTGAGCTAGTGCTTGACTATAATGAACCAGACAAGAGCAAATAAACTTATATGAAATCCTACTGATCGAAGCACTGAAGTAAAATGTTTATGGAACTTACGAGTTGGGTGTAAATCTACTTTGAATTGGCTTCCCTTCCTCTCCCTTAAAGAGAAACAGACAAGTTAACAGGATGCAATCTGGCATTTCAGAAAAATGTACATCCTGACAGTTTTCAGTTTTGGCTGGCTTGCCAGATATAAAAATGCACCAGCTACATCTGGCTATGGGGATCCATACTCCAATGATATTGTTTAATAGGGGATTGCCTTTAAGACAATCCAGAAGAGACAAATGATGCAGAATATCACTGTCTTTATTACTTTTACTCTCCCAGTTCTTAAACAGTCTCCCTGCAGATACTCCTCAACCCATAGACCATGGATGTCAAACTCGCCGAGTCACGCTGCCGTCACGTGAGATTTCACGATTTTTTTCCCATTTGCAGAGCAGGCGATGAGTTTGATACCCCTACATAGACCATTTGTTTAACCACCATTTTAAAGTTATGACAGCAGTGAAAAAACTAATTTACAAGCAGTCCTTGCAGTTATGATCATCACAGCATGCCTCAGTCATATGGTCAACATACAGGCCCTTGGCAACTGGCATGCATTTACAATGGTTGCAGCATCCTAGGGTCATGTCATTGATGTTTCCAAGGGGGCTTCTGACAACCCAATGGCGGATTTATTTAATGACCATGGGAAAAAAAGATCTAAAATCTGACAGAACTCATTTAACTGCATTGCTTTGGGATGGAAGTTCTGGTCCCAGTTGTGGTTATAAGTTGAGGACTGCCTGTATTTGCTGCTGAGACGTAATCAAGAAAATAGTATCTTTAAAGCACTAAACTGAATAGTAGAAGTTTTCTATCCTTGACTCTGCCCATATGTTAAGATGCATAGTAAAGTTTTTTCTTTACGTTCTTTTATACCGTTCTTTTGTTCCTTGGGATGTTTATTATAGCAATGGCACTTAGACTTATATACCACTTCATAGTGCTTTCCAGTTCTCTCTAAGTGGTTCCCAGAGTCAGTGTTTTGCCCCCAACAATCTGGGTCCTCAGTTTATGATAAAAATAGAATAATTTGGACTATGACCAGTGTCAAAACTATACTAATCAATAACTACTGGATATTTTTTTCAGTGGTATGTTGGTTAGTTTACTTAACTTTTTTGTTTTTCTACTCAAATTTGTTTTACTGTGACATTGTTTTAATATTTTATGGCATTTTTGTGATATAATTTTGTTTTATTCCTCTTATATTAATCCTCCCCTGATTAACAGTGATGGTAGTTTAAATATAGTATATTTGGCACCTCCTAAAAAGAAAGTAAATGTTTCTTATTCCTACAGGAACTCAAAAAGACATAGATAAAATCTATACTGTAATTTAGCATCTGGAAACCATTGTTCTAGACCAACTTTAGGGCACTCAATTTTTTCTGTGGCTTGGATGTTTATTACCTTTGAAAACTCAGCTACACCATCTGTAGAAAGATGGCAATGCAGAGTCACACAATTGTTGCCCTATAAACCACAGAAACTGGAAGGAAGCATGATGTTTTAATCCTGTTGGGAGCATCAAAGGTCACTGTCAGCCACTCTAATGTTCATTAAATGCCAATGCAATCACAGTTAGTGGTTTAAAACAATCTAAAAATATGTATCCAGAGTGTCTTTCAGTTAATGTGTTGCTATCTGATTGCTTTGCCATCATTTGAAAGGTGAACTGCAAATGAAATAGTAAAAAATTTACCCACTCAGCAGTATGGAATAGATAACCTTGTTAGCTTGTGTGTGAAGAGTGTTCAAAAGATTATATTATCCAACCATCTTCCTATCCTATTCTAGAGCCCACATTCAAACTTTTGACATCATGTTGTACAATCAATGACATGTTTTTCCCAATATAGGAGGAATAAAAAACTTCTTACGATATTTTCTCTGGAAATGAAATACACTAACAAAGTTGGAAGAGACCTTGAAGGTCTTCTAGTCCAACCCTTTGCTTAGGCAGGAAACCCTACACCACTTCAGACAAATGGTTATCCAACATCTTCTTTAAAACTTTCAGTATTGGAGCATTCACAACTTCTGGAGGCAAGTTGTTCCACTTATTAATTGTTCTAACTGTTAGGAAACTTCACCTTAGTTCTAAGTTGCTTCTCTCCTAGATTAGTTTCCACCCATTTCTTCTTGTCCTATTGTCAGGTGCTTTGGAGAATAGCTTGACTCCCTCTTCTTTGTGGCAGCCCCTGAGTTATTGGAACACTGCTATCATATTACCCTAGTCCTTCTTTTCATCAGACTAGACATACCCAGTTCCAGCAACTGTCCTTTATATATTTTAGCTTCCAGTCCCCTAATCATCTTTGTTGCTCTTCTCTGCACTTTCTAGAGTTTCTACATCTTTTTACATCATGGTGACCAAAACTGGATGCAGTATTCCAAGTGTGGCCTTACCAAGGCATTATAAAGTGTTATTAACACTTCACATGATCTTGATTCTATCCCTGTTTTTGCAATAGGTAAATCTCATGGGCTCAGGACTAAAGGTATCCTTCACTACAGCTAAATCACAGTGTCTTCCTCTTCCTCTTTTCCCACAACCAAATAAGAAATAGCAAGCATTATCTATGAAGATTTGTGAGTTCTAATAAAATATCTAATTTGATCAACCTAACCTGCCCTTGTTATCTTCTGTATAATCTACAGCTTTGAGATGAATTGTTATATCCTACATCAAACAATGGCAAATATTTATCAAACATTTCTATTTTGGACAAAAATCCAAAACTTAAAATATGCGTACGGTATGTGTATAGTTTGGGCAGCAGGAGGAAAGGGCATAACATTTGCACTTTTTAAAAAAATCAAGTTTATAATATTCTGTAATTATGCCAAAGACTTAATGAGTAATTATTAATTGTTAATGCATTATTATTAATGAATAGTTTATTAATAAACTATTTAAATATATACTGAAAAGTATTTTTGTAATACTTTCTGATAGGATAGGCAACCTTTCACTATTTTTAATTAATATTCATAACCAAATAAAATCAGTTAATAAAGAACATTTTATCATATGATGTCTTGAATTCCTTTTGTATATAGCTGATGGGAGAATACATATCCTGGGCTTGGCAAACTTCAGGCCACACCTTCAATACTCCCCACACTTAGCTGGAAGATATGAGGAAGAGATACTATGCACATTTTGCTGAAACAGTGGTGGCATTGAGATGGTTCTACCTAGTTCGGGCAAACCAGTAACGGCAGCAGAGGGAGGCTCCGCCCACCTGCCCGGACATGATCACATCCCATTTTTGATGCTCTGTGCATGCACAGAAAGTCTTGTGCATGTGCAGAGGTGGCGTGTGCGAGCATAGCGAACACGAGCGAGTGCACGCTTGCATTTGCTAACCAGTAGCTAAGGTAAGTGAATACCACCCTGGGCTGAAAGTGTACATATATTTTCCATAATGTAATGCCCTGATAAAGCAAGTTTCCAATTGTAGGTGGGTTTTAAAGTGCACTCAGTTAATGTGATTAATAATGACCTTCAAATCTCCTTTCTAAATAAAAAAAAAGTCATGAGTGAAGCAAGCAGGGACACTACAGAACATGAGATGCGTATATACCCTGAACCTCACAAGCTTAGGAGTTTTGTATTCAAGCAAAATGTCTAATTATGGTAAGACTAGAGTAAACTAATATTTGCATAGGCCTACATTAAGAGCAGCAGTGTACAGCCAATAAAGTTCTGGGCTGCATAAACAGAGGAATAGAATCAAGATCACGTGAAGTGTTAATACCACTTTATAATGCCTTGTAAGGCCACACTTGGAATACTGAATTCAGTTTTGGTCGCCATGATGTAAAAAAAGATGTGGAGACTCTAGAAAGAGTACAGAGAAGAGCAACAAAGATGATTAGGGGACTGGAGGCTAAAACATATGAAGAACGGTTGAGGAACTGGGTATGTCTAGTTTGATGAAGAGACGGACTAGAGGACACATGATAGCAGTGTTCCGATATCTCAGGGGTTGCCACAAAGAAGAAGTCAAACTATTCTTCAAAGCACCTGAGGGTAGAACAAGAAGCAATGGGTGGAACTAATCAAGGAGAGAAGCAATTTAGAACTAAGGAGAAATTTCCTGGCAGTTAGAACAATTAATAAGTGGAACAACGTGTCTGCAGAAGTTGTGAATGCCCCAACACTAGAATTTATTTTTTTTTATAACACTGGAAATTTTTAAGATGATGTTGGATAACCATTTGTCTGAAGTGGTGTAGGGTTTTCTGCCTGGGCAGGGGGTTGGACTAGAAGACCTCCAAGGTCCCTTCCAACTCTATTATTCTATTCTATTCTAAGATAATTGCTGCTATGCACTGACTGAACACAAAGAACCTGCTTTGAAGAAATTCATATTTCTCTCAACTTATGCTTATTTGAACTACTCATGCACCCTACAAATCAGGCTGATATAACTTGAAGGATTGAAATGCATTTGAATTGTATTCTTTAAATTCTTTAATTTGTTTTGTTTATAGAACTTATATGGCCACCTATTTCATATGATGACTTTAGGTGGCGAACCACAATCCATAAAAAACCATGGTTAAAAACAAAAGCTTTTTCCTAAGATGCCAGACAATCATTATTGCTCAGCCTCCATTTTAGCCCAATGCTTGAAGGAAGAGCGAAGTATTTGCACCCCACCAAGAAGGCTAAAAGAGTATAGATCCCTCAGATCTCATGTGGGAGGCTTTCCCAAAGGACTAGGATAATCACTGAGAAGGCATACCTTGAGATCTCATCAGAATGTAACATTTAAGAGTGGGGACTTGCAGCATGTCCACTCTGTTTAACCTAGTAGGATGTGCATATATCCTCAGGAGAGGAAGTCCCACAATAACATACTTTTATGTTGTGGATTTTATATATTTCTAAATGCAGCTGCTTAGAGCAGTGATCTATATCCCATTATCACTACAGTAGATAGACTAGAAATGTTTAACATAATGGGAGCCATAGTACTACATAATTACAAAAATGTTTCAGTAGACCAAATGAAGTAGCCTGTCAATGGTAATCTGTGACTTTAGTACCTCAACATTGGATTATTGCTACATGGTCAACATAGGATTTCCCTTGAAGACTATTTGGAAAGTGCAGGTAATGCAAAATGAGGCAATAACTGTTGTAGCACAGTAACATAGAGCAGGTACATTGTTACCAATAAGCTTCCTGCCCAATGTAAGATTATTACCCATTCAGAACATACATGTAACCCAAGCTCTAAAGAGACTGAGATTGACCTACTTGCATTCCAGAGATATTTGATTAGACCATTTTTCTGAACCTCTTGCCTTAAACAACCGCAGTTAATATACCAGCAACTCTGTCCCATGGGTGAAATGCTACCGGTCCGGACTGGTTCGACCGAACCAGTAGTGATGGCAGCGGGTGGTTCGGAGAATCGGTAGCAACAACAGTATGAGGCTCCACTCACCCGCCTGGTGATTGTTACTTCCTGGTTTTAACCAGGAAGTAACATGTTTTTTACCCTCTGCGCATGCACAGAAGGGTTTGCGCATGCGCAGAAGGGTTTGCACATGCGCATAGGGTCCGTGCGGCATGTGCACTTCTGAACCGGTAGGGAAAGTAAGTAGATTTCACCCCTGCTCTCTCCTCTTTTCACCATTCTTAGTTTCAGTGCAGCATGTTGAAACTGACAATCTTCTTTTGGGAAGGAGACTGAGACTACCTCTGATTTAATAAAGGACATTTTTAGCATTATATCTTCCTGAGTAAAAAAATAAAACAACCACAATAATAATTTGACATATATACACAGAAAAATAAAATAAAGGTTTTGTTAAAGCCAGCATATGAAGATATGCTTTTATTTCAAGGACACAAGTAGGTCTAAAGCTCTATTTTTATAACGAAACTGCAGACTAGCTATATCACACATGGTTTTGATTTTTCAAAAGGTTGTGATGTTTCTTCCCCTATAAACTAAGATGGGCTATTTAGATACCAGTGGGAGATAATTCTCACACAGTCAGAAGCAAACAGCCTGATACCAGATCTAGATGTTATTAAAATAGGGACCAGATGGAAGCCCTCTCCTCTGAGAATCTCTTGTAGCACTACACAGAATGGTTGGGAGAAAGAGGTTCAGGAGTTTGAATGGTGATCACAGCATAAATTCATATTTGATATACAGCACTCTCTGGAATTCTATCATAACTGTTTCTTAGTTATTGTGCAATAAATAAGATGTCCTTGTATACCTGTTTATCTGTTATCATCAAGCTTGCCAGAAAGATTGACAAGACACCTCTTCACAAAAACGTCTTTCTTCTTACTATCATTGTAGGTGGTAGTAGGCAGAGGGTCTACCAGGTCACCAAATCATTTTTTAGGACCTGCAACCTCACACTCCATACTATATATCTAGTCCCCCAAGTGAAAGAGTCGACTTAAATGGATAGTTATGCTGCCACCATACGTTCATGGATAGGAAGATGGAGCAGAACAGGGAATGCCTTTTAAAATCTCTTTAAAAGAGCCTTGGATAGTACAGTGGTCTAAAGCCCTGTTATTAACATCAGCTGCCTGCAATTATTGCAGGTTCGAATCTCACCAAGGCTCAAGGTTGACTCAGCCTTCCATCCTTTCTTTTTTTATTGAAAAAGTTTTTTAATAAAATTTTTACATACATTTTCTCCCCCCTCCCCCACCACCCCCCGGACTTCCCAGAGCAAATACAAGTACATGATAAAATACAGCTCAAATTCTCTAAGTTAAACTCCATTTCACACTTATCATAATCCTAATCATTAAACAAGTAAATTAAAGGAAAGCAAGTCTTCTTTTCTTCTCATTCCATCTAATTCGACAGAATTAGTCTCCATGTCTCCATTTATAGTTACAGCAGTTAATAAAACAATTAAATATTACGTAATCACAGCTATCATTACTCAGTATAACTAATTAATACTTAGCAAATTATTAAGTCTACACAATCTAACAAGATATTTTGTAACTTCTTTCATTTAAAACAGAAAAAGAAAACCCAACAACAAAGAAAAATAAAAAACCCTCAGTCAAAAAAAAAACAAACCCCCCCCCCCCAAATTTAAAATAGAATACTATATAAAATCTTCCGTCCTCCATTTTTAAACCATCAAGGTCCATTTATAGTTAAAACACTTAAAACAATAATAATAAAGTTTTTAGTCAAAAAAGGAATATAACAATCAAACCTCTTATAAATTTATCAATACAGATAAAACATCATTTAATAACTATATCAAACATTTTAATTCTTCATACTAGATTAAACCAGTTGCTAATCTTCTTGTCTTCACATCTTCCGACAGCATATAGAATATCTTCATCATTTGCGTCTACCACCTAAATAGTAATTTGCTTCTTTATAAAAAAAACCCCCCGAGTGACTTTATAATTATAATTGTAGTAATATCCATCAAATCCAGTCAAAACTAGATTAGTAGATCCATCAAGCATATTAAGGAAACCACCAGATCAACTGCAATTGCTCTAGATCCATAGTCCTTATATTTATTACCATCAAACAGAAAGCTCCGATTTAGTATATTCAATGAAACTTCTACGTTTACAGTTAAATCCAGATTTATCACAGTCCTTAATAAAATGTTCCAATTCCTTCAAGTCAGGGCATATTTCACAACCCAACACACCAGCATTGCTGTGATCTGTTTATTCTTCTCAAAATATTCCAATACAGCTATAGATTGCCTCCTCATCGTTCATCACTTGGTTAACTGGCATTGAATTGCTGTATACTTTTTTTTTTTTCCTTCCCCCCCAAAAGTTCAAAGTCTTTAAACATTTAAACAATGCTTTTTAAGGACCATCATCTCGTCAAGCAGGGTTATTTTCCATTTCTCCAGGCTTTCTTCTTTTCCTTTTTACGAACTTTCTTCTTAACTTTAATCCCTCTGCCTTTTTTAACTCCAGCAGGGGTTTGCGGTTTTTGGGATTGAATATTATAAACTTTTTGCAGAAATATGGCTTCTTCTGGAAACAAATCATCAGCTTGCAGAGCTTCTTGCTCCTGTTCAGCCTTCATCTTTCTCTCTTCTGTAAAATCTGCTATGGTCTTTTGTTGTTTTTTTTCCTTTCCCAGCTCTTGATTCAATCCCCCACTGCTTGATTGTGACTCAGTATTTCCATGTATTTCATTGTTTCCAGCTTGAGAAGCTTGAAATATAGTATCAATTCTTTTCAATAAAGCAGAGGTAATTGAACTCAAAGCTTCCTCAAATTCAGACCATTGAGAGTTAAATAACCCTCCTTTCCTTTCTTTGTTTTCGAGAAGCCCAGCCATCCTGCCCCCCTTCTTCCTTCCCCTCCAGAAGGACGGGGAAAAAGAAAAGAAAAGAAAAAAAAGAATTTCAAGAAGAAAAAAAAAAGACTTTTTAATTTATATTGCTGCTTGAGTTATTATTATTACATCCTTTCTTATTCCATCCACTTTTCAAAAAGGAGTTTTATGTTTCAAACAGGGGCTTATCAATAATTGTTTTTAACTTTCACTTCTTCACGCCCCGTTGAAACTCAAACGCCATCTTGCTTTCACTTTCCACTTAGGAGAAATCTTTTAAGAAAGTAAGTCCCTGGAGTTAGAAAAAGAGAAAAAAAAATACTTGCTGTTTCCTTCGTGCAACTTGTGCTCTGCCAACTTGATTCAAAAGGTATTTGTTTAAAGTTGTTTGATGGGGTGGCCGCGGCATCTAGTTCTGACAGGGAAAGACTTCCCAGTCAGAGGCATCCCAGGTCCGGAGCTTTGGACAGGCTTCACGGGGAGCTCTCATCTTCGAGCACCAGATTAGGTAAATCTGGTGCTCTCAGGGAGCTCTACCCCACCCGTCTGCTCTCCTTTCCCCCTTCTTCCTGGGGGGAAGGATTCCAAACCGCAAGACAGCCAATTTTCGCTGTTCTTGCGGTTCTATGGAGTCTGGGGCTGGCGCTTCAAAAGAAGCGTCTGGCGATGCCGCAGGCTCAACCGGAAGTCCAGCCTTCCATCCTTTCTAAGGTAGGTAAATTGAGGACCCAGTTTGTGGGGGCAATAAGCTGACTTTGTATAAATATACAAAAGTATGAAGGCTATTGCTTAGCGCATTGTAAGCCGCCCTGAGTCTCCGGAGAAGGGCGGCATATAAATCAAATTTAAAAAAAAATCTGTCCCATTAGCCCCTTTCTCCCCATTCCTGTTTGTTTTGGTTGTTTTAGGCACATTCCCTCCCCTTGGGTTGATAGGAACTATGGACTGAAGCTTCTGACTTGAGCAGAGTCATCCGTCCATATAGCCTCTAACCAGCATTTTCCATAGTGCTTCTTAGAGAACTGGAATAGTTACAAGAAAATATAATGAAGTTAGGGGAATCCAAAATGTATTTTCTTCCATTAAATCATCCAGACCAACAGCATTGATTAGCCTCATTACTAAAGCAGAATAAAGACTGATATACTTTTATGTTAGCACAAAGGTTGGTGCATATTATCCCAACTTGATTATTTGGAAGCATTTGTAAATTGAAAGAAGTATTTATTCAATAGCATTTAAATAAATAAATAAGTAAATAAGTAAACAAACAAACAAACACCTTTCTTTCTATGCAAAAGATAAAAGGAAGATTCCATGAAAATAATCTATTGATTACATGGCACAAATAAGTTTTAAATCCAATGGCAGTTTTATTAATACATACACTTTTTCAGATCATTTGAAATTGTATTGTATTCCACTGTTCTGACAAGCATTCTCCCAAAAATTTGCTCCTAGTTAGAAAGTAACACCTACAAAGTATCTTTCTTCTCATCTTTCCACTACATCACACTTGTCTTTGTTTAGCTCAGAGAAACAAAAAGTAAGAAAGCAAGTGTCTTTTGTGCTAATACTAAATGTAGTAGATTGGCCTAAATGCCTCCTAATAGCACCCCTAAAATTAGCTAGGTGAGTAGTGCATGCCTAATGTGTTGCCTTTGCTGCTGTTGCTAAAAATTGTTTTCTGCTCTCTCTACAATCCTCCCTCCCACCCATGTCAGTGATATCGTGAAAGCAACTGGGCCACATTTTCTTTGCATGCATGTCCTCTACTGTACCGTACAGTTCATATTATATAATACTGACAGGGTGTCATTTAGGTTATAAATCCTAATGTTCTTCTGTTTCATTAAATTAAACATGAAATGTTTAATGTTTTGTTAAATATTTGCTAGGGAAATGCATTGTCCTTCAAACTCCTTCCTTAATTCACAGCCTTTGATAAGAATTCTTAGTACCATTCTTTCATGCAGTAGGATCCCTTTGGCTATTAAAAAAATGCAGAATGTTAGACTTAAAATACCCTGTTTCCCCAAAATAAGACATCCCCTGATAACAAGCCCAACTGGGCTTTTGAGTGTATGCGCTAAAATAAGCCTCCCCCTAAAATAAGCCCTCTCCAAAAATATTTAAACATAGAGCTGGAAATCAGGTAAGATGGTCAGAGGAGTCCCATCTTGCTCCATGCACCCCAAAATAATAAGACCTCTCCTAAAATAAGGCCAAGCACTTATTTCACGGTTCAAAAAAATATAAGACAGGGTCTTATTTTCAGGGAAACATGGTAAGAGTTGCAGCGAGGAAAGAATTATTTCCAAGTCCTTTGCTGAAAATAATTAGTTCCACTAAGTTACGACATTTCACTAAAATTGCTTGATTCACTCCCTATTTCCAAATCTATAAACCAACACCAAAAAATCCCAAAGCATGCAACAAAGATAAGTTTTGAAAACAACAATGACCATAAATACTTTGGTTAAAAAATAAGCAAATTAAAATATGTAACAGTGAAAGTGTTTTGGACGGAGACTACTCAGACTTGATTGCTACTTTAACTAATGCTGACAGAAAGAACTTCGACACTCATTATGGTTTCTTCACCAGATAGCCCAACAGATGGTGACCTCTGTCATTTATCATGACTTTGATCAACTGAGGCCTTCATAAAATTCCTTTGAGCAATGTAGAGAAGGTGTAGACTAAATTGACAACTTGGCCACATCTAGCTTTCCTTGCTAATGTTAATGGTAGTGCCAGCCAATTCATGGTATATTTTGGCCACTATGCCACAAATGCAACCAGAGTTCACTTTTTATTCAAAGCATGTCTATCTTTTCTCTCTAATGTAGACAATATCTTGCAAGCCAACATAATACTGCCCAAAATCTAATAACTAGGAGGAATTTGCCCTGTATTGTTTAATATTTATTATATAACTTTTTTTTACAAACTACAAAAGAATATAACTTATTTTACAACTACAGATTTAAGACTGTACTCTAACAAAGGTTATTTTGTAATTTCTCAAAACTTTTCTCTCTAGAAAACAGTTTCTTATTATCAACTTTATTGCTTGAGAATTTCAAATGTAACTTTGGGTTGCTTCTGAATTTGCTTTGTTGTTCTACTGCTGCTGCTACATATTTTCCCTACCTGAGGAAACACAACATGATATTTTCCATTGGGACTTAAGTAGAGGATAGAAAGGCTGCAGACTTGGGAGAAGTGATTGAATAATGAAATCTAAGACCTTTGTATATATCTGCTGGTCATCTAGTAACAATCTGTTATTGGAAATTTTTGAACAAGAACCAGCAGAAGAAAACCGCAGGGGAAAAAAAAGTTTTTGAATGATGACAATGTTATGGCTACCCACACTTAAAAAGAAGCAGCAAAACAAATGCTCTAAAATTAGACAGATAGACAGACATATTTTATTAATTTAAAATGTGTATATTTAATCTTTTATATGTATGTGTTTATGTAGCCCAAACTGAATTATGTATGCTTTGATATGAAGGACTCTCAAGATTTGCAGAAGTACAAAACAACAAATTTTCTAAGGAAAATAAAAACTGTCAAGACCAAAACTGAGAGGACCAAAATTGTCAAACCCCTCCCCCCAAACCAGTGGACAAAACATTAAATTTTTGGTGGGGTGAGAAATGGAACACTTGGTAAAAGGTGAAATAGTGTAAACAGTCAGGAATCCAGAAAGAAATGCTTCAAACTACATTATTTTCTTGCAGACCATCATTTTCTATACCAGATAGAATCGATTCTTCCCAGAGCCACCCTTGCATAAGAAGGTATAGACAGAATTGAAAATCTCAAGATTTTGGACTTCCAGTGAGTCATGATGTCGACCTGATGTTCCTCTAAAAAAGAGAAATACATTGCAGCTGAAATGGTACTTGCTTTCAGGAATTGGGCCCCTGAAATCTCTCTAATATTAAAGAGAGATTGTCAGATAACCCAAATGTATTCCATACAACTGTGGCCTTTTTGTTTTGTTTGGCAAATGGACGCAGGAACTTTATTTTTGCTGCTGGCTTGCAATTGGCTGGGAGTTTCAGGATTCCATCATGCTTAAAGTCACTATTATTGCCTATAAGGACTTTTAAGGTCAACTGGGCAGATCTCTTAATCACTTTGGACTTTATGTTTTTCTTTGGCTTCCTTTAAAGATTGAGAACCTTCAGACTGGTAAACTTTATTGAAATTACTGGATGAATTTCATTAAATCCTGGAAAAAAATGTTTAACTATAAGTTGAAGATTTGTGGGTTGTTGTTGTTGTTTTTGGAATATACAGAAAAAGGATGATTATTGTTAGTTTAGATAGCTTTAACTGGATTAAGGGCTCAGAAAGACTTGATTTTAAGATTTTGAAGTTGATTGAAATGATCTTCTCTCATGGGAAAACCCTTTGGTTGCACTCTGAAACCAATAACAAGACTTTGAAGATTAAACATTAGAGGGCACCAGATGGCTACCTTAAAGAAGTATGTGATCTATGGTGACAGGAGGTTTTTGAACTATATAAGTCTTTCATGCATTGGTTGGTGTTATTGCAGAGGCATAAGACCCACTGAATAAATTGAAACTGACTTATATATGGAATTAAAAACCGAAGCTTACAACAAGGAGAGAGAAATAATGGATTTACAAATGAAAGATGGTGACTTAAAATTGAAAAAGAAATACAAATGACAAATCAGATGAGCAATCTGGATTATTTTCTTATAGTGGATTAACAAAAGGATTTACTAGTTTTGCTGTGTTGGAAGTACAAAGGAGGCTTGGCACCGATGGAGACAAGAATTTTGAGAGGAGACAAAGAGTATCAGAAGGCAGATGCTAGAAGATTCTTTGAGATTTTTAAAGGATTGTTTTCAGGAAGAAGAAAGAATTGGTTATTCAATCAAGGTTAAAATAATGGGTTGTTATTTTGGAGGATATTTACAGTTTCTTGATTAGGATGGCATCATGATGGTTATTTCTGGAAATGTATAATTGTTCTTTGAGTGGGGCTGAACTTTGATTGAAGAGAGGAAATGGGGCAATTTGTTTAAAGAGAAAGGAAGGTGTCAGAAAGTGTAGTAGATATAATCTGTTTGATGTTATTTCTGAAACCCTTACTGGACTTTTGCTGTTTAATAGAGAGAGAAGGTCCAAAAAATTAGGATGTGATTTGGAATGCAGAGATATTTGGTTAGATTTTAAGAGGCAGTACTAAGTTATTAGTGCTGATTATACTTGCTAGGGATAAAAGGGGGGTGCCTATTTTTGATTGATTGTTTTTATTCTCTTCTGTTTTTTTCTGCACTTTTTATTTTATTTTTAAAATATATTTCTCTACTTTGTAGTCATGAAAGTTTTAGTTTTTTAATATAGTGCTCTATAAAATTATTGGGAGGAAAATCTCAAAGTTTACAGATACATAAACAACAAAAACTCCCAAAATCCAATGAAGCTGAAAATACACAAATAAGGAGCATATTTTTTGCAGTGGGGAAGGGCACAGTTAAGAAACCAGGATAGAAGAGAAATGAAATAGAATCCCACTTATTACAAGAAGCCATTCCCAATAAGTTTATTATGTACACATAGAAAGTAATCAGCCATGCTAAGCAATTACATTCTTAGAACCACACAACTAATCATCAATAGCAGCCTTGGAGCCTCCCCTCCCAGTAAAATCAATACAAATCACATTCAAGAAAAACAAAAATCATATTAAAATTGCATGTCATATCTTTCCAATCAAATATATTTTTCCATTTCATTTGAATAGAAGTTATAATTATACTGGACAAATGTAATCTATTTATCTAGCCTCTTATATTTTTAATGAATCCTATCGGTGAATTAATGTTTGTGTAAATTACTACTTTATTAACAAACCCATTACTTTCTCAACACTTGGAGTACAGATGTGGAACAGTGGCTCTTTCTATATAAGTGAGATTTTCAAAATGTAAATGCCTCAAATATTACTGCATTGGTACAGAGGGCTGTGCATGCATACAACTAATGGTCGCTCATTCTTACTATTGCTGTTCTGATATTTGTTTGCTGACTATTTTATATGGTTCTTCAAAAAAAGACTATATTATGGCTGTAAATCTTCACTGCTAGGAAAATTGTAAATCTACCTTATTAATGACAGTTCTTCCTTACATAGATTCCAATAGATATATGCCCCTTATGAAAGTTGCAGAGAGAAAGTATCAACTAATTCTTTTTAAACCTTTGTTAAGTTATACAAAAGCGAATTCTCTGCTCTAGACAAAAAGATGTTCTATTTTTTGAAACATCTATTCTTCTGCAGCTAATGCTAATACATAATTAAGAATAGGTGCAAAGTTCTTATCTGTAAATTATTAGTTGATAAAGAGCTATTACAAATTATATACGAAAGTTCAGCTATATTACTTAATCAAATGTTCTGTTACAAACCAACATAAAATGTGGGATATCATACCAGATATAAACTTTGGAAATCAGATAGATAGATAGATAGATAGATAGATAGATAGATAGATAGATAGATAGA
>WNWU01000012.1:9270941-9327073 GCA_012654045.1 Ptyas mucosa | reverse complement strand
AGATAGATAGATAGATAGATAGATAGATAGATAGATAGATAGATAGAGACAACAGACAAACAGAGAGACATAGACTCTCTTACATACACACACACACACACACACCCATAAACAATTTACCTCTCTTTTTTATCACACTTTCCATGTGTCTCCTGAATCACAGGAATCAAAGTTTATTCAAAAGTCCCTTCCATTCCACGGCAAAATAACTGGTTGCTAAAATGTGATCTTGCTGTTTGAATTTAAGGAAAACTTTGGTTCCTATAAAACTAAGGGTGTGGCTAGGATGAGTTGACTTTAACCTGCAAATGCATTTGAAGTGGCATTATTGCTCATTTTTCTAGCCCTGCCCAGAGAAGAGAAACAAGAGAAATGTACAGTGGGAAAATACTTACTCAGAGAACAATCTCAACCATCATCATTACTGCCAATGGTGTGAACTAATAATAACAGCTTTTCAGAAGTATTCCTTAATAATATACTTTTAACTGCTTTTCTTGATCATTTCTATTCTTCTGTCAACATCTGTAGCAGTTGAATAATTGATGCAAAGCTGCACAGGGAGAGGGGACGGCACAGAAATATATAGGATTGTCTTACACATGTATACAAAATGTAACCCCTTTTATTTCTATTACTGCACCAGTACAAGGAAGAAAGTATGATTTGCCTCCCGTTTCCATGCACAGAAAACTACCCCCAACCATTGTACTGTTGGTCTTATTTATCTAAGTGAACTCGCCAACCTTATAAATACTACATGCTTTAAATCAGCAGTAGGTGAAATGGAACGATCCCAACAACATGCTCCTACAGGAAACAAAGATGTAGGAGGTAGTCCTGGAAGAGCAGCTGACTCATAGTCTGTCCTGTGGCAAATCTGATTTGATTGTCTGAGATCTGACCAAATTCCAAGATGCTGACAGAGAGTAACAGCAAGGATGTCTACAAATGCAAATATCCAGACAATAAGTTATACTGGAAAAAACTCCATTCTAACTGACAAGGGTAACGAAGTATTCAGCACTGTCACACCTTGCTCAAACCATGATTTCATAGCCTTCTTGGGAAAAGATCTCTGTTAAGGAAATCCCATCGTATCGTGTAGAGACATGAACATGACTCTGGCAGCGATGAGGGGAAACTGAGCAAGGTCTCTAACAATTTGAATATATTCACTTAAGAAACATGTATAAGATAGAGAAATAAGACTATAGTCTTATAGATTTGTTCAGAAGCAATCTCTGCTGGTTTATTATCAGAAGTTACATAGTGTAATGAAGTTTTCAGATCTCTGCTGTACCTATATTGTTTCTCTCACATTATTTGGTTCCTTGCCTGAAGAATCTTCTAAAAGAAAAAGGATTCTTGAGCCAAGGAATAAAAGACTCCGGGAATCCTAGAAACAACAATAATATTTCACAGGAATGCACAGGGGTACCTCATATTTTATTCTTTGTTCATGGATGTATCTATTGCATCTCCAGACTGCACGATTTTCATTACTGTTCATGCTTTTCAGCAACTCATTGGCCTGAATTTCTATTAACATCTCTTTTTACTCAGTATACTCTATGCAGACAGTCCTTGACTTTCAACAGTTTGTTTAGTGGCCATTTGAAGTTACAACTGCACTTGAAAAACTAACTTATGACCATTTTTCACACTTATGACCATTGCAGCAGTCACATATTCAAGATTCAGATGCTTGACTCATACTTATGACGGTTGCAGTGTTCTGGAATCATATGATCACTATTTGTAATTTTCTGACAAGCAAAGGCAATGGGGAAGCCAGATTCACTTAACAACAATGTTACCAAACGTAACAACTGCAGTGATATATTTAAGAACTGTGGCAAGAAAGGGTGTATAATAGGGCAAAATTCATTTAACGTATGTCTCACTGAGCAACAGAAATGTGGGCTCAGTTGTGGTTGTAAGTCAAGGACTAATTGTATGGACATAACAATATATATTTAATATCTAATCCATGTATGTATGTATAATAACAGCTAATAATGTATTTATGTATGTGTGTCTGTGTGTGTGTGTGTAGCATTTGATTTTAAAAATCAAATTTTAATAATATATTAAAATATGTTGGCATATAAAAATAAAACTTAGCATGTTAGGAATCTTGGAATATATAAACAAATCTTTTTGTGTATATTTAACCAATATTTTGCATAACTTTGTCTCTACATACCGTGTTTCCCTGAAAATACAGCCTGTCCTGAAAATAAGGCCAAGCCTGATTTTTGGGGTGGGCGTAAATATAGTCCTCCTCCGAAAATAAGACCTAGTGAAGGGATGGGCATGGTCAGCATAGGAGACAGCCCTTCCCTTCCCTGGTCACCTTATGGAAGCTCGACACCTTAATTGTGGCCAGCGGATCAGCTGAACCAGCAAGGGCCAGGAGCTGCTTCTCTGTCTCTCTGCGGAGGCCTCCTAGTGCAATGCTCTGCCACAGCTTCAGAGCAAACCTCCACCTTCCCTGTGCAAGATTGCAAGGATGAAGGCTTTGGAGGGACCATTTTTGGGATGTGTGTCTGTGCAGAGCTCCTCAAGGATAGAACGATTGGCAGGGAAAGGGGGGGGGGATTTTCCTGCTGATTGGAGCAAGGCAAAGCCTCCAGCCTTGCAATCCTCTGCAGGGAAGGTGAAGGTTTGCTCCGAAGCTGTGACAGAGCATTGCACTGGGAGGCCTCCGCAGAGAGACAGAATGAGAGGCAGCTCAAGGCCCGTTCTGGCTCAGCTGATGGAGGCTCCCTCATGGGGTGCAATCGAACTTCCAACCCCAAAGGACCCCATGGGCACGAGCTACCCCAATCCAGAAAGGGGAAGGTGCTGATGGAGGGAGGGGGCTATGGGAAGTTCTGGAATTTGAAATCCACAAGTCTTTAAATGGCCAAGCTGCTGCCCATGCTGCTGCTGGCCTCTTTGCCCTCTCGGCAGCGCTGCACTTGGCAGTGCTGCAGGACTGCTCCTGTCTGACTGGGTTAAATCATCTCAGATTGAAAACCTCCGAAATCTCCTGAGCACCACTAGCCTGCCAGAGCCCCTTCGGGAGTGGCTGCCTGTGCCACCTCGCCCGACGCCGCCTTTGGGTCGCTGAGTGCCAGTCTGCATGCCTATTCAGTGCTGTACACACTGGGCTTTCCGTACATCTATGCTGAAAAAAAAATCAATAAAACTTGATTTTTTTACTTTTGATAAAAGATTGGAAGTCACTTTACAGATTTTTTAAATCTTTCTTTTCATTTTTATGCTTTCATTTTTCTGAGTTTAATTTGTATTTGCGTTTACTACTGTAACTACAATATATATATATATATATATATATATATATATATATATATATATATAAAGTAAGATCTCACCGAAAATAAGGCCAAGTGCTTATTTTGAAGCCCAAAGAAAATAAGACCCTGTCTTATTTTCGGGAAAACATGATATGCATACAAATGAGTTTATGTACACAGCTCAGCAAAAAATCTGGGATATAAGAACAAAAGTTAAACTACAATTCTTGCTATTAAATATCTATAAACTGTAGTTATGGTCAGACTATTTATAATTTGTTTTGTGTTTTGCTTCTGGATCTAGTTGATTTTCAGTAACAAATGCCTTTTTTATTACCATAAAAAGGTTGATGTTTGGTTTCACTATATTTATAACCTAGAAACTAACTGTTTGGTATTTGTCAAAAATATTAGTCTTGGTTTGTTATTTATTTGTTACATTTGTAAGATGAAAGTACTAAATTACATGTTATTGAGATATAAGGAACATCTACAGTACAGATATATAAAATATCAAAAACTAAAGCAATCATTCCTAAAGTTAATAAAATACAGTATACTGATATTATTTTAAGCCATATTAATGCAACTATAAATAATTGTAAAAGCTCTACAAAAGAGCTAGATTTTTGACATTTTTCTAAATGAAATGAATGTGGGTATTACAACAAGCTTAACATGCTAAGATGGGGCTGAAGTATACTTGATTTTCTCAAATTCTTGATTTATGCTTCTAAAAATTAGGATTTGATTATATTCCTGTCAAACAAATCTATAATATGGTTTCAAAAAGACATATGTAAAATATAATTTATTACTCATGTTATAACATTTTTCAGTTATGCATAAAGTAAAAATATATTTCACTATAGTTATAAGGTTCCTTCATTCTGATATAATATCTTAAAGATTTAAATTGTGTTGATTTATTATGATACATTTCATTTCAACATGAAAACAATGTAAGTTCTAAAAAAATCTTCCATGGAAGTGAGAGATGAGAGAGTGATGGTGAGAAACTGAAAAAGTGTCTGTATCCATGTGTGTATGTCTGTGTCTCAAATACATCCTAAACTGCCTATATTGTATTGGTCAGTTTTATATTAGGTGTATTTAAAAAGAATGAATGACTTTTAATCAAGTGTTTGAAATTAAGTAGATCTGTAAGTAAGTAAGAAAAAGAAGTCCTTGTGGATTTTACTCTGCTAGTCGATGCCAACTATAGAAGGCTTTGCTCATCTCCATGTCAAGACCATGAAGCCAGCACTTCTGAAGATATTTCCATGGTCATGTGGACACCATCACGTCATGGAGTGCTGTTACCTTCCACTGAAGTGATACCTATTTATCTACTCACATTTGTATGCTTTTGAACTGCTAGGTTGACAGGAGCTCACCCCATCACATGGCCCTTGGGTCTCAAACCTGGGCTGCTGGCTTTCCAGCCAACAAGCCCAGCATCTTAAACACTGAGCCATTGTGCTGCCCTAAGTAACAAACTTATTCTCCTACAATGTACTTTATGAGTAAAAGCAAGACAATACTTGCTAGCCATACACTGCCACAGTCTCATGGTTTTCTTCCCAGCATTTCCTAAGTTTCATACAAGTTTTATTTTTCTCATTTTTCAGATAGATGGTTCTTTGCACTATTTTTTTAAGTCAACAGCTAGAAGAAACCCTATCTTAAACAACAATTTTTTCACATAGCGGGAAATAGCACAGTAAAAAATTGCTTTGAAAAGTTGTTCTTGGAAATAGATCCAAATTTATCTCTCTTCTGTTTGCTAAGCTTTGGGAGTTTGACTTGGGCTATTATATGAATAAGCTGCTTCTAAACACCTTATATTTAAAAGATACTTATTTGGTCCAAGGCATCAGGATGATCTCTAGTTTCTTCAATTATGGGCAGATCTTTAAAGATTTGCAGCTTGCACAGCTGCTGCTTTTCTTAAATATTGAAGTACCTTGTCCTGGATAATCTTCTTAGAGACTGATAATCTTATTGGGAATTTCTTTTAGCATACTAAGCTTTTGCTTTATGATCACAAACATTCTATGCCTTTTTAAAAAAAAATTCCAGAAACTTTAATTGCCCAACAATTGTGTAGATATATTAGTGCACATTTCTTAGGGAATAAATTTTACTGAACCAGTGTAATTTCCAATGCAGTTTTATTACCTTAAAGTATTACATAGCTTACTCCTGAGTTTTACATGTATGCAGAGATAAAATGTCTTCGCTTTTAAACAAAGTGATAATTTCAACACTTCCTTTAGCATTTATCACTACCTATAAATTATCTAATGTAATTAACAATAAGGTTTAAACAAAGCACAGGTGAAATAATTGCATCTTATTCTCAAAAACAAGAGACTGATCATAAGATTGTTAGCCTCTTAAAACATTTATATTACCATATTTCTTATTATATCCTCTACGTATAAATGAATGAGGCTGTCCACACTGGTGCATTTTTCAGTTTCACAGAGAGTATAGTTACAACCTTACATGGTCTTACTTGTAAGGAATTCCCAACAAATTCGCATTTAATGATCATGATTTTGATTTGCAGGCGGAATAGATAGGTGTTCTGACCCATCTCCCCAAACACGATAAACCCTCTGAAATTAACTCAAAATTTCCTTTATGAGGCACACCAGCAGCCCTAGCAAAAAGTTTGTCTCTCACCACAGGCTAACAAGTACGTCTGGCAGGGAGATGACTATTCATCTTTGCCCCTGCCTTTTATCCCCAGAGCTAGGGTGGGGCTTCACTAACAGCAGTGGCTTTTCCTTCCCAAGGATTGGCCCATGGGTTTCCACTGCTCTCCTCTCCACTGCCTTCTGCAGATCTGCGCATCAGGCACTGGACCCAGCTGTTTCTTCTCTTCTTCATCAGCCACCTCCAGACCAGTGGTGGGTTGCTCCCAGTTCGGTCCAGTTTTATAGGACCGGTAGTAAAACTGTTGGGAGGCTCTGCCCACCCACTCACCACGATGTCATCTTGGATGATCTGCGCATGCGAAGAAGCGTGTGTGCTCCCGCTGCGAACCAGTAGTAAAAGCAAGTAGAACCCACCCCTGCTCCAGACCTGGGGGCTGTTAACTCTCCATCTGAGGGCTGACGGCCGGCCCAGGCTCTGCCTCTGCCTCTCTCTCTGCCAGCTCCATTCCCTCTTCCCCTTCAGAACTCTCAGGTTGCCTTGATGCTGACCCTGACTCTCAAGGCTCCTTCTCCGCTGATTCGGCAGGTGGAGGGGCCAGCTGCCAACAGGCTACAACACTAGGTTTATGAAACATAGTTGTATAAATGTTGTCTTCTTGAATTGTGATATGCTGAAATGACTAAAGCCAGAGGACTAATAGTTCTAGTCCTGCCATAGGCATGAAAGCCAGATGGGTGACTTGGGTCAGTCACTCTCCTTTAGTCCAACACACACCTTATTGTTGTGGGGAAAATAGAAGAAAAGGAGAATATTGCATATGTTCACCACACTGAGTTATTTATATAAATAAAGGCAGGCTAAAATACCTTTTTGCCAGAGTTTTCTATACTAAATTCCTTGCTGTCATTGATGCTCGTATAAAACTTTTTCTTGAAAAGCAAAGCAATTATACAGTAGGGGTTGCTATATATTATGGTGTGGGTATGAAATGTTCCTATCTATGATATGTAAACCAATCATTTTTGTAATCTAATTGCTCTAGAGCAGGCTTTCCTGATACTGACCTCCTAAGGGTTGATTGGACTATCCAATGGATTGATAAATAATTGGGTGTAAAAAGGGGTCAATACATGTTAAAGGTCAATAGATGGTCAATAAATACATCAATAGGCCCCCCAAACCAAATCAGCTAAGTTTTGCCAGGGTTCAACCTGAAGCCTGTTTTTCCCTGTCCATCTCCTCACAGCCTCCAGGCACCGGGATAAGATGGTCATGGAATCACTTAATTAACCATGGATAAAGATACACAATTAAGTATCACAAGCTATATTGGTGTCACCTCACTCCAGGGTGACAGATGAGCTCACCCGTGTAATTTAAAAAGGAGAGGAGAAAGCACCATTTTGGCACCACAGATATAGGGGCCAAAGGCCTTTGTGCTTTTAGTTTTCATTATTCTGAACATTTAGCAGTAAAATATATTTATGTTACATTTATTGTATGTAATTGTATTTTATATCTACTTTTTAGTTTTATTAATTATAGCTTTATGAATTTTTATTGCAGTGTTCCCTGGCCTAGAGGCTGTATTAAAGTTTTGATTTGATTTGTTCCATGATGTACACTTATTTCTAATTCAAACATCTAAAGTAGGCCATAAACTGCATAAGTATATGTTGCATTAACACTTGCAATACTCAAAAATGCTTATCACCAGGATTCAAACCTGTTCTATTACATTACTATATATTACAAAACTGTATATATTCAAATAATAAACGGTACTGATTAAATCACATTTGACTATTATTTTGACCAAACAGAACAAGAATGGTTTGCTCTGCAGCCTATACACTCCATATTTTTGTTATCCCATCTTGCTTTCAAAGCAAGATATCTGAAAAACAAGAGAGAGCACAATTAGCTCAGATGACTCTTTTTCTTTCCCCAGACAAAATAACTACACATTAAGGAAATAAACACATGGGCCTAACACTTAGTCTGAGTAAATGTGCCATAAGCATAAGAAAGTAATGAGAACAATAGTGCTAAATTAGAAGATCCTGCTGCTTGTTCTTTTGAGCACAAAAGATAGACTACATGTTGTGACATGTTCTGGAAGATCAGCCTCTTTTTATTAGGTTGACAATGTCACACACATAGTTCACAAGAATCATTTCTCATGGCCTGAGGTGCACAAGCCACACCTTTACTACAACCTGCCAAATACCTTTACTTGGACAACTGAAGGGCATCTAATTATATTTTCAAAAGAGAGAAAACAAAAGGCTTCTTTTTATTTTTGCTAGCCTGTTTCCTTTCACAGCATACCACACAGTGGGTATATACAGGCTCTATGGCAGAAATGTATCCGTATCTTCAAAACAAAGGGGAACACAACTTTTAATTTGATTTTATCCCATCTCCTTTTCCCAAATCAATCCACATCTATACGTGCATTGAACTTACTGATATTTAATCGATAAATCAGAGTAGAGCTGAAGGGGACCTTAGAGGTCATCTAGTCCAACCCCCTGCACTAGCAGGAGACCCTATACAATTATATACAGTATATAACCCTGTTCCACTGGTTAATTGTTCTCACTGTTAGGAAGTTTCTCCTTAATTCTAGGTTGCTTTTTTCCTTGATTAGTTTTGGTCCATTATTTCTTGTCTTGCCTTCTCTTGCTTTGGGGAAATAAGTGTCATGACCCCCTTGGATACCAGTTCGGAGGAGGAAGAGTTGGAACCAGGACCACTTGAAGGAGATGGCATGTCCCCCTTGGTATGTGTGTGGAGAGGCCAGGGGCTGAGGACAACGCAATCTCAGGCCCCTCAGGCATTGGGGAAGTGGTCAACTGGATGGAGAGCTACCTGCCTTCATAGACACAGAAGAGGATTAGCTGCTGACAGGCAGTGGTGCTGACAGGCAGCAGAACACCTCTGAGGAGGAACAGATGCCTCTCCCACTCAATCCAAGGGCATGGAGAGCAAAGCATAGGCAAGCTACTTGAGCTGCAAGCTACTTGGGAGGACCCACTCCTCCTCACAAGGAATATCTGGAGTGGACTGATTTAAGGGGAAGGGAGTTAGTCTTTGCCAGGAACATTTCTTTCTTTTGGATTATACTCCCCTGGCTTTCACTCGTGCCTTTTGCCTTGCTTCGAGGACTGCCTTGTACCTTGTCTTTGCTTTGAGGACTGCCACTTGTCTTGCATTAGCCTTGTGCATTTATTTTGCCCTTTGCTTTGCTTTACCTTCAAAACTGTGTTTGCCTTGTAACTTGTCTTTGCCCCGAGGACTGCCATTTGTCTTATGCCTGGACTTTGCCTTGTGGATTTTCCTGGTAATATATGGACTGTTGTTTGGAAGACTGAAAGTGATTGCCTTCAGGGTAGCATGTAGTGGAGCCTTACAGATCATTGAGGGGCCATTTTTTGAGTACTTCTTGAGGGCAATAAAGGACTCTCTAAAGGCCCGCCTTGCCTTGACCATCTTGGGCATAACAATAAGTTATCCTCTTCTTATTTGTGGCAGCCCCTCAAATACTGAAATACTGCTATCATGTCACCCCTAGTCCTTCTTTTTTATAGACTAGCCAGTAAAGGATCGGCATTGTTGTTTTTTAATGTATAACAACACTGAAATACATTTCAAAGTATTCTAACAAGGAGAAAGAAAGAAAACTTCAAGTAATTCTCCATCAAAATATGTTAGGTACACCAGAAATGAAACAGAAAGAAGAGCATACATACATACATTAATAAATAGGAAATTTCAAAACCACTTTCTACTCCTGGTTACGTTTAGGATAACAGGTATTAATAAACACCATTTTTTTTTATAAGGAGAGATTTGAAACGGATGAGAAATGAATCTGTTACAATGCTGAATCAAATGCACATCTTTTGTCCTATATAATATATATTCTAATACAGCATCTTTTGTCCTATATAATATATATTCTAATACAAAAGGTATACCAGTTGCAAAACAAAAAAGAAAAGACAATCTAATTTTTTCTTCCCTGTTCCTGTCCCAGAAAAGAAAAAATAATAATCTTGAATTTCAGGAAATGTTCATAAGCATGCATAATAAAAAATAAAATGGATCAAAATGGCTGGACTCATTCCATACCAGTTATAATATTAAAACTAGTACTAAAAAGATAGTAAATGAATGCATGTATACATACATATACATATAAAAATGTTATGTTAAATACTTTAACATAAACATAAGAGTTAATCACACAAATGAATTTCACTAATGCAGTACAACCTCCTATATAGAACAAGCAAAAGCACATAAAATTTAAGAACATTAAGCTGGGGAAGTATTATCATCTTTTCTTTCACATACTTGAGTCATAACAATAATTTAGTTTCTAGTAGCAACTAAATATGTGGATCTGCACATGCAAAATACAAACTTAATTAACTAGTAAATAATAAATATTTTGTGTTTTAGTTTATCTTTGCAACATACTAACTTGCCTTATACCCCACAGACTGTAATACTAACTGACTGCAGGACAGACCAGTTTGAGATATGAGTTCTGCATTTGAAAAATAGTAAGTGGCAGGGTTGCCATTCTAACAAGATTCCTGGACGGTGACTTGTCAGTTCCACACATCTAGCAAGGGAGAAAAGTAGATACTGGTTTTAATCTACATGGCGGTTGTGCTGAAAAATGAGATGCTGAGTTCTTATCATTTTGCTGACACTTTAACAAGGAGCTTCTTCACATATTGTACATTTCTTGGCTGGATGTCCTTCCCTGCAAATATCTTGGAGGCACACCATGAAGTGTGATGAACAGACTCTCAATTATTTATATACTGAGTCCATACAAATATATAAAAAAGTATTTATGCATGGTTCATAAAAAATATCATTCTTTTTCTAATAAAGTGAAATTATTAAACTAGTAATTGTTTAATGAGTAAATAAGTAAATACCTTCTACACAATTACATCCTCTCTCTCCCTCTCAAACACACACACACACGATTCATCCTTCATGGAAAGCTGCTGCTTCACTATAGTCCATCAAAGCACCTGCCCACTTTGTAGGTACCATCTATCACACTATGCCTCCCAACAGAAGAGAATATTTGTAACAAGATTGGAGTTCTTGGTGCTCTCTGAGCTAGGTTGTATTCTTGCAGATGTTTCATTATCAAACTAGGTAACATCACTTTTTTACTAAATGGTCTCATTGCACATGACTGCATGTTTAGTAAACTTTGGTTTAAAACATGGCAATCAAAACAATACGTTTAATAAATCATTTAAGAGCAAAGTAAACTAAGGCATCTATATGATTCAAACAATTTAAGTGTTCATTCAGTTCAAATGTTGTGACCCCAAATAACTGAAACGGGTTGAGTGTGTACATGCATAGCTGTATGTGAAATGTATGAAGAATTGTGTAAATAGTTATAGATTCAGTCTCTAAGTACACATTTTTATTTAGCCTTTCTTCCACCATTCACAGTAGATCTGATGTTCAAGGTTTTGCAGCTAAAAAAATACGGGAGAAATACTGGTAATCCAAAAAAAAAAAAAAAAACATTGGCAGGAAAAATAGCACAAACATTCTTGGTGGTCACAGAATGCCTTTTAGTTATTAAACGTTTGAACATCTGGGGAACATAGAACACAATGAAATATCCTACAAGATACTGAAAACCAGTGGCTGCTCACTTTTTAACAATACTATGTAGATATGAAATCAGTAATAGTTTGTTGCAGGCTATTATTATTCTAACATTTGAGAATTTTGTCACTTTTCCAAGATTTAAGCACTTTTAATCCTTAAGTAATCCTTAATATTCTTGTCCATATGAAAACAAATACAAACGAAACCCACTAAATTAACTTCGTTTGTATTCTCTGTCACACGGGAAGTGCAACTAACTTTTGGCAGCAAAATCATCTTTACAAAAACAGAAAGTTGCCATATGCAACCCTGTAGTTTCAGACAGGCAGGCAAAATTAAAGACATTAAATTGCAGGATATAGAATGCAGGAGGCAGGACCCTCTGGAATTGAAGGTAAGCAGGAAGATTTGATTTTTTTTATAATAAGAAACTATTTTCCAGTATTGTACTCTAGAACTGGTCTATGACCGCACGTTATATTCATTCTGAAATCTTCTTCTGTAGAAATGTCAGAATTATATTGAGTTATTTCAGTATATTTTATATCGCATAGCATAGCACAGATACCCTTAGTTTTCCTGTCTCCTGTAACTACGGAGGTTCAAAATGGAAATTACTTTCTTCCAATGGTCATTTATAAAACCATTAGCAAAAATGAGCTTGAAGAATCATCATATTTGGGATCACATCAAACAAATCAGAGCCAAGATAAATATTTGCAGTTTACATGAGAATCTTTTGAAATGCAAATAAAGAATAGAGTTCTTCAGAATGTGTTCATAGGATTCTTTTATTCATGGAATTAAGACCAAGTAACTGTTGAGTCCTGCAAAGCAAGCAACTCAGAAAACATGAATACTTGGATTTTTAGGAGAAAAGAAAACCACCTTTATTGCTAGCAGAGGAATGTAAGAGAAATTGAAAAATACCAAAATAATGATCTTGCACAGCTAATATTTAGTCTAATTAGAGCACAGTTACTCAAAGTCTCTTCCTCACATTCCCCTCATTGTCCTCTGGACTCAAGAATCTCCCCTGAACTCAAGAATCTCTTCTGTGCTGACCCTATTTCCTCCCTTGATTATTTTTCTACCCATTTCTTTATTTCAAGATATATTAGGCATTCCATCACTCAGCCCTCACACATTGGTACACAATCCCCAGCACCTTGAAAGCTGTGTCAGCCTTTCTGCAGCATGCCATGAGATGCGTGCTAACCATGAACAGCCTCAGGACCAAAAACTGGCTCAATGGGAGAAAGTTGGAAATTTGAACTGGGGAAATAAGTCCCTCCAACTTCTATTCTTTCAAAATAGTAGGCCACCATTTTGGCTTCACCCAGTTTGGAGCAGATGGTCAAAAAGAGTCCGAGGGCCACATGAGCTGTACCCCCAATATTTTCAGTGATGAAACACTCTCTACATTGAAGGCTCTTTCTCAAAATCTGTTTGTATGCAATAGTCGGCCACTGTTGGTTTTATATTTTTAATAAGACATTTTTGTCATTACAAATTTGGAATGAGGACATTTTCACCCCCACAATCAGACAGAGAGGAAGAGAAACTCCCTCAATTCATTTCATGCAATTTCATAAACTACAATACATTTATTTTACAAATATGTGGAAAGAAGTTCAGCTATTGGACAAATAAAACATAATAATTATTTTTATTATAGTGTAAACTTAGCTCAACCAATCCAGTAATTTAATGAATTCAGTGGAAAACCTGGGGGCAATCCACTGAATTAGGTGAGTTTTGTCTTTAAATAAATATGTGCAGAAATGCTTCAAAAACTAGGATTTTTCTTTCTTCCTTTTCTCTTCTTATTTTTAAGAGTTCACCAGATTCTATCGCTACAAGAATCATAAACCTAAGTACCCATTGTCAAGTCTTATTAGGCAAAAATAAAATTATTTTTTCGTATAAATGAGAAAAACAGAGAAAGAAAATTACTCACAGAGAATTATTAAATAGTGTTGTAGTTGGGTGAATTCTATATATAGCCTGTCCATAGAAACTAATTCTAATAAATGAATTGCCTTATGAGAATTGTTTGCTAACAAAATCTTTATTTTTTTAACAGCCTTAGGTTATTCCTAACCTGCTAAAAGACAATTACCAAACTTGTAAACTTCTCTACCAATAAATAAAGAAGGGAGCCATTTATCTTCATCTAGAACAAATATAACAACTCACAAAGAAGGAATTCCCTAGCTGGTTTCATTCAGAGATTGGTTTATTTTCATCAGCATTTGGTTCATCAGTTTTTGAACTTCATCTGAAATGTTATGGGGCCAAAGTACTGAGGGAATTCTATTAAGATTTATCTCCACTGGACTTAGACTGTTTTCACAAAAGAATTTTGGTATGATGTAAAGATAAATTTAGGAAAAAGATAGTGATTGTCAGAATTTTGCTAATGAATACAGAGAATAGAGTGCAAAGGTATATTTGCTTCTATTCTACCAGACAGAAGTTGATACATTTAATGCAAACCAAGCAGATTCCTATAGAAATCTAACTCTGATTTATGGCAATTATCCAAGTGTGCCTTGATTCGAAACTGACATTACTCTACGGGAAACAGGCTTCTGGCCTTGGCTTAAGAATAGTTCCCTACCAAGGACTCTTCTGTGGTTTCCCTATCTGGCTTAGATACCTTTTAAGAGCTGTTATTATATTCATCTGCCGTATATTTTGTTTGTAGTGAAGATAATGTAATTAGTTTAAATTTGAAAACATTTCTTGCACTTAATTAAAATTCTTATCATTTGCATATAACCCGTCACCCAAGTGCTTTTTTTGTGTGCTGGATTTTTGCACTTGCATGGTCTATCAGGTAAAAATAATTAAATAACGCCCTCCCATTGGTTACTTTGCATTTTGCAATGTAATTTTAGTAATTTACTGCTGATACGACATACATGCCAAGTCACTGTGATTTTTAAACCTGTTTAAAATGTGATCAAAGATTAATGTTACGAAATAAGCATCTATCCAATCTCTTGACAGCAACTTAAATATTATACCGTAAATGTAGTTTTTTCCACACAGTGATCCAAGAACACTGTGAAGAGAATTTCCTATATTCTTTTGGAATAGCACTCGTCCTTTGGTGACTGAGGGGTGGGGGGGTGGGGATGTGAGATGACATTCAAATTCACATGCTAGTAATAATTGAATGGTTTATTACTTTTTGCACAGGCCATTTCCTCAATTGAAATAATCACATTCAACTTTTCAAGTTGCTATTAGCTGTTCAGAATAGGAAGTGTTCTTCCAGTTTCCTCTTCTGTTCCAAATGCAAGAAAGGAAAACAAAATTGTGTCTTCTTTTTTCCCTACCATCAAGGAAGATATTGGATGGAAAATATCAAGTACATGGGACTCTAGGAAGGATGAGCCATGGCGGCTCAGTGGTTAGAATGCAGTACTGCAGGCTCTTCTACTGACTGCTGGCTGCCGGCAGTTCAAATCTCACCGGCTCCATTGTTGCCATGACTGCTATCTCGTATTTCTCTTCTTTCATCAGTCACAGAAATGAAAAGACATTTTATCTCTAACACATCAGGGCCTTCCCCTTTTCCCAGGTCAGTTTACTAGTCAACAAGTCCATAGCCCTGGTTTTACTGAGGTGGCTCAGTGGTTAGAGCACAGCACTGCAGGCTACTTCAGCTGACTGCTAGCTGCAGTTCGGCAGTTCAAATTTTACCAGCTCAAGGTTGACTCAGCCTATCATCCTTCCAAGGTCAGTGAAATGATGACCCATATTGTTGGGAGCAATAGGCTGACTCTCTAAACCACTTAGGGAGGGCTGTAAAGAGATATATAAGTCTATGCTAAGGGTGACTAATGCAAAAGAGAAATCATGTCTTCAAAAGCACAGTCCTGGAGAGAAAATAAATTCTTCACTTTCTCAATATGGGTGGGAGAGATAAAGAAGACTGGGAATGTCCAATCAGGGGCCTTGATAAATACTACCTGAATATAACACCTGACTAGGATCCTTGCTAAAAAAGGAAGAATGGACTGAAAGCTGATTCTTAAATTTGTTTAATTTCTAGATGGTTTCAGCAAGATAGAGAAGCAGTTGAAACCTGTGCTGAAGAAGAGTCCTGGATATGTCATTTCACTATCTATATCTCATAGTTCATATCCCCAATCCTTTTTCCCCCTAACTGTGCTAATATTGTTGACTTTTTTCATTCTCCTCCCAAGCATTTTGTTTCAGTTCAGTTCAGTTTTGTCAAGAAAAAAACAAAATTGGCTGTTCCATGCATAGAAAGATTCATTCATAGAATTTTGTTACATATCTGTTCTTCCTCACTTATACCTTTACTAAAGCAGCAATATTTACCAATAAAGGAGAATATTTGTAGCTCAAGATTGACATGATGGTTCCTTAGTGCTCTCTGAGCTGGGTTATTTTCTTTCATGTGTTTCATTACCCAGACTAGGTAACATCTACCCAAACTAGGTCATCAGAACTAGAACTGATGATATTACCTAGTTTGGATAATGAAACATCTTCAAAAAAGCAACCGAGCCCAAAGAGTATCATGGAACCTTCACAACAATATTTCCTATAGAATGATGAGGTGGAAATTATATTGCATATATGTAGTCCTTGATTTACAGATGTAAGAACAAGGATCAATTGTTAAGTGATTTTTTTTCAGTGCCACTATAACTTTGAACAGTCACTAATCAAATGTACAAACATATACATACATACATGCATACATACATACATACATACATATATATACCCATATATGCATGCATACATACATACATACATATATATGAGAGAGAAAAAGAGAGAGAGAGAGAGAGAGAGAGAGAGAGAGATCCTATTTTGTGTGTGTGTTAGTTTTGTTTACTCATTGCTAACAATGCTACCTAAGTTAGGAAAAGAAATGTACTTCTCCATATTCTCCATATAATCTGCCCTTTAATCTTAAATTATCTAATTTAAAAGCAATCATCTCAAGACAAAGACCCGCCATTTATTTATTTATAAATACTATTGATGATGGCATACTCATGCTGCCAGATGAATAATAGATAGTCATAGGGGGAAAAAAGTAAAAACAAGATACAGTTACCAGTGCTGATGAGAGTGTGATGCCCCGGTACCTCAGGGAATTTATTCAAAGTTCAAAGCTATTTTGGTCTTGTCACATTTTAAAAACATCAATTTTAAACATGAACTAATGGGATTTTTTCACTTGTTAACTATTCTGGAAAGCTACTTACTGAAATTCTGTTCTTTTAAAAACCATTTATTCAATTTATTTCCTTTATATAATCACCTCCAGCTTCATAAAAGCAGAATAAACCATCCATATGAAGCTGAAAAGGAACAACATAAATCTGGCAGGCAAGAGAGTGGAGAATTTCTCTTCTATATCAGTTAAAATGAGCAAACACTTGGAATACAACTTTTGTGCTTAATGAGGGTATGATACCTATTTTATATAAACTGAGATCAGAATATTTACATTAATTTTCTAACTGCTGAGTATCAAAAATATTTTTATATATCATTTGATGGAAGCTTTGCACATCCAATATTTGATATCTCAGCTCAGATCTCAAATTGCAAATGTTTATGATTTGAAGACATTTCTGTAATATAATTGATGATGTACTGCTATGTGTTCTGGATAAAAAAATAATTGAATTGAATATTCAAATTCAAAATAATTGAATATTCAAAATAATTGAATATTCTGTGAATTGTCCACAGAATAACAGTTGATAGGATGCCTGTTTCAGTCATCATTAGCTTCACTAAGATATCCCTATATTTTTAAGTTGTTTTTATGTCATGCAAAGATATAGGAGAACATCTGCAAATGCAGCAGGTAGACAGGACATTAGTGATTATTTCAAAAGTAAAACAAACAAAATGAAAGGAAAAAAGTAATTATTCTTATATGATAGCATTCTTTTTACTTTCTAGTTTAGAAAAGTCAAATGAATAAGCCTAAATAACGCTAATAAATCAAGAATTTCTTTTTTATCCAAATTAATTAAATGCTTTTTTCCCTCTCTTCTTTGAACACACAACACTGGCAATTTACAGCAGAAAGACCTCTCGTGTCTTTTGCTTGCCAACAGAATACTCCAAGGAGGAGTTCAAAATATGTCATCATTAATTATTGTACATTCTGAACATTTTGGGGAAGCTGTTATACTTACTGAGTCTCGCCCTCTTTTCAGAAATATTTCCAGACATAATTGTGGACAGACACAGAAATTGGCAGAGAATTCTTATTTGCTTTTAAATGCACCATCTCTTGACATCTTACATTTTCCCCCTGGCTAAATGAATCCACACAACTTTAGTGTATACATTCCAAGCAAATTTCAGGCCAGGAGTGTTCTTTTATTGGGAAAAAAAGAGAATATTTTACAAAAGCCTTAAGAATGTCTATTATTACTTTATTACCTCAATTTTTTTTCAAAAAAAAATTGATATTCATTTTGAATCACTATTTTATAGTTTGCCCTGCCTACAAACACTGGAGAGACAATGTGCTTGATTTATAGAAACATGGAATGAGAAAAATAGCTAAAGTTCAGAACTTTGCCTAATGTATGGAATTGGCATGGATTTTCAAAAAGTCAGCTCTACTAAAATGGTATCCAACAGGGAAACAACACAACTTGCAAAAAAAACAAATGGTATGGCTTGGAAAAAATTATCAAGGAGCAAAGAATCTATTCTGCTGCCCTTTTAATTGACAGCAGCTTTCTAGGGCTTGATCTATCAGGCAAAGCCCATCTGCATTACATCACCAACATCAAGTGTTCTTTTTCTTACTCCATTGTTGTTATGACAGCTATCTCCTATTTCTCTTCTTTCATCAGTCACAGAAATGAAAAGACATTTTATCTCTAACACATCAGGGCCTTCCCCTTTTCCCAGGTCAGTTTACTGGTCAACAAGTCAATATCCCTGGTTTTACCGAGGTGGCACAGTGGTTAGAGCGCAGCACTGCAGGCTACTTCAGCTGACTGCTAGCTGCAGTATGGCAGTTCAAATCTCACCAGCTCAAGGTTGATTCAGCCTTCCATCCTTCTGAGTTGGGTAAAACGAGGACCCAGATTGTTGGGGAGAATATGCTGACTCTGTAAACCGCTTAGAGAGGGATATAAAAGCACTATGAAGCGGTATATAAGTCTAAGTGCTATTACTGTTCACTGGTCTAGCAAGTTCACAAATTTTAATGGCTCTGAAATGGTACATCTCCCATAAGGGAAGCATATAATTTATTAGTGAAGATGATTGTGAAGATACCTATACCCCACCACAAGTAATTGTCATGGCTTGGGGTTTGAGAAAGCTAGTGGCCACTTCAGTTAAGCTTTCTAACATTTATTTAACTATGCACTATTATAATCATGCCCAAACTAAACAATTTTGTTCCAATTCATATCAGTTATACAGAGATTGTTTCATGTGATGAGTTCATAGACCCATGATGGCGAACCTATGGCACAGGTGCCACAGGTGGCACGCGGAGCCATATTGGTGGGCACGCGAGCTCAGCTCTGGCACGCATGCGTGCGCCAGCCAGCTGATTTTCGGGCCTTCTGGGCCCACCAGAAGTCAGGAAACACACTGTTTCTGGCCTCCAGGGGGCCTCTGGGGGGGCTTGGGAAGGCCGTTTTTGCCCTCCCCCAGGCTCCTAGAAAGGCTCTGGAGCCTGGGGAGAGCAAAAAACGGACCTACCTGGCCTACCGTGCTATCACGTGCCAAAAGCGGGGGGAGGATGGGGGGGCGCATAGAATTATGGATATGGGCACGCGTGTGTGTGACCCCACCACACTCCCCCTGCTTTTGGCACGCGATGGCAAAAAGGTTAGCCATCACTGTCATAGACTCTTAGACACTTTAATGGGATCCTCTTTTCATGGTGACTTGTATTAAAAAGTGTGATTGGCAAAGCAATAATTTCAATCCTGTAAAAACTTGGTGCTCTGTAATATGTATTAATTATAGCATGCGCTGTCCTTTAGCCAATGTTATCAAAATACACATTTTAGTCATAAACGTTAGCCTCTCAACAATTCTGTAAACAAGTTACTGTAGATTGAAAATCGCCTATTAGGACTAGAGGTGTTTTGTGGGAGTAGGTTAAAAAAGGTAACATGGCAGGCATAACCACACTATCCAATCCCTAATTCTTTTTTTAAAATATTTGTAATATTCATAAAAGGTGGGTGAGACTCTAGTTCTATGATTATGCTCATATCTATCTCCTGCAAATAAAGAGCATCGTTTTGAGTAATTAAAACATCATATTTTACAAGAGTCCCATAGCTGCTACAGGAACTATTCCAGACTGCCCTACCCTTACATGTCCATTCAGAGCCACTTAGAAATTTTAGTGAAGTTTTCCCAATATTATGTGATCATGAAGATCATGAGAAATTTGCTGTAATTATTCAAGGAGAAGTGTCATATTATATATTATGTATGTATTACATACATATCATGTAATCATGCTAAGTGGAATCCAGAAGTTAAGATCCATTTATGTGAAGGGATGAGATTTCCGACTCTTAAAATTGTTGTAATAAAAATTTAGGATTTTTCTGGAGAACCATGCAGCTGATTGGAACAACTACAATGTTTTTTAATTTTAGTCTCTCTCTTTCTCTCACTCACTCTCTCTCTCTCTCTGTCTCATAAGCAGGGCATGAAAAGAAAGAAATGCCTTTCTAGTCACTTCCCATTAACCAGTATTAAAGGTATTGCTTGAAATACATGGTTCAAACCTTTGTCCTTCATAAATAATATTTTTTTCTAAAATCATTGCCACTGTATGTAAGATTATTACTGGATGTACTCTTGAAATAGCAAGTAACACAAAGAAAAACAAGACTCTTAACCTTAATAAATCAAAACCAGAATTTAGGGTGGATTTCAGGTATTTAAACAAAGCTTATATTAAAGAATGGAATATAATCAGAATAAGTATTCATTTTTGCTAACCTACACTTATCTGATTATCTTGAGCAGTCATGCATAGGATTATATCTCTGATTCAAAGAAAAATAAAGAAGAGATTTATAAATTGACTTAGTGTAATGATCCTTTACAAGTTATTCAACTACTGAGTTCTCTCTCTGTGTGTTCTTGTCATCCTCCTTATCCCAGTTTCTCTTTGCATTATGGACTATTTTTATTTTCTTAGGTTGTCTATAGATTCTATGGGAGGTCCAAATTTATTTAAAAATTGCTTCTACAAGTTGAAGCTTTGCTTTACTATACAATAACTTTCCTTTTTTTTAATCAGGTGGAAACCGTATGAATGTTAAGACAGGACTAGTGTGATATTTATAGGTATTACATTGAAGTTATTTTTGATACAGAAAGTAAATATTTATCATCATATACAGTGGAGCTGGCTATCATCAGGATCGTTCAAAAAACAAAGAAGAGACTTCTGTCCTGATTGCTGTTGTTAAGAATAATTTGTGGCTTGACAGAGGCAAAAGGCAGTATTTATTGACTTTTCAGTCTATAATGCAAATATCAATCTGTTCTACATTGTCAGGAGGGCCTGGAATATCTGAATATTAACACAACATTAACTCTAGATTTGTGAAGCCTATACCACCCCAATCTGAATCATGTGGATGTCATCTCCACTGATTCAAAATAAACCCACATACAAAGATAAATAATCAGACGTTGATCAGCTAAATTCACCCTTGGCAAGGTACCACTGAAAGCAATGGGATTTAAACTACTCAAAATTAAATTGCACCATTATTTCTGGAGGACTTATTAGATATCTAGCTCAAGGTCTATTTTTTAAAAGTGTGATTTTGATAGGGTTATATTCAGATTCCATTTTAATTATTAAATCATTAATTAGGCTTTAACTCAAAACTCCCCAAATATCCATCGTTGTCAAATAACAATTTGGGTCCATTTTTGGCTTTTTTTCCATTGTAGAAACTCCACCTTCTGTTCTGCTTTGAACTCTCTCTATATATATTCTGCCAAACATTTCAGTTGAGGGCATCAACCACCATCCTTGTCTCTACCCCAGTCCACTGACCTATAAACCTGAACAGTGGAATCTGGAATTTTTCTATGGTAGATAAAACAATGGGAGTAAGTCTACTTTTGCTTTCAGGAAGAAGTGTCTGTGAGAAGTTTTCAAATCAGGACAGAGGAGCTATAAAGTAAATTTGACCTGAACTTAGCAAAGCTGAGACTAAAATATTGCAAACAAGCATGTTGTTGTTGAGGCAAGAGGAAGATGAATTGCAGGAAATTGTACTCCAGAAATGTTTATGCAAACTCAATTCCAACTATGTATTTATTCATATTTATGGGATGTCAAATCTTGAAAAAGTTATTCAACATCAGCATAATCAGAACAGAATAAATATTCATACCAGCAGTAAATTGAAGTTACAGAAAATGACAGAGAATTGAGAATTGATGTCTAAAGCCTCCTATTGCTCTATCATTAGAAACAATTTCAGAGGTCTCTCAAGGCCTCCTGGGATATTTTTACATATATTTAACATTAGATTTTTTTTTAGAGTTCAAGACCTACTAGCTACCAAACCAAACCAAACCGATGGCTACCCATAATAGAAGCTTGCATTTTTTTCTAGCTAGAAGCAAAAAATAAATGGTGTTTGACAAATATGCATAGAATACACAATTTTCAATCATTTCTCTTTTTTCCATTTTCAGGAATAGAAGTCTTCAGACCAAATTTCTTTTAATCTCTTTTATACTCTATCAATAAACTATTCAATAAACATCTTAGTGGACCTTAAGGGATTAATACAAATACAATAGTCATAACAAAAAGTGTTCTTTATCATGCAGCCATCACAACATTTGATTCCCAGATTAGCATATTGAGCAGAACCAATGCCATCACCATCATCATCATCATCATCATCATCATCATCATCCTTTTTCTAGACAAAGTCATGGATCAGCCATAATAATATTAGAACGAACGTTGCTTACCTGAATGTCCCTTCTCGGCGCGCTGATGGAGAATCCAAAGCGTGGGTTGTTCACTGTGAGTTTGTCAGAGACTAAGTGTGTATTCCTTTAAATTTTGCCTCGGTTCCGCCTCCTCTGCTTGGCTGATGTCAGTTTAGTTCACGAAGAGAAAGGATAGAGAGTCCAGATGTAAGTCAGAAGTCCAGCCGGCTCGGGAACCACCAAAGAAAGGGTGAGTTGGATTCTCCATCATCGCACCGAGAAGGGACGTTCAGGTAAGCAACGTCCGTTCTCCAGCACGTTGCTTGGAGAATCCAAACTGTGGGATTTACCCAAGCAAGTTCATTGGGGGGGGGGCATCCGACCGGTCCGGAGCAGTCACAGGGGCAGTGACAGATTGCAACACCCTGCGACCGAAGGAGGCATCAGCCGCAGTGAAGGAGTCAATTTTATAATGCCTAATTAATGGAGACAAGGTCATCCATGTGGCTGCTCTGTAGATTTCAGCAACAGAGACCTGAGTTGCCCATGCAGCGGACCTAGAAGCGCTCCTAGTAGAATGTGGTAGGATCTTGCCCAGGAGAGGCTTGCCCGCCAAGGTGTAAGCTTTACAGATGCAGGCTTTCAGCCATTGACCTATAGTGGTAGAGGAAACTTTCTTGCCCACAGACGCCAGACGAAACAAGACGAACAGGGCTTCGGAGCAACAGAAGGACGAGGTGCGCTTGATGTATCGACGAAGAGCCCTCCGAACATCAAGCGTATGCCACTGGCCCTCCAATGGATGCTGCGCATCAGGGCAAAAATCCGGAATGACCAGCTCCTGCGCACGATGGAGCAGCAAATTGACTTTCGGCAGAAAGGAGAGTCCAGGCGGAGAACGACTCTTGTTAGAGTGGAAAATGCACAAGTCGTCCCTAACCGACAGAGCTGCCAACTCTGAGATTAATCATGCTGATGTGATTGCGACTAGAAACATGACTTTGAGGGTGAGGAGACGTAAGCTGATAGACCACAAGGGTTCAAAGGGAGGGGACGTGAGGGCTTGGAGCACAAGCAGAAGGTCCCAGGTAGGGTAGCGATGGACTATGGGAGGGCGGAAATTAGACGCCCCCCTCAGGAAGGACTGAATCCGCTGGTTGCGAGAGAGTCGTCAGAGCTGGCAGAAAGAATGATGTCCAAAGCAGTGACATGTCTGTGGAGCGTCCTCGCCATGAGACCCTTATCAAAGCCAGCATGCAGGAAGTCCAAGACATCGGATGCCACAGCCGAAGTGGGATCGGAGTGCCTGGAGGCGCACCAGGAACAAAAGGAGCGTCAGGTTGCATTCCTTGTCGTAGAAGGCTGCCTGGAGGCCTGGATGATTGAGATAACCCATCCCGAAAGGTTGTCCTTGGTCAGGCGGATCCTCTCAAGTGCCAGGCAGTCAACTGCAACCATTGGGGCTCTGAATGCAGTATGACCCCCTGGCTGAGAGAGATTTTGTGGTCTGGGATTTGCCATGGAGGGGCAACCGAGAGGCTCACCAGATCGGCGAACCACAATCTGCGCGGCCAGTGTGGAGCGACAAGGAGGACCTCCGCTTGTTCCAGGAGAATCTTCCGGATCACCCTCGGCAGAAGCGGGAGTGGAGGGAAGGCATAGAGCAGACCCCGAGGCCAGGGACAGAGGAGAGCGTCAATGCCTTCTGCCGTGGGGCACTGGAACCGGGAGAAAAACCTTGGGAGCTGAGCATTGGTCGGATGTGTGAACAGATCGAGAACAGGCCAGCTGAGCCTTGCGGAGAGCTTTCGGAAGAGGGGCGGATGGAGGTGCCATTCTACGTGGTTGATTTGTTGTCGACTGAGCCAATCTGCTTGACAGTTGTCGGTCCCGGAGATATGCTCCACGGTCAATGACCGAGTGTGATGCTCCGCCCAATTCAGAAGTCTGGTCACTTCCTTCATCAATGGCGCCGAGCGTGTCTCTGCCTCGCGATTTACATGCGCCTTCGCCATTACGTTGTCCATGAGGATTCGGACATGTTGGCCTTCCACGAGAGGCTGGAATTGAAGGAGGGCTAGCCATATCGCGCGAAGCTCGAGCCAATTGATGTCATTGGCCACTTCAGCCGGAGACCAGCGGCCCTGCATGACGTGAGTCCGAAGGTGGGCGCCCCAGCCTGACAGGCTCGCGTCCGTGGTGAAGGAAGCGACCAGACTTCCCCGAGCGTCCCACTCAGGGCGGGACTTGAAACAGGCACCCGGAGCGCAGGGATGGCGAAGTCCACCAAAGTAGGGAATCGCGTACTCCCGGCGGTATCTGAACTCGAGACCTGGAGTTGCTGCGACGTGCCTTCTGAAATGGCAAGAGGTACCATTGCAGGGGCCGGGAGTGGAATCTGGCCCATGGAATGATTGAAATACACGAAATCATATTCCCTAATAGATTGGATAGGAGCAGCAATGGTACTCATGGAAGCGACAATATCTGAGACACCAAAGACCGAATACTGAGACGACGATCCTCTGAAAGAAACACCATGCATAGCTAAGAGGCCAGAATCGCCCCCAGGTGAAGAATCCGGGTGGTTGGCTGGAGATGACTCTTTCCGAGGTGGAGCATGAATCTGTGTGACTGGAGAAAGGATGTCACCACATGGAGATCCCGCACTGCCTGAACATGCGATGACGACAGGATGAGAATGTCGTCCAGGTAGCAGTAAAGCCATATGGGGATCAGTCGGAGGGAGGCAGCCACTGCAGCCAGCATCTTTGTAAAGGTCCGGGGGGGTGGGCTGACGATAGGCCAAACGGCATGGGCCAGTACTAGAAATGCCCATTGTCGTAGGTGAACTGAAGAAAGTGGTGGTGCAACGCATGGATGAGAATGTGCAGATACGCCTCCTTCAGGTCGATGAACATCATCAGGTCCCCTAGACATATGCAATCCAGTATCGACCACAGCATTTGCATCTTGAACTGATAGTACTGTATGAACTTGTTGAGCGCTTTCAAATCCAGAATTCCTCTCCATCCGCCAGAACTCTTGGCCACCAGGAAAAAGACGGAATAGAAGCCGGTCCCTTGGTGTTGTATAGGGACCGGCTCTATGGCCTGGATGTCTAGGAGATGTTGGATTTCCTCCTCCATCAGGCCCCGCTTTTCTGGGTTGGAGGGGATGGGACATCAGATAAACTGGGGAGGAGGGAGGGAGCGGAATTCCAGCGTAAGTCCAAGATGCACAATCTGCTGGACCCATGCGTCTGTAGTGGTCAGCTCCCATTGGTCCCTGAAAAGGTGAAGCCGACCGCTGATGGGAGCCAAGCGAGGGTAGTCACTTCCCCTTCCGGTAGGAGCAGCTGCCCACTCCTCAGAAGGGTTTATTGAATGAAGGCTGACGGTGTCCCCTGTCAAGAAAGGAGGACCTGTCCGGCGGTCTGAAGAATCTTGATTACTCAAACGGTACTGGTAGGACCTGCTGGGCCCAGAATCAGCCTGAAAGGACGGCCGCTGCGGATAAGGGGAATAACGACGGTCCCCACGTCGGAAAGAAGTCAGCATCACCTTTGGCTTGTCCTTATCCTCGACAAGGATGGGGGCAAGCGCCATGCCAAATAGATCCAAACCCTTGAATGGGACAGAAGCCAGCTGCCACTTAGATTTATTGTCCACTCTCCACTGGCACAGCCACAGAAGGTGACAGGAGGAGACGGTGGCAGCAAGGGATCTGGAGGCGAACTTAGCTGTGTCCAATGATGCATCAGCGCAGTATTCAGCAGCCACAACCAACTTGTTGATGTCTTGGTGTAAGCGCTTATCATCCAGAGGTAGGCGATCCTGTAACTGGCGAAGCCAGATGAGGGAGACACGGTTGAAAAAGGATGCCGATGTGGCAGCCCTGATCGCCCAAGCGGCTGCCTGATGGTTCTTGTGCAGAAGGTCCTCTGCCCTTCTGTCCTCTGTATGCAATCCATCTGCGACATCGTTAGTAAGAACCGACGAGGAGGTCAATTGAGCCACTGGAGAGTCTACAGATGGCAACTGCAACATCTCTTGCAGATTAGTGGCAGAGCAGTACAATTTCCTATCCAAACTGTTTGGAGCTGGCATGGACGCCGGTAGGCCCCATGGCCTCTGGATGACCTCCGAAAAAAGTTGAGGGCAGGGAATGAAGTCCTGGGCTACAGCCTGCACCTGAAAAAGACTGTCGGAAGAGAGAGAGGATGTCAAGACAGCCTGTTGGTTGGAGGGAGCCGTCAAGTTAGTGGAGACCTTGGCCTTGTGGAGTAGGGATTTAAACAAGGACGGATGAAAAAGCCTGGTCATCGGGGGCCTGTCCGGTAGAAGGCCCTCATCCTCCGAAAATTCTGAATCTCTATGGTCCTCGTCCTCCCAGTTAAGAGTCCTCACTATGAATGGAGTCCTGGTAACAGTTGTAATCAAAGTAATGCCCCGAGGTGGTTGCAGCTGGAGGCTGAGGAGGTGGCTGCGGTAGGGAGGCAGAAGCAGCCAGCAAGGCGCCAGACACCAGGAGACTAGAGATGGTGGCCACCATGATGGACTAGATGTCCAAAGGTAGGTTAGAATGAGGCCCCTCGCCCTGGCAGAAGCCAGCAGCCGTGGGCGTAAAGGTAGCCGTAGGGGCGGCTTGGCCAGCTGACTGGGGATGCGCCAGGTGCATGATCCCAGGAGCGGTCTTGGCGGGCTCAGGAGGGGAAACACCCTTCTCCGAAATGGACCACGTGCCAGACTCTTGCAGAGTCTGAGCAGCAGAGGAAGAACTGGACCGTGCAGAGGATGGTTGGGCCTCCGCGGCCAAGGCTTTTTGCTGCACCAGGTGAAATTGACGCTCCAAGGTGCGATGCCGCTGTTGTTCATCTTTACTCGTAGGAAGGGCGCCACTGGCAATCTGAGATGCAGAAGACGGGGGGCAGAAGCCGCCCGCGAGGCATGCACCCTCGACTTCGCAGATTTCTTAGGAGGGGTGGCATCAACAACAGATTGACTGTCAGACAGCTCCAGGTCAGAGGATAATTCTGGGTCCGCCATTGTAATGGGAACCAGTCACAACGGTAAGTAATTGGCAATATATCAAAGTAGACTGAATTTTTTTAAAAAACTTTAAACCCAACAGGGGCTAAGCTGCGTATAACTATATATAGTAGGCTGAGAATAAACCATATACACAAGTCCGGGCTGGCACTGCCAAGAAGCAGGGGTAAGTGACAGCGAAAGAGTGCCCAAGAGAAGCTCCTCTCCTGGGAAGCATAGTTTGAGGTGAAGCATTACTGCCGGTGCAGTCCCTGGAGCAATAATAATAATAATAATAATAATAATAATAATAATAATAATAACAACAACAACAACAACAACAACAACTATTATTATTATTATTATTATTATTATTATTATTATTATTATTATTTTATTTCTATACCGCCCTTCTCCCGAAGGACTCAGGGCAGTGTACAGCCTATTAAAAACACAAGACAAAACATCAATTAAAATTATTAAAATTATTAAATAATTTCGGCTCAGTTTAAGACCCCAAAAAATTTAAAACACCCGATTTAAAATTATTACATTGATAGCCAGTCAACTGTTCAAATCCAAGGAAGGCGCGAGACCAGAGAAAGCCTACTGTGCCTGCGCCAAAGCTTCCTGTAGCACCGAGGCGGTGAAACAAACTGTCAACCCGCTCCGAGTCAAAATGGTGCAAAGCCGAAATAGTTCTCCACGCATACGCCGAAAGTCCAGCAGTAGCCGAGGTGTGGAGTGGCGAATCGCCACCGCACATGGAGGTCGGAGCCTCAGGAAGCGCGATCAGCCGATGTTGGAGGCCGACGCCCATGAGGAATCCTTCAATAAGGGCAGGACAGCTGTCGACGAGAAAGGCGCCTCTTCCAACTGTCGGCAGCAATGGTTGGAAATTCAAAATGGCGGCAGGCGGGAAATTCAACGCTTCGCCGCAGCACCGCAGCAGCAATGTCAGGACTAGCAGCTGGCACAGAGGATAGTCAGGGCGACGCCGAGGCAGGTCACTGCACCGCCAACTCCTAGGCCTGCGAGGCACACTCCGGCGGTCGCGCACGCAATTCCACGCTCGGGAGACCTCGCAATCCGACAACTGGTTAGCCACAACAACACGCAAGCAAGGCACCAGGCTTCAAGCTCAGCGGTCACTTCTAAGCCAGCAGAATATGTTCCAGCCGGTAGCAGGGACTCTGGGGGCGCCAATCACGGTCAGCAACAGGGGCAGGTGGTAATTGTGGCGGTAGTACAGACAAACTAGCGAACCGACAACACTGGTAGCAAACGACTGGAGGGGTTGCTGACCAGACCTATGAAGCCAAAGCTGGGCCAAGGGCCCCGGGATGACTCACCACCCCACGTAATGCAGCAGAAGTTCAAAGGTCCAGAAAAAAAAGGGAAAACAAAAAAAAATCAAATTCAAAGAGAAAAATCCAAAGTATGGGCAAACCAAAGTGAAAAATAGCCAGAGCAAGCCAAAGTTCAGTCTCTTTCACTCGACTGAGTGAACTAAGCTGACATCAGCTGAGCAGAGGAGGCGGAACCGAGGCATAATTTAAAGGAATATACACTCAGTCTCTGACAAACTCACAGTGAACAACCCACACTTTGGATTTTCCAAGCAGCGCGCTGGAGAAGGCTACATTATATTAATATCTATTTTATTATTCCTAGAAACAAAATAAATATATCTAAGATGGATTTTACTACTTGAAGCGCTTGGTTGCTTTAGGTAGCCTTATAATATCAGAGCAAACAAGGCATCTGCTTTCTTTGCAAACCAAATGAAAAAAAAATCTATATAGCAGTAACCCTGAAATACAAATTAAAGCTTTTAGGAGAGACTTATTTATTACCAATGCTACTATGCAAAGCCAGACTTGCCTTTCAGATATAGTGTTTTATAGAAGAACTGAGTGCAGGTTTTCTACAAAGTTAGTCCTTCAGAAGTCATTAAAAGTTATTCATGAATAAATCTCTTTGGCATTGCAGCTCTGTGCAATCCCATAGACATTTTATAATAAGACTTCTGATGAATAAATGTACATTCTAGTAGGCAATGAAGACTTTGATTTATTTGTATTATAGTTGGCATACACAAAGTTTAGAAAAAGACGGAATCAAGCTATGAATTATTTGATCAATAATGGAAGGTGAATTAAAAGTACTCTACTCACAATATTACATGAAAATGAAAACAAGAAACAACCTTTGAAAACTTGATGCTTTTGATGGAATAATTAGAGTAACTATTTCATGCCACAAGTATTAGTTAGCACTAATGTCAGTACGTCATAAGCATTGGATAGCAAAATTAACAGGGAGTTTTAATTCTATTTCAAATCAGAAAGGATACCATATATCTCCATGAAGTATGTGAACACAACTGTCTTGCTCAAAAAAAAACTTTACATCCCCAAATTGTCCATTTTTAATGACTGCTGAGAATTCTGGTTTATATACTGAAGAAAAAGTAAGCATAAAAAACAAGAAATCATTAACTGTAGTAAAAATAGAAAGAGACTGTATAATAGAGGTTGTCTTCCAGTATATCAAACATTAAAAGAAAATGGTTTCAGGGATAACACAAGCCTGAAAACGGGGGAAAACAAGGCTCATTATATATCATTGAAACACAATTTCATTTCCTAAATCTGAAATACTATCTGCCTCTTTTTAAATATAATTTTAATGGATTTCTGAAATCTCAAATGGTTTTTGAGGTTTACTTAGAATCACAGACCAGTTTCTTTGGATCATAATCATTTTATGTATTATGTATGAAAACATTAGGAACCATTTCATAATAATTTCCAATTTTTCTGAAACATAAAAATATTCTAGAAAATCTAGCACAAAAATGGGAAAAAAATTATTTCTGATGTCCCTCATGGACTCTTTCGTATATGTCATGGTGTACTTTTTTACAATATAAGGAAAGTTTTGACCGATAAAAGGGCAATTCATTACACACAATGTCAGCCACTGACTTCTAAGAAACAAATGCCATTTAGATAATAAAATCAATTCACACTTACACAAATGAAGTAGGAACTCCTTTGAATAGTAAGATTCATGCCTCTTTAAGAGGGACCTGGAGGCAAGTGCCTTCTGAATGAAGCAAACATGAGGAGACTGTCTACCTAATTGTGAGCTCATCGGAAACAATGTAATGATTGTTAGCTGGATTTAGCAGGTGTTCCTACTTCTCTTGTTTCATGAATTTCAGCACCTGGTATAGCAGTATTAACTTTTCAGTTTAAAAGTCTTTATTGTCTGAAAGCAGGTTGGCACAAGTTCTTGGCTGAAGGTTTCATTTAGTCTTTGAGTGAAATGCTGCTGGGATAATTCAGAAAACTAAAGGAACCTCATTTTGCATGATCTGTTTTCCATTGGGTCACATAAACAACTGATACAGATCTGAACTTATCTGTGGAAAATCGTACATTGGTTTTGGTACCATGTTTGATTTATCCATCACTGCATTTGCAAATATATTGCAAAGATTCACATTCAAAGGTTATTGTCTTCCTGTTCCAACTTAACTGAATGAACTTTAATGAACTTACTCTCTCCAGAAAAGACAGTACACTAAGCATGTCTCCTAGTTGGTGGAATGTGGGTAAGATTATGTTGGCTTGCAAGGCATTTTTCTAGATTATTAGTTCTATTTTACATAGACTAGCATGAGTATGTTAGGGTAGACTTAAGCGGTACTTGTGGCATATTGCCTAAAATGTAACATATCTTTCACATTAATAAATAATGCTGCATCTGGCATGGAAACTTAGGCTTAGTCTATTGTCCTTATATTTTAATAAAAAACATGTGAAATTCTAAATTGTCCAGAGCCATAATGGCTAATAATGTGGGACAATCTGATGATGGCCTTAAAGAAGGAATAAGGAAGATTGTGACTTGAAATGTAAGAAGAGTCAAAGAGCCAAGAATAAACCAATAAAACAAAAAAGATGGACAGAAACACAGCTTTGAAACTAAGAAAAAGAGGAAGATTACAATAAGGCTGATTGAAGGTGTTACGATCTTAAGTAACAGAACGTACCCAGAGATGACATGCATGAATGGTATCACTAGATGCTTGTGGGAATGTATAAAAATAGGAATTCTTAGGTTAGCAGCAGCTTTGTGTTATCATTTAATCAATTAAGATAATTGGAATGAATTTGTAGGAAATTGGCAAAATTTATAATTAATGTTATTTAAGGGAAAATCACTTGTGACATTGATAGTTCAGAACAAGACAATCTGTGATGTATACAAATGAATGCAACAATTTTTAAAGCTTTCTGTATTTTTACTATGATGTCTTTATAAAAAAAATCTCTTGCACCCCTTGGTACATTTTCATGACATCCAAAACCCCAAAAAAGAGCAAAACATGAATTTTAAAGGCTATGAAGTTGTTATGTAACATAACATTCCTATGACGATTGCAATGGTGGAAAAATGCTATTTTTCTCTTACTCAAAAGAGAGATAACAAGTATAAATACAAAAACAATGGGGAAATTATTAATGTTCTTGTAAGGTGTTGGACAGAATTCTGATTGAAAGAATATAAGAACTGACAATGAGTTAAACAGACAGACCAAAAAGCACATCCTAGAAGTAGAACACGTGATATATGATAAAAAAATGTTAAAAAGTTATACGTAAATGGCAAAAACTTAGAACAAGTAGATCAATAGGTGTATATTTGCTGAAGCTTGGAAAAGTTAAGAAATTTTAAGACATACAAATATTGGTAGAAAGGTAATCTGTGATGAGAAATAAATGTTTATTGAAAGTGAAAATGAGTAAAAGGAACGAAAATGGAAAAGAGTTTATTGAAAGGAGTTTATACAAGCAAGCATCTATCCACTTTGTAATATGAAAGTAAGAACTGAGTACAGGTAGTCCTCCACTTAATAACCATTTGAAATTATAATAGATCTTCCAAGAGTTACTTATTTCCCATTTCAAAGTTACAATGACTATACCTTCCCCTTATCACATAATTTAATTTTGAGTGCTTGGCTCACCTTTATGGCCATTTGCAGCATTCCATGGCCACATGGCTACAATTTGTGATGTGTTTTGCTGGTTTCTAGCATTTACTGCCAGTTTCTGCAGCCCATAGAGGAAAATGGATTCAAGTAATAACTATTCACTTAACAACTGCAGCATTCATTTGACAATCACAAAAAAGCCAAAAATTGGAGAAAGTGATGCAATGCCTTTACTTGTGATTGCAGTGACTTACTACCCTAATCTCTGGCTCAATTATAGTCATAGGTCCAGGACTACCTGTATGTCAGTAAAAATTTAGAAGTAAATTGAATGCAAAGGAACAAATTGTTCCATGGAACAAATAGATGTATGATAAATCAAGAAGAGATTAGAATCAGTAATGAGTGGATGCTTTCCACTGCTCCTTTCTCCTAAATTTAATTTTAAATAACTCCAATTAAGATGATCATTCCTATGCAGGTATCTAGAATAGATATTTGTTGTTGTTGTAAGATTGTAGAACTTACTATTCCATGGCTAGCCCTGTTACTGGATATGGCAGATTTCTATAGCAATATAAACCATTTAATCAACATTTTGAAGAAGTTAAAACCTGATTTAGTAAAATGAACATGGGGTAGATATAAAAAAAGCAAATAAAAATAAGGAATAATTAAAAATATTTGTTTACACTGCTTTCCTTAGCAGTGTAAACAGTGAGCATCCATTCTGGCCTATGAAAAGTGAAAGTGATAAATTCTCTTCTCATCAAGAACTACTTTATGACTCCTGCTTATGATCTGATCTTATGATAGATAGCAGATTTCTATCCTCTAGCGGTCATTTGGATTCTTATAACCCAGATATGGTAGTCCCAATTTGAACAAGTTAGAATGTGACAACTTTCTAAATCTGGGTTAATTGATCTCTGCACTGTAAAAACGCACTCAAATAAAGCATGAGCACTTTCTTCAGATATTTTTTTCCAGCGAGGGCTATAAAAAGCAAAAATACACCTACAGTTTGTGTTTGAATAGTCTTCCCTGGAATGAAGTATTTTTGACTTTTATATGATTTAGGCCAGTGATGGCTAACCTTTTTGCCGCTACGTGCCAAAAGTGGGAGGAGCGCAGGGGGGTTGCGCACACATGTGCCCACACCCATAATTAAATACCCCCACACTCCGCGCTCCCCCACGTATGCGCATGTGATCGCCCCCCCCTGTGTTCACCCTGCTTTTGGCATGCAATGGCATGGTGGGTCCGGTAGGCCCGTTTTTCGCTGTCCCCAGGCTCCAGAGGCTTTCTAGGAGCATGGGGAGGGCGAAAACGGCTTTCCCCACATGCCGGAGGCCCTCTGGAGGACAGAAATGGCCCATTTCCTGACTTCTGGTGGGTTCAGAAGGCCCAAAAATCAGCTGGCCAGTTCGCGCATGCACGCTTGACCTGAGGTAGGGCAACACTCACGTGTCCAGAGATATGGCTCCACGTGCGACCTGTGTCACGCGTGCCATAGGTTTGCCATTACGGATTTAGGCTATATCTATTACTGACAATTTTATTGTACTAAAGGTCTTCTGCAAGGGATCCTTAACACTGATAAAGGAATAGATTCTAATAGACGTGCCTAAACGATTTGAATGATCCATGTGCTTTCCTTCTCTCCTAATCATTCTCATTAGTGCAGTTAATAGAGGTTCTTTGATTGTCTGTTTAGAGTTATAGCTTACCCACACCACAGAATAGTGAAAAACTGAAAACTTTGTGAATTGGTTTGATTCAATTGATAAATTAGGCCCCTTCCTTTCCAAGCCAATGTATAATCTCATTGCAGCAGTTTCCCAACTGTACTGATACCTGTTTTGTATACATATACAAACATTTAAGGAAAATATCATGTTGAAGAAATTAAAAAAGGCTTTTTCTTCCATGCCAAAGATGGAATCGCTTTTAGTGACCCACCAACCTGAATACTAGTCTGACTTCTATCAAATAATAATAATAGCTCTCTCTGCAAAACAACTATACCCTCCAAACACAACATTTAAAGGGTTGCAACCTCTTAAGGACTCAGTTGTGTCCTTGAGATTCTTTTCATGTTCTCTGATCATCCGTGTCCATGTTTATGGTGACACATCTGCCAAAGCAAACTGTGATGTTTAACCAATGTTACTTTGTCTGGAATCTGCTGTGTCTGTTCAATAGCAATCTTGTCGATTTGTGAACCCTGCCTGATGATTGCCGCCATTACAATATTTCTCCTACAGATATTTTAAACTGACCTTTTCTACTTGTATGTGGGTCACCTGTTTCTCCTAAAGTGTCTTTATATTAGTAATGTGTTACCTTGCTAGAATCACAGTTGAAAACCCTTCAGCTTTGCTTTGCAGCAATAAATTCAACTGACAGCTGAAATTTGGAACGCTCACTTAATATTGATTCTGAATGAAATAACAAGCGACATGACCTTTTGGAGAGTGTAAAATATGGCTGCCACAACATCTGTGCCACATTTCTTGCTGTTTAGTAATATGCTGTAACAGCATGGAGCTGGCATTAAAGCTAAGCTTTATTATCAAGGAGATCACTCCATCTCTCTGCTTTCATTAAAAAAATGTTTTAAGCTTTCAAGGGTTGGTACAGCAGGCAATACACAGGCATAATTTGGAGGCCTAATTTAGAGTCTGGTAGGAAAAGGTAAAGGTACCTGTGAATTCAAAAATCTATCTGCTTAATTAAGCAATGGGCACAGAGGTTTGTCAAAAAGGAACATATCTTATTATAAAATCTAGTAATAGCTTTTATTTTATCTTGCCAAATAGGGGTGATCTGCGATAATTTACTTTTCACTTCACAGGGATAAAAAAAAAATGAAGGTAAAAAGCTGTTTATAGTTTCCAGGACACAAGGAACACATTCTAATTTAGCATAGCCCCAAGATAGCCTGAACTTATTCAGCTATGCTAGACTACGAAACGTTTGCATCTGATTACTTTATTTTCTCTTTGAAGTGCAAGTATCTTTTAAAATATCCTCCGAAATAGCACAACATCAATTTCTTCACTTTTGGAAATCCAATTTAAGCGGGGTAAAGTTGTCAAAACAGTCTAATTCACTCCAATACTATGGCTCTCCGTCACAGAATGCACGATATATATATATTTTTAAAAAGTGCCATGAATTGAGGACTATTTTATGTAACTTTTGGTTTCACCTCCCACTATTGTTCTTCTATTGCACTGATTTATTCCATTATTTTCTCCACTTGGTGAAAAAGGAGAAAGAGAACCACACATATTATTACTGCATTTTAACATTATATATTAGGATCACAACGCGTCTTCAAGGCAAAACTATTTCCATCTTTCATAGTTTATAGTTAAATATAATTTATAACTAAAATGCCTAAAATGTCAGCACTTTAAGTTGAAGTATAACTTATGGAATAAGAAAAATGCCTCTATTCATTTATCATCTTAATAGCCAATATATTGCAAGTCTTGTTTCTGCCTATATCTGAGTGGTCTGAAACTGGGGTAATCTATATCAAGTATTTTATTAATAGTCCACCTTAATGTATTGGGAATTGTAGACACTGGGTCTGATTTAGTTAGCTCCTCTTGCAAATACACAAATACACACAGTACAGATAACCAACATCGCTTTTTATCCACCTGCTGGCATTCAGGAATCTAGTATCAAATAATTATTTTAAAGTGCTAGTCAGTTGTAATTAATAGTCACAAATACATGACAACCAACATAATACTGGTATATATTTAGCAGCTTAAATATTTTGTCACTGGAGAATGCAGTGATGTGTATATTAGCCCTGGGTCTCCACAGAGGGTAAGACATGGTCAGCTTTATCTGTGTTAGAAATCAAAGGAACAGTAACCAAGTAAGTGCTCAGACAAGTGTTCTCTAGAAAATATTAAAGCTACAGATTAGACTGGTAATTCCAAAAAATAATTCCCTTTTCAAGGAAGCTACATGAGTCCATGAACCACCAGGAGACATGCTACAGTTGAAATAAACTTTAAAGCAGGAGTGACAATGCAAATTCAATTTCATACGCACCCAAATATTATATCACTCAATATCCAAGGAAGGTAGCCATACTATTTGTAAATTATTTTTGTAATATTCCATCCACCACATCTCTTTCTTCCAGACTCTTCTAAAATGTTTTATGTTTCCTTTTTAAATACTTTATGAATATGTTTACCTGGATGCATTTACAACTTTCCAGATGTCTTACTGCTAAATATATGAAGATCTTTGAAAAATTTGAGGAAGTGAATTTGTGCAAAATATATCTTTGCCTTAGACCAAAAACACAAATCTAAACATATGCTTCAGTATATCTAAAAAGAATCAACCTAGCTTCAAGTAATGAAGATTAGAGATTTGAGTCAAAACTATGAAGATCCATAATCTTCTCCAGTAGTGTTCATTAAGCTAAAACTCATTATAAGTTAACCAGATTTTACTCATTACACTGTTCTGGCTCTCAGCGTACTAGTGGCTCAAATATAAATCCTGTAGAATCCTAATATAATATTCTTCCCCACCATACAGCAATATATCTCCTTCCAAATGTGATGGTTGCTGGTTATCATATTTGGTCCTTTTGCAGGTTACAGTATTCATTATTTTTAATATTATTGCATATTCCCAGTTTGTCTTGGATCAAAAGGAAGACAGTTAGTTGAAGGCATAGACTATTAAATGCAAGCAATGATGTTAAAATATTACATATGGAAGCAAATTTGAACTATATATCAATGATGAACATTGCTGTATTAACTTGGGCAGTAAAACAGATTGATTAAATTGATCTATATTTCCTGATTCCAATAGGAAGTAGTAATTAATGAAGGGAAAATATTATTTCTCTGCACATAGTTTATAGACTTTATAATAACTGAAAGTGCATATAAAAGGGACATATATGCCACCACTGCTCATATAAATCATTTAAAAATGGAAATACAGTGGATATATTAAGACCTTCATATATTCAGAAGACCAATGGCTCTTAACAAAGCTTCAGTATTTCTTAAAAAGTCATTACTTATTATTGAAGGTTAGACTTATCTGATTTCTGTTCTAAGAAAATAGATGGCCTTGAAAAGCAGTGGACCACAAATTCAGCTTACTAAATTTTCATCAAAAAATGACAGGATGAAAAAGTGTAATAACGAAAATAGAAGTTATCATTATTATGGCTAGAAAAAAGTTGTCTGAAGATAGGCTCCAGCACGAGTCCAAAAGCCTGGAAGACAAAACCTCTGGTCCTGGTGACCGATCCAGATTGGATCCTGCAACAATATCCTGGGACATGTATATTCGCCTTCATTTGTGAGAAGAACTATAATTTGTTATTAGTCCTGAAATTCATGATGATATTCATGATAATATAAATAACAACAATAAAAATAACAAAGTATTAATTAGACAATTATAAAGTATACAGATGCCACAGAAGAGGAAAAACAAAAATGTCCATCTTCAGAAGCTTAGCTGGCTATAAGTGTTGTCAAACTCAGAAAAAATTGTTTTCAAGTATATTTGTGTTTGTGTATGTGTGTGCATCTCTCTGTATGTATATATCTATATGATATATATGTATATATGCATGAAATAAGTGTTTCAATTTTTAGATATTAATACTAGTAATAAAAAAGATACTAAAAGGGTTCAGACATCATGTAACAATCACAATGGATATGTCTTCTGACCTGCTAAGCCCACCAATCCTATTATAATTTTCTGTGATTTATGAACTCAGACTTCATATTACTTTACAACTTGGTTTATGCTCATAATTATTCTCATAGTTACATTGTTAAGAATTGTTATACAGAGAATGTTGTGAAATTTTAATGGTTTCATATATTTCACTTTTGTTCTTTTCCATTTCCAATTCAACTATACACTGCCTTCAAAAGAGATGTTAAAATAACACATGGCAAAATCAATTAAAGGATCAGAGATGGTCATGGCACCAAACTCTGAAAGGGGATTTTGCCAGTTTTATCTCTTTCTAGAATGTAAGTGTACTAGCCAGATTTTATTACTAAATGGCATATCCAGAACATAAAATTATTAGCCCTTAAAAATCTTCAGAAGATTAAAGTCTCGTTTCCTGGGATATTAAAAATTTACCTGCTCTGCTTCCTGTAATAGTTGTGCAATAGCGTTTTTTTTTTTTAGGACAGCAAAAAAGAAAGACTTTTTAAAATAAATAAAAAAATCATACTAAAATATTCACAAATTGAATGATTTGTACATTCTCAGCTCAGGTAAGATTCAAAACTAATCTGATTACATGTATATTATGAACAACTAAGCATCTTTCTGCAGCAATTATAAAGCTTTCATGCATAAAAGAGGGCATTTTCTTTAGCATTGGGCTAATCCATCAAGGGTTTAGCTTCAAAGAAGAAATGGGGAAATGGCGGAGGGAGGAATAATAAAGAAAGAATGACTGAAGTGGGCTTATAAGGTAGTGATATTTCTTTTTCTATTAAACTACAGCGGATTATTTTCAATTCTTGAAAATCCTGAAGCAACTTTAGAATATAATCATTTTTCTTTCTTTCCATAACAGGCCACCCCACCCCTGACTACACAAATGCATTGTGGGGAGATTTTAGAGATAGAGCTTCTCGAAATAGAAGCTCTGCTTTGAAAAATTCTGCACCTTCCTGACATTATATAAAGGCTTCAGCTCTGCTGGGAACATTTAAACTGGCAGCATCTTTCACCAATATATACTACTTTCCAGACGTTATGAGCTGATCATTATTTTTAGAGGAAAGATGCATTCTGATGCACAACAGGCAAGTTATAAAGAACGTCTGTCAGTAAATGGAAATATGGAACAGTTGCTGCTGAAGTGCTTAAATTTGCTTGATTGTTCCAATCATAATTGTAATACAGACACACAGAGGATGAAGTGATGTGTTTCTCTCCTTCTTAAGACACTATTCTGTTTTGTTTGCTACTTATCCATGACTCTCCTACCTTTTATCATTGCCATGATGATACTATATGATCCACAGCATGCCTACTTGCTCTCTCTCTCTCCCCCTCCCTCTCCCTCTCCCTCTCATCTCTCATTTATCAGATTTGTATAGCTGTCCATTTCTTTAAAAAGAAATAAATACTTCTAGAATTTGTATGTTTATTTGTTTGTTTTATTCGATTTTTATACCGCCCTTCTCCTTTCGATCTCAGGGCGGTGAACAGGCAAATAAAACATTTGTACACAAAAGTTAAAATAGTTATAAAAATAATTAAATGAAATTTGGCCCATAATTTAAAACATTTCAATTTAAAAATCAATATCAAACTTTAAAACCGACAGAATCAGGCCAGCCCGGCTAAGTGAAAGAAATAAGTTTTAAGGGTCCGACGAAAAGTCCGGAGGTCTGAAATCACTCATATCTCTGGGGGTAGATCGTTCCAGAGGGTAGGTGCCACCACAGAGAAGACTCTCCCCCTGGGGGTCGCCAACCAACATTGTCTGGCTGATGGCACCTTGAGAAGGCCCTCTCTGTGGGAGCGAACTGGCCAGTGGGAGGCAATTGGTGGCAGAAGGCGGTCCCGTAAGTACCCCGGCCCTAAGCCATGGAGCGCTTTAAAGGTGGTCACCAACACCTTGAAGCGCACCCAGAAGTCCACCGGAAGCCAATGCAGCTCACGCAGGAGAGGTGTCACATGGAAGCATTCTGTCGCTCCCATAATCCCCCACGCGGCCGCATTCTGCACCAATTGGAGCCTCCGGGTGCACCCCAAGGGGAGCCCCATGTAGAGAGCGTTACAATAGTCCAGACAAGAAGTGACGAGTGCTTGAGTGACCGTGCATAAGGAGTCCTGATCTAGAAAGGGGCACAACTGGCGTATCAGGCAAACCTGATAGAAAGCCCCCCTGGCCACGGCCGTCATATGCTCTTCTAAAGACAGCCATGCATCCAGGAAGACACCCAAGTTGTGAGCCCTTTTACTTTGTTGTTGTCCCAGTCCTGTCCTGTTTCACCTTGATCAGATATTTTCCCCTCATTTTTTAAAATGACCCAGATCATGTCTTCTGGGATTTATCTTATTACAGTATATACTCTAGCTCTTCTCTCTCTGGTTGAGCTTCCTACTTTTGGTGTTGTACTGGTTTTTCTGTATTTGTGCTCCAACTCAGTACAGACTGAATGATAGATATATCACAGACATACAGATAGAAGCTTAAATCCCAATTGAAACCAAAAATAAAATGGCTGGTAAAATGATAATCAACCTAGCTCATAATGCTGGGGGATTTGCTTTATTGCTTTAGCCTATATACATAGTATTCTTCTTCTTGCGCCATATCTGTCATGGGACGTTGGCAATCATGTTGATGATCCTATTTTTATCAACAGCCACACAAAAAAGTGCTGTTGACTTTTGTCCAAACCAGTCCCTTATATTTTGAAGCCATGTTGTTCTTCTTCTGCCTGGACCTCGTTTGCCTTCAATCTTTCCTTGGAGGATTAAGTAAAGTATGCCGTATTTTTTTGGGTGTCGCATCACATGTCCAAAATATTCTAACTTTCACTTTTTTATGGTTTTGATGATTTCCCTTGACTTTCCCAGGGGCTTATCACCTCCTCATTTTTCCTCATATATAGTATTACATACTGCAAACCTTTTTTCCTGGATCCAAATCTCATGCGTAAGCAAGGTACAATTATAGACTTTTTAACCAATTAAGGTCATCTAAATACTTCACTATTTTATTACACAATACATATACCCTTAACTCTGAAATTCTATTTATGTATTGTTTCACCAGTACAAACCCATGATTAGCATATTAATACAAATACTAACAAAATAATTTAGGTTTCACTAGATTAAAGAAAGTGAAAAAGTTTCCCATCTATTCTGGTAGCACTAAATAACCTGAATTTTAAAAGGCGTTTTAAAAAAATCCTGAGATAACATGTTATGGCTTACATATGATGCTAACATTTGCAACTCCATCCAGGATGAAATATACTTTCTACAATAATTTTAACATTAAAGAAAAGGAAAAAAATGTTTCCAAAGCTATGCACAGGTAAAATTAGTTTTCTTCCATTTAGTCATGTCCAATCTCAGAAGCTGCCTTGGCAAGTCTCTGCAGTTTTCCTGACAAGGCTTTTCAGAAGTAGTTTGCCATTGCCTCCTTCCTAGGGCTGACTGAAAGTGATTGGCTCCCAAGGTCACCAAGTTTGCTTTGTGCTTAATTTAGGACTAGAACTCATAATCTCCCTGTTTCTAGACTGGTCCTTTAATAATTACCCCAAACCATCAAACAAATGATAAACTCCCAGATAAATATGGAATCAGCATTTTTATCTACTTACTTATTTTAAGGTGTCAGATACCCAGCATGATTGACCATAAAAAAACCCCAAGATTGTCATCCATGCTTTTCAATTAATTTAATCTATCTATAAATATGTTATTATTCTATGTCTAAACTAAGACATATTCAGTGAAAGCATTTGTTCAGGGTGCTATGATGTGATCAGCATATGTATTTGCACATGCATATTCATCAGTCAAAAAAGAGTGTAGGTGCACAGTAGGTATGGCAAAGCACCCCATTGATCAAGAGAATGAACATTTATCTTGAGATTATAAATATTCATTTTAGAAGTTTTCATCCCAGTGTGTGGGTAATAGACTAGAGCTGGATGAAACTAGTTAAACTCAATCTTCACAAATCCATATGTTATTCATGACTAAAAAAGACAGTTTGGAATGAAAAGTAAATGTAATCTGTTCAATAGAGAACATCATGTAAACATTATTTCTTATGTACCTAAAAACAGTCAGACTGTCTGTCTGAAATAAACTAATTTATTTCTTACAAGTATGAAACAAAAACGATAAAACAGCTAAATACCTTTATCACATGTTGCAATGAAGTCTAGAAGCAAATTGAGAAGGACTCAATTAAAAATAACCCCAATACACATGGAGGAGACTGATTTGTGGCATTATATTATTATATTAAATTTGTGGAATACATTAAGATGGAAACGTCAGTCTACATCAATTATTTGTTATATTAATTTCATTTATTACATTTCTATTCCACCTTCCGCCTAGGAAAACCAGGTAGTCAAAATCTAGTGAACAGCCAGATTCACTATTTGATATTAAGAATGTTATTTTTATATATTGTCATATTTTGATTTTGTGTTTGGATAGATAATGTTAGAATTTTAGCTAGAAAGAATAGAGAAGAAGAGTCTCATGCCGAAAACATGACATATATAGAGTAGACTCTTTGGCTTAATATGTGCTGAAGATTCTGAAACACACAATATGGCATGGTTAGATAAGAGTGTTTACTGCATTCCAGCATAAACCACTTAATACAGTCTCTTCTTATACCACTGTTATTCAATTTTGGCACTTCTCATTCTTTCCATGCTTCTACAGACATTGTCTTTTGTGCTTTTCAACTTTGAAGTTGGGTGACTGTTGGCACCTGACAAAACTCTAGTCTGAGCTGAGAAACTCTGGTTTTCAATCTTACTCCAGGGTTACAAATTTCATGCTCTAATCTACACAAACTGCCACCACAGATACATAATACATATTCCATTCTCCTGAGTGAGAAATGTCTCTGGGTCATGTGCAGAGTCAGATTATCCCACCCCCTTCCTTCTTGAGCACAAGAGAAATCCATTATTCATAAAAATTGACCTTGATTCTAAACAACAATGCTATTTTAAATAACCTACTTTAAATACTCAGTAAAACTGGTAAATCCAAAAGTGGTAAAGACTGTTTTCTATAGCCACTGATTAAAAATGGAATTTCCAAGAAGCTAGCAAATTGAGGAAAATGGAAGCAGGTTTAATTTCAGGGTATTTTTGGTGTTTTTCCTGTGTCATGCCTAATCATTTCTGTATATGTCTATATATGATATTTTTTTAATTAAGCCTTCATCCATCAGGCTATATATAAAACTATAAAATGTTCTGGGTTTTGTTGTTGTTGCAGGAATTTACAATATTTATTTTAAACATCTAACCAACCTTTTTTTAGGCAGACTGGGATGAAAAGACAATCCATTTGTAGCTCTCTCATGTTCTACTTTTTGTGTTACTTTTAATCTTGTTTAAAAGTTTGAGGAAAAAAAGTGTGTGTGTGTGTGTGTGTGTTAATTCTGTCTTCACACATTCGGAACAGACATATATTCAGAACACAGAGGGCAGAACTCACAGCAACAAGGCTGTCCACTTTTTCAGGACTGACTCTTCAAACCCTTCCCAGATGACTGAACTGAGCTGAGATGAGCTCAAATCATTCAGGTGCTTTCACAGTATTGACCCAGGAAGAATACAGTTCTGAGAAAAACCCTTTGTGTTGAATATTTCTTATAGCAGCCCTGGAAGTACCCCCCCCCCATCTATTCTTTATTGGGAAGTGATGTTGTCGCCTGAAACAGGACCAGATGCAATAAAATCAGGGAAGCAAGGTAAGTTCTAATAAAGGTTTTCATTTTTTCCCAGTTGGATTTGCTCTTTTTTTTTTTTAGTAGCACTCTAGGTGTCTTATGAATCATTACATCTCCTGCAATAGAGCAGGTAAACTCTGCCCACAGCCAGGAGTTCAATCCTGACTGGCTCAAGATTGACTCAGCCTTCCATCCTTCCAAGATTAGTAAAATGAAGACCTAGGTTGTTGGGGACAATATTCTGACTGTAAACTGCTTAGAGCAGGGGTGTCAAATTCAAGGCCCATGGGCCGGATACGATCCATGTGGTGCTTAGATTTGGCCCATGCCCCCTCCTCCCAGGACCAGTGAAGAACCAGCCCACGGTGCCTCTGCCAGTGAAAACAGAGCTTGGGAGGGCCATGCACGCCTCCCCCAAGCTCCGTTTTTGCTGGGAGAAGGTTGCAAGAGGCAGTCGCAGCTAAAAACAGAGCTTGGAGCTCATTTTCATCGGTAGAGCATTCGATCCACCACAGGTGCCCCCGACACGAGTGATGTTGACCTGGCCACACCCACCATGGCCACGCCCACCCTAGCCCTCCAAGGTCAAACACAACCCTGATGCAGTCCTCAATGAAATCCAGTTTGACATCCCTGGCTTAGAGACTGCTATAAACCACTATGGAATGGTATATAAGTCTAAGTGCTATTGCTATTTTTCTATGGGATCTATTATCACAAAGTCTGCATAATTCAAGACCTTGTCACATGCCCATGCCAAGCCATGATTAAGGCTTCAAACAGTGTACCAAAGTTTTGGGAATATTTGTAAATTCCCTTTAAAACCTCACTAGGTTTCACAGGTGGTTCAACTGAATAAGGCCCTTCCTCTATGCAGCAAGTTATAGAAAAATCCAAGGACACGAGGAAGTGATTTTCTATGACAAATGACTGATGTTGACAACCCATATTATGTCACAATCACCCATGTACAAAAACCAAATCAGGTATCAAACCTCTGCTGCAAGTTGGTAGCTATATGGATGTGCACTTTGGGCCAAGCTGGAGAAAACAAACAATCACAGGTCCTTCCCTTGAAAGATGTGCATCTTACAAATCAGAATTCTAATTCTAGGGATCTAATTCTAGGGAAAGTTCTTATGCATACTAACATTGCAACTTTGCAAAAAATTTTTTTAAAAATTCTGATTGCATTTATGAATAGAAAAGTATTTCCACATATCTTTGAACTACATTTTACCTAACAGGTGTTTTTGCCCCCACATTTTGGTTCTGGCAGCTTCTTATAACAGCTTTTAATGTCTCCCGTAGAAGACCTGATGCTCAATGTATGGAGTAAAATTGGTTTTGTTCTCAAAATCACTGGAAATTTGGAAGCTAGGTATTTTTAACAGAATAATTCAATTCAAAACCTAGAGCATACTTTAGCGCGGTGCCTCATTACTTCCTTAAGAAAGATATAACAAGGTTAAGCTTGCTTCTTTAAGTGTCTTATTAATATTCCTTTAGTTTGACCCTTAATCAGGAGATAACTGACTATTTTTTGTTATTATGGAGCTGACAGGTAGTTATGTATATATGACAGGTTTTAAAATAATGGTAACAATAGATTGGCTAGGCTGAAGGAAAAGGTCGAGAAGGAAGTATAAAACAAGTTATGTAATACTGAACACCTGCTCTAATATAAGTGAAAATGAAGGTTAGCCAAAAATTGATATGAGGCTGTGAATCCTTTAAAAAAGACTCGTCTGGTTTTTAAATGCAAGTTGATGAATAAATATACCCCTTCACTGAAAAAATACAGAGAAAAATCCCATGGCAATGGGATTTTGATTGTCTTGCAGTATCACTATAAACTTAATGAACCATTTCTAGCTGAATGTTTTGAAATTGGGTCAGAACTAAAGCAGAATAGAAATGACAATATAATTCACAAAAGATGCAATTCACAGAAGACACAGTAAAAAATAGTGCCACTGAGTAGGAAGCTTAAAGTCTCTCTTACAATCCTTCATTCACTGATGAGACTATTTCTTTGAACAGAGACCCACATACAGAAACTAATACCAACTTCCAAGACCCATAATTTTTAAAAGTAGACTTAAGTACTTGCCTAATTTCCTCATGGTTGGATAGCATTCTAGAATTTCCGTATGTCGAGTAGCCTGGTTTTGAGTGCAATTGGTTATGTTTTCAGACTGAAGCACAATTATCAGCAGGCTAAATGGAGTCAAACTTTGCAGAAGTATATAAAAAAATACTCCTTATTCTTAAAAAAAAAAAAGGAACATGGAATGATAGCCCAAGATGACTGAGCTGACTCATGACTCCAGCATTGTCTGCCAAGCTCCAGATGTTGGGGAGCTACAATTGTCAATATCCCTAAAATGCATGGGTAATAATGAAGTATGCTTGGAGGTATTTAGGAATGACACAGGTTGCTCACCTCAGACAACAAAATGACTGAGGATTGAAAAACCAGTAACATCACCGTGTCATTGATTTTACAGTCGTACTCTATGCCTAGGGATATACAACTTGGACAAATTCATGGCTGGCAAGCTGACACTCTAAACTCATATCTGCACATAGTATGAGGTATCATGAACTCCCAATTATACAAAGATATTCACACTGCTCAAGCACATAAACTTCACCAAGTCCTTATCTTGTGGTTCCCATCTAAGTATGTTGTGTAAATCAGTAACCAATTATTAAATCAGAGTTGAAATAAGGGGTCTTGGGTGCTCTCTGAGCGCAGTAGTTTTCCTGCAAACATTTCATTACCCAAACTAGGTATCATCATCACAAACTAGTCTGGGTAAATGAAACACCAAGCTCAGAGGGGACCAAGGACCCTCATTATTCATACATAATTATTTATGTGCTAATATACAGTACGTGAAAAGCCAGACAATCTTGGCTTATTTAATAATCCATAATTAAATAAGACATGTCTAAGCACATAAAAATTCAGTCAGTATGACTATTTTGATAATTATGAAATGTCCATTGCATATTTAGTCAGTTAGTTTACTCTATTGATTAGCCCATGGGCCATATCAAGTATGTTTAGTCATAAAATATGCCAGCTCAATAGAAGTAAAGTAAGTCTAACAATGAAAGTAACAATAGCAATGGGTCAGATGTTTTACTGAGCATGTAAAGATATCCTTACATTTCTCTTTTATTTTTATCTTCCTTAACTACTTTATTCAAATATTTATGCTGGTATATTTTAGGATTACTGTAAACTAGACATAATATAATGTTTAATTATGCCGCCAGTACTATCCAACTGATACGCTTATACCCGAATCCTTATTTGGTTGCACAGCAAGTTTCAGGATTAGAATAAAATTCTCTAAGTAAATATGGATCATCTCAATATAAGGTTCCCTATGGCTGGTATGCTCAGTATTCAAAAGAACACAAAAAGACTCAGTTGGCTGATGCCTAGCGATTTGCAAAAGCAATAATTCTCCTATCTTCCCCATGTTCTGCCTATTCCCACCCTCCTTTGAAAATTAAGGTGTTTGATAGCCATAGTGCCTTGTATTTCACAGCTCAACAGATAATGTGGGAATCAAGCCACTATTCTTAAGAACAGCATGATCCTCTGGCTAGCCTCAAGCATGTTGGGACAATACAACTGTTAATTTATTTCCTGAATATTTTGCTGCTTGCTGCTTATAGCACAAAAATAATAGCAGAAAACTCTGTTCCATAGATAAACCTAGAAAGAAATACCATTTGTATTCTCGGGACACTAAAGAAATGTGTAATTGCAAATTATGCTGTGAACTATTAAATGCATCTGTATATTGACAAAGCTAATGAGGTAAATACCATTGATAAACATAATTAAGATAACATGAGATACACCAAAGCTAGTTTAGGCTAGTTTTATGTTTGGAGATTCAATAAGACAGAATTAAGCTACCTAGCCTAACAAAGTTTATATGTATGTTCAAATATGGCCTATTTTGGGCATTGAAAAAAATGTGATGTTCTACAATATAACAATACAGCATTCTAATACAAACTAGAATTATATTTTGCATTACTGTTAGTCAATTATGTGACCTTGAAAAAACAACAAGGAAAATAAGAAAATCTGAATTAACCAACTCTCAATTAATTGGTGTAATAACTATCTTGTAAAGCTGAATATTTATTTTAATAATGAAATAGTATTTTCCCATTCTTTGTGAAAATGGAAATTTTCACAAAATGGAAACAAAAAGTTACACATTAACTTTATGGCTATATAAGAATGCATGCATCACAAAAAGCAATCCAATAAAACTGCTAAAACATCTTACTGATATCTTCTCAAGGTGTTTAGAAAATTATTTATTTGTATAGGTCCATCACATTTTACATGTAACAGAATAAACAACAAGAAATAATATATAACTTTGCATGTTATTGGCATGTGTATAGCTGAAATTTACACATTATACTCATTCTTTGAGAGTTAAGCTACTGTAGAAATGTTACTACGCTGGGATCCTAACCATTTTTTTGCCCCTTTCCTGCTCATTCTTCCTTTGGCAACTTTTGAATATTTGCAACTTTCAGTTGAGAGACTCTGAACACAGAAGAGAAATAGCCAGTCCAAAATACGGCCTAGTGTATTTGGTATCATATATTAAGCTAGATAAATTTATTTCTGTACCCCACAGTTATAGTTAAAATCCGACTCTCTTCCAGGACACCAAGTTATACAATAATTAAGAGAGTAGGGAAAGTATAACTTTATTTGGGGGGCATTATTTCTGACAAGGGATATCATGATCAGTCTTCAATAAATTATCTCAAGATACATTCATAATCCCAGATCCACCAACTGCCAACCTTTATTTTAGGTCAACCCATCAGAAATGAACAAGAGGAGGGCTGATTTGAGAAACAAGACAAGTCAATGGGGCCAAAATTGAAAGAGTCTTAAGGAAATATAAATTTATAACCAAGTAAGAAAAAGGAAATAAAATGGACTTGGGAAATAAGGAATAAAAGAGACAGGGAAAAAGAAGGAAAGAGGCCCCAAAGGTGCTTTTTCAAGAGGCAACTAGATTTTCTTGGTTTTTTAAAAAAGATGTTTCATTTCAAAAGTGAAAAAGAGGCAAAACATCTTCAAAGAAAAATAAGTCCAGTTCCCTTTTGAAAAAATATATTTGGGACAACTATGACCTGGAGGACTGAGAATCTCCATAGATAGAAGGGAAGAGGGGTAATCTGAGAAAAGGAATAAAATGAAGAGATAAAAGAGACAAAGGTAGGAAATACTGGTGTGAAGAAAAACAAGGTGGTGTTTTTATCATAATGGTCCAATCATTATCATGTAAGTAATGATAATGAAAAATATCATTTGTAGAGAGTTGTGGTATAAATATAGCTGTGGTATATATATATATAGTGGTTAAAATATCATGCTAGAAAGCAAAAGACTGTGAGTTTTAATTCTACCTTGGGCATTAGTTAGCTAGGTAATCTTGGATCAACCTTGGATCTCTCTCAGTCCTAGGATGGAAGACATGGCAAAAACCATTTCTAAAATATTGCCAAGAAAACTGCAGGGACTTGTCCAGGCAGTCTCTGTGAATTGGACACGACTGAATAAAATATATCTATATATTAAACTTTGTTTATATCAAACTTCTTAATTGCCCATCTCCTTCACAGAAAAGAATTTGGCAGTGTATACTTTAATTGATGCAATAAAACATTAAAAACTAAATAATTTAAATTAAAAATTCTAAAAAATATAAAACAATTTCATAAAATGGCAAAAAGTAGAGAGTTCCAAGATGGAAGATTAGGAATTGTTAATACAGGTGAATGGGTTCTTGTAGGAACAATCAGCCCCATGGCTGTGTGGGCCCCTGTGTCCCCACACAAAGATACACACACAGTCAGGTTTTGACCCCTTTGCAAGAAGCAAAGAGATTGGGGGGTTTCCTCAACTCTGAGAGCAAGATGTTCCACAAAGCAGAGCCAGTAGAAGAGAAGGCCGTGTTCCTTGACACTGCCAGTTTAAATCCTTTGATTGATGAGGTCTGTAGCATGGTTTACCTGCCTGAACAATGGAACAGGCTGATATGATGGGGCAAAGCTGGTTCTGTAGTAGCCTGTCTGTCACACATACGCACGCACACACACACTTTTTTCCTCTTATCATTTGTGTCAACAGTTCTCTTCTTCTTTTGCAATGAAATCTTCTACCTTTCTCCCCAGAGTATAAATGTCCCTGAAGAAAACCTTTTCCCAGTATACCTCCCCAACCCTTGTGTGCCTATTAGGCCAGGTATTAATTAGTGCACAAAAATATAAGCCAATTTAAAAAACACAATATATTAAAGGGGAATAAAAACATATATCATAATGCAAAAAATTAAAAGCAGCAGCGAAACAAAGAAAATGAATTCTGGTTAAATAAAAATTAACAACAAAATCCATTTTTAAAATACCTATGATTTTTAAGTCATAATGTGCTATTATTAACATAGACACTATGCAGACATTCTACAACAACTTTCATTTGGGGGGGGGTTGTGACACTGGGATTTATAACCATTACAACAATGATGTTTCATAGAGAGGATAGTCCTTATTCAGCTCTTACAAAATAAAAATCACGTAGGTGTTGCTGGCTACCTGGACAGCTGCTAAATGGAATCCCAACAATTACCAGAAACAGACTATCTTTCTCTGTGGTGATAGTACCTAGCCAATCAAAACCTAAGCAGGATTGCATCTGTTTAGTACTTGGGAGACCAGAATAATTTTTCAGTATAAATTAGACTGTCAGGTGATTAGAGACTTAATACTTTGCTTTGATACAAAATGCAAGTCATATAGTATGTCTGCTTGGGTTTTCCATAGAGATGAAATTATGGAATAATTTCAAGGAGATAAATGACATTTTTTTTCCTTACTACTTCATATATGAACATGCATTTTCTTTTGCTATTGAACAAGTTATGGGAAAACCTTTGTTTAAATGCCTGATTTCTTAAATATTCCTCCAGATGCCACAGGCAACTTGTTTCTGTAATTTTCCAATTAATGGAAAAAGCCATTGTCAAATCTGATCTTCTTCCCCTCAGCAGGTTAACTACAAATTAAAAGTTCTTTGCCTAATAAATGACAGAAGGGTTATTTAAATGCAGGTTACTTAATCAGCCTGCTAGCTCTTCCTCCTCTTAGCAGCACTATGAGTTTGGCAGTTGCACTTTCACTAAATTTATTAAACTGATGGCTGTTCTAATTTTACTTTATTACTTCCTTTTTAACCACAATAGCACAGTCAATTTTCAAAGTCAAAGGATATACTGCTTTTCCTTCTTTGAGGCTTACTTCAAACAAGAGTCTTTCTCTTTAATGAGAATCACCCATATGTTGACTGTGGAATCTTGTGCACAATAAAGGGGAAGTTTTTCAAATGTTACCTAATAAAAACAATGACCCACCATTCTCTCTCCCCCCCACCCCCGTTTGTTGTGTGTGTCCTGCAGAATACATGCTTCAGCATTAAATTTATTACGTGTAACACAGTGGTGGGATTCAAGTAATTTAACAACCAGTTCTCTGCCCTAATGATTTCTTCCAACAACCAGTTTGCCAAACTGCTCAGAAAGTTAACAACCAGTTCTCCCGAAGTGGTGCGAACTGGCTGAATCCCACCACTGGTGTAACAGCACAATTTACTTCTGCAGAGGGACTGTTCCCCAAGATTAACCCAACGTATCCACTATACTGAACAGAGATACTTTACCACCACACACACTTCAACATGACTTTGATCACAATCTGTAAAGTGAAGCATTCTACATTAACAGATAAATGATTCTACTGCTCTACTATGATGAGGGAGATGGTGAGAATTGTTTAAGTAACAATTAAATCATTAAAAAAAAAACTCTGTGACTCCTATTCTCCATAAAACCAATCCCAGGTTATTAACTAGAGAAATAAAATTACTACTATTTGCATTGTCCGAAACCAATGAACCAAAGCTTTTGGGATACGAAATTATGGAAGATTCAATCTTAACTTATAAGCATGTTTAATAAAAAGTTAACAAAAGAAGTAATAGAGTTGATGGTATCTAAATAGTGTCCTGGAAGCTCAAGGCTTCTCCTATATACAGCTGGGGCATTATAATAGTGAGGCTGTTCATGAAAAATACACCACAACCACCTTCTTCTGTCCCTGAAGTTTTGTAGCACAGTTCTTACACAACACTGTAAATGGTTGCACGATATTTCCAAATGCTACATGTAGAATTTGATGACTCACAGAGTTTACATAGATGTTGCATAGGTCCATAGTAAAAGGAACCAAATGTCTACCATCTGTGGGTTTAGGGTTTGTTTGTAACCAAGACAGAGGAGTTTGAGAAAGTCAAAAGTCAGCCACAGATAATTAGATAGGAGATGAGGAATGAGGAGGAGGCAAAATGTTAATATTCATAAAAGACTTGCCAACATGTGTGGTTATTGTTATAATTTTCTTCAAATCTTAATTCAAAAAGTGTATTAGAAACAAAGAAAAAAAGGATTGGCTTTAATTCTGCTGTGGATACTCCATCAAGTATCTTCCAATAATACTTGAAATAGCAGATATATATTTATCTTGAGTTTCCATGCTTTTACATTGTGTTTTTCAGTACCCTCATTTATAAATTGTTGTCCATGTATTTGAAAGCAAAACCCAAAATGTTGAACTCTCTACTCATCTGTTGTTCATTCAGCAGCACATTTGTTCTTTAACACCATTAGTTAAATACTCCAGGTTTATTTTTATGAGTCTCTCCTATGGGGACAGTCCTCAAATGCACAGCTGCACCTGCTATTCCTGCTAAAAGATCCCATGAGATCAATCTGTATGAAGTGGTTTCTTTTTCTTTTTTTGTACATAGAAAAAAATAAACTAGCACAGGTTATTCTTGGAGTCCATATTTTGCACAGAAATATCGTTCATTGAAAACTTTTAATAACAAAGGAGAACAAAGTACCTGCTATATTAGTATGGCATCGTTTATATTCAGGGATATTCCACCGAGACGCATTAAGCAGATTCAAAGTCATCTTCTTGTTTCACTCAGTACAGACTCTACGGCACTTGCTGATTAGACAACTTGGTATATTTTAAATAAATGCTAATGACACTGCATAGTAATATATATTTTTTTAAAAATAAATGTTTCTAAATTACAGGGCTTGCTAGGGTTATCCTTCTAAATCTGGTAACTACCAGTCACAAAAATAGTTATTGGACTGGTGTGATCTTTTGGTAATAGAAAAATAAATCCTGCTCAAAAAAATAAATCCTTTTTTCTAGAACTGATTATTTTAAATGTGGAAAAGTACCATCCAGCTCTGTATATATAGAAGACAGATATTTGGTTATTTTTCTTTCTCCTTCTAAATAGGTTTCCTTAAACCAGAAAGTTCAGGAATGAAATCAGAAAGGGGCATTCAGTATGGGAAGCTGCCCAAAATTGAACAGAGTGTCAGGCCTGAAGCCATCTTTTTTGTTGGATCTTCAGGCCTGCCACATTTACTACTTTGGAAAACTTGGAGGAGGGACTGTATGGAGCCAGGGTGATATACTATATAGCCATAATAACATCCTTTCTCAGAAAGTCAAGGACATCTTGCCCTGCACCTGGATGGCTGGAACTAGGAGGCATCTACAGTTGGGACAGTGCTTTGATTGGACCATGTGATGGACATGTGGGTGTTGGGCAGGGACTTGAACTTTCCTTTGAATGGGAAAAACCTGAAAGCTTTCAGACTTGGGTTTTCCCAGATGTGCCAATATGACATTTCTAATAAAATGGAACTTTGAGGGAACTCAAGCCTTGGAGTTTTCTTTCATTAGGGGTGTTACTTGGAACTCTGACACAAAGATCCTTACACCAACTAGTATGAATAATTAACTTGTCAGGCTCAGGGCACACTTTTAACATCCTCTCTCCACTCTGATCTATAATCCTCTCTCAGTCTTTCGATTTTCAAAAGATCCAGACAATGGAGGGGAAAGAGAAGAGAAAGATGAATTGTATAAGTTGACTTTTTCTTTGTAACTGAAACAATTTTCAATAACCTTGCAAGAATGTTTGTAAATAATAATAAAAAAGTATATTTGGCTGCCTTTATTATACAAAACAACCCTGACTGATATTTTCTACTTACAAATAGATAGCAGACCCTAACTCTACTGTCTTTTAAGGTCAGTAACATTAAACACAAGAAAGGCGTGCAAAATAATAGGTGGGAAAAAAATAAAGTCATGAGATAATAATGGGAGAACTAGTTAAATTACTTCATACCAACACAGGTCACTTCTCCCAACCTTTTATTCCCATGTAAACTATCATTGCTTCCATCTCATCCCTTTACTGCTTTATGCAATGGCCTTCGCTTATTAACTAATATTTTTTTTCTATTCCAATAAATGAGGAGATAGAGATAGAGTTAGAATTAGAGATGTTCCTGAATATGTATATCATATAAATGCAGAATTTGGGACAGAATTTTTTACTTTCTAATCAAGTCTCAGTTCAGCCTAACTACTGCAAAAAACTGAATCAGCACTGAAGTTTGTGTGTGTGTGGTATTTTTAAAGGCACCATTTTTCCTTTGAAGACACTACTCAAGCTATTCTGCCCTCCGGTAACTGTCAAGACTTCTTGTTGTGTCATTATACAGCAGTAAATTATATTAACCAAGTGTGACTGAGTAAATCAAAATACAGTGGTGAGAGCTCAAAAAGAAGAAGAGGCAGAGAGCTATGAGATATAGAGACAAGATTCAGAAATGAAAATGGAAATAGTATTTGCAGTACTTTAGATGAATTTTTACTTTTATACTGAATTTCTTTCTTAGTAGAATGAATACAGGTAATTGAATCTGAAACCATTTTTGTATTACTTTGAATATTAGATTATCAGAAAGGTTTTATATGCAAGTTAAGTCTTAATAGGGGAAATCTTACTGAATTCAACATGTTGTACTTAATTCTATTTGTCATTCACTGCCCTACTCTCCCCATCTCCTTGGGGATTCTGCATCAGAAATGTAAGATGAATCTCAGGAACCACCTGCAGGCAAACCAATACATCACCTGAGTTACTATATACAATGAAACTTCTACTTATTCAGTAGTGATCTGGGTGTGGAACACCTGCACACTGGACAGATTGATTTAATTTTTATGCTACCAATTTAATACAGCGACTTTGGATAACTTACGATATAATAAAAAGTAAAAAGTGCTAGAAAACAATTAAAATCAGAAAAAAAATAGAATAGAAAAGCTAAAAACCAAGATAATGGGCACATTTACTGATACCATGGAAGTAGATTCATCTTCAAGCCTGCAGTTCTTTATATATAGGTGATTGGCAATCTAGGTAATGCCCAAGGACTTGTATTATATTTTATAGCCATTCTCATTTGCCAATAAACGAGGTGCTGCAGTCAGAGGCAACACCAGGTAGTTACTATTGCTTAGAGGTCTTGCTTGACCAGCTGAACATCCTGTGTATTCAGTGGAGGCTATGGCCCCAGGAGGTATCTGTCCAGGAAATCTGTTATTTCAGAAAAGGGGCGTTGGTCCTACCTGAGACGCACCTTCTCGTTGAGTGGAGACAGCAGCCAGGATGGGTGTAGCCGCCCAATCAGCTGAAAGGACTGAGCCTGTCAATTAAGCTAAGTCCCGCCCTTGTTGCCGGGCAGACCCAGCTTTTGGCGAAAACTGTAGGACAGACTCGGCGTGTGGCTGAAGAGAGGAACAGTAAAGGCGAAAAAGGAGGAACGAGCCGGCGACCAGAGAAAGGACCAGACAAGTACAGGGGGGGGGTCTGGCTGCTGTCTCCACTCAACGAGAAGGTGCGTCTCAGGTAGGACCAACGCCCCTTCTCCATTGAGAGTGGAGACAGCAGCCAGGATGGGACATAC
>WNWU01000012.1:9179476-9258226 GCA_012654045.1 Ptyas mucosa | reverse complement strand
TCTTTCTTTCTTTCTTTCTTTCTTTCTTTCTTTCTTTCTTTCTTTCTGGGTTCTTTTACGCTGCTCAAATCAACAAGATGCTTCAAAAAGAAAATTGAAATCATTCTAACGAATTAGTGCAGAAGTCAAGGTATTATGGCAAATGATAGCCATTAAAGGGTCCTTTGTGTTAAATCACAGAAAGGGCAAAATGAGAGAGTGGATGATAGATGGGAAGTGAACAATGGCAGATGCAGTAGGATCTGAACTGAAAATTCAGCATTTCCTAAGGATGTCCTGGATATAAAACCCTGCCCAAACCTAATTACCACAACAAAAGTCTTTACATATACCTGCTCTCAAGGTGAAAAGGGGAAATAATGCTGAACTCACTAAGTCATATATTAATTCAGTATCCTCTCCAAAGCATTATGATTGGAGTGCCCAGCTAAAATAATTCACAATAAGTACAGTCATAAAGTTGTAAATTACAAACATATCTCTGTTCCATCCTTCACTTACCACTCTTCTGGAGTTTTCATTATACAAAATGGTTGAGGATCCATTTTTGCAGGAGAATGTATCTGTATCCTTATAAATATACATTTTTAAAAAATGTATTTAAAAGATTTATAACTAGCTTGGATATCAACAAGCACTAATAAATAATGAAGCTTTGGACAAATTCAAATTTCATCTAATTTGAAAGAGCCCTACTTCAGACATTTTCCGCAAAACTATCTGTATGAGTCTAATTCAAAATGCACAATTCTTCAAAATCCAAAATACACTTTCTCAAACTCCTATTATATTGATATGCTCCCAGAATTCTGCATGGTCTGAAAAATAAACTACAATTAAATATATCAAAATCACATGAGGCATTAGGTGTTCACCATAAGAACACCTAAATTATCAAATCCAGGTCACCATATAAAACTCCAAATGAAAATTGTACACCAAGATCTTCACTAGAATTCAAAATGATCCCTAAGCAAGATAATCAGAATCAGCTTCTGTGATGGTGTTAGAGGAGCACTGAGGGGCAGTGACATGACTGGGGCAAAGTATCCTAAAGAGATGCATCCATGATAAACACTGCCTTTGAGTCTGTGCTTTTCTGAGAGGCTGAGTCTCTCCCTTTGATGATCACACATAAAACATAGAATCTGTAGATGAGAAAGTTCCTAAATTTATTGGTTCGATTTATTTATTTATTGGTTTGATTTATATGCCGCCCTTCTTCAGAAACTCAGGGCGGCTTACAATGCGTTAAGCAATAGCCTTCATACTTTTGTATATACCTGCTTAGTAGGGCTTTTGGCCCCTCTAAGTGGTGCTCTTTTTTATACAAAGTCAGCTTATTGCCCCCACAATCCGGGTCCTCATTTTACCTACCTCGGAAGGCTGAGTCTACCTTGAGCCTGGTGAGATTTGAACTCGCAGTAATTGCAGGCAGCTGGCAGCTGGCAGCTGGCAGCTAAGTGCTACTTAAGTGTTACTTAACAGTGCTTTAGTCCACTGCTCCACCAAGGCTCCTTATTAACCCAGAACTGCATTATTAAGTCTTATAACATCAGCCATTTGAATCAAATTCAGGAAGCTATTGGCAACCAATACTGCAGCAACTGAAGAATAGGCAAGATAATGTAGTCAGCATCCCTGGTGCAGGAGCCCTGGTGGGCAGTGGTTAAAATGCAGTATTGCAAACAAACTCTGCCCACAGCCTGTTGTACGATCCTGATAGAGGCTAGTTTGACTCAGACTTCCATCCATCCAAGGTCAGTAAAATGGGGACTCAGATTGTTGGGAGCAATATACAAATAATGCTTACATTGTAAACTATCCAGAGAGTGCTATAAAGAGCTATGGTCTTAAAACCTATCTCTATTGCTATCCACTATCAGTCTGGATTCCGCAATTTAGAGCAGCAGTAATTTCTGAATCACTTGCAAAAGCAGAGGATTTGAAGCAAATAGTGTTTAGGCTTGTTATCATAGTATCCCAGTCTAGAAAGGGGCTCAATTGGCTGTTGGAAGTTAGAAAGCAGGATAGGAACTTTACAGACAGATTTACACAACAACTTCTAGTCCTTATGAAAAGCAGTTGGGTGATTTGGGGCTAAGAATTCTTTCTCTCAGTCCAACTTCATGGGGTTGCTGTGTAAAACAGGAAAATAGGAGGAGTATTAGGTGGTTTATTTGTAAAAAATAATAAATAGTTTTTTAAAATACCCTCACGGGGTACCATGACATATTTTAAATGTTTCTGACAGCCACATGTGCATCTGGGTTATTTTAGCAGTCTTTTTTTACTGAGACACTGAGAGCACCATGCACTGAAAAAGTTCAGGAACTTTGGGTCTAACAGATTTGTCCTTTGGTATATTTTATCCCAAAAGAAGATGTACCAGTTCATATGTATTTTAAGTAGCAAAAATAACAGAACAGCAAAATTATAAGGGACGTTGGAGGTCTTCTAGCCCAATCTCCAGCTCAAGCAGTAGAGTCTATACCATTTCAGACAAATGGCTGTATACTCTCTTTTTAAAAACCTCCAGTTGTGGAGCACCCTCAATTTTTGAAGGCAAGTAGTTCTACCGGTTTATTGTTTTCACTGTCAGGAAGTCCCTCCTTAGTTCTAGGCTGATCCTCTTCTTGATTAGTTACCATTGTTTCTTGTTCTGCCTTCAGGTGCTTCGGAAAATGAGCTTGAGACCACTTTTTGTAACAGTCATATTATTCAGGTCAACTCATCCTACCATACTGGCATATAAATCCAATCTGGACAAAGATTTAGTTTAGCTTCTGTCTGTTGTTCCAGCAGAGTTCTGTAGAACACACAGATCCCACCACCCCAAGTCATGTACTCGCTCTTTCAGGAAGAGAGTGATCAGTCCCACTCAGAGCAATATCCAAAATACAACTGGAGCCAAGATGTTTTTAGACAATCAGTTTAGAAGTGTGAAGTTTTAATCTGAGTGGTGTTATCCGTTCCACTTCTTCATAGCCGCCAGCCTTCAATCAAGATGAATAACTGAGTTTCATCAGCATATTAATATCTCACTTCAAATAGATAGATGACTTCTTTAAGTATTTTCAAGACTTCTTACAGTGTTTCAGAGTACAAGGCAGAGATTGAGCCCTGTGGGACTCTACATTAAAAGAACTGAGGGCTTGATTGCCTTTTTCTCACTATAAACTGGAATCATCTATTCTTTTTCTTTGATCCTAGCTATACACTCTGGAAAATCCTCCAGTGCTCTGAAATAATGTAAACTAATATTAAACACTGCAAGGTGGAGGGAGGAAGAGAGGCATTAAAAAAATTGCAGCCTCTGGCTCTTTTCATCCAATTGCAGTAGAATATATGGACACATTTATGATAGGAGAACAATAAGCAGAAAGTCGCTGGAAAATTCCTTAACATGCATGAGGGTGGGATATACAGTTAATACACTTTCTTATAGATGTTTTTTTATTGTTATCTAGGCTTAACTGGTGACACAAAAACACTGAGGTACTCCAAAGGAGTATCTTTTTTTTATTTCTATCATATCTGAAATGTTGGGAAGTTTTAATGGAAGTTGATAGAATATTACAATGCATTGGCCTGTTTCTATTTAATTGGCACACTGTATTATGTAGCAAAATTCATTTAAATGTTGATCCATGTTTCATATTTTGCATATAAGAAGGACTTAAAATATAGTCTCATATGTGTAGTTTTTTTTCTCAGACCAATGTTATCTAGGTCGAATCAAAGCATGTTAATGTATTTTTGGCAACAAATTCTGCTAGTATCAGGATGCTCTGTGTGAAGGAAAACAAAGTTCCCATTGGTCTTTGTAGTAGCATTTTAGCATTTTACATCAATAGAAAAAAAAATTCAGCAGCTGATAGCCTTTATAGTTATTTCTATTTGATAAATATAGTATACAGAAGATTCCGTCTTATTTATATTTTATTAAACCTTTTCACCTCTCCAAAATTCAGTTAGGATTGTGTCTTAGCTGTTCAAAATCATAAAACTGATTCACATTAAGGTTACAAAAGGATAGAAAAGCTACACATTGAAGGTACATGTATTCTTAGGCTTGTGCATTTTTCATTAATTTTAATACCAAACAGTAACCAAAAAAGACAAAATCTTACTTAAAACCAGTGGTGAAATCCATTTTTTTTACTACAGGTTCTGTGGGCATGGCTTGGTGGGCGTGGCTTGGTGGGTGTGGCAGTGGGATGATACTGCAAAATCTCCATTCCCACCCCACTCCTGGGGAAGGATACTGCAAAATCTCCATTCCCACCCCACTCCTGAGGGAAGGATATTGCAAAATATCCATTCCCACTGTTAGATATTAACACAACACCCACCCCACTCTCAGGCCAGCCAGACATGGTATTTGCTAGTTCTCCAAACTACTCAAAATTTCCTTTACCGGTTCTCTGAACTGCTCAAAATTTCCACTACTGCTTCTCCAGAACCTGTCAGAACCTGCTGGATTTCACCCCTGCTTAAAACACAATTACAGATAGAGCAATTTTCTTTAGATTCCCAAGTTTTCTGTTTTAAAAAATAGCCAGTTTTTTTAGAGATCAAGGTACAGGAATAAAATTAAGAAAAGGACTATCTGGTTTTTCCGTTCCTTTTTTTCTTAGATATCAGCCTATATAGAAGGTGGAAGGAAACCTGCTGGTTTGTTTTTATTTTGTTTGAGTTTTTTTTCCAGCTCATTGCTTTGAAAGTAAACTTCCCTGTTCACAGAAATAATAGAGAAACCACAGGGGCAGACTGCAATAAATTGCAACTGCAAGCTTTGACTACATGTTATTTGATCTGTGAAGGGGTCATCTTGCTCGAAACATAAAACTGTACCTCTGAAACAAAACACATGACTGACAATAGTCAAGGTCATTGCTAGAATCCAATGGCACAACAATATAAGCAACTAGTGAGAACAAGGGGCAACAAATGATGAAATAGCCTTTGTGGCATTGCACTGCATGTTCAGTATACATGTCATAACGTCACATATATGTAATAAGAAACTTGCACCATGATACTGCAAAGCTTACATATGTCATTCTAAAGACTTGGTCAGGTTCTGTGGAAAATTCGGAACATGAACAGGCAATATCTTAAGAACAAACTGCCTTTTGAGATTAAAACTTGAGAAAATAAAATGTCAATTTTTGTTTTGTTTCTGAAAGAGTTCTGAACTAGAACAGGGTGAAACTCACATTTCAATGAAAATCTTGTATTTTAGATAAAAGAATATTACCTACACAGTTACTATGACTTTAGAAATGCCAGAAATTCTGTTTCAAATAGCATCTCAACTATCTGAAAGCTTCAATAATATATTTCTTTAAAAAATTGGTTACTGCTGTTCCACTTGAAAGTCATCACAGATCCGCTGATTGACCCCTTGCAGTTTGCCTGTCAAGCAAATAGGCTGGCAGACATTACTGTAAATATATCATTACATTACATTCTGCCATATCTTGAATCTCTAGGGACCAATGCATGGACTCATTTATGGACTTCAGCTCAGCATTCAATACCATCATTCCAGAAATTCTTGACTTAAAATTGATTCAGCTAACTGTGTCTGCTCATATTTGTAGATGGATAATCAGTTTTTTGACAGATAGGGCACAACAGGTGAGACTAGAGAAAATTCCATCTAGTATATGGGCAATGAGCACAGGTGATCCTCAGGGCTGTGTGTTCTCTCTATTGTTCTTTTCTCTCTATATACCAATTACTGCACCTCAAAGGAACCCTCTGTTAAAGTACTTCAAGTTTGCAGACAATACAACAGCTCATTCTCATTTCAGAAGGTGATGAATCTGCATAAAGACAGGAGGTTGAACAACTGGCCCTGTGGTGCAGTTTTAACAATCTGGAGCTGAATATGCTTAAAACTGTAGAGGTGAGAATGGCGTTTAGGAGGAGCCCTTCTAATTTACCACTTCATCATATTTGACAGCATACTATCCAAGTGGAGTCTTTAAATTTTTGCTATTATCTTCCAGGACTTGAAATGGACACGTAACATTAGAATCATCATTAAAGGGCACAACAAAGAATGCACCAACTCAGGAAGTTCAGACTGCCCCAGGAGCTGTTGATACAGGGATTATTGAGTCTGTCATATCTTCTTCTATAACTGTCTGGTTTGGTATAGCAATCCAACAGGGCAAGTATAGACTCCAATGAATAGGTAAGACTGCAGAAAGAATAACTGCAAACAGCCTGCTTCCATAGAAGGCCTTATATTGTGTGGGTCAGAAGTAGGGCTGAGAAGATATCTGCAGACCCCTCCCGTCCTGGACATAAATTGTTTCAACTCCTTTCCAGCGCTAATGTCTATGAATATTTATCCAAGTAGTATGGCTGTGGATGGATACCCCAGACTATCACTGATCACCTGTATTAGACCAGCATGGAAGATTATGGTCTATTTCTTCTACATGCCAAAATAACCCCAAAAACAGCCCTGATTCCCCAGAGGCTCTAGGTGGCCGCGTGGAACTCTCAGATTCGGGTTTTCCCAGATGTGCCAGTATATCTACTCTAATAAATGGAACTTTGGGGAAATGGTTGCCTCAGAATTTTTAATTGGAGTTGGGGTTTTCTGGCATGCTGATACTAGGGCAACTACCCACAGCAACAGGAAAACCTGCCCAAAGGCAGAGGGTGCTAAGAATCACCAAGTTAAATCAGGCTCCATTTAGACTTTAGACATAGGAATGGTCAACATTTGTACAATGAAAACCAATGTACAATTAGAAGAATTTCTGACTGAATTCAACAATATGTAATGGGATATCATTGGATTATGTGAAACATGATGAAAAGGCAAACATTTAGCTGAACTTGATGGGACTCGGCATTTACTCTACACTAGATTACCGAAGATGGATGATGTGGCAGAGTTGGTTTTCTCATCAACCAAAAGCTGGAAGATTCTGTAGTAAAATTTGAAAGTATATCAGACAGAGTAGCCTAATGCATCATTCAATTGAACAAACAATACAAGATTCAAATAATACAAGCTTGCAGGCCAACAATAAGCTATAGTGATAATGAAGAATTTTTGAAGAATTTTATGATGATGTGCCCATCTTCAAGACAAAGAAAAATGCTGATACAAGATACTAATGGGTGACTTTAGTGCAAGAATAGGAAAAACAATACCTAGAGAAAAAGCAACTGGCCCGCATGGAAGTATTAAATGAGATAATAGAGGCAACAGACTAGTAGATTTTGCTGAAGGACATGAACTTTATATCATGAACTCATTTTACAAGAAAAAAGCTAGCAGAAAATGGACAGGGAAGAGTCCATCTGAATATACAAGTGAAATTGACCACATCATGTCAAGTGATAAAACCACATTCTGCAATTGTATTATCAATCATTTTAACATTGGAAGTGCCCATAGAATGGTACGAGCTAAAGTGAAGATAGACTGTTGAAAAAAGCATATAAAAATGATAAAGACATCACAAAAAACAAAAAGAATGATAAGCTATTAGAGGAGAACAGCAATTTTGAGATTAATCTACAGAATTGCTTCATTCTATTGCAAGATTTGGAAGAGATGAACATTATGGACCAAAATGAACAAATAGTCAAAAACATTGTTGAATCTGCTATATCCATAGCACCACTAAGAAAACACTTTGTACAGTCAAAAATCTCTAATGAAACTATTGATTTAATATAAAAATGACAGAGAAGGAAGAATACTGGAAGTTTCACTAGTAAACTGGGGTATATTAAACTTTGCAAGACCATAAGAAAATGTATCCAAGAAGAAACGCATCAGTTTAATGTGAAGCTTGTGAAAAAGGCAATTGAAGAAAACAAAGGGATTAATAGAGCCAAATGCAAGCTTATAAATACAAGAGAGAAGGTTTTTGCATTAAAACATGAAGAGAGCTCTGCGTGTATAGCTGTTCAGAGCTATACAAAGATCAAGATCACTCAAAAGTAACAACACCCATGAAAGCGGAAATGCCAGATATCCTAGTGAGGAAAGTATCAAGAGCCATAAATGAATCAATGAAAAATGGCAATGCTTCAATAAATGACTGTTTTACAGTTGAAATACTGAAAGCTGACAGTCATAGTTTGCACAAGATAGTAGCAAAACTAATACTTGAGATACCTCAGAGAAGATACAATACCCAATGGATGGAAAAATGCTGAAGTGATTCTTATACACAAAAAAGGTACCCATGTTGATTTAAAGAACTATTGTCCAACAAGCCTTCTTTCAGTCATCTACAAGGTTTTCACCAAGATAATAGCAAAAAGAATATTGGGGATATTAAATGATGCACAGCCAAAGATGCAGGCAGGGTTCAAAAGTGGCCACAGAACAATGGATCACATCCAAGTTGTTCAGCAAGTCATTGAAAGGCACAACGATTTTACCATGCCTCTGTCCATGGCTTTCATTGACTACAAAAAGATGTCTGATTCAGTATTCCAACAAGCAATAATTAATGCATTGCTCAACCAAGGTATAGACACTGCTTACATAAACTTACTACAATCAATATATGAAAAAAATGCGCGAGGCATTACAAGGCAAGATAGAAAGATCTTCACGCGGATTAGAAAGTATACAATATCATCAAGAGTGTAAAAGAATTGAAATGGAAATGGGCTGGTCGCATAGCAAGAAAAACTGATTTCAGGTAGACCAAGGCAGTCATAGATTGGACCCCACTTGATGAAAAGCATCCACAAAAGAGACCTAAAGCAAGATGAAGTGACGACATCAGCATGTTTTGTGGGCCCAATTGACAAAAGAAAGCTAAGGACTGTATTAGTTGGAAACATGTGGAAGAAGCCTTCATCCTGCACTGGATAGACAATGGCTAACTTAATGATGATGATGATGATGATGATGATGATGATGAGTATGGCTGTAGCATTTTTATTTTTCTTACTCCCCTCTCCTCTTGTGTTGTTATTATATGACTATCATTATTTTGTTGCTTTGCATATATGCTGACAGCTTCTGCACAACAGACAAATTCCTTGTGGGCCTAATCACACTTGGCCAAATAGAGTATACTGTTCTGTTCCATAAAACATAACTTTAGATTTTCCTTTAATTTGAAAAGTTAGAAAAACATATAAAATTGCTGTTCATTTTTTGAAGCTAGCCCATTAGGATTTCCTAAATTATCTAGGAATACTGTGTGCTTCATATTTCAGCTTTTCTATAGCAAAGGCAATGAACATACAATATCCTGCCAAAGATAAACTATTCTAATAACATTCCAAAAGTTTTGCCTGTGTGAACTGCATTTAAGAATAATGTGCAAAATGTTTGGGGATTTTACCACAGTGAAATTTGTGGTGTTTTTTTTTTTAAATTAAAAAGGCCAATGATTGATGGTTTTCTTAGTAACATTTGAGAACTTTGTAGTATGGCAGTTAAACATGTAACCTGTCTAATTTAATACCAGTCTGAACCACAAATTCACTAGCTGACTTTATTCACATCTACATTCAATAAAGCCCATCCACTATCTCAATGAAAAAATACTACTGTAATAAAACTGTTGCAATAGCAACCTAATTGAGCCAGTTTAAACATCTGAAAAGTAAATGAAAATTACCTGTAAAAATCTGCCAAGTGGGTATTGCTTAAAATGCTTATTTATCTATCTATCTATATATATATAAAAGCAAAAATCACTCACACATTAATCACAAAATTTCCAGAACCGTAAAGCCTACAAACTTGAAATTTGCCATGTTATGTTCCTCTTGGCTTCTAGGTGCTCACTAAGAAAGGATTTTTCAAAATGACTATCAGAGCATTAGTATTTCCTATATTATTATTAACATGCTCTGATGTTAAGGAGTTCTACTTCCCCTCCCCACCTGAAAAGAAATCTTCCAAATACAAAACACAAGCCGAGGAGTTTCAGTTTCAGTTTTACTTTCACAGCAGGAAGCAGTTTTACAACAGAACAGTTGAGCTAAGCCACGCCCAGCTTCTTCCTGTCTCCTTCTTGCTCACACAGCAAATACTGCTTGAGTTTCCAAACACCTCTCAACTTTCTTGCACACTGACAGGATGCTAGCCAGATGAATACTGATGGATATTGCAGGCTGGGACATTCTACTCTCCCCCTCCTCTGTTCCAATTGCCAGTTGCATTATATAGTAACACAATCTGATGCTACGGAGTTACACATTCTACATTACATCTCAGGCTGTAAGTGTTAATTTATCAAGCCCGAGCACATAGTTTCATAGCGAAGCACGGGCATCCAGCTAGTTCATTCATATTTGTGTTTGGGAAGAAGGCTGCCTAAAAACAGGTCTGAATAGAAACATTTTCAAGTTTTCATAGACAACTCTCATGGTCATTTATATAATTCCTTCATCAAATGTTAAGGCCAGCTTTCTCTTCCAGACTGTTTTATAATATGTAGCTGATGTGTGTAGCATTATGTGGATATCACAATGATAATTATCCCTGAGAAAAATGGATCTAGCAAGACTAGACTTTATCTCAGTAACAGTAATCAAATCCTAACGTTGCCTCAAAAAATAAAATGTAAGTCACACACACACACACACACACACACACGATTTTATAGGACAGTTGCTATTGAAATACGTTTCAGTAGCTTTTGAGAGAACAAAAAACACATATACACAATTGGCTAAAAAATTCAAGGGTGAGGAACACATTAAATAAAAGTGATTTCCTTTCAAAATTTTACTACCAAATGTATTATAATTATATGCTGTGGTAAAAAAGATATAGGAAAAAATATGAGCAGAAGTGATAAAATATAAAGTATATAGTTAATAAATATATGCTAACTGTTGATTATTTTTCATCTTAGCTGTATCAATTGTTGGGTTTTAATTTGTAAAGGAGAATATTTTATATAATTCTGTATATTTGGGTAGAGAAATCATTAATAAATAATAATAAAGTCCTGAGAAGTCCTTATTTCAAACAGATACTTGAATATGTCTCATTCTCAAATATCTACATTCCAGATATTTAATTTAAATTAATTATCACTTCTGCCACTGAGGGCATGTTTATACAATACGTTTATTCTGGGAAAGCTTTAATTAACTTAAACCACTGATTTGTTTAGATGATCATGAGGCTAACTCAAAACCAAAATTAGATGAAAATGAGGAAAACAGTCTCTGCATAATCAGGGGCATCTATGTTTCATTTCAGCTTTATTTCATTTCAAAATAAATGGCCTGTGTAAACAATTACTACTTCAGCATGTAAAAGTGGACTAGAGCATTAATTTATTTCACACATGCAGGGATGGAGGAGTAAAGTATGATAAAAATAACAATATGATAAAGAAGTTCTTCAGCTAAATAAAGATGGCTGAATTGGCTGTCCAGAATAATTCATTCTGCTATTTTATATACTTTGGGGCCTATGGCAGCTGGATATCCAAGCTTATTTTATAAATTTCTTAAAAGAGAGTACTATCTTTTATTATAGGAACCAGGAAAACATTCAGAGGGGAAAAGTATAGTGCTATGATTTATCAAATGATGTTAAAGCCCCCCAAAATAGATAGTTCTGTGAGAGGTTTATTGGGGGTTCAAAAGGTGTTAGATTAAATGAATGGAAGAAATGGAAGAAAGGCCACCCACCCAATCCACTGAATGCATCTTTTTTATGCTGGTATCCCCTAACATATCATTCAATATGAGCAAATAATCCATTATCAGCAGTTAGGATCACAGCACTGGATGCACAGAACTTTGAATTTCCAATATGTAGGATATAATTTTGGCCAATTTAAAATTTAATTATTTTATGAATGACATTCTTTTAAAATATGTATTAGCTTAAACTGGATTATTATTTTTATACTGAAGAAAGCCTGTGCATGTCCAGATGTAGGAGGGAAATTAAATTACATTAGTAATATAGGACAAACTTATATTCAGTTCCAACCATTACCCTTTATATTCAAATTTGATTACTATTATTATATTAACATAATACTCTCATCATACACCAAAACCAATCAGCTCCAAAGTATGAAAAAGATACTGATCTATAATTAGAAATATTCATTCAAGCAGAAAAAGTACAATGGAAAATGCGTAAGAATTTGCATAACTAAAATTAATGCAGTAAGACTATAGAAAATAAAAGGATCGAATACACAATATGCCATATTATTTTTTAAATATTATGAAGTATAGCCATGCCAAAATTGGGATATAAAACATAGGAATACAAATTATTGCTAAAATTTTATGGTAACTGGAAAAGCAGCTGAGGGATCATGTGGGTTTTCATATTTTCCTTCCAACCATGAAAACTCTTACCTCAAATATCAAAATTTCTCACATACCAACCTATTTAGGACTCATCAGGCAAAAGGCCAGATATTAATCTATGGAGTTCTACCTTCTACCATGAACTGAACTCATGGCTCTCTGTACAGGACAATAGCTTTAAGATCTAAGTCCTAGAACTCAGCTGCTGCAATAAAAGAAATGCAGAATCTATCAGAATAGTCTGTACAGTCCATCCTCCCTTAAGTACTCAGAAAGTATGGATGCTATATTATGTTATGTCCCCATGTACATGGTTTCCTCTTCACATTTCCCCCCGTCACATGATTCTTCACTAGGTCTGCATCCCATACTAAGACTAAGGGATCATGTGGTTGATAGTTTACTTACCCCAAGTCTACAACTGGCAACACTATTCTTTTTTTCCTGTCAGTTGCTTCTTCTTTGGAAAATATCCCCCCCCACAATAAAACAAATTTAGGAAGTAACAAAAGGATTCAAAAAAAAAACCCCAGAAAAAAACTAGGTAAATGTCAAAAATATTGCTCTTCTTGCTGTTTTCTTCCGCAATTTATGCATCCAGAACAGTAAAATCTATAATATCCATTAAAATCCATGAAAAATGGCATCAGGTGGGAATTGTTTTTAACAAAATGAAGTCAGGTAATAAATTGGGATCCCAAGAAGATGAACACAGTGTTCACTGTGTTCACAGTGTTCACTGCCACAGTGTTTTTTGTTGTGCACTGTTGTTCTGAAAACAAACCACAATTGTTATAAAAAATGAATACCCACAATTATCAAATTATTACCTTAAGCAATTTGGAATGATATGCTCTCCAATAACAAGGTGATATTCTCCAACTCAAATGTCATCTCTGGTTTCACCTTTATTTGTTTATTCAAAGAATCATGGAAAATCATTTTTACCCAAGCCTCTTTAAACTCAAGACAGTCTGCCTCTATATACTTGACAAATGGTTTATCTCCAATCACACCAATGAGTTCAAATTATTCTTTAACAACAACAAAAAATTACAAGCTAATAATACAGTGAACTATTGCCGCATGTTTGCTGACATCAGTAATTGTCTACTTGTAGAATCACCGCCTGCAGGAAGATAGGAATTACACAGCTGAGCATCGCTGAAACTGCACATTGACTGCAAGTTGACACTTGGGAATTAAAAAGACAAAGTAAAATGGAATAGATTTCTAGCCTGTATCTAAGCTGTGTCTATCCAAAGTGATTTATACCATTTGATTTCTATTACCAAGTCTCCTTTAAATGAAATACATTTTCATTAAGATACTGTAGCCTACATAGGTAAGTCTAATGGTATTAATGAATGTGCATGACTGATGGTTGGGATAGTTGAGAATTTTCACTATGTTTTAGTCTTGGCAAATGCAGCAAATCGATTTCATATGTTACCAGGTAACATATGGTAGTAGCTAATTATATTATGTATCTATATTTTTGATTTAAATGTACAACATGGAAGCGATAATGTATGGGAGTCTGCATCACTATCTTGGTCCTTAATCCAGCCTCCAGTGATGTTACAGAAATGGATGAACTGGATCAAACAACAGCATCATCCCAAGGGGCTAAAGATTTGACCCTTCATACAGCATAGAATACTCTAATCTTAGATGCAAAAATCTTGGTCAGGCATAGTATTATTGGACCATTCCCAATTCCCATTCCCAAGGTGTGAGTACAGATAATCCTCACCCATACCCTGCTAATATTACTACTGAGTGGGATTATTTGGAGATCACCTTTGGATAAAACTTCAATAATACTAAGCACATCTAATAACATCTTCAGAAGGAACATATTAATGCATACAGCGGTAGCTACATTGGCTTCCAAATGAGCCAGGACACACATTATCAAGATCCTGGTTTACATGGAAACCAACAAAGTATAACTGCACATGCAAAAACTATCAGGACTACATTGCTGATGTCTGTAAGAGGCCAACATCATTTGGATAATGTCTGTAGGGGTGAGGCTTATTCAGCATGTTTATTACTGAGAAATCCAAATAATGACTGAGGTGGAAATGTACACATTCTATGTAATTGTGTCTATTATACTATTTTAAAATATATGGACATTATTATGAAATAAAATGTACAATATGCACTGTAGAAATGTTTTCAACTTCATAAAGAGATTTGTGTCTAAAGCAAGCAGGGTATAGATATATCCAAATGTTACTATAATTGAGGAGAAAGAGATGTAAATGTTGGTTATTATTCTGACATATATTGAGATACTCGCTGAGTTATTGGCATGTTAGAAAATCACCTCTATGTTAAGCAATATTGGCAGAGTTGTTATTTAGACTGTCCTAAATTAGCATTTTGGATTATCATGTTTTATAGCCATGATGGCAAACCTATGGCACGCGTGCCACGGGTGGCATGTGGATCCATATTAGCGTTGCCCTAGCACAGCTGCAGAGTGCATATGCATGCTGGCCAGCTGATTTTCAGGCCTTCTGGGCCCATTGGAAGTCAGCAAACAGGCTGTTTCCGGCTTCCAGAGGGCCTCCGGGGTGGTGGGGAAAAGCCGTTTTCATCTTCCCCAGGCTCCAAGAAAGCCTCTGGAGCCTGGGGAGGGCAAAAAATGCCATTGAGTGCCAAAAGCGAGGGGAGCACGGTGGGGTGGGGTGCACTGAATTATGGGTGTGGGCATGTGTGCATGTGACCCCCCGCGCTTCCCCGCTTTTGACACACGACGGCAAAAAGATTAGCCATCCCTGTCCTATAGGATGCTACCTTGCTTTCTTTCTTAGTAGTAGTACAATTTTGTACCATGATAATACCCATAGTGAAGCATTGTCACACAACATTCATAGATAACACTCACATTTATGAGTTGGTAACTCCTAAGAAGTGTTTTGCAAGACAGCAATTGTAATAAAGAGTTTTTGGAGCTTCCATGTATGACACTTGTAGATATTAGGTCTGTGTAGTTGATAACATTATTTGAAAGAAGTGCTCTCTGCTATTCATTAAAGCAACCCAACTTTCTTTTTTAGGCTTATTCATCAGCCTGAAAAAAAGATGTCTCTGCATTAAGAGTTACTTCACTTTAAGGGTAGATTCTTTAAAGCAAGAGTACTTATTTCTATGCTAAAAAAGTTGGGTGACTTTTCTGAATTTCAGAAAGGGACTATGATTGTCCTTGAATGAAATATGAATCATTTATGCTGAATCACTTTCAAGCACACAATTATAGTATAATTCTCTGCATACACAAATAGATATTACATTGGGTTATGTCCCTCAAAATCCAAGCAGCCACCAGATGATCCAAAGAGGTCATCTGTATCTCCTTCAGACAACGAAGTCTCCTTTACAGATTTTTGCAGCAGAGATATAGTAGGTCTACTTAAAATGCTAGAATTACATATTAAAATTACTTTGAGGGGGGAAAAACCCTTAGGTAATAGAAAATAATGTTTGCATTAAAACAGTATTCTGAATCTTTCGTATTAGAACACACATAGAGAAAAACCACTGTACTGTATGGTTGTTACAAAAAATAAATATTTTTCAATCCATTCAGAAAATGTAACTATTCTCTATATTGTTACACAATATAGAGAATAGTTACTAGTAAAAGCCATGACCTTCTGCTTCTAGCAGTCCTTGACAAACTATTTATACCCTTACATCTTTCAATAGTTAGCAGCTTTATAATTTCCTTCAAAAATTCCATTGAGTCAGTACTTCTAAAAGCTGAGCAATAGATAAAGTCTAATAGAGTACTCTATTTCTTCAATGCAAAAATGAGAGAAAGCTGCATCTGGTGAACAAACTCCGTGAAGATTTGAGAAAGATCTAAGGAAAATACAACTTAAAAGTTATCAGAGATCCCCAAGGATAAATGAATGAGCCTGCAGCAAAGGAATGGAATGGAAAACATGGTGGCATATTTTTGCAGCAGAGACAGCGGGCAGGATTAAAAACAGATCACTATATTCCTGTTTATAGATTACACGAATTGAGATTTAACAATCTAAAATCAAACCAATGACCCTATGATGTTATTCTCCGAGATTTGAAATAAACAGTGTGTCAGCGTTTCAGAAAACCCCCAACTCCCAGTAAAGACGCAGAAGCAGGCATTTTCCAAAGTTCGTTTTACCAGAATAGGTAAACTGGCACATCTGGGAAATCCCGAATCTGAAAAGCCCGGGCTTTCCTTCAGTAATCCAAAATTCCCAAAACCAAAATCCAAAGCTCCCAAAACCTTTCTCCTCAATCGATCACATGCTCCATTCAACGTCCGTTCCACATTAACCCAGCCTCTGGCCACTCCTCCTCCAGATGCTGGATCACCCTGACCTTGACCAATAGGAAGAATGCTATTATGTCTACTAATTCCCCTCTCCTTCTTTCCCACACATGAGGCGGTGGCAGCCTTGAAGCTTCCAGCCTAATATGGCTTCCAAGGCTGACACAGTGACTGATAAGTTCCTTCTCCTGACTGCTGTGTCCACACCACATGCTTTCAAAACATTTAACAAAAATTCCTTCAGTTATATTACATGTGTATGTGTGTGTAGAGTGAATTGCCAGTGTTTATCCTCCAGTTATTTTTATTTAATGTTGCATGATTTTTTTACATGCTTATCTGTCTTTTTATTGATTACTGAATGGATGTTGAATGGACAGGGAAGTTGGCTGTAAGTTCCATTCTTCTGCTGCATCTAAAAGCCACTGTGAGAATATTATGGCACTAGTATTTTGCTTTGCAAACATGTCTTTTTTTTCTCCTTCCAGTAACTGTGCTAGCTGGTGAAAGATTCATGCTAAACTATGCATATAGCAAGATATCATGAACAAGATACTGAAGTCTTAGAGGTCAGAAAAAGTATTGATTGACTTGATGTTTAAAAGGATAGCCATAAACTGCACAGCTGCAGTGCTGCAGATAAAAACCAGTTTTGCTCCAATTTCAGTAAATAGTGCAGAGTTAAAAATAAATTCCTCAACTCCCCAAACCAGCCAACATTATTCAGAATCTGCTTCTGAACTGTTTGAAAGCTTTGGGGTAGATATGTCCCAATTGTGTAAGGCAGCAGAATTGCAGAAGTTACTTTCTGATTGTGGTAATGAAAAAGATGAGGGCTAGCAACTGAAGTCCCATATATATAAAATGAAAGTGTCTCTTGGGTTAATGGTCTCTATCTAGTTTAAAAGAGGTTGCACCCTTTTTGAATGAAGTGTTTGCAGTCGAGAGTATCTATATCACAAAATGTTATGTCTTTTAATATCTTAGGCTGCTTTACTGGCACAGAGATTTATATCCACTTTTTCAATCTCAAGCGGTCTCCAGATCATACAAAATTTTCTGAAAAGTCCAGAGTTTGACTAAGACCACTGGTGTCACAGTGATTAGAATGCAGGCAAACTCTGCCCACAGCCTGAAATTTGATCCTGATGGACTCAAAATTGACTCAGCCTTCCATCGTTCTGAGGTCGGTAAAATGGAGACGTAGATTGTTGGGGACAATATGCTGACTCTGTCAACTGCATAGTGAAAACCGTAAAGCACTATGGGGCAGTATATAAGTCTAAGTGCTATTGCTATCATGGTAATATTTGTGTGAGCATCTGGAATAATACACAAACAGTACAAGATATAAATTTCATCTTAATTCTATATTTGTGTCACCAACTATTCAAAATGGTTTTTTTTTAAAAAAAACTTTTTCTAAATAAATGGCTTGAAGGCAGGTTACATAAAGATTACTTACCTAAAGATCATTTACAGTATGCTTGAATTTTGCAACCATCATCACAGATTTTACATTATTGAACACAATAATGTACTGCCTTTGCAATATTGGCCTGAATATATAATCATTATGGGATCACTATGTATTATTAGGTGGCCTCATAATCTTTAAGAGCCGAGGTGGCACAGTGGTTAGAGTGCAGTACTGCAGGCTACTTCAGCTGACTGCTAGGTGCAGTTTGGCAGTTCAAATCTCACTGGCTGAAGGTTGACTCAACCTTCCATCCTTCCGAGGTGGATAAAATGAGGAGCCAGATTGTTGGGGGCATATACTGACTCTGTAAAACCGCTTAGAGAGGGCTGTAAAAAGCATTATGAAGCAGTATATAAGCCTAAGTGCTATTGCTATTATTGAAAATAACATTTTCCCCCACCTCAAGAGTTGACCTTTAAAATAGGAGGGTTTTCTGAAATTCAGTAAGAATGTGGTAATATAAACATATTTTTCTCTATCCTCTAGGTGGAGAGTTAGCTTGATGTAGGAGATAAAAACACTAGATTACAAACCAGGAGACTTATGAGTTCCAGTCCAAGTTCTGTCTGCAAAGACAATTCAGTGACTTTCTAGGACTTTCACAGTCTTAGGAAAAAAGCAAAGACCACTCATTCTGAGCAGGGGTAGGGCTCACTTGCAGTTAAATAGTGTTTTGATTTTCTATTACTTTATTTGTGGCTCTTAGTAGTTTCCTATTTTAAAATATTTATGTTATTTTTATTAGGTTTTAAAGTGTTGTGCTAGAAAAAGCCTTTATAATTTGAACAAAACTTGGGAATTAAATGTTAATAAAAACAGTAATTACCGGTAATTAATGTTACTTAAAGTCTATCTACTGTCAGTGAAAAATGATCTAGACCACCTCTCAACAATCAAAACAGAGAAATATAAAACAACTGAAGAAGCACTGAATATGATGAACATCAATTTCACAGACTGTCAGTCCTTATATAAAATCAGTTTTACTTATCCAATCTGAGATAAGAAATCTGATTTACTTATCCAATCACTTTTTTTTAAATTAATTTTATTTATATGCCACCCTTCTCCAGAGATTCAGGGCAGCTTACAACGCGTTAAACAACTTGAGCCATATTCAAGTCTTTTAGAAATTTGTAAAAAAAAAAAATGTAAAAAGAATTATGTAGCTATGAAAGTACAAGCTGTCCATGTCCAGTCATGTCTGACTCTATGCGGCAGTGCCCATCTCCACCTCTTAGAAGAAGGGAACCAGCTTTGTCCATAGACATTTTCATGGCCATCTGGCCAGAATGACTATATACCAAGGGGCACAGAATGATGTTATCTTCCCACTGAAGTGGTACCTGTTTACTTGCATTTGCAAGCTTTTGAAGTGCTAGGTTGGCAGGGCAAGTAACAGAAGCCCACCCCATCACAAGCTCTTGGGTATCAAACCTGGGCTGTTGACTTTCTAGCAAGCAAGCCCAGCATCTTAAGCTCTTCTATTTTCATCATACGTCTTGATCATGGAAATAAACTTACAAAATACATGTTAGTTCCCTGTTATCATGACTTCTTAAATATACTTTAACAATATAAGTTGTTTTTGAAGGCTAATTCTATCTACCTATTCCAAAAATATATTAACAGAATAAGAGAATAATAGAGTTGGAAAGGACCTTGGATATCTACTAGTCTAACCCTGTTCAAAGAAGACACCATATTCCAGACAAATGGCTATCCAATTTCTTCTTAAAATCTTCCAAAGATGGAGCACCCACAAGTTCTGGAGCCAAGTCGTCCCACTGATACATTTTTCTCACTGTTGTTCTAGCTTGGATCTCTCCTTGATAAGTTCCCATCCATTACTTCTATATTTTTCTGTCACATTTTCACAAATAAATGTGGTTTTCTTTGACAGTTTATTTTTATCAGAGAAAAATCAATGCTAGAACATTCTGTTTAAGGTTGCCAATGGAATGTGGGTAGGTGAAGTTTGCAATCAGCTTCCACAAAAATTCCTGACAGATTTCATTTAAAACATCACTGATGGGTTGGTTGTCATGCCAAAACCAAGTGATCAGATAATGGATTTTTCCAAGGTATCATTCAACATTTGCCCAAGACAAAGTCTCTGTTCATAGCATAATTATCTACCTCTCTCAATAATGACTTTCAGATAGACAGCATTTTGCAAATAACAGGGGGGGAAACCCATAAGAAATAGCAAGACAAAGAAATTAAAATTATGAGATAAGAAAAAGAAAAGGAAAAAAGAGTTAAAACAAATGTATACCAGTACCAGTCACTATATCTGTCCATCTCTTCCTGTCTTTCACTATGCTAAGTACATTGGGTTTTCTTCTTTAGATTTTTCACATCTCCATTTTTCAGGATGTCATGAACAATTGGGACATTTACAATAAAGAAAATATATTGATTAAAATAATAATTCAGTCCAGTAACCATTCCCAAATCAAGCATGCTAACTATCTAACCAAGGGGAGTGGGGGGAAAGGACCTCATCATAGGGTATCCAATCATATGTAGTAAATTTCCCAGTATTTAAGAGAAAAGGTAAAATGATTAACAGAAGGCTGTATATGCATTCCATATGGTCAATCTAAATTGAGTAGCAATTCTGCCAGTTTATTTTTTTCTTCAGTTAATAAGTAGGTATACATATGTTTCAACAGATCAACTTCTCAACAAAATAGTCATATAATTAGATTTTTAAACTTAAATGTAGAAGCATAAATATTATAATTACCAAAATGCCCCTTCCTTTGTCTACTAAAATACCACAATCTAAACAAAGAATATTTAGAAAATTAACTTATTCTAACTCACCATCAAATACTTTAATATATATTAATAAATATTTATTAATAAATAAATATATAAAATGCATGGTGTTAAATTGGAAATATCCAGAGATATTATACATATGATTACTGTCTTTGTATTAATACTTGAAATTACACTGCATTTCTTATGTTAAGGTTCCATTTGCTCTTGATTCATTTATCATATGACATTATTATGGTTGGTGGCACCAACCATAGGCAGGATTTGGCATTTTTATTCACCTATCAAGAACCTGGGATAGGCAGATGTTGTTTGATGCATTAAAGATATTGAACCAGGATGTGAGGGGTTCTAAGTAAAGCTGTCTTTTGCAATTGACTGATGGTGAATTTTATCAATGCCAATGGTGTTCAGGTGGTAGTCCAGAAATTTTGGGATTGTGCCCAATGTTGAGTGCAATTTATTGGTACTATCTTTGATTTCATTAGCCATAGTAGTTCTGTTTTTATTTGTAGATCTTTATATTTTGTGATTTTCTCCAGTTCTTTCACTTCAGTTGTGCTATCTTCAGGTGCTGCCAAGCCTACTATCCAGACTTTTTTGTTGTTGTTGATTGACAATTATTAAGGCTAGGTGTTTTGTGGCAGGTGCTTTGCTGTTTGAATTCTAAAATCCCTGAGCATTTTAGCTACTTCAGTTTCTATATTCTTTGCCTATTTTGTGATCCCACTCATTCTTGTTTGTAAGCAAATGGTATTTCTTGCAGATATTTCAATGCACAATTATTTTACTTTGTCATGCTATTGTTTATAAACAGCCTGTGTGATCTTCTTGCAGTAGCTAACTAGGTGCTCCACTATTTCTTCAGATTTTTTGCAGAGGCGGCATTTGCTGTCAATTGTTGTCTTCTCAATTCTGCCTTTGTTTTCATTTCTTCTTAAGGCTTGGTCTTGTGCAGTCACAGTTAATCCCTCTGTCTTCCTTAAATTTTGCTGCTTTTAGCCATTTCCAGGTCTTGTTATCTATTTTTTTAAGTACCAGCCAAGTAGTACTTTGACTTTTCATGTCTCTAGTCTATTCTTCATTTGGTCTTTCATGTAGACCAGTTTGGTATCTCCAATATTCAACAAGCCTTCAAGGTGTACTATCTTCAGTAGCAACTTTTTCACTGTCCTTCAAATACTCTTCCAATGTTCTCCTCTTTTTTCTTTTTCAGCTGTCTGGTGAATTTCCACACCCACCTATTTTCCTGGTGAGCACAGTCTGTCAATATTGCTGTGTGGATGATTTTTCTGGTCTTCCTATCCAGGGATTTTAATTCTGTTTGAATCCAGTCCAGTATTCCAACTATTACTATTTGGGATTGGGGTAGATGTGGGGAAGGGAAGGGAAGTTCTTGTACCAAAAAGAAGCTAAAAGTAAATGTGTGTGTGTGTGTGTGTGTGATTTTTACCCAGTGTGGTACAGCTGCTTTGAAAGCTTTTCTGAGTATCTTGGCATGCATATAGTAAGGAGAAGTAGACTTGCATGCATATGTAAGCAGAGACAATTTGGAGCAAGTTTTAAAGCAGCAATGTAAGCCTGGATAAGATGTGGCTGTTTTCAGGACTCAAAAAGCAATATTCTGTTCTTGCACCTGGATATTGTCAGTTTTTACTTCCAAAGGATTTTTACAGCTCAACTTTTCCATTTCTAAAATTTCAGTCCAGCTGATACATTGTGCAAAAAGGCCTTGTAACAGAACAATTATAGGAGCGTTAGCTTATCCATTCAGAGAAAATGAATTTTACTCTATACCTAGGTAAATATAGTGAAAACTGCATTCTAAGTTGAAAAATCTTTGATGAAATAATAACATTGGTATGCTTAGGCTGCTTGCAACTAATAGCATTACAGACTTTATGGACTTGGTAGGGTATGTTCCCATGTTGAATGGCTCCAGAAGGTGAATGAGTCTGGGTCAACATAACCAGATCAAAGTTTCAATCTATTTTACCAGAGAACACTGGCAGGAAGGAGCTGGCAACTCTTCTCACTTTTCATAGTAAGGGTAAAGGTTCCCACACACATGCATGCTAGTTGTTTTCCAGCTCTAGGGGGCAGTATTCATCTCCGTTTCTAAACCAAAGAGCCAGCGCTGTCTGAAGACATCTCTGTGGTCATGTGACCAGCAGGACTAAATGCCAAAGGCACACAGAACGCTGTTACCTTCCCACCAAAGGTGGTCCCTATTTTTCTACTTGCATTTTTATGTGCTTTCGAACTGTTAGGTTGGCAGAAGCTGGGACAAGTAACGGGAGCTCACTCCATTATGCCGTGCTAGGGATTCGAACCACCGTACTGCCGACCTTGTGATTGACAAGCTCAGCATCTTAGCCACAGAGGCACCATATCCCTATTCTCATAGTACAACTGTTCAAAGAATTCTTTTTTTTTAAAAAAAAAAGCAACTTTATTATCAAGCCCTATCAATCCTGCAGCTTTGCCAAGCATTAGAAATCCACCTAGAAAGTGTTTTCTTTAAAGCTAAAGAAGCAGCATAATGTCTCTGGAGAACATGAGCGGATAGCTTTCTGTTTGTGGTGTAATCTTTTGGGAAATATATCAAAGTCTTGCAGTGTCTCGAGAAGGCAAACACTATAGTGTGATTTTAAAATATCCATTAAAACAATAATTTAAAACTCATTGTTCTTTCTCTGTGATTCCAAGAAGGTTGAAAGGATAAGAAATGCTCTGCCTTGGCAATGTCACAGATCTGATCTTCACAATCAAATGCCTCCAGCAGGAGCACACTAAAATCTAAAGCTAGGAACGATTTTATCATTTAATAAAGGAAATGCACACAAACTTGCAGAGAGAGTTGTTGAAAGAAATACAGTGTCATTTATGGCAAGTAAATAGGACTTTTTTTTATCCACTAAACTCCTGCTGGGGAGAACACTAAAAAATGAGTTCTAATTTGCTAGAGCCTCAATTCCCATTGCCTACACATAAACTGTATCTGCTTTGGTTCTCAGGTTTACTTATAATACCTACTCATTTGCAGGAAGGGGAACTTGTACAGCCATATTTTACTTCAAAGTTTATGCATGATTTAACAAGTATGATAACGCTAAACATTCAGCTGTAAGCTAAGCTTTCACTGCAGCACAATGTATATATAACCAAATCTGCTCTTCCACAGGAACATGCATATTTTAAAAATCCATTTAAATAGCAGCATTTTTCAGCATATTCATTGAATTAAATTTAGGTCCCTATTTTTCACAGTTGCTCTCTTTAAGATTAGGTATATAAGAAAGTGGCTTATAGTGACTCAGAATTCTGTTCCGTCTATTCAAAATTGATAGTAACAATTTCAGGTAGGATTCCCCCCCCCCCCAACCCAACTAGGAGGTGCCGGTGATGAGAAATGGGATCAATGCTTCTTCTTTAGACCTAGACAGATAACTAATAAGCTTTTGTTTTTCTTCTCACAGGGTTATTTCAGTTAAGAGACAAGACAGTGAGTAGGAAATATATTGGGGTGGGGTAGGGAGACTTGGCCTAACCAAAATCCTCCTTAAATCTTCTGTATATAGACCAATAAATTGGCCTCAAACCTCATGGAAGACAATCCCAATTTTGGGCTCATAGTAAAAGTAGATAATTATTTGCGGCTGATATGATATCTGCCACAAAATAGTAATGTGACTGTAAAAAGCTAATGTGTTAAGTCCTATATAAAATATAATCTAACTGAAGTGTTCCAGTGCACTAATTTCACATTTTGAATCCTGTAAAACACTTTCTATGTGTCTAGGATGCTGTTTGGCATATCTATTTAATATATAAATAGAACTTTATAAAAACTGCAATGGCTCTTAGTTGGACACATTTGATATTTTTATGTTAACAACAAAGTCCTAAATAGTTTGAGACTAGAACTGAGCTTCCCATTTATTTTCCATCATCACCAAAATAATTTTTTATTGGGCCACATCCTGAAGATATTTTTCAATACAGGTAGTCCTCGATTTATGACCACAACCGAACTCAAAATTTCTGTTGCTAAGTGAAGCATTTGTTAAGGGAATTTTGCCCCATTTTATGACCTTTCTTGCCACAGTTGTTAAGTGAATCACTGCAGTTGTTAAGTTAGTAACCCAGTTGTTAAGTGAATCAGGCTTCCCCATTGACTTTGCTTGTAAGAAAGTCGCAAAAGGTGATCACAGGATCTTGGGACACTGCAACCATCATGAATATGAGTAAGTTGCCAAGCATCTCAATTTTGATCATATAATCGGGGATGCTGGAACAGTCATAAGGGTGAAAAACAGTCATAAGTTACTTTTTTCTGTACTGTTGTAACTTTGAACGATCACTAAATGAACTGTCAAAAGTTGAGGACTACCTGTAATTAGGATGAAAGCATTGCCATCATGGCACCCAGATATAAAGCATACACCAGTTATATCATAAATTAGGTATTATTTATCAGTTCAGCTGAATTCATTTCATGCTGAGCTGTACTACTTCCCAATAGGGACAAGTGATACAGTTGTCTCCACATGCAACATTAATTTCTTCAGCAAAAGATGCTTCATGTGGAAAATCAAATAAACAGAGCCCTCCAGAAAATCTGGAATCCTAAATTATCCAAATTCTAGAGCATCTAGGGGCTTTTACATTTATGGCTTATTCACACGAAAACCTTTTCCCAGAGCTAGTTAGGTCATTAAGGAGAGAAGCTAGATGAGCCTTGGTTTATATATTCTCTTGTATCAACTGGTTAATTAACTGCTTAAACATCCCTTAGTAGGATTCAAGATTCAAAAAGGATTCTATGTAGCAAAAAATTTTTTCGTTCTTAGATTAAATTCTTAGATTTACATTAGATCTAAAGCCACCAGCGTACCGAGACTGCCATTTTTCAAAACACTAAAAATCATATTTGTAATATTTCAGTCTAAGTGGGATCTACATTGTGTGTCCCTTTCAAGAGCCTTACTTTAACCAAAAGCCAGCCTTTTTGTGCTTCAGTACCCTTTTTCTAAGCGTTGCTTTTGTCCAATATAGAATATATTTTCCTGACATTTTAAGTATTACCAATTTTGAAACGTCTCAGCAGCAATGTCAATAATGTAGATTGCAAATAGAAAGACTGCAAAAATCAATTGATGTCAGTCCTATCTATCTTTCTTATGCTGAACCGTAGTCCATTTTTCTGCTGCACAAAATGCTACTTGGTGGTTTGAAATAAGCAAGCAAACAAACAGAAACCCTGGCCTTTTTTGACCCCCACAATGCCCCCTGTTATCTGGTGAGATATTTATTTTCTTATAAGCTGGTGGTTCAATTGTATTGGAAAATATGCCTACATTTCTCTGAAACAAATTCGAAAAGAAAAATGCAGCTGAAGAGGCAGGGGCTGTTCTCTCTTTTTTTTCAACGTAATAAATTCTCAGCACTAACCAACTACCTGTCATTTCAGAATGTAAGAGGTAATGCAGCAACTGGTAGGGGGATCAAGGAGATAATGAGATGCCTGCCACTTTTTATGGATGGTGACAACAGAAAACAATAGCCTCAAACAGCAATCTTATCTTACAGTTAGACTAGAGCCAAAGAAATGTTGCTGCTGTGCTATAGAAATGGTGACCATGGCTCAAGCTACGTTTTCTAAACCAGAATGGCAGTATTATAGCATTCCCTGTTCACTTCCCGGAGCGCCACCCCCCCTTTTAATCCACTGATATGCTATGCAGTGGTTTTATGCCACCTGGCAGTACCACCTACTCTCAGTCCATGAGAAAATGAAAAATGAAAGAGCATCCCCCCCACAAGAGTTTCATATATTTTTTAATCTTATTTTGTTTGTTTGTTTGTTTGTTGAATAGTTTGCTGAAAAAAACCAGATCAAGCAAATGTGCATGGAATGGGGAATGGACAGAGTGATAATCTTTGTGCAAGTTTAGCAGTAGTACAATGGATCTTGCAAAGATAAAATATCCTGGTTATGGGCATGTCATGCAGTGAGCAACCCTTTTGCTTTACACAGGACTGAATGTAGGACAGATTCTGTGCATGGGAGAAAACCAGTCCTTCAGAGGGACTTTCCTTACAAAAGGGAAAAGTGTAATGAGCACTTCAGCCAGCTCTTTTTTTAATGATGACTTGTTCAGCAACCATTCAAACATACATCATTGAATGAGTGGCAGATACGACCAGTCTTCCTAGTTGCTTGTCGTTGTGCTTTCCCTGCAGTCACATGATTGCAATTTGGGCAATATTATGATATTGCAGCATCTTGAAGTCACGTGACTGCCATCTGTGACCTTTTCTACTGGCTTCCAATAGGCAAAGGCAACGTAAAAGCCGGCAGGAGATCACAAACAGAGAGCATATGACATCTTATTTCTGACCGTGTAGTTTTCTTTTAACAATGGCAACCAGAAATGACAGAAATGCCATAGCTAAGCAGCACAGTCACATGACATTGTGCTTTACGTTGCTTAGTGACAACATTTCTGGTCTCAAGTATTGTCATTTTAGTGAGAATTATTTGTAGTTGGAGCATATCATCTCTAAACCCATGACATGCCTAGGAGAGACAAACAGAAGCCATATAAATAACTTCCCATAGCAGAGCCTCATCCTTCTCCTTCTCTTTTGGGGACTGCTATGATCATAAACTTTTTAAATTAGGTAAATTTAAACCAGGAATGGGTATCCTAAAAAAGCCGAGAGCAATAAGCAGACCTCAAATCACTTTTTTTCCACTTTCCAACTGCAACAAGCTGAAAGATGATAGCATAGTTATTGCACCGTTATCTTTAAATGTTTAAGATAGTGAGGCTTTTTTTTTGTTTACATACAAAAATATAAAATAAAAAAACCATGCAAAATACAACAATGCAAAAACAATCCTCAGACTTAACTACCACAACCTGGGGGAAAATATTCTGGTGCCAACAGTTCTGGACCCTTTAGACTGAAAATAAGAGTCTAAATAACATAGTCACCCTATGTTTGTCTGCTTCTGATGTAAACTATGAAAATAAAGGGGTCATGGGGGACTTTTTTAGACAGACTTTGTCTTGCTTGCAAATAAGCACCATATTTGAAATGGGAAAAGAAAAATGTATATTCTATACATTTAATTTAGGCAGCATGAATTTAAAAAAAAAACCTAATAAGGAAGGAAGTTGTAACTAGCATCAGTAGACATACCATATTTTTTGATGTATAAGATGCACCAGAGTATAAGACACACCTACCTTTTTTGGTAAGGAAAAGAAGAAAAAGAAATCTCCCTCTGACTCTGAGCAATTTTGCCTCATTGCAGCAAACAGTAAACAGCCTGCTTTACTTTCATTTTCATATTAGCCTGATTAGCACAAGGAAAAAAAAATATGTTCCAGCAATTTACCTCTTTGCAGCAAGCAGCAGAGCCCTGCGCAAAATAGCTCAGAGTCGGGGGGCCGATCCAATCAATTTGTGCTAATTAGGCTGTGCTGAAGCTGAAAGGAGCTGTTTTTTCTTGCTGTTTGCTTGCAAGGAGGTAACTGCTGCGAAGCAAAGGCCAAAGGGTGGGGGGGCCAGTGGGGGGGCGGGGCTACATTCGGTGTATAAGACGCACCTAAATTTTCACCCCCTTTTAGGGGGGAAAAGGTGCGTCTTATACTCCAAAAAATACGGTAATTGGTTTTATGTGCCTATCAGGTATGGCATAGCATTACATACACATGTGACATGTACCAGAGTGTGGTCTTGTAAAGCAAAAACCTACAAATATAAACCCGGAGCAACTGGTTTTGAATAGGTTGGTATTCATAATACCGTTCCAAAAAGACAATTTGTATATGTTAATATACAAACTCTTTTAAAAAAAAAAAGAACGGAGAGGGAGAAATGTATAAGACAACTGCTGACATTATATGTCATAGCATTTATTTGTACTATTTACTCTATCTATAGTGAGATCTATATTTATACACAGTTATCTGGATAATTCTTAAGTTCTTCCATCAGTTCAGATGCCTGCATGTGTGTCTTGGGAGATTTGTTGGAAGAATTCTAGAAACAAACTTATGTTCTGCAATAGAGAAACTATTTTTGTTTCTATTTACCATCAGCCTAAAAGCATGTAGCTTTCTGTAGCTACAGTATAAACCCTATGCTGTTTCATCACACTTATATCTGTTTCCTGGATACAGATTTCTACTATTTCCTATGCTCTGTATTGAAGATAGTATTTCAGTGTATAATTGGTATGATATAAACCATTTTTCGATGTTCTCCCTTCTTATTGAAGTAAATGGGCCAACATTTCCTGCACTAGATCCAGGGCTGCATTGTCGACAGAGCTACAATCTAATAATGGGCTATACTTATCCTTTTCTGTTGACTCTGCTATTTCAGCCTTTCTGCTAATACGTCTCTGCAAGAAGAATTTTTCTACATGATATCTATTATGGCAATGGCATATTTTGAATCTGCCAGATAACAGAAACTTCTCCAAAATCCTCAGTGTCAAATTATATACTCTCGATTCAATTAATAAAGGTAACATAGTAATATGCGTTTTTATCAAATGTAAAATATTCTGTCATGATTACTTTCACAATCCATATGTATATGTCCCATAGTAGCCATCTTGTAATGAAACAAAGGCTTTTGTTATTTGGAAAGTAACAGATAGCCAAGTATTCTGGTAAATTTTCAGGCAAGCGAAGTGAGACTCAAAACATTATCTACCTGTTTCTGTGCAAGCAACTATAAACTTTTACATTGACACATAAACTGTTCAGGAAGCAAAGAGCATGCAAAGAGATGTGCATGCAAAGAGTCCAAGTGAACATCTACTTTTGTAATAAAGTAAGAATTTTCAAACAGAATTTAAGAAGGCATTTGTCAATGCAAGACTCAAAGTTATCTCTAATACATATTTCACAGAAAATCAGCAGGTTTCCCATAAAAAGTATTGAAGGTGTATTTTTTGTCAGAAAATTGGAAATAGGTTACTATTTTAACCCTATATTACCCTTTGTCATAAGGTACAGCTCATATCTCATTAGAGATATGCATAGCAAACATCAGAATGATAGTTTAGGCAGGTATACACAGTCTGGATGATAGGAAAAAGAAAGAATACTTGTTTAGGTGAACAGAACAGGTTATGTTTGTTTATTCCCTTCTGCTTATTACCATTTACTCTATCAATTTCCTCTGTTTTTGCCTACCTTTTTTTGGTCAGAATAAACAAGGAACAACAGCTGTCACTGAACAAAAGAAGGGAAAAGGGAGCTTTGTTATAAGTTTGCTTTGAGAATTTGGGCTTCAAACTGCAATCAATCAATCACTTATCACTTAGACTAAGCAGCTTCAGACACCATGATCCGTTTCTCTTTTAAGAAAATAACCTGTCCAATTTTTAAAAAATCCTACCTACCATCTGCTCCCCAAATATATTCCCATCACCATTTCTAAAGGATAAGGGTAGCCAAGAAGATTTTTCCGGTGTATCAGTACTAGTAGGAGAGTGTTTATTATCATCAAATGACAGCAACACAAAATATAAAGGAAGATTATAACTATTTAAAAAATAACAAATTAAAAATTAGCTATAACAAAACTGACGTAATTGATATTTAGAGAATACACACACACATATGCACATCCACCCCCACAGAGTCAAAGGCAAACTATTTGCAGGACTCATTGATTTAGAATCAAACTTTGATCTTATTTCTAGATTAGTAGATGGTAATAAATTAGACTACTATAAATATTTTTAATTTCAAGCTTTACATGAAAAATTATCATCTCTTCTGAATTACAATAATGTTTTTCAGGAATGCTAAATATAAATCCATATTCCACCTCATATTTATATTTTCAGTTTTCCATTGCAGTGCTTTAAATAAATGTTCACCTTCCTAAATTAAATGCCAACCAGGTTTTCATCATTTTATATGCAGATACTCTTCTAATTTCACAAATTGCTTCAAGGTATAATATGACCTTCAAATAACATTCTATATACTACATTTGAGCACAATTCTCAAGCTGCCCAGTGAATTGTAGTAAATATTCACACAAAGGGAAAATCATGTTCACCTGGAATTCTAAAATGGAAAATCAATGAAACACAGTCAGTTATTCCTATTATACTTATAATGTCGATTTGATTAGCCAGCATTTCTAATTTAACTAAACTTGTGTGTATTAAGCATCTTGTATTTTGCATTCACTAGTTTTGCCTTTTTAAAAAACAAAAGATAGGGTAAAATGGATGGTATGCATATTGCAGGGGCAACAGTAAAATGTCAGAATATTATTATTTGCGGTTCTGATTGATAATCTTTTTAATGGCTTCAGTTGGCTTTGGCTTTTAATCTTCATCTAGAAATGCTCATCTTCTAAATGTTTCATTTAGAAATGTGTAGAAATGTACACGTATGAACATCAGCCTACAAACATGATTAATGAATATTAAAGAGTTTAGGTTTTGTCTCAAACCATATCATAAACCAAATTTTGGGTACAAAATTTTCCAGTGCTTGGAAAGAGTCTATAAATATAACTTGAATTAAATTGACCATGCCAGTGAGAATGTTATGATAAGAATTTAAAGTAATTTGGGCTAATTTACACTTTTAAAAAGTTGTATTCCTTGTATTACAATACTATGGCCCTAATGTGTTTCAAATCTGAAGGAGAAAAGGTGTTGGAACATACCTGGGTCTGTCATACCATCTGTAGCAGCACTTTAAACTTAACATACTATATATTGTATTTTCCAGAGAGAGACTCAGCTCTTTTAATAAGTTGTAGACATATTATGACCCAAAGCACCTTTTTATCTGCAATTCTAAAATGCCACCCACCCCGTTTAAAATATTTGTTTGGTTGGACAATGTTACTTATTTTCACCACACTGATTACCGGTGTGGACTGAATCTTTCACTTTTGCAAGTCTGTCACTTGACATTTGCCATCACTCATTCATGTTGCAGTAAAAAGTTATGTAATTCATATAACTTTGGGTTCACTCTCAAGAGTTTTCCTCTGACCCCATTGATATATGGGCAGAAATAGGGTGACTTCATGGAACTCTTTCAAAACCTACAAGGAATGCTGCAAAATAGATGGAAAAGATCTCTTATCCATAAAAACATAGGTTGTGTCATCATGCTGAGTTTTTCTGAATTGTCTGTGGAGAATTTAATATTCAGCTGAAATATTTCACAGTGCTACTTGACAATTTATTAAATGTCTTCTTGAAGTTCTTGCAATAATTAATCTGGGCTTCTAAGTCACAAATGCATTATAAAAGCTTGAAGCAAGTAGATGCCATTGATATTACTTATGTTCACTTTGGAATAATACATTTGGATGTATTGTTTTTTCAATCAGTTGAACAAAGTTTTAAAATACATAAATTAATCTCTGTTGAACACAGACTACAAATTAACTGTTGTTTTATAAACCTTTAACAAAGGTTGATTATCACTGCTGTACAGGTGTAATTTACAGAATTTAGATATGTTCAAAACCAGTTATAGCTAACCTTTCTGTCATTGCATGTCAAAAGTGTGTGCACGAAAGAGTTCCTGCACTGGCACCCATAATGCAATGCACACTGCACCTGAGCATGTACGTATGACCCCCCCCAGCTACCCCACGCATGCGCCCCTCACTATGTATGCGCGCACTGCTGCTTTCCTGGCAGTGGCAGGAGCAGCTGGTAGGCAGAGAGGGTGGCGGCAGGCTGTGGCGGCAGGCCATTTGTGCCAGCTAAGAGGCAGCGGTGGATCCTCCTCCTCCTGCCAGCTGCGCACTCTGGGCAGCATCCATCCAGCCACGGCTGGCCTCCCCCTGCGGCAGCCCACAGGGATCCTGGGTACCGCAGCTTTCCTTGCAGTGGTGGTGATGAGGCAGGCAGGTGGGCACAGGGGAGCCACTGGTGGCAGCGATCCTGGACATGTCCCAGGGCTGCATGTGGGCATCAATGGCATGTGCGGTGCACACTAAGAGGAGCTGCCCAGTGTGCATGCATGTACTGGGAAATGAACGTCTAGTTTCTGGCACACGAATGTGCACCGGCCAGCTAGTCTTCCGGTTACTGGCATGCATGCGTGCATGACAATCAGCTGGCTGGCTGATCTTCCAGTTTCTGGCACTGCTGCATGCATGAAGGCCAAATGATCATCACATGCGCATGTGCACCAGTAACCAGAAGACTAGCTGGCCAGTGCACATGTGTGCGCCGGAAACGCAGAAGAGGAATAGGTGACGCAGTGCGTGCCAGGTAACATGGCTCTGCGTGCCACTTCTAGCATGCGTGCCATAGGTTCGCCATCATGGTTCTAAACCATGGCATATTTGATTGGTAATTCATAGGATTGTTAATAATACTTTGGAGCAATCTCTGCTTCTCAAGGACACATGTGTTCTTCTTGATTATATCCTTAATATTTGGAATATATCAAGGTATAATCAAGAATTATGGATCTTTCACGTATGAGAGATACCAAAGAATTAAATAACGATGGAAAAATGAATTATGTCTGAACTGCAGCAGCATATTGTTATGTGTTACTTATCAACATTTCAATCATTCTTCAAATGAGGAAAAAGGAAGTATTTATTTAATTAATTAATTATTAATTTATGTTTGTAGCTGTCCTTATTAATCCATTAATCTGGATTAAGTGGCAAAAATTGTTTAAAACAATTAAAATGGTTTTAAAACAAAGATGATCTATTCTGGCACTTGCTTCTACCCATGCTTAAAGCATGTAGTAGGTAAAAGAGAAATCATTGGGACCTGGCCAAGCTGCAAACCTACACACACTTATTAGAAATAAACCCCGTGGAATTAATTAGGACTTACTTCTGGGCTGACGTCCAGACATTTGTGCTGCATATCATTCTTCAATTTACTTGAAAATAGCTTTCATTGAAATTAATGGGATTACTGCAAAGTAACGCATAAAATAATGAGGCCTATCTGTGATCCTGTAAGAACTTAAAAGTATTTATATCTTCTTAAGACACCAGTGACACTATCCAGCAAAGCACACACATTTTTAATTGTTGCCTTTTTTTAATTGCCAGAGTTATATTTGCAGTTAACATTACCATGGAAATAAATTAATGCATTTATTAATTATAGTTGTATACTTAATTTATTCCATATGGAAGCCAAGATGATCTGCATAAAGTTTTCAGAGACTCCTTTTCAAGTACTGATTAGGCTTAGCTGTTGCAAAATTGTTATAACATGTAACAATTCATACACAGTCTTCAGGTCCTTAAGTGTAGTTATAACATCCCCAGCATTATTACTACACTACATATATGTCATTGGACAAAAATAGCATGAATATTATATCTGTATATTTGTTCCTTAGTATTTGGGAAGCAAAATATTTTGCAGCCAGGATTTTCTTGAAATGTGTGACTATATAAAAGTCACCCAAATGCACTTTTTCTGAATACCAGATGTGTCATTAAGTGTTTCTGACTTTTTTTAAAAAAAGTTTTAAAAATAGAGTATAATCACTCAGCATAAGAACACCATAAAATAAACCGATGGTAACAGATGGTGTTTGTCTTGTCAAAACTTGTGTTAAAAAGTTGCCACCTATCAAAGTGAATTTCTTTTGCTGGATGTTATACGTAAAAGTGCTATAGAAAATGTGACCATCAAGTTTTTGTAATACAAACATTTATTTTCATGCTTTCTATTTTTTTAAAAATACATGTATAAATTGTATAAATTTCACCCAGTGGAATATTATGCTAAAAGCTGGAAACTGAAGTTTTCCTCCACTCTTAAACTCTGCAAATTAGTTAGTTTGAATAACAGTGTACTGAAGATACAAATTCCATACCAAAGATTATATCTGCCCAGCAGGTTTCTACAATCAGAAGTTGTCTGTTTTTTCTCTTAGAACACAATCTACAATTAATTATTTTCTTCAGAGATATATTTCTTTCTCAGAAATGTTTTTATTTTCTTCCACATATTTCATAACATAGTTTACTTGCAATAGTAAATGATTCATGGACAAAACAGCATGTTATAAGGAAAGTAATTGTTTCATCTGAAACTGGTACTGTAGAAATCAATGCAAAGACCCACAGGACACAAATACAACTTTGCTTACCTATTTCATACAATTGTTTCTAACTTTTCAAATATAAAACCTGTAGGAAGTCAATATTGAAAACTACAGGAAAGGCGTCAAATTTATTAATTTTATCACTGGGACAACTTCAATGAAATCCCACTGGGGTTAATAACATCTGACTTATTTAAACATAATTTTCTTTGAAGATAAGGAATAATTGATGTGCGACAAAATTACCAGGAACAGATGAACATTACCGATAATAATAATACAACATACTCAACTCATGGCCAAACAAGATTCTTCTGTCGAATGAATGAATGAATGAATGAATGAATGAATATAAATCTGATCATGAAATATTCGTATCTATTGAAAATATATGATGAAACAAAATCAAAGGCAAATTATTCAAACTAGTGAATAGTGTCACATTTGTGGATCAGAAACATTTTAGCATCTCTTTTTACTTAGCCATAAACAAGGCCCCAACTAACTGTTGAATCTGAGGGTCAGATGACACAAAGAGTTAATAGAATTCATGGAACTTATCCATTTATTTATTCAGTTTATATAGCCTGCTTGCCATGTAACTTTGGGTGAATAAAAACCTTTCTGCCAATTTGAGATTGTTATTTCTCCTTATGTTAGACATCAAAAGAAAAAGGATCTTCTTAAGTTCTCAGTACAAGAAGCAATAGACAAAAATAAGTTATAATTCTGGAACAAGAAATATTGAGGCGGGGGAAGTCCCAGTATTTTTGTTTTGTTCTCTTACTAAATCTGTTTATGATACATTTTCACATCTAGGAAAAATTCTTAGCATTCAACATATATACATCTTTCCAGTAGAACACTAACAGGTTAATATAGAGAGTAGCTTGCTTAAAACCCAAAGTGAGGTTGTTGCTGAAAAGAATTTAAACAATGGATTTTGGTTCCATCTACTAGTGCTCCTAGTTCCGACAACGTATTACTCCCATTAATTTAAAATTCTGTTCAATTAGTATTAACTTTTTAATTAGGTTTAAGAGTGTCCTGCTATAACATTTTAACCACTATCACACTGTCTTAAGGAATTCAGATGTTGTTAAAAACCAATTAAAGATCTACTCTTAAAGAATTCAATGCTACTTTAACTGATATTTCAAAAAGGAAAATAAAAGTCATTAGTGCAATAGGCAACTGAAAAGTTTTATTTTCTATTACCAAGGCTTTAAACAAATAAATAAAATAATCCAGCCAACTCTTCACTATAGTTAATAGCTAAGTTTTATATCGTTAAAAACAAGTACAAAGCTAAAAAAAATCAAGAAGTACACTATATATAACTTAGAGTAAACATTTTTTATAAATAAAAAAACCCCCACAGAACTAATTAATTTTAGATACCAAACATCTAAAATTGAACCAAATGTATTCTGGTAAAAATATTATTTTCCATGAACTGATGCTTTAAAAGATGACTAAATTAAGTGCATAGACAAGAAGAGAAAAGTGTCCGCTATCCTTATTCTAGTGATGACATCACCAGACAGACAATTTAATAGCATGATTCAACTTCCAAATAGATTGAAATTTTTATGGGATCATTTCAGTAAGAAGCACTGAAAAAAAAATAGTTCTCTTATGTCTCTCGTTGCTGTGACGAAATTCTAAATAAAAGGCATAAAGGTAAACAAAGAAGATGTTGAAATAATATTCCTTAAGATGAATATACCTTAAGGGAATTGCAATATGTAAAACCAAAAATCATCAGTAGCAAGGACTATTGACTCCCACCCATCTATTCACCCCAGATTCAGCATATTTTTTTCCAGATGAAGGGAAATGAAGATCTCCCATTCTCCTTGGCATATTAACAATGTAATGAAGTAAAAAATGGCAATTTTAGTTGGATCTTGATTTTCAGGGACATCCATGGGATGAGGGCAGGAGTAGATTTAAAACTGAAGGTGATAGTTATGATTATGTGAAACCGTTCTTCTTTTTACAATGCACTGCATACAGAAGAGCATAGAGCATAGATCACATCATCATAGACACTGTCTTGACTCTATCCTCCCACAAATATTCCTTCTCAGTTTCTTCCAATTATCAGGACCAATAACGAACTATAATTCTTACAAAGGAAGATGAATATACGTCCCAGGATAATGTTACAGAATCCAATCTGGGTCGGTCACCTGGACCAGAAGTTTTGTCTTCCAAGCTTTTGGACTCATGCTAGAGCTTATCTTCACGGAACCGTTCTCTAGCCCTTCTCTATAGTTCTTCTACTATTTATAGCAGAAAACGTCAGTTTCTACTTCCCCTAAAAACAGTGCTAGAAAATTTGAAGGATTCGTAAGTAACAGTGCACTAACTTTCCATCCATCTACAGAATCATCAACTGCATCAAATGCCTTCTATGAACAGAGAAAGTACTTTCATGCTTGAAAAATATAATTAAGACCAAAGCCTGTAGCCACAATATAACAAAAGTTGTTGTTGTGTGTGCTTGTGTTTAACAGTGATTTTTTTGAAGAATGCTTCAGAGATTACAGGGCTCTGTCCTCAGACAGATTACAAAAACAACCACCATCTGTCTACTGGCAGCCCAAAATGCATAATTTGGTCATAATTCTTTCACTGAATTACTAGTACTGGAAAGCTGATATAATTGCCAATTCCTACATCTGCATCATCTTATGAATAGCATTATGAACAATATTCAGCTTTTTCATTACTGCACTGAATTTATATCTGAAGAAATAGTGCCCATCAGTCATTAAAGCAGAATATGCTTAGGATTTATATGTAGATTCAAATGTCATTTATTTACCCAAGTTTCAGCTGTGGAAAATAATATAAAATATGATATAAAATCCATAGAAGAATGGTCAGAGTTTGCTTATATTTGTGTTTTCTGAAGAATAGGAAAGCTTACTTTTGTTTTTATTTTTTTTTCCATAGCAAATCATCTATTAAGATTGGAATAATATGTGAATTAGACCAGTAATAGTTGTTGTTAAAATTCTTTGTAACAAGAACAAATGGATGAACCAGAATCCCAGGTAAGTAATAAAATAGATCAAAGCAAACACTGTAACTCAAAATGGCAGCAATAATTTAAGAAAGAAATTATTCCTGGTATTTATGGAGCAAATATTGTAAAAAGCATAAGCCCAAAGCTACATAAGTTTATATTGTCACTTATTAAATGCAGTAATATATCTACTGTTCTCATAATACTGCACTAACAATCCAATAATAGCCTCCAATACATAGGCGAAGGAAGCAAGTTGACTGGTGAAATTATTGCACTTCCATGTAAACCTATATGGATTTGAGTTTATAAAACCTACTCAAATATTCTGGAAAGATAATGCTATATTGAAAGAAGTCATAAGATTATTAAGTGTAGATGCTGGAACTCATGAAGTTATTATATTTTGTCGCCTACTGGCCAAAGAGAAGACAACATTATTAATTAATCAAAACTAATCATCTTACATACTTTCATTTGAAATTGTGGAAAACATCTATAAGTTTCAAGTAATATTTCCTGATACATTTTACTAATACACCTTTCCATTGAATTTCCCAAACCAATGTTTTTTAATAGCAAACATTGACTAAAACTAGAAATATATGCATAAACATGTACAAACACAAATACATAAGTGTTTATGGAGCGAATGTTCCATAAATAACTGGAATAGCTGGAATAGCCAACTAACAAAACTGAATTTACTTATAGGAAATAGAGGGTGAAACAAGATAAAAATCTTACGTATTAGAGAATTCTTTGTTTCAGCCAGCTGCTGCCAACCAGTCTGTCTGTCTTTCAATGTCTCAGAAAGTTGAGTATGAAAATCTAATTGAAATAAAATAAACACAATTTAGCATTCTCTTCATTAGACTTCATTGTCAATAGTATATTTTTAATATACCCCAGTAGTATTTCTCTAGAGTTACCCCACTAGCCAAACATTCACTGTGATTACAATTAATTTCTGACCCAAAACTGCACTGCCAGAATTATAAAAATGTGCCACTACTTCCCAGGACAAAGCCATTTTCAGTAAATATAGGGGATGTGTGAATACTGATTTCCATTTCCCACATATTCAACCTAATCTTAATTTAAACCAAATTTATCTAACATATTCTGTTCTAGTGTAGTCTTAGCTAATCTGCTGAATAAGAACTGAACTCCAAATCAATTTTTATCTAAAATCTAGAAATGAAAATAAATCCAACATGGTATTTTTTTCGCCATAGAATGCCATCAAATAGCATAGGTTCCTTATAGCATTGGAACCATTTTGAGGAGAAAAGTATGAGGGAAAAAAGTTTCTTCTTTTAAGATTTTTTTTCTTTGTTGAAAATAGATACATTCTAAACAACAACAAAAATTATCATAATTTAGATAGACCTTAAGTTCTTCCATGCACTGAACAAGATTTTAAAAACAAGTTCCTGCTGATTAATTACAATTTAATGGACAAAATTTTTCAGAAAGAAATGGGAGTAGTACATTCAGAATTGTTACAATTGTTAATAAAATTAACAGTTTGAATGGAAAAGAGAAGCTAATTAATAGCTAGGCAAAACCTTTCTTTCAGGTTAAAATTACATTTTCTTCTAAATAATATGTCAGAATATGCATCTGTAATAAATGCTATTACACAATAACAAGCTACAATGAAGAATGGGGTTTTAGAAATGGACAAAAAATTAAACAATTTAAGCTATGACAGCATTCTAAAATAAATATATTTATTTATATGAAATATTAATGTTTTTTCTTCAAAACGTATTTGAGAGAGATTTGTTGTAGAGATGGACTGCAATCTTTTAATCCTATTTGGGTTCTTGCCTTCAATGGAATACTTGTTGGATAGATTTCTATGGATGATGGATCAAGCTAGCAAAGTCTATTTTTAAGGTAGGAACAAACAACTAAAAGTTTGGGATGAAGGGACATAGCATTTTCTATGTAAACAACGGTACACACATTAATATTCCCAACCAAAATTATGCTAAATTTGCAAAAGGATTCCTTACACCTTTACCAAGAAACGTTATTAAACAGGCAAAGAGATTTTATACCACTTGTCTTGAACTATTTGTTAGGTTTTCAGGGACAATGTACTTCTATCATATACTAGTTTTATTGCATTCAGCAATCAAGCCTCAATTTCATATTTCATAAAACTTTTGAGTTTATTCATTTTGTCATACACATTCAGTAAATTAACAAATGTACAATAAACTTTCTTTCCCATTTTTCAGTGACATTCTGGCAGGTAAAAATTAGCCTGTGCATCTAATCAGCACATCAGATAGATTAACGGCACTCTCCAAATTCCTCTCATTCTCATAATTCATCTCTCCATGAAAATTCCGCCAAACTCATTTCCAGGAACTTTTAACAAGCTAATCTCCATATAGGGTTTTTTATTTGCATTCAATTTTTCTACTTTTTCCTTTTTACAGGAAAACAATAATTCATTCATCCAAATGTTTAAGCACAGATGCATTGTTCATACATGCCTTAAATAAATCATACCATCATGGAAACCAAAACAGGGTTTTTTTGTATTTTGTTTTATTTTTATGATTTTTTTTTTCTTACTTGCTAGCATTTATATTATTTACTTTATTTTTTACTCTTTGGCATATCACCGTAAGTTCAAATTAAATTTCTAAAATATTTTCAAAATTTTGTCACTTTCAGTTTCATCCCAAGACATCTATTTATGTTTTAACATTTTATTCATTGTACTGAAGGCTTGTTTATCCACTTCTTCCTCTACTTCTATTTTTTTTATTTCTAATTTACATCAAAATCACTTTTCAGTTGTCATCTCTTTTAATCTTAACTGTTCATTGTTCTCCTTCCCTTAATTTATATTTTTCTTCTTTTTATGCTTTTTCTTCTTTATTTTGTTTGTTTCTTTATAATTTTCCCTTTCTTTCTTTTTTTAGTTTAGTGTCATTTTTTTATGCATATAGTTTATTTCATAATAACACTATTTTCACTATATACATATAGTGAATATAAAGTGTATACAGGGTTATCCCAAACGTGCTTTTTGAAAAGGCAACTGGAGTTTGGCTTTCCTTGAAGACCGTTGGGACAACCATAATCTGGATGACTGAGAATCTCCATAGACACATATTCTCGGTTAGCCCCCATTAGTCATGTCTGTAGCACATGCAGGATTCCCTGATTACATTAAAGGCTACACTGGGCAAGTCTGGCACATTGTTGCCCATATGCCACAAGTGCAACTAAAACTCAGTTTCATCCTAATCATCCTTATGGAAAGCCAGGATTCTAAACTGCATATTACCTTGCAAGTGTACTATTTATCATACCAACTAGGAGTTATGTGCAGCAGAAACCCAGATGCCTAGGGGAATATATGAATAGCTCCTTATTTTTCTGTGCAGCATGGAAGCAAGTAAATTCAACCCCCATAGAAAAGATTACCTGTGTCTGACTACTACTAATTTCTGAAATAGTAATATTGCTGAAGTTAATTGCATTTTGTTAGTTTTCTATCTTTCGGTTAGCAAATCCAAAACAGCAAGGACTCTTAAATAATCTACCCATTCAGGGACATTTTATTCAAAATTTGGCTTAATTTATAGTTATAATAAAAACATAGAATTAATATATTATAAATACCTAGCAATCAACACCCAGATGAGCAGAGATTAACACCGAGATTAACACTAGGCCAGCAATCAAGAAGTAAAACAATACCGCAATCAAGCAACTACCATTTCAGACAAACTAACATAAACAACAGCTAAATCAAGGAATCATCAAGAGCATTCCCACTCTCAGGCTACTAATATACAAAATGATAGCAAACCCCACTCTCTTCAAGTACTGATGATGTTACCTAGTTTGATAATGAAACAACTGCAAAAAAAAAAAAAACCCAAAGTCATAGCAACAAGGACCCCACAAATGCCTTTCTGGAAGAACAAGCTCGAATTATGGATGATTAACCACAGTACCCCTTCTTAAGTTTTTTTAAAGACTGCTAACATTTTCTTGGTCCCATTTTTAATAGTTTCTTTCATGTTGTAGTTTTGTTTCTGTTCCTTTATCACTCTTTTTTTTAAAAAACCCCTATTTTTAATATATTTCTTGCAGATTACTGGGAACAATAATCCAAAAAAAATATTCAAGGGTTTGATACTATGCATATTGTTTTGAGATTGCAATCTACCAGCTGGATAAAACTTCTAAATATTAAAATTGAAGAGTTTTAACCTTGAACTTTCTGGCCTTCATCCAAGTTCACCTGCTGGCCATTAAAGAAACACTTAAAGTGTTGTTACGTTAGAGAACATTAGAGTTCTAATCATGATCTGTCCAATTTTGAGCTATTTAGAGAAACATTCTTATATAACTAATTCCATACCTACCTACTGTATAGGCATTTCCTAAGACTGACAGGGATTGATAGAAAGAGATCTGCATTAATGGATTGGGCTCTGCCTAATTAGCTTCAAGATTCATAGAACCAACCTACCTCTCAGGAAGATACAGATCTTCTGGTGGGTGGTGATAGTGGTGTGGAAATTAAGGGATAAGAAATTAAAAGAACACTGGTGCAGTAAACAAATAATGGATAAATGGATAAAACCAACCAACCTGGAAAGAAAAATATTTTACGGCTCTTCCGTTGAACAACTGTGGAGAAGCCATATAATAGTAAGATGGGTGACATATAAATTTAATAAAATAAATAAATAAATCTAATAAACAGGGATGTTACCTCAGGCAACTTCTTGTTTTTCCCTTGCTCCATCTGCAGTGAAACCATAATACACCTCATTAAATAAAATCCAATCACTCCTATTCTTTCTCTTCCCTTTGCTCTCAAGCATAGAAGGCTAAAGTGTCTGCTTCCCTCTCTCCATTCCACATATATAATATATGTGAATATAAGCCTACTGAAAGAGCTTTGGCCTCCTAAGAAAAGCACCGTTCCTCTATATGACAGCATAACTGGCCTCCTACCCTGAGGAAATCTTCTGCAAGCACCCAGAAGGAAATAATATCATTTTTCACCTCCCCCACCTTCAAATTTAGACTTGCCCTGATCCTGCTGGTGTTTTGCAAGGGGCTAAAAACCTAGTTTTGCCATTGAGTGTTCATTCAAATTTAATTGTGGACTGCCCAGAGTCATGTAGATCAGGTGGGTGGCCTCTAAATTTATTAAATAAATAAATAAATGTGCAGCTTCAGCACCAATATGCAGCATGGCAGCCTTGAAAACAAAGATCATGCAGATCAGGAAAAAAAAAAACCAAATCACAACCATCAATTCTCCCGCTGTAAACCAAACCCAGAACTGAGCTGGTTTTTTTTTTCCTTTAAAAAAGCTTGCTAAATACATTATGACTAAATGATTCTAAATAGAGACCAAGGCAGCATATTAGTATATCGCCTTCCATTTTAAATTGATTAAAACCTCATGATGTAGACTGGCCTGAGAGACGGTGGTTGTTTGAGTCATCCATTGGGGTTCATATGCAGATTAAGCCTTGAATCCAGGAACCTCTGGAGTCTGTTCAATGCTGTAACCACTATTACATATAGGTTTAGCTGATTCATTCTGTTTAATGAAGAATTCTGATGGCTGAGTTCTTATCAGTGGATCTGAAACTGACTCATCTAAAAATAAGATAGTAGCTTCTTTTTTGTATATGCAGAACATCAATGTACTTCCAAAAATAATATAAAAAGATTCCACAATTTTATAATCATGGTCTCTCAGTTTCTAGGGCCAAGGCAAGGAATAGAAAGTAGATTTGGGAAAGAAAAACATAAAAAGAAAGACGAAGAGGAGGAAAAGTAGGGGAGGGGGAGAAAAAAAGACCAAAAGGAATAGTGGTAATGCTCATTGAGCCAAAATTTATGTTGCTAAATTAGACTTTTGTTAAGTGACTTTTGTTAAGTGAATTTTGCTCCGTTTTACAACCTTTCCTACCACAGTTGTTAAGTGAATCACTGCAGTTGTTAAGTTAGTGACACGGTGGTTAAGTGAATTTGGCTTCCCGATTGACTTTGCTTATCAGAAGATCACCAAAAAAATGATCACATGACCCTGGGACATTGCAACCATCATAAATATGAACTAGTTGCCAGGCATCTAAATTTTGATCATGTGACCATGGGGATGCCACAATGGTCATGAGTATGAAAAACAGTCATAAGTGACTTTTTTTCAGTGCTGTTGTAACTTTGAACAGTCAGTAAATGAACTGTTGTAAGTCAAGGACTATCTGTATTTATTTTCCCCTCTCCTCCTTCTGGACAAACCCTGTCTCTCAAACGCTTGAACAAAACTATAGTTCAAATCAGAATATAATTGTTAATCTCAGAAGATGCAATTGTTGAATTAATTGAAATAAAACAACATTTTTATGTTTCACATATAATAGTTTCTTTTTTTTGTTATGACTATAGAAGCCATATCTGTGAGTTATGCTACCATTAGTGATGCTACAAAGGGCCCTTATATAGCTCTGCATTAGCTGGTATCAAAGTCAAGAGTGATTTAAACTATGTCATTTTCGAGTGCTCAGGTCCAGGAATAATCAGTTGAGAGGTTTGTTTGTTTGTTTTCTTTGTCTGATGAAGCTTATTCTTGCTTTTAAAGGCTCAGAGAAAATACAGCAGCTTTTCAAGAATACTTCAAAAAGTCATGAATAATACTTAGGAATGCTTAGTCAAGAACTGTTAAGAACTATTGAGAAATCGGGGATTTTGCATTTATGCTGAAAATCCAACCTTAAAAGTAGTTGATAAGTAAAAGCCAGGAATTAATAACTATTAACCAACTTTTTTTTTTAAAGTTAAAATTTATTTTAAATACAAGTGAATGAGGTGCCACCCAGAATTATGATAGTAGATTCTGACTGGATAGTCTTTGTCCGCTAAACCTTCCAATGTGGTTTGGAAGAGCTATCACCACTATGAAGTATAATTAGGAAGCATAGGTTTCAGCTGATGAATACAGTTAGAGTTTTCTGCTTGATATATTCCCTAAACCAGTGATGGCTAACCTTTTCCAGACCGAGTGCCCAAAGCACACGTGCGCATGACTGAACCCCCAAGATGCAATGCGCACGTGGGCCCTGTGCATGCACCGTGGCCCCGCACATGCCTTGTCCCCCACACATGCAGGCACCCCCACATGCACCCTGTCCCTTGCGCATGCTCATGCTGCCCCCCCCACACATGCGCCCTAGCCCCCACACACATACACATGTGGCCCCACACACATGCACATGCGCGGCAGAGACCTGAAGACCAGCTGGCCAGCGGGAGGCATGCGTACATGTGCAGTGGAGCTGAACTGGGGCAATGGCTCGCATGCCATCAAAAAGGGTGCTGCGTGCCACCTCTGGCACACGTGCCATAGGTTTGCCATCAGGGCCCTAAACTGAAAACAATGTGTATTTAATATTAATCAATAATCAATAATGTAAATTAATATTAACCTAGTTCATCAATTACTGTTTATTTTAACATATGTTCTTTCTTTAAATAGTATTGTTTATTTTGGTATTTATTTAAAGCTTTATCTTGATCTCATTACTGAATCATTATTAGGCAGAATAATTTGTAACACTTTTCTTTTTTTAAAAAAAACATGCTTTTTAAAAATGTAGAAGAATTTCAGCTAAATATTTCTGTGGCACTAAGTATGCATTTAGTTGAAATACTAAGGCCAAATAAAATTATTGGTATAAATCAGCTTTGCATAAATTATTGGTGCCAAAAATTAGCTTGCAGTTCTTCAAATTGATTCTTCCCCTGGTCCACTTTCTATTCTATATTCTATTTTAATATTAATGTAGTTGGGGATTCCTTTCAAATTTATCAATTATAAAATTGGTGATAATTTGGAGTTTACTTTGTTGTTTAAGTGGAGGAAAGGGTTGTAGTTCTATTGTTTCTGGTGCACATCATTTCCTCTCTGAAGTCACTCTGGCTGCCTACATTTCACTATCAAAAAAATTTCAGTGATGAAATTCGGAACGTCACATGGAAAATCAAGGAGGCTGAACAATGAAAAGGGAGCTGAACAATGAAAATCAAGACATTCACAGATATTACAGGAGTGTCCACTAGCCACTGTTTTGAAAGTGGAGGGAGTGACCAGGTAATCAAAGTTTCAGCTTTCTTCAGTATGTGTCACATATATAACAATTAAATTGTCATTTTATAACAAGCATGTAGAAAGAGATGAGGCTTCAGTTCTCCACTTACATGCACTATCTTGAACCTAATGATTGCCACTGCAGAGGCCCTGAACCTTTGTAATTTAGTACTTGTATTTTTAAAAATGCAAGAACACCACACTTTACCCATGGGAATAAGCACACTGAATTGGAATGTGTAGGGGAAAAAATCAGGTTAATTTTTCTGTACAGCTTTTGTTTAAATAAACTGCATAGTGTAATGTTGTAAACAAAAGTGATAACTTTGGGATAATTAAAAAGAATCAAAGACCGATTGACACTAGTTATAATATCTAAGCAGAATGCAAGCTGTATTTATTAAATTTATTCCAACAGAAAAGAATATATGTAGCTCAGGGTTGAACAGTCCTTGCAGTCCTTAGTGCTTTCTGAACTGGCTATTATTAGTATAGATTATTAAATTTGTTTTCTTGCATTGAACTAAATAAAATGAATTATTCATCTATTGAAAGCTCACTCTAACACAAGCAAACTTTCTATTTTTAGTGAACATTGGGCAAAAGTACTTGTTATTTCACATTTGACATTAGTCCGTCTCATTTGTCCTATCTTTCTTTTCTCCCTTCCTCCATTCATACAAACTAATAATCATAAAAACCTCAAATATATCTTTCGATAATCATTTCATACAATCTTCAGAAAAAGAGAATTTGAAAAACAAAACAAAAAAATAAGATAATATCCAAAGAGAGAGCAACCCGAATGGCTCATTTTTCACATTTGCCTTTCATCGCTGTCAAAGGAAAAGTTGATTTTATCTATCTGGTGCTGCAGATGAATATATGTCTTACTGATGTAGTGGTGACAGTGGTTACCATATTATAGAACTTGTCCCTAAGGCTTTTATCTCGGCACAGAACCCTTATTCAATACAGATCGAAATCATGTAGAATTTATGGACCCAATCTACCTAATGTTAAGCATTTTTTTCTGATAAGAATGTTAATTCATAAATGAATATTGTCACAAAATGTAGGAAGTACACAATTGTAAGTACACAATCAACTTAAAAATGTATTGAAAAAAGAAAACAAAATAAAACAACCCATGATTTAAAATACCATGGTTCTCCCTCCCTCCTCTCTTTATATATTTATATATTTCTTTTCTAGCATACATTGACCAAATTTCTGGATGACCACCTAGAGTTTGATAATTTCTGTATCAGAAGAGAAAGTGTAGAATTCTCCCACACTCTGAATAACTGTTCAGATACTGAAAGCATTATAAAGTCATCAGGTCAGCAAAAACTTTGAACGTCTTCTACTCCATTCTCCTGCCCAGAACACTAATCCTCAGATCTTCCTAAAGAAATGTGTATCCAACATTTATTTAAAAACCTCCAGTCATAGTTTTATTTCTTGCTGGAAAACAAGATCCATTTTTTTTAAAAAAAGTGTTTTATCAAAGATGTTTCTCACACCTAAATTAAGCAATGATCCAATGGGTCAAAGATATTGAAATCACCAGTAGATTCAATATAGGAACAAAAGCCATAGTAATCTATATATCAAGTTCTAGTATCATCTTTTCTGACTGACAATTTTTATTAAAAGCTTTTCTTTTCTTTTTTTTAAATGAAGATACCCTTCTTTTAACACGTATCATCTCAAACCTGTTGTTGTTTCGGTTTAGGCCAAGAATCAGAATGAATTGATTTCAGTAATACATTTTAAGAATGGCTGCAGTTATATTTGTCTCAATAACTTGCAAAATCTCAGTGGGAAATAATCCATGAAGTTTTTATCTGAAGATTGGTGAAACAATACATTTCAGTAGGCAGCTACAGACGTTTTTCAATAATTCAGGTCTGAAGTGATTCTATTAAAAAAAAAAAAGTTTCAGGATATAGTTAGGAAGTTGCTAGTTGATGTAAACAACATATGGCACGCTTGCACATGTACTCACACACACAAATACACACACGCATACAGTTGCTGGAGTGCGCTAAGTTAGAAAGCTACATGAAACTAAAAGTACAAATGGATTTTTAGAAGCTATCTATCTAACATCCTTTTCGTGAGCATTGTCTGAGTACGTTTTCAAGAAACGAGTAATGAACAGTATGAAAATGGACGTTGGTCTTACCTGATACGTCCCTTCTCAGCTCAGGAAGAAACAGCAGTCAGAGTGGGGATTCGCCCAGTCCAGCATGTGACCGAGTCTGTCAAATGAAAGGCTCCGCCCTCTAGAGCCCAGTTCTTCGGCGAGGACGAAGCAGCAGACTCAAGTGACGTGTCTCCCTGGAACAAGAAAGAGTTAGAATGCCACCCCACCCAGCCCACCACCGGACCGATAGAAGGGCGGGGCTGACTGCCGTTTCTTCCTGAGCTGAGAAGGGACGTATCAGGTAAGACCAACGTCCATTCTCCAGCAAGGCAAGAAACGGCAGTCAGAGTGGGGACATACCAAAGCTTGATGTCCCTCAGGGTGGGAGTAGACAGGTCCGGTGACCCTCAAGGGGTATGCACCGACTGCAGAACTCTCCTGCCGAAGGCGGCGTCGGAGGAAGCGAAGGCATCGATTCGGTAATGTCTGATGAAAGGACTCAGGCTGGTCCATGTAGTGGCCCTGCAGACTTCCTCAAGAGGTGTCTGTGTCGACCAGGCAGCGGAGGTGGAGGCGCTCCTGGTCGAATGAGCCGTGTTGTGACGTGGAATAGGAGCGTCAGAATGGCGGTAAGCTAAGGCGATTGTCGCCCTGAGCCAGCAGCCCAAGGTGGAGCTGGACACCCTGGAACCCAGGAATGCTGGGTGAAAGGCGACAAATAGAGCCTCAGTCCTGCGAAAGGGTGCTGTACGGGCGATGTAAACTTTCAGGGCCCGACGGACGTCCAAAGTGTGCCATGAGAATTCTAGCCGACGAGTTGGGCGAGGGCAAAAGTCTGGGAGGACCAGCTCTTGGGCCCGATGGAAGGGTGAATTAACCTTGGTCATGAAGGCTGGGTCAAGACGAAGGACCACCCTGTCCGTATGAAAGATGCAGAGGTCCGCTCTAGTTGATAACACCGCTAGTTCGGAAATGCGGCGGGCGGATGTGATCACCACCAAAAAGGAGACCTTCAAGGAAAGGAACCGAAGGGAAATCTCGCGGAGAGGTTCGAATGGAGGAGACATGAGAGCCGTCAGGACTTTGTTAAGTCTCCAGGTGGGGAACCTGTGAATGGTCGGAGGGCATAGGTTTGTTGCTCCTCGAAGGAAATTTCGGATGACAGGATGCCTAGATATTGGTTCCGAAGATCCGCAAGAGAGGACAGAAGAGATGGCCGCGAGCTGGCGGTGCAAAGTATTTGGAGCCAACCCCCGGTCAAGACCATCCTGAAGAAAGGATAGCACGTTGATGATGGACGCCGACGTGGGAGGTACTGGAACTGAAGAACACCAGGAAGAGAAGGCCCGCCAAGTAGCCTCGTATATGCGTGCCGTGGAGGGCTGGCGGGTGGCCTGGACCATGGAGGCGATCCTAGGGGGTACTGCGGCTGCCGTCAGGATGCGCCGCTCAACCTCCAGACAGTTAAGTGGAGCCAGGCCGGGTCCAGATGGATGAGCGATCCCTGGGACAATTGGAGTCTGGAGGCAGGGATCCGCCATGGAGGGGTGATGGACAGGGACTTCAAGTCCGCAAACCACGGCCGCATTGGCCAATGCGGGGCCAGCAAGACGAGTTCCGCCCTCTCAGAAAGCGGATCAGACGGGGGATGACAGGGAGGGGAGGGAAGGCATAAAGGAGGCTGGGAGGCCATGGGCTGCGGAGAGCGTCCACTGCTTCCGCCTGTGGATCCAGGTACCGGGAGAAATAGCGGCGAACCTGATGGTTTGCGAGGCGAAGAGGTCCAGAACTGGGGTCCCAAACCTGTCCGCAATCTCCTGAAATAGGGAGGAAGGGATGGACCATTCCCCCTGGTCGATCAGCCCCCGGCTGAGGGCGTCTGCCTGTGTGCTCGTAGTCCCCGAGAAGTGGGCAGACCTGATGGAAGAGAGGTGATTCTCGGCCCAGAGACCTAGTAGAAGAGTCTCGTCCATCAGCACGCGGGACCTGGTGCCCCCGAGTTTGTTTATGTGGGCTTTGGTGGTGGTATTGTCGGTAAGGACCAATACGTCTGTCCCCTCCACCAGGTCCCGGAAATACAGGAGGGCAAGTCGAACGGCCCATAGTTCCAACAGGTTGATGCTTAGAAGGGCTTCCTGGGCAGACCACTGCCCTTGGGCCATCTGATGGAGGAGGTGGGCCCCCCCTCCCGACAGGCTGGCATCCGTGGTCAACGTGAGGCTCCTGAGGTTCCCTGAAGTAGGAGCCTTGAGATAAAGCGGCCGAGGTCCACCAAGGTAGGGAGCAGAGAACTGGGGAAGGAAGCTGAATCCGGAGCAAGGAGGTGTCGTGGTGGGTCCTTTGGAAGGGCAGCAGGAGCCATTGGAATTCTCTGCTGTGCAACTGAGACCAAGGTGTAATACCAAAGGTGGACACCATCTTGCCCAAAGGGCGGGAAAGAGACAGAACGGATGCCGATCCGGCATGCAGGATCTTGAGGGCCAAAGACCGCAGACTGGTTTGACGGTCGGGGGACAAGAACACTATAGAGTCAACAGTATCAATAAGGGCTCCCAAGTGAACGATGCGTGTGCATGTCCACCTGCCAATTGCGGAGCCACAAAAGGCGGCGAGACGTCACGTTGGAACCCAAAGCCCTGGCCGCAAACCTGGTGGAATTAAGAGTCGCATCAGCCGAGTACTCGAGGGCGGCAGCAATTTTGTTTAGATCCTGGTGTGAGCGGCTGTCCGACAAGGGCAGACGGGCCTGAAGCTGCTTGATCCAGAGCAAAGCTGCTCTATTGAAAAATGAGGCGGAGGTGGAAGCTCGGATGGATCACGCTGTGGCGAGGTGGCCTTTGAGTAGAGTTTCCTCCGCCCTCTTGTCCTCTGGCCGGAGGGAGTCTTCAGGAGGGCCAGTTGGGTGAGAACTGTCCGTTAAAGCCACAATTGGTGGATCCACTGTAGGCAGCTGGAGAAGATCTGCGAGAGGGGCAGCAGAATTATAAAGACTTGTCTATCCCGTTAGGACTGGGGCCCGCCCCCGGGAGATTCCATTGGCGTTGCAAGACGTCGGTAAACAGTTTTGGAGCAGGCACAGTTTCAGGGTCGATTGTGGGCTCCTGGAACATGGCAGCCGCCGGATCGGAGACTGACGAAGAACCAGTAGAAGAAGGAGGAGTGCCTAGCTGAGTTGTAGTGATGGCTTTATACAGGAGTGAGCGAAACAGCTGTGGTTTGAACAGTCCAATGAAGGAGGGCTGGTCAGTCCCAAGGCCTTCATCATCGGACCAGGCCTGGTCCAAGGAATCGGTTGCATCCGATGGAGACACATTCTCAGCCGAGGAAGGAGAATCCAAATGGTCCTGATCCAAATGAGGGTCTTCTAGCTCTCTGGGCTGAGGTTGATAAGGCCCAGAGGATGGAGCTGGGGCCGAGGGCTGATGCATGCACTCAGCCAGGCTCTTCTTAATAGCCCTGGCAATGAGCTCCTCCAGGGTATTAGTCATGGCCTCTGGGATAGGAGCCGGGGCCGGGACTGGATTAGCCACCTTGGGGGCTTCCGGAAGGGTCTGAAACAGCAGCTGGGAATCAGGTGGAGAGGCACCCGCAGAAACTCTAGGGACATCGGGCAAGAGGTCCCGCAGTGAAGAAGGAGATCTAGGGGAGGGGCTGGTAGATGGAGGAGGCGCCCCAGAGCCCTTGGTAGAAGCCTGAGCCTGAGCCTTTAGAAAGGCTTTTTCGATGGCTTTATGTCTCCTCTGTTCTTCCCTGGATGAGACAGAGGAGGAGGAGGCAGCCGTAGTATTCTTCGCCCAAGTCCTCTTGGGCGGAGGGGGCAAGGATGCAGAAGACCCCTCAATGGGATCGCTGCTGTGGCGCCGATGCTGTGCCGAGCCGCTGGGCGCTCCCGCGCCGGACCGCATGGCGGCCGCCATCTTGGATTAAGTTGGAGGCTGTGCTAGGTGTGAAAGTAAGCCGTCCGATCCCCCAATGTCTCCACAAGCTGAGCAGGAGAGGGGCGGCGAGTGGGTGGGTAAACAACCGCCACCGAAGTTGCTAGCCTGCAGGCTTTAAGCGCAACTAAACGCTCGGCGAGCAGCCGCTCCAGCTGAGGGAGGCCGCTAGGCAAAGGCCTTTTAAACGCGGCAAAACTCACCCGAACGGGGAGCTTCTGACAGGCAGGCGATGACGAGCCTGCCGCAGGAATTACCAGCCGGTAGAAGGGTAAATTGAGCAGAAAGCCGAATGAGTCAGGGTCTTAGCCGGGAGACACGTCTGTCAGCTAAGACCGAGTCGAAGAACTGGGCTCTAGAGGGCGGAGCCTTTCATTTGACAGACTCGGTCACATGCTGGACTGGGCGAATCCCCACTCTGACTGCCGTTTCTAGCCTCGCTGGAGAATGGAAATGCTGCTTAAATGTAAAGAAATTTGAAAAAAAAATTTAAACAGCAAGAATGTTTTTCCTAAGTAACGGGCTTTTCTGTTCAATGGAGAATTTAAGTTTAATGTTTTATTCTTCCCACCTCAGTTCATAGTAAGCTAAATAATATTTTATCACCGACGCTGAGATATACATTTCTTGGGATTTATCAACATTTGGTTCATACAAAATATCAAATTAAAAATCTTGAAATCTTTAGTTGTAAAGCTGTATTGGGGAATAGTAAATAAACATATTAAATATCTTCATCCCATAATGTGAAGCAAATAATCAAAAAGACTGCCTAATTTGCCTGAACAGAAAATACTATTCAGAAGTTTTTCCTAAAGCAGGGCATCAATAAAATTCATGGCTAGTCTAGCCATCAGTATGGAATGTTAGTCTATTTTAGAATCCTGGATTTTCTTCCCACAATCAAAAATATCTCAATCAGTTTTTCGTCCCATTCTGCCATTGCTGCATCAGCCTAAATGACATAATTTCAAATTAACATTCTCTCTTTCCCTATCTCCCTTCCCCCCCCCCCCAATCTTGCATTTAGGGTTATCTGAAGCAATTACACTTAGATCCTTCCATTCTCATGGAAACCATTGTTCCACCTAATCTATTTACTATTTTTTTTTATTCACATTTGATAGGAACTTTAAAAATAATCTCAGTGGGAAACTAATGTATTTTGAAATTATCAGGACAAATAAAGCATATCTACCATCTTTAACAATTTTAAAACAAGTAAGCAAACTTTAAATACATCATCAATGTAGTCTTTACATAGAATATCTTTCGTTATTCTGCAAATAAACCACACTTATGAATCAATATGGTTACTTAATATTTGCACGTTGATTCATAAACCTCTATGCTTAGTATGTTTCTCGTGCTATTTTTCCAAACTTTTTTCTTTTATCCTCTTTATAAAGTAATTTCTCTTACAAATGTACTGGACAATAAAATTAATCCGCTTATATAAATATATAACATAATTATACTACTATAAATATAAATCATTGGAATCTATGTTATATTTTCATCTATGTGGAAGCAAAGAAAGTGAAAGAGTAAACTTTAAGAATTTGCAGTCCACTGGTTATTTTGTATCCTGTAGGTAAAGCTATTCTTCAAAAGTATGGCACTTGCGCATGATTTACCAGAATAAAAAAAAACCCGAAAGCATAAACATAATTGATCATGGTTTTTTACAATTTTACATACAGTATATACTAAAGAAAAGAAACAAAGTATGAAAGACAAGATAGAAACACTCAATATAGAACATGCAGATGTAATAAAGATTTAATGAAACAGATTATTCAACTGAAAATAGCAAGAGGCATGTGTTTTAATTATACCTGGAATTTTTCACTTTCACATCTAGGAGGATGAATGTGATCTATAACGTGTATATATATTTAGTCAATGTATGGCCAGAGACCAAAAGTAGTACAAATGCAATAAAAACTAAGAATGGAATGGAATGGAATGGAATGGAATGGAAGCGAAGGGAAGGGAAGGATAGGGAAGGGAAGGGAAGGGAAGGGAAGGGAAGGGAAGGGAAGGGAAGGGAAGGGAAGGGAAGGGAAGGGACATAACAAGAAATGGAAATGATTACAAACATTGAAGATTATGAATCTTCTAGGCATAACATAAAGAACCAAACCATTCAAGCCTAAATATAATTCATATTGAGATTCTGTAGACCTATAAAGCCCTACTGGAGGAAGACCAAAGAAACCTATTGGACCATTTCTTCAAATTGATGTGATCAGATTGTTCCTTTTGGTTGAGAAGGTATATCCCAGCTTCCTTCATTTTGGAAGGTAAAGAGGCAAATTCCTCCAAACAATAGTTCTCTGTAACTTACCCAGTTAGTTCCCACTATTGTTAGTTGATGTAATGGAATGTGTGCATAGCCTTACGGAATGAGGGAAAGATGTTGGCTAGGTAATAATGACATAAGAGAAGTCCCGAATTGCTTAATGGTTAAGTAAAGAAAGTAAGTACCGACCCTAGTTGATCAAGCAGTTAAAAATGGCAGAGGGAAGTGTGTGCAAAATTATATTAAGATTACCATATAGTAGAATTAGATAATTGAATCCTGTTTCCTGTCTGGTTTATGCAGAAGACTGTTTTTTAACAGGCTTTAAAAAGTGGTTAATATACCACTTTCTTCACAGCTCTTTGTATATTGACATATATGTTTTACTTCCTATTTTGACTGCCATTGACTGCCATTTTTCCAGAGCTGTTTTGATATTTATACTGTTAATGTTTTGTTTTTTAAATAGTGAATCATCCAGAATGTGTAATTGTGGGAGTATAAAAATCCTGGAAGTAAATAAATACATCAACATGCCATCATTCAATGGCAATCTGCTTTGCTTGAATACTATTCAGGTTATTGCAATCCTGTATGAGACTTACCGCAATTATGGTAGATTCAAGCATCTTGGATTAAAAATCAAATTTGGAGACTGGAGAAAGAGTTGTTTAACTATTTTTTTTTTTTTGGAGGGGAGAATATGTGCCTTTTGGATGCCATATTTTAAGATGGTCAATTATATCAATAGTAATAGATCACAATCTGTTTTACCTTATGAAAACCTAAATCAATTTTAAATATATAAGAAGAAAATAAAATGTGTAATAAAATGAGTTTGCCTAAATTATGGAATGTTTTCCATAAATATGAAAGCTGGTTGCTGAATATAGTAAATATATAGTAATATGATAGAAATAAAGCATATGTGAAATTAAAAGACACGCCTAGCAAACTGCCTAGTTTGAGACTGTGAAAGAAATAAGATGTGTACGGGAGATGTAACAAACCTTCATTATTTAATGAAGGGATGGCATTTGATTTTTTGAAAAGTTACAATATTTCATGTATGTGATTTAGTATAGAAGTTTGTGATATGGGGTTCATACCGATATCGTAAACTAAAATAAATAAGTTATAGGAGATTGTTTCTGATAACATTGAAGGTATATTGGTCAGGAACATGAATATTCATATATTTTTGTATGCAGGTGATGTTCTGTTACTGTCAGATAGCCAAATTATTTACAATGAATGTTAAATAGATTGTAATAGATGCAAGGAGAAGTATGGATCTGAAAATTAATGTATTAAACTCTAGAGTAGTTGGGTTTGACAGAAAAGCGGAGTAAGTGAATGCAACTTATGTATAAATTGAAAAGAACCTAAAGCAAATGACTCATTATTTTTACATTGATATAATGTTTACTTAATATGCAGAAGTGGAGACATTTTAAGTCAAAGATACATTGGAAAAAGGTCATTGAGTAGCATGTGATCTATTTAGAAGAATGAATATTTGTTGATGGAAGTGAAAACAACTATACAAAACTTGTTGTTTCTGTTCAATTTGATATACAGACGTAAGAGTTAGATACATCAGCAGAGGTGTAAATGTATACTATGATTTATTTTCTTAATTGTGAGGCACTTAAAAAATGTACAGATTAAAATATGAAACTAGAAAAGAAAGTGTCAGCAAATAATGAATCGGTGGTGCTTAAAAAAACTGGTTTGGTCGTATACAGAAAGTAAATGAGGAATCACAAAACAAATATACAGTATAAAGGAAAAGTGAATGGGTGAAAAGAAAGGTGAAGACAAGAAAGTCATGACAAGATGGAATTGTTGATGTCATAAAAATGAGAGAGAATTAAGAAATTTAAAGAACAAAAAGCAGTATATTAGATGACTGGATACAGTATAGTATATAAAAGGAGGCCCAGTAGTTAGAATGCAGTATTGCAGGCTAACTCTGCCAACTGACAGCAGTTCGATCCTGACCAGTTCAAGTTTGACTCAGCCTCTCATCCTTCCAAGGTCAATAAAATGAGGATCCATATTGTTGGGGGCAATAAGTCAAATTTGTAAACTGGTTAGAAAGTGTTGTAAAGTACTATGAAGCAGTACATAAGTCAAAATGGTATTGCTATAAAGAAAAGACATAATGATGACATTGATATAAACTAAAACTAGCTACATATTTTTTATGCCATACTTTTAGTTTTCTTTGCTTTCTATATTTTTCTATTTCCTATGTTCCACATAACATGGAACAGTTTAAGGTAAAACTGAATAGATGACTTTATGCACATAATCAAATGTATTATTTTGATGTCTTTGAAGGAATAAAGAATTAACAATGTTAATATTGAAGCTCAAATGTATTGATTGCAGGCCTATGTAAAATCATTGAGAAAATATCTTTCCTTGCAGCTATAAAGCAGCCAGAAATGTTTGAAGATGGGATGCAGCTGCTTCAACACTCTCCTGAAGTCTACTGGTGGACCCCTAAAGGATATATAGACACATGGAGAAGGCTTCAAGAGGACCTTGAGGCACTTCTGATAGAAGAGGTGTTTAATGAAACAATTTGCACATTCTTAAGTATTTAGTTGTACTAAATGACATTTGCAAAAGTATTCAAATGTTTCATCCTCCAACACCTCCTTTTCAAAGAATGCATTTTTCTGCGTCCTCTCTTCTTATCTATTCATGGACAAAAGACAAGCATTGTACTCTAAAATAAATTGCAAGATATAAATTGTTTTCTCACCTACTTACTTCAAAATTGTTGACAATAATTATAACATTCCAGTCTAACTGAAAATTGATCCTAATTGTAGTAGAGTGTTCTTTATAAATTTAAATACCAGTTATAACAATACTCAAAATATGTCAGTGTTTCAATAATACCCCAAACATAACATATTGAGTCATGCAGAATCTAGATGCAAATTTCTCTCTTTTGTAACGATAACTAAACACAAAGTTCTCGTTTATGTACAGTTCTGTGCAAAAACATGTTTTGTTTTATTCTGCTTTAATAATCTCTCTTTTTCTCCTTTTTTTTCTTTCTCCACCAAATACAAAGTACAAATGATATGCATGCTAACTCCTTTGCAAATGAAATTGCATTCTTCACATGCAACTGGAGACTATGAGGGTATGAGGAAATAGAAATAACCTTTGAAGGTAACAGGCAGAAACAACTTCTCCCAAGAACAGAATATGAGATGTTCTATTTACACCCCATGTAGCCTGCTGTTTCTTCATCTGATTATACAACTGAAAGAAAATAATACATTCCCCCCCACCTATTGTCCTTAAGTGAAACAATTTCACATTCTGATATGTTTTACTATTATATCCTTTTTATATTTTATTTCTGATAAGTTGTTTGATCTTTCTTTGTCCTTTGACGCCAAAGAAATAGTTATTGACTTTTCTCCTACCTGAACCACATTCACCAAGTCAATTAAACTAAAAAAAGCCTAGCTCTTCATATTTACATGATACATTCCTTAAATTATTTCTAAATAGTTATTTTGAAGTAGAATCCAGAATTATCTGTTCCCTTACATACCATTCACAAAATCAAATTTCTTTTAATTACACATTTTTTAACAATCTTTAACATATTTTATGTTAAATCATTGCAGAATAGTCAATGTAATTATAATTTATAACACTGAAATGTGTTGCTGTAGCATTTATTTACACATTTGTTAGTTTGTTGCTATTCATTTAATATTAACTTGTGAAAATCCTAGATTTTTTCTCCTTTTTTTAATGCAGAAAAGAAATAGAACTATAAAAGAAAAGATACTTTACCTTTAATCTTGATTAAACAACAATAACAAAACACAGATACTTTCAAATATTTCCCAAATTTTTATTTTATTTTTTTTTAAATTTGATTTATGTGCCACCCTTCTCCGGAGACTCAGGGCGGCTTACAGTGCATTAAGCAATAGCCTTCATACTTTTGTATATTTATACAAAGACAGTTTATTGCCCCCACAATCTGGGTCCTCATTTTACCTACCTTAGAAAGAATGGAAGGCTGAGTCAACCTCGAGCCTGGTGAGATTTGAACTTGCAGTAATTGCAGGCAGCTGAATGTTAATGAATGTTAATTAATGTTAATAACTGCTTTAGTCTGCTGCACCACCAGGCTCTTGTTGGTGCTTCACTGCCTCAATTGTTGGTGCCTCACTGCCCACAGGAATCAAGTGGGCCATGGAACTAATCCAGAGTGGTAGAATTTATAGTATAGAGTACCTTTTTTATTTTCTCATACCACTCAGTTTGCTCTGTTAGACATCCAGATCTGAGTAAATCAATGTTACTTTGCATATAAAGAGCATTCTCATTTAATATATCTTTTCTTAAAATTATCTGTATCATCCTGAACCAGAAATTATGGACATGAGAAGAATGCAGAAGAATAGATTCTGGCATGTTTACCATGTAGACCCAAACACTGGCACACATAGTATTTCTTCATTTAAATTTTGATCCTATGTCAACAAAACTCTTAAGCATCATTTTTATATATTTCTTTATTCCCTATACCACATCTGAGTATCAGCTGCCAAGGCAAAGGCACACAGGCATAATCTCATAAACTATTTTGCTCTCTCTGAATTCCAGGGTGTCACGACAGAGCTACCTGCCAAATCATCTGGAAAGTCCCCAAGTAGCCTCAGAAATCAGGCATTTAAGGAGGCCATTTCAATGGGTCCTTTGTCCTCAATATGTGGGAACACAGTAAAGGTCAGATGCCAGCGTACTCCATATTCAGTTCATGTTTCACTTCTCCAAAGGGGGGGAAAAACAGATCTAGAATGGTGTTCACTTACATAAGTCAAAACTGTGATTATCTGAGCAAAGTCTATGGTCTCCATGAAACCATACATCAAGATTCAGCAATTAGTATGTCCCAAGAGCAAAATCTCAGTCTCAAAATGATATCCACCTTCAGCCAGTATATCTATATTATTCACAGCAATATTGGCTATAAAAAAAATCTGAAACAATCTCACATTAACAATGGATTACCCAGAACTAAAATTAGGAATTTGGATATTTCATTTCCCATGAGCAGGTGGTTCACAAAAGACAAGGCAAGAGATGTGGGCAGTGTTAGTGCAATTATCTGGTATACAAGAAGCCTTAAGCTCTCTCCCCCAATTTAATCATGGAATATCATCTATGGCAGTGATGGGTTTTACTTATCTTTGCTACCAGTTTGCTTGTGCATGTGCAGAGCGTATTTGATGATGTCCGGGCAGGTGAGCGGAGCCTCCTGCCACCGCTACTACCTGTTCGTCCGAACCAGGGTGAACTGATAGCAACCCACCACTGATCTATGGCTGTATATAGCAAAAGGAGCACCTCAGAAAGCATGTAATTGCCAATAGAACAAACCCTCTTCTTCAAAGCAGCAAAGCAGCCTCATGCATACAACTGCTTCACTAGCAGACCCAGTCAAAGTGACCCCTATGCAGGGGTGGGCTGCTGCAGGTTCACAACAGTTTGGGAGAACCTCTAACTAAGATTCTGTGCAGTTTAGAGAACCTCCAAATCCCACTCCTGGCTGGCCCCGCCTACCCCTCCCCTCCCCAGAGTCCCCAAGTGGTCCGTTTTGGATGTAAGTAAGTGCACAACGTGCACTGAGGCTTGGAGAGTGTGAAAAATGGGCCTACCGGAAGTTTGGGAAGGCAGGAAACGGGTCTGTTTCTAGCCTCCTGAGGGGCTCCAGAGCCTGTGGAGGCAATTTTCGCCCTCCCGGAGGCTTGGGGAGGGCAAAAACGCACCCCACTGTGGTGCAGACGGCCAACTAGGCCACACCCACCATGGCCACACCCACCCAGCAACCGGGCAGAGAACCCCTTGCTAAAATTTTTGAAGCCCACCCCTGCCCCTAAGTATGCCCAAACACAAAGAATTGGGGCCAGTCTTCAAAGCCATCATTACAATTATCCAAAGGGTGTAGCTGCTTTAATTTTTCAAACATAAGTATTTTGCTTGCTTGCTAACATGCTCTGCCTTTTTTTTCAATACTTGACAAAACCCCAGGACCAGATACAGTAGCTCTACTAGAGTGACATTCATTTTAAATAAAAATGAGGATTTCTGCTAAAATTGCTGGAATTTTTTTTTTTTTACATTTTATTGGATGAAGATATAGGAAGCAAGGGGGGGAAATCCAATTTCCATTAAAATATCTCTGCATGGGCTCTAATCCATTTTATTTAACTTATAACTTGAACAAATAATTATGGTAAATAGTTGTAATTTCTTCAATAAAATTATCCATTAAATTTGTATCCTATCAAGAGGTGGTTGTTGCTTTACTTAATATTTGTTCTACATGGTTGCAGGATCCACTTACTTAGTTCTTGCAGCAAAGCTAATAATGCAAAAAGGGAGGGGGGAATTATCCGTTGATTTGTTGGTAAGGGGATATAACTGGCCCAAGGTCACCCATCTGAGTTCCATTCCTAAAAGAAGACTTTACATTGAGTCTCTCTGCTTCTAGTCCACAATCTTAACCACAACATCATGCTGGCTTACCTCTGGCTTTGTCATGTTAAAATCAGGGGTGAAATCCAAAAATTTTCCCTACTGGTTCTGTGGGTGTGGCTTGGTGGGCATGGCAGGGGAAGGATCCTGCAAAATCTCCATTCCCACCCCACTCCAGGAGAAGGATACCGCAAAATCTCCATCCCCACCCCACTCTGGGGCCAGCCAGAGTGGAATTTGCTGGTTCTCCAAACTACTCAGAATTTCCACTACCTGTTCTCCAGAACCTGTTAGAACCTGCTTGATTTTACCTCTGGTTAAAATAGACAATAAAGTTCTATTTGCACTGTGTTCTGAAATATTACGATTTCCTTTTCAAAAAGGTTTATGAGATAGTTGAACTGGAGACCAATATATATTAGAATATATGTAATAATTAGTTTATATATGTGTGTGTGTATACACACACACACATATACATATACACTGCTCAAAAAAATAAAGAGAACACTTAAACAACACAATATAACTCCAAATCAATCACACTTCTGTGAAATCAAACTGTCCACTTAGGTAGCAACACTGATTGACAATAATTTCACATGCTGTTGTGCAAATGGAATAGACAATAGGTGGAAAGCATAGGCAGTTAGCAAGACATCCCCAATAAAGGAGTGGTTCTGCAGGTGGTGACCACAGACCACTTCTCAGTTCCTATGCTTTCTGGCAGATGGTTTGGTCACTTTTGAATGGTGGTGGTGCTGTCACTCTAGTGGTAGCATGAGACGGAGTCTACAACCCATACAAGTGGCTCAGGTAGTGCAGCTCATCCAGGATGGCACATAAATGTGAGCTGTGGCAAGAAGGTTTTCTGTGTCTGTCAGCTTAGTGTCCAGAGCATGGAGGTGCTACCAGGAGACAGGCCAGTACATCAGGAGACATGGAGGAGGCCATAGAAGGGCAACAACCCAGCATCAGGACCGCTACCTCCGCCTTTGTGCAAGGAGGGACAGGAGCACTGCCATAGCCCTGCAAAATGACCTCCAGCGGGCCACAAATGTGCATGTGACTGCTCAAACGGTCAGAAACAGACTCCATGAGGGTGGTATGAGGGCCCGACATCCACAGGTGGGGATTGTGCTTACAGCCCAACACTGTGCAGGACGTTTGGCATTTGCCAGAGAACACCAAGATTGGCAACTTTGCCACTGGCGCCCTGTGCTCTTCACAGATGAAAGCAGGTTCACACTGAGCACATGTGACAGATGTGACAGGGTCTGGAGACACCGTGGAGGAAGTTCTGCTGCCTGCAACATCCTCCAGCATGACCGGTTTGGCAGTGGGTCAGTAATGGTGTGGGGTAGTATTTCTTTGGAGGGCCGCACAGCCCTCCATGTGCTCACCAGAGGTAGCCTGACTGCCATTAGGTACCAAGATGAGATCCTCAGACCCCTTGTGAGCCCATATGCTAGTGTGGTTGGCCCTGGGTTCCTCCTAATGCACGACAATGCTAGACCTCATGTGGCTGGAGTGTGTCAGCAGTTCCTGCAAGACAAAGGCATTGATGCTATGGACTGGCCCGCCTGTTCCCCAAACCTGAATCCAATTGAGCACATCTGGGACATCATGTCTCGCTCCAACCACCAATGTCACATTGCACCATAGACTGTCCAGGAGTTGGGGGATGCTTTAGTCCAGGTATGGGAGGAGATCCCTCTGGAAACCATCCGCCACCTCATCAGGAGCATGCCCAGGCATTGTAAGGAGATCATACAGCCACACACACTACTGAGTCTCATTTTGACTTGTTTTAAGGACATTACATCGAAGTTGGATCAGCCTGCAGTGTTTTTTTCCATTTTAATTTTGAGTGTAACTCCAAATCCAGACCTCCATGTGTTGATAAATTTGATTTCCGTTGATAATTTTTGTGTGATTTTGTTGTCAGCACATTCAACTATGTAATGAACAAAGTATTTACTACGAATATTTCATTCATTCAGATCTAGGATGTCTTATTTTTGTGTTTCCTTTATTTTTTTGAGCAGTGTATAACTTCTGTGTAGGCATACAAATATATGTTTCATATGCTGTGTGTATATATATATTTCTCTTTAGCCAGGTTCTTCCTACGTAAACCAAGATTTTATGCAGACTAAGATCTATTTCGAGATGAGGCTGTGGCTAACTGATGAGGTCTTAGAAGGCCGAAATAGATCTATCTTAGTCTCCCAATGGGCAGCAAAGGGTCTGCTGGCTGCCAGAAGAAAAAAAAGCCTAGAAACTAGTGGATTGTGATTTCACTGAACTAGGGCTGCATAAAATCTTGGTTTACATAGGAAGAACCTGGCTAAAGAGAAATACACATAAAACCTACGAAAAAGAAAGAAAAACATATATTTCATTAATTCTTGCCAGTAATTGGTGGCATCATCCAACCTTTTGTTACTTTCCTTAAGGAATCACTCCACATACAGTATCTTACATATTTAGCAAGGCTATAAAATTTATTTTGCTATCTTCAATTTTCAGCAATCATTAAACTTAAAATGAAGCTATAGCAGTGACATGGAAGGCATGGATAAAGAAATCTGGTATCAGAAAATTCTAGACACACACAATAAAACCATACACTTGAAGTATGTTAATCAATAGAAAAGTCTTTCAGCATGAGCCCAGTATGAAATATTGGCACAAACAATATTTTGTTTAAAAAAACTGCACCCTCTTATTCGTGGTGTTCCTTTACTTTGGAAATACTCCATACAATAAATATACTACAGCTGTATATTGCTGAATATACAGCAGTATATTCACTTAACTCTAATATACGTCTCTAGAATATCCCAAACCAATTACCAAAATTAGGATAATAAAGGTCCAGATAAATGTGCTAAGTCATCCAAACCTTTCCCTATAAACTAAGATATAAAATATAATACAATAGTATGCTCTGTTTTTTCATTTACTATCTGAAATGGAAAAGCAGTCCATTTTCAATGAATAGGCCAAGCTTTGTCCCAGTGGAACTTCCAGATAAGCATATAAAACAAGAGGTATCAATAAGCAGTGAAGTGGAATTCATCTGCCAAATATCATCCTATTTTGCTTTTGGTGAGGGGAGGAATAAAAACAGAACTAGGAATTCCTTGATCAGATTGCTATAGCTTTAAGTGAAAACACAATGTCAGTAGAAAAAAAAAAGCATTTCTGTTGAATCCAGCATAAACGTTGAGACATTCAGAAAAAAACAAAAGAATGGGTACCCAGTCAAAATAGTCAGACCTGTTCAAGTCCTAACTGTGATTAACAGTTAGTTGTGTTTGAAAGACAGAAGAGAGATTTTTTTAAAGCCCTAGAGAAATGAAAGCAGCCCCCCCCCAAAAAAACCCATTTGAAAACCATCAATTATCAGACTCCAAGCTGAATGTCACAATAATATGAAGTTATGATTTGCAAGGTCTTTGGATCATACTATAAAGTATTCAAAGGTTTTTCGGCTATCACTGATAATATTTTTGTAAGTATTGTTATTTTATTTTTATTTATTTATTTATTTATTAGATTTGTATACCGCCCTACTCCCGAAGGACTTAGGGCGGTGAACAGTTAACAATAAATACAGACTATAAATATTTAGAAACTGATTAAAAATACAATTGAATAGATAGATATAAAATGGAATTAAATTAAAACATTCTCAAATTTATAGGGTAGATCCAAATTTAAAGAATTTAATGGTTTGAAGGGAGGTTAGGCCAGGATGGCTTGCATGAATAAGAATGTTTTGAGGGCCTGGCGGAAAGCCCGGAGATCTGGGATTAATCGTATCTCCGAGGGCAGCTCATTCCAAACTGTTGGTCCTCCCACAGAGAAGGCTCTCCTTCTGGGGGCCGCCAGTCGACATTGTTTGGCTGACTGCACCCTGAGAAGTCCCTCTCTATGGGAGCGTACTGGTCGGTGGGAGGTTATTGGTGGCAGAAGGCGGTCTCAAAGATATCCCAGTCCTAAGCCATGGAGCGCTTTAAAGATGGTAACCAAAACCTTGAAGCGCACCCGGAAGACCACAGGGAGCCAGTGCAGCTCGCGCAGAAAGGGAGCCACATGGGAATACCACGTTGCTCCCATAACTACCCGCGCGGCTGAATTCTGGACCAACTACAGCCTCCAGGTGCTCCTCAAGGGGAGCCCCATGTAGAGAGCATTGCAGTAGTCCATGCGGGAAGTGACGAGGGCATGAGTGACTGTATTTAACGAGTCCCGATCTAGAAAGGGACGCAACTGGCGTACCAGGTGAACCTGATAAAAAGCTCTCCTGGCCACAGCCGTCAAGTGTTCTTCTAAAGACAGCCGTGAGTCCAGGAGGACACCTAGGTTGCGAGCCCTCTCTGTGGGGGGTAAAGATTCGTCCCAATAGTCAGTGATGGTATCAATTGACTATAACGGGATGACAGAAACCACAGCCACTCGGTCTTGGATGGGTTTAGCTTGAGTCTGTTCCTCCCCATCCAGATCCCTACAGCCTCCAAGCACCGGGAAATCACTTCAAGGGTATCATTGGGTTAGTTCAGGGTAGAGATGTACAGCTGGGTGTCATCAGCATACTGGTGGTACTTCACCCCAAAACCACGGATGATCTCACCCAGTGGCTTCACATAAATGTTGAGCAGGAGGGATGAGAGAACCGACCCCTGTGGCACCCCACATACAAAGGGTCTCGGGGTTTATCTCTGTCCTCCTGTTAACACAGTCTGCGACCGGTCAGAGAGAAAGGAAGAGAACCACCGTAATACGGTGCCCCCCACTCCCAACCCCTCCAATCGGTACAGCATGATACCATGATCGATGGTATCAAAAGCCGCTGAGAGGTCTAATAGGACCAGGACAGAGGAACAACCTCTGTCCTGAGCTCTCCAGAGATCATCAACCAATGCGACCAATGCCGTTTCTGTGCTGTATCCAGGCCTGAAGCCCGACTGGAATGGATCCAGATAAGCCGATTCATCCAGGTACTGGGGGAGCTGTCGTGCCATCAAACTCTCAACAACCTTCGCAATAAAGCGAAGGTTGGAGACTGGACGATAATTAGCTAATACTGCCAGGTCCAGGGAAGGCTTCTTGAGGAGAGGTCTTACCACCGCCTCTTTCAAGGCAGTAGGAAAAACACCCTCACTCAAAGAAGCATTTATTATTCCCTGGAGCCAGCCTCGTGTAACCTCCCGAAAGGCCAGCACCAACCAGGAGGGACACGGGTCCAATAAACATGTGGTGGCATTCAGTCTCCCCAGTATCCTGTCCACATTTTCGAGAGTTACAGAGTCAAACTCTTCCCAGATAATATTCTCAAGTCCTGCCCTCATCCTTTCCCTTGAATCTACTGTCAGAGTCCAGATGTTCTCAAATCTGAGCGATTTTATCATACAGATATTGTACAAAATCCTCGGCTCTACCCTTCAAGGGATCTTCCCGCACTTCCTGAAGGAGCAGGGAGTGGGTCACCCTAAACAGTGTGGCCAGGCGATTATCTGATGATGCAATAAGAGCGGAAAAGTAGTTATATTTTGCTGCTTTTATCGCCACTAGATAAGTCCTAATGTGAGCTCTTATCAGTGTTCGATCAGATTCAGTTCGACTGGTCCTCCAATCACTCTCCAGGCGTCTTTTCCGACGCTTCATCTCCCTCATCTCCGGTCTACCCATTTATTTTTGCAGGCACTGGTCTACCTATTTATTTTTGCAGGCACAGGTCTACTCATTTGTTTTCTTTTACCACTGATCAGCTGTAGGGCTGCCCTTTGAAGCCCGGTGGCAAGAATTTAAACAGTTTTTTTTTCCCTCTAGCTGATAGCTGGGACTCAGGAGGCAGCAATAGATTGGGGGTGGGGCCAAATCAAAGGTAAGAATAATGCAGGGGGGGTGGGGGTGGGGCAGAACGGGTTTGGTGATGTCATATCATCACCACTACCAGCTCGGCCGAACCGAGCCGAACTGGGAGGAACCCACCACTGGTCCAAATAAATGTGATAAATCAACCAAACTTTGTCCTATAAGCTAAAATGAAAATGTTCAGACAGATTCACCTGATGACATCACTGGATCAGTAAGCACACTTTTCCCCCATCCAAATCTAGAGAAAATCATGCAATTATGCATATCAGCGAAATGCAGGAACTTTATTTGACAAAATGGGCTGATATATGGACATTTTTCACTTGGATAAGCATAGCTGGCTATTATTGATATATTAAATGGCATTTCATTTTAATATATTACCTATTGGTTTACTGACATGCTGTATATTTGGTGATATACTCATATACCAATATTGATAATGGGGTCTGTAGGGGAACAAGGAAAAATATAATGGAAAGAACATAATAAAGCAAAGCAAAGACAGATGTTCTGGCTGTAAAAGGATATGAAGAATGCTGTTTGAGGACATGAGCATTTATTAACAAATATGAGAAAGGAGATATAAGGTAAACCAGCAGCCACTAAGAACTTATAGAAACATGTTTACTTAACCAAATTTGCAAATAAGTATGCTGTCTTTTCTACATCTTAATAGCTTTTAATGGCTACAAATGTGAAGACTAAGAACATACGGTGATAGATAAGAATAAAGCAGTCTCTACAGTTTTATGCTTTCTGTGTTTCTCTCAGCTGCTTGTTTTGTCATTGAATCTATGGCTGTCAACTCTTATCCTGCCTCATGTGTCATAGAAAAAAAAACAAGGCTTTTTTTTTTGTTAACCACTAATGGTAAGCAGGAACTATCTAAGTAGGACAGACAAGTCTCATAACACATGTGATCAAAGATACATACACTCTCTAGTTTGCCACAGTTTTGGATCTCAGAGGAGCCACACTTGTGCCCTTTCCTAGATTGAGAGGCTTCCCAACACTAACTCATGCTCTAAGCACTTCCCAACTCAATTTTTGTTATGTGCCTTCCTTGAAACACTTGAACGTTTCAAGTAGAATGTAGCAGCACAAGCATTGATGGATATCCCCATGGGATACCCCTGCTTTGCGAGTTACATTGGTTAGCTGCCTGCTTTTGAGTGCAATTCAGAATGCTGGTTATAACATATACAATCCTACTTGGGACAGAGTCTAGTTATTTATTAGTATTATTGGATCATCCCATAGCCAGCCAGATGTTCAGACTAGATTTAGCATTTTTGTCTATCTATTGCAGAGGTGTCAAACTCACGGTATCACGTTGTAGTCACGTGACGTATCACAACTTTTTTCTCCTCCGCTAAAACGGGAGTCGGTGTGGCCAGCATGTGACGCATCCGGCCCATGATCTGTGAGCTTGACATCCCTGGTCTATTGAGTACTTCTCAAGGACCTGAAATAAGCTTATTATTATATGGTTTTAAATATTTGTTATGGTTGGTTGCACAGTCATCCAGATATTTAGGCAGGTTTGGCATTTTTATCCACATATTGGGTCCTTCCCAAATCCTGCCTGGGAAAGGCAGATATTCTTGTATAATAGTATGAAAGGTATCATTGTAGGATGTAAACTGTTCCATGTAAAGCTACCTTTTGCAATTAACTGATGATGGTTTTGTCAATGTGAATTATTTTTATTTATTAATGGTTATTATTTATGTCTCCAGTATTCCAACAGGGTGGGCACACTCTGGGTCCCTTCAGTGTTAATCTTTTAAACAGTGTTATCTTTTAAACTACATGAAATGTCCCTTTTCTGTTAAGGCACCTGCCCTGCAGACTTTATGTTGCTAACTATAGGGGGTGGGGCTCATATACATTTCAAAGTCATGGGGCCAGTGCAGGGGTGAAATCCAAAAAATTTTCCTACTGGTTCTGTGGGCATGGCTTGGTGGGCATGGTGTGGCTTGGTGGGCATGGCTTGGTAGGCATGGCAGGGAAAGGATACTGCAAAATCTCCATTCCCACCCTACTCCAGGGGAAGATTACTGCAAAATCTCCATTCCCACCCCACTCTGGGGCCAGCCAGAGTAGTATTTGGCGGTTCTCCGAACTACTCAAAATTCCACTACTGGTTCTCCAAACTGCTCAAAATTTCCACTACCGGTTCTCCAGAACCCGTCAGAACCGTCTGGATTTCATCCCTGGGCCAGTGTTATCCAAAGACATTTCTAAAGTCATGTGGTCAGCATGATATCATGAAGTGCTGTTACCTTCTCACCGAAGTGGTACTTATTTATTTACTCGCATTTGCAAGCTTTTGGACTGCTAGATAGATAGGAGCTAGGGCAAGAAGAGGATCTCACCCCATGTTGTGGTGCTTAATCTTGAACCTAGGCTGCCAGCTTTCCAGCCGACAATCCCAGTGTCTTAACTGCTGAGACACCACAGTGCCCCCAGGTGTTACAGCACCTGCCTTCTGGAATAATGTTCCCCTTGAAATCCAAGTGGCTTCCCCCTTGATGATATCCTGAAGGCTCTTAAAGACTTGGCTCTTCTCCTAGGCTCTGAGTCAGAATTACTAGATCCCCTGCTCTATGGCTATCTCTGTTATGCATTGACCATCTGTTTTATTTAAACCATTATTTTCACATAACTTTGTCCTATGAATTGCCCAAACTCGGTTTGAAGTCAGGCACCCCTAAACTGAATGTATGAATGCAATTCTTAAGCACTATCGTGTCTATAACAAACAGTTATCCTATCTTCATGACAAAAAGTTTCTTAAACAGTGGGACAAGTGTGAAAATACAGTAGGTATAAAAAGGGACATTACGAAAGGCAATCTTGTTTTTACAAAATCCATCCTAGAATGCAGACAAGACTCTTACCAAGAAAGGCTATGTCATATATCTGAGAGTCTACAGTTGATTTTGAGTCTAAAAGCTTTAGCAAACCATGCAAGTCAAACATCTGGGAACTACTTCTAAGTTCTCATTAGTGGACCTATGCTAGCTCTATGACACTCCCCTCTCCCCAGTTCAAATGTTAGTTCAAAAAACGTGTAGAATTTTACACGTAGCCATGATCATTTTTAGGATCACAGAAGGATCTAAGTGAATCCTCCCATTTCTGGTTTTGAGCGCTTTTCTTCTCACTATCTATCTGCTTTCTTTTATTGGAATGACGATATAAATTTGCTATATTTGCTACTCCTCTGTTATGGAATTCTGTTATCCAGAATTGTGTTTAGAATCTGTATTTCTGATTGCTTCTGGTCTGCTAGAAACATGGAGGGAGGCGGAGTGATTCAATCACTGTGGAAGATTTCCATAACAATTGCAGTTTTGGTGTGAGACATTTGAATAACTTGTTTAAAAAACTCATTAATTATCACTAATGGGACTGTTGTGACACCTGAAATACCTTTTCATCTAAATATGGTAGTACTGTACATTTTTTTAAAAAAAGTCATTAGTAATAGTTCTAGGTACTTTAAATATTCATGAAGCATTTAAATACACTTCCTTTAAATCAAATACATATTTTGTAATATTTGCTACTAACATTTTCACATAAATCATGGCAACTTCACTCTCACTTCATTTACAACTTTCCTGATGTATAACTTAATTATGAATAAATGTAAAAGATGTTTAAAATATAATACTTTCAAGTTTGGCTGTAATTTTAGAGATGACTAGGCAATTTGAAAACAAGTTCCCTAACTGCTAATGAGGAATACAGATGTTATCTGAAATGTTAAATGTGTACCGAAGTAAAAATTAATGCAGCTTTCTTGATTATAAGCTGTAATATCAATTATTTTTCCACTCATTTGATGAATCCACATCAAGTTTCTCTTCTTTCCACTTGAAGTTTTAGCACCTCAAGTGATTTGTGACAGGTCTGTGTACTTAAACTGTTATTCTAATTTTAGACCACTTCCCTGTGAATCTTGATTTCAGCTTCAAGCTACAGCTCTATAGTGTTTTGTCAATCACAGTTTATCAAATGTATTCTGCTGAGGCAGCTGCCAAGACAAGGTTTGGCACTGACAAGCCATTTTCGCTCCTGTTTATTCCTTAAGTCACCAGCTCTTATTTTATCTGGAAGAATAAGAAATGCACTGGATAGCTCCAACAGCATATGGAAAGTTAAACAGGCCAGACAGCCACTCAGATGGCAAGACTTTTGATCATGGGAATCTGGAATATTGATAAATTCACAGCAGTCCATTCATGTTTGCTTCTTCCTTATCTTTGAGTGCTATTCTGAAAATACTACTGGCATGCAATGAATAGAAGTGATTGAGTAAAAAGATACAGTGCAAGCTGTCAACCTATCCTGAAATAGCTACAGAAAATGGATAGAAAGTGACTTCAGTCTGTGTCTATATAGTTCTGTTGTGAAGAAACACCTGAAGGCATATTTCGACACATAAATCTATGTATGTATATAAGAGAAGTGTTGAAAATCTGTATGAATATAGGAGGGTATATGTGGGTGTATATGATTAGGTAATCAAGTGCCTAGAAATAGCAGGAGTCAGTAGCGACACCAGAAGCTTTCTCCAAAGATTGATGGCAAAATGGAAGACAAAGATTGGTCAATGGTGATAGATTGGGTCAGGTTAATATCAAAAGAAGAATCTTTCAAGGATATTCACTCTCATCACTAATGTTTGTCAGTGCACTGATCCCTCTGACAATAATATTGAACAACTCAGGTCATGGCTATCAAACATCAAAAACATCTATCAAGCTATCCCATCTCCTTTACATGGATGATTTGAAGCTGTATGGAAAAACACCATCAGACTTGCTGCTAAACACTTTCCATACATACAGTCAAGATATTGCAATGGAGTTTTGACTGGACAAATGTGGCCTCAACACCAACAGGGGAAAAATAGTGAAAACAGAAGGAATCAAGATGCCTATGAAAATAACATCAAGAATCTGAATGAAGACAATCACTACAAATACCTTGGCATCCTTCAAGCTGACAACATCAAGGACACTGAAGTCAAGAAGAAAGTTAAAAGTGAATACATCAGGACAATAAAGAAGATTTTAAAGTCCAAACTCAGCAGAGGAAATACCATCAACGCAATTACACATGGGCAATTCAGTAATTAGATACGAGATGGAATGGTAGACTGAACTCAAGCAGAACTGAAAACCTGGAATAGGAAGCCTAGAAAAATAATGGCAATGAATCATGCCCTTCATTCATGCAGCCATGCTGACAGCCTCTACCTAGCAAGGAAAATAGGTGGCTGTTGAATGTTCCAAGTACACAGGCTGCCGATGAAGAAAAAAGAATATCTGAAGTATTGAGTGAAGAAGATGCACTGAAGCTAGTATACCAGGAAGGTTTACTGAGTACTGGAAAGACCAAACTGGCTTACAAGAAAGATCAAATGAAGAATAGAAAAGAGGCATTGCAAGGCAAAGCATTACATGGCCAACACATAAAGAAATCCCAAAAAACCGGCAAAGCAGATAATAACAAGACCTGGTGATGGCTAAGAGCAGGGAAATTGAGAAGGAGACAGAGTGGTAATTCTGGTACAGGACACCAGGCCTTAAGCACAAATGAATGTAACCTTAGAATTGAAAAGATGACAACAGACAGCAAATACTGCTTCTGCGAAGAAGGTGAATAAACAGTGGATCACCTAATGAGCTGTTGCAAGAAGACTGACTACAGACTGACTACAAACAAAAGTATGACAAATAGCAACAATGGTACATTGGAAAATCTGCAAGAAATACCATTTGCCTGCAAACAGGAACTGGTGGGAATGTAAAATAGACAAAGTAATAGAAATAGTATTGTTGCTATTTATCATGCTGTTGTTTCAAGACTTTAGAATTCAACAAACAAGCACCTGACACATAGCACCCCAGATATAACTATTATAAATAAGAAATGCAAAAAATAAAATAAAAAATATCTGGATATATGGTAATACCTGGAGACAGCAGATTGAAAGAAAAATAAAACTGGGGAAGATAACGAAATACAAAGACTGCAAATAAACATAGAATGATTGCGGCAAAAGAGACAAAGGTAATACCAATAGTAATAGGCTTCTTGGGTTCAATCCCAAAACAACTGGAGGACCACTTGACCATTGACAAAAACACCATCAGTCAATTGCAAAAGGCAGCTTTATTTGGAACATTTTACATCCTGCAACAATACCTTTAATGCCATCAAATGATAACATCTGCCTATCCCAGGTCCTTTTGAATTGATAGGTGGATAAAAATGCCAAATCCAGTCTACGCATCTGGCTGACTATACAACCAACATCAACAATAATAATAGTAATCCTCATAATGGATAACCCCTAGCACTGAAACAACCTACCCTGTTTTCCCCAAAATAAGACATCCCCTGATAATAAGCCCAATCGGGCTTTTGAGCACATGGCAATAAGGCCAAACTCTTATTTCAGGGTTCAAAAAAAATATAAGACAGGGTCTTATTTTTGGGAAAACATAGTATTATCTGACACCCTCCCCTGTCTCCAACAAGAAAAATTAAAAGAGAAAATTATGACATATGCAGAATTAGTGGTAGAAAGACAAACATTGCCAGTAGTTGAAAGTAGTACCCCAAAAAAGACTTAGCACCTGTAATGAAGGATGTGAATGAGGTGCCTGCAAGGATTAAAATATCTATTTAAATAGATGTTGTTTTAATCTATCTACTAAATAAGTAATAAATCAACACCTATTGAACAGATCAATCAGGTTGCCTACAGTACCACAGAGGTGGTTACAGAAGATATGGTTATCAAAATTAGAAAACCAAAGGCAAAATCATAGTCAACTTCATTGTGGAAGATGAGATTGGAGACCAAAATAAAGAAATTAAGCTTTTTTAGTTCTTAAAAAAAGGTCCTAAATGGAATGTTTATTAGGACAAATGAATCGGTAGTGCAGTGAAAGAGACTGTGTGTGATTATATATGTCCCCAAACTAGGGAACTCTTTTTGTTGGTTCCCTCAGGCAGGGGTCCTTAAGTACATCCCTCACAATTCCTACTGCTATAATCTCTTTCAATTGGGGGAGGGAGTGTCTTTTGGTTAGCGCAGAAATTGAAGGAATTATGAGTCCTGCAAATTTTTTATTCACCTTCTAGGATAGAATATAGAATATGCAGCCAGGTAAACAGATAAACAGATAAATATAGGTAGAACTAGATAGGTCTAAAGTTACAAAAAAACAAAGGTAACTCTGTGTATGTGTACATACACACATATATAAGATTATCTATCATCTATCTATCATCTATCTAGCTTATGGATACTACATATTAGAGGTGGGTTTCAGCAGGTTCTGACCAGTTCTGGAGAACCGGTAGCAGAAATTTTGAGTAGTTCAGAGAATGGGTAGTAAAAATTCTGACTGGCTCCGCCCCCATCTATTCTCTGCCTCCTTAATCCCAGTTGATCAGGAGGAAATGGGGATTTTGCAGTAACATTCCCCTGGATTGGGGAAGAAATGGGGATTTTACAGTATTCTTTCCCTGGAGCGGGGTGGGAATGGAGAATTTACAGTATCTTTCCCATGCCACACCCACCAAGCCATGCCCACCAAGCCACACCCACAGAACTGGTAATAAAAAAATTTGAAACCCACCACTGCTACATATGTGTGTGTATAGATATAGCTATAAATTAAATGAAAAGTAATGCCTTCAGTATTATAAATTGCCAGCAGAAGGCAGTACTTGAAGGTCTGGTGTGTGTTTAGTATCCATTCATTCACTTTAGGTAGCAGGAATTTGCGGTGAGAAAAGGTTAAGTTGTTATTTTTCATGAAATTAAAGCCCACAGTGAATACTCATTAGTGCACTTTAAGGAATGCCCTATGATTGAATTTTTGACTTCTGAACAAATGCCTCCAGCTGAAATTCAACCCTGAAAACAAGTTGCATATGATGATGACTGTTTTGACATGAATGCTGCGCATCACTGAACCAAAAATATATTAGGACGGTGAACCAGGAAGAGTTAATTTGTACGATCAGGAACAATGTGGATGTCCTGTGATAGCAACTGAGTTTCACATGAGAAAATCTGATGACTTGATTAAGGACAAACAATGGATCACTCAAAGGGAAATTGCTGTCAAGCTGGGCATTTCTCAGGAAATGGGTCATATTATTGTTCTTTAATGTCATGAAATTGAGGCAAGATATGTTCGTCACATGTTATTGTGACAGAAAACTTCAAGGGTTTAACTTTGTCACCAATTGTTGCCCTGTGATGAGAAGGAAGGTGAGGAATTTCTTTACAGCATCATAACAGGTAACAAAAACATGGTTTAATCATTATGATTCTGAAACAAAGTCTAAAAACAAAGTGGAAATTCACAAACGTAACCTGGGGTGAAAAATTCCAAACCAGACTTCATTATAAAAAAATTCTGGTTACCGTTGATTTCCTTCAACCTGCAACCTTTATTACCTGAGAGAGTTACATTACAACACTGATTCAGCAGAGTTCAGAAGCAAAAGAAAGAAAATTTGTGCAATTTGACAACATTAGTCCTCACACTTCATTAGCCACCAAAGAAGAAATTACAAAGTTGGATCTCACTGTCTTAAGTCATCTGATCTATGATTCCGGCTTCATAACATGGAACTGCATATTTTCCCAATTTGGCATGAACAACTTCATTGGAATCTGTTTTTTTTTTCAAATAAAGAAGTGTAAAAGACTAGCAAAGCCCAACTGGGGAAATAAAAGTGTGGAATTCTTCTACAATGGCTTTAAGAAGCTTGCTCATTATTGGCAGATATGCGTAGTGAATGCTAGGGATTATCTGGAGAACTAACTACAGTGACAAAGTGCTCATTTCAGTCTTCATGTTTCATTTATTAAAATATCCCTATTTAAAGATATGAGGCATTATTTTTCATTCAGCTGTAATGTGTATATGTGCATGCACATATGTGGATCTACCATATTTTTCAGAGTATGAGACACACATTTTTCCCCCCCCAAAAAAGAGGGTGAAAATCTGGGTGCGTCTTACACTCCGAATGTTGCCCCGTCCAGCTTCTCAAATGGAGATTTCAGAGGCTGAAAAAAGCATCAGAAAAGAAGCTTCAGAAAAGAAGCCCCCAAACAGAGCTTCAGAGGCTTTTTTTTTCTGACGATCTGTTTCAGAGGCTTTCAGAGGTAGGAAAAAGTTTTTTCTGAAACGGAGTTTCAGAAGTTTCAGAGACAGAAAAAAAAAAGGAAGGCACAGAGCTCACAACCAAGGAACCTGTTGCTAAAATTCACCTCTGGGAACAGGTGATTGGAGGTATTCCGGGAGGCTGATCCACCTGCCAACCAACTTTTTTCTTATTTTCCTCCCCAAAAACTAAGGTGCGTCTTATACTCCGGTGCGTCTTATACTCCGAAAAATATGGTATACAGTATATGTATACACACAAATAATATACTATTTCACATTTTCAAATCTCTGGAAATCCTTTCTCCTTCATTAGAAAAACAAATACAAATGTGTGTTTTAAGTATTTGTATTTGAGAGTCAGTCTGCTCTAGTGATTAAGTCACCAGGGTGGAAAGGAGGAGACTGTAAGTCCTTGTCCTGCCTTCACCTTGAAAGCCAGCTGGGGTGACCTTGGGTCAGTTACTCTCTCTAAGCCAAACTCACCTCACAGGACTATTGTTGTGGGAAGAAGGTATGTTGGATTTGTTCGCTGCTTTGAATTATTGTAAAAATAAAAAATAAAAATGGGATATAAAATAGGGTAAAACAATATTTCATGTTTCTATCTCACATCAACTTTACAGACATCCTTTGGGTTTTTTTGGCTTTGCAGTTTTAATGCTGTTTTTCCTTGGTATAGAAATCTAAAACATACTATACTCCTTTGCCTCAATGTTACCATCCAATGCAACCTAAGGCAGAATATTTTAGTAGGGCTTTAGTAAAGTATGACTTAATAGAAGATCAGTTTTATTCCACTGATAATATTCAAATGACATCTGAAATTGGTCTAATAATTTTATTTATATGTAGAATGTTGTGACCAGGTGTTAACCACCCCAACTTTCAAAATATATGATATTGTTTTCATTATGTACAGAGCAATAAAAACTTCTCACAAAAACACTCATTTTGAAGCAAAATTGGGAAACTGTTGTGGTCAATTGAAACTTTGTGATAAGATTAATAACCTATATACTATGCAAGGAAAAAAAATAACTTTTAGAAATAAGATTGAATTCCAAACCATCAAAGTCTTATCTGATCCATTTGATAAATACCAAAATCCCTTTGAAGTTCCCTTCATGTATTTTCGTTATTAATGTGTTTTCATAGCAGGTTAAGGGCAATAAAAAAAACCCTTCTAGTTGCAGTACCTAAGAATAATAGAAAGTAGAACAACTTTGGGTTTCATGCATCACTTAATTTCTACTTTGTTGTGCTTGATACCAGTTTTGTTACACATATACACAAACACTGACAAACTTCAGAAGCCTTTCTACTAACTTCAACACCTCTTGATAAACTGTCAGCTTTCTTAAAACTAAATTCACAAGGGAATATCTTTCACTGTAGACTCTAACAGAGAAAGAGTCAAAAGTGTCCACAAAGAACACATCTGCTCTTCTAGTGATAGAAGTACTATTGTTAGTTATGATTAATCCTCTTTGGATTTGTTCATTGTGGGGACAGCGTGTGTTCCTGTTTTGCTTCTATACTGTATGTGATTCGGACACAACAAACAATTATGGAGAGAAATGTATAGTGGCTTTCTTTTGCTCCATAGAGATCTGTTGATCAAAGTAGTTTAGCTACAATCACTACAGTTCTTAGACAAGCTGAAAACTATATACACCTGAGATTTTTAGAAAGAACGGAGAGGCAATGCCATGAACATAGGACTATAAAATACAAGGATGAAAACACATGCACCAGGATGAATTAAAGCAATATCCTTCACAGCAGCCATGAACCAGTTTTTATTTTTATTAGCAAAGGTATATATAGGTATCCATTCCACCTCTTCTTTCAACAGTATTAATTGTGCAAAACTGTTTTGATGGATGGTTGATGCGGCAATTTCTATTACACTAGTGCTTAGGAAGATATTTAATTTAAAATATTAACTTGATTATATGTACCACATTTATATTAGCCTGAGAGCATCTGTTTGCAAGGTAAGCCCAACCTTATTGTGAAGTAGATATATGTTTAAAGGTAAAGGTTCCCCTCACACATATGTGTTAGTTGTTCCTGACTCTAAGGGTCGGTGATCTCTCCATTTCAAAGCCGAAGAGCCAGTGCTGTCCAAAGATGTCTCCGTGGTCATGTGGCCGACATGACTAAACATCAAAGGCACATGGAACGCTGTTACCTTCCCACCAAAGGTGGTCCCAATTTTTCTACTTGCATTTTTACATGCTTTCATACTGCTAGGTTGGCAGAAACTGGGACAAGTAACGGGAGCTCACCCTGTTACACGGCACTAGGGATTCGAAATGCTGAACTGCCGACCTTTCGATCAACAAGCTCAGCATCTTAGCCACTGAACCACCGTGTCCTAGATATATGTTTAGAAATGCCCAAATTAGACATGAGCATACATTGCTTAGTGAGGAAGAAAAAATATCCAGGATTAGTTTAGTTTAGTTTAGTTTAGTTTAGTTTAGTTTAGTTTAGTTT
>WNWU01000012.1:9166090-9179466 GCA_012654045.1 Ptyas mucosa | reverse complement strand
TTAGTTTAGTTTAGTTTAGTTTAGTTTAGTTTAGTTTAGTTTAGTTTAGTTTAGTTTAGTTTAGTTTATTGTCATTGCACCTCATACAACAAACTTAAATGCTATCTTTATTGTACATTATAACTATAAAAAATAAAACACAAACACACATCCTTCACATTCTATACAATTGAACTGAAAACCTGATATTGCATTAATAGTGCACTATAACATAGAATTCAATATAGTTACTGCCCTGGGATAGAAGCTGTTTTTCAGCCTATTTATCCTTGTTTTTATTCTCCTGTACCGTCTGCCAGATGGTAATAGTTAAAAAAGAAAAAAAGGGTGCCCGGCATAAAATGGATCTTTAAGAATGATTTGAATGTTCTTAAGGCAGCGGGAGCTATAAAGCTCTTCCAAAGGGGGAGAGGGCAACCAATGATCCTCTGGGCAATGACATTAACCATCTGGAGTGCTGTCCTATCTGCCACTATGCAATTGGCAAACCATACATAGGTGCAGTAAGTTAAAATACTCTCTATGGTGCAGTGGTAGAAGGTCACCAGCAGTTTTTCATTCAGTTATTGTTTTCTGAGAAGTCTCGGGTAGTATAATCTCTGCTGGGCCCTTTTGACCAGTGGTGCAATGTGGGTGCCCAAGGTCAGGTCCTCTTTTATGATAACACCCAGAAATTTAAAGCTAGCCACTTGCTCCACTCGATCTCCATTGATAAGCAAAGGCTGGATGTCTTATCTAATTTGTAGGTTGTCTATATTATTTCATCAGCTTGTGTTTTATATCTGGTTTTCCTCCTTTTTCACTTTTAAAATTTGGTAATTATTTCACTCCATAGTGATCTTTGACTGAAATAAACATTAACTTTGACTAACTTTGACTGCTTGTTCATTAGATAATTCATTATTGTAGTTGTTGCTCAGTCACAGCCATGCTTACTTATTCCAAGTTGACTTTATGTTGATGTTTCCTGTATAAAATGTTACATTATCTGCTCAAATGAAGTTTTCAAGTCTGATAAAAATCTAAGGGATGTTAGGTTTATATGAAGTTAAGGTGGTGTATATATATGAATATATTTATTTATTAATGTGATTTATATGCCGCCTTTCTCCCGAGGGACTCAGAGCGGCTTACAAAAATGACAATTTCCAATACAAATCACAATAAAATTAAAATCAACAACCCAATTAAAAACAATTTAAAATTATAGCAATGTACACCCATAACGGATCAGTTAAGTTGATGGAAGAGCCACATCTTCAGCTCGCGATGGAAGGAAAGGAGGTCGGGGGCTGTCCTGAGCTCGGTGGGCAATCCATTCCAGAGGGTCGGGGCTCCCACAGAGAATGCTCTCCTCCTGGGAGCCGTCAACAGACATTGTTTGGCCGACGGCACCCTGAGGAGGCCCACTCTGTGAGAGCTCATGGGACGATGGGAGAGCGGCAGGAGATGGTCCTGCTAGTACCCCGGGCCTAAGCCATGCAGGGCTTTATAGGTAAGCACCAGCACCTTGAAACGAATCCAGAATGCCACCAGCAGCCAGTGCAGCTCACGCAGGAGAAGTGTTACACGGGAGTATCGAGAAGCCCCTGTAATTACCCACACGGCTGCATTCTGGACTAGCTGGAGCCTCCGGACGCATCCCAAGGGCAGCCCCATGTAGAGGGTGTTATAGTAGCCCAGCCTAGAGGTGACGAGAGCGTGAGTGACCGTGGCGAGGGCATCCCAGTCTAGAAAAGGGCGCAACTGGCGCTCAAGATGCACCTGTGCGAAGGCCCCCCCCTGGTTACAGCCATCAGATGGTCATCCAAGGACAGCTGAGAATCCCGGAGGACACCCAAGTTGCAAACCCTGTCCGAGGGAGTAAGAGTCTCTCCCCCAATCACTAAAGATGGAACCTCCAGATCCCAAGATGCTGGCATCCACAGCCACTCAGTCTTGGAAGGGTTGAGTCTGAGTCTGTTCCTCCCCATCCAAATCTGCACCGCTTCCAGGCAGCAGGACATCACGGAAAGGGCATCACTAGGGTGGTCAGGGGTGGAGATGTAAAGCTGGGTATCATCAGCATATTGATGATACCTCACCCCAAAGCCACAAATGATTTCACCCAGCGGTTTCATATAGATGTTAAAGAGCAGAGGGGAGAGAACCGATCCCTGTGGCACCCCACAAGTGAGGGGCTTCTGGGAGGATCCCTGACCCCCCACCCAAACAGACTGCAAGTGACCAGAGAGGTAGGAGGAGAATCACTGTAAAACAGTGCCTCCTATCCCTATCTCCCTAAGCCGCTGCAGCAGGATACCATGGTTGATGGTATCGAAAGCAGCTGAGAGGTCAAGAAGGACCAGGATGGAGTAACAACCCCCATCCCTGGCCCACCAGAGATCATTTACTAGGGCAACCAATGCCGTTTCCGTGCTGTGACCACGCCTGAAATCAGATTGGTAAGGATCGAGGTAGTCTGTTTCCTCCAGGAATTGAGGGAATTGCTGCACCACGGACTCAACAACCTTTGCGAAAAAGTGAAGGTTGGAGACTGGACGATAGTTGTTAAGAACGTCAGGATCCAGGCTGGGCTTCTTAAGGAGGGGTCGAACCACCGCCTCTTTGAGTGCAGCAGGGAAGACCCCTTCCCTTAACAAAGCATTGGCAACAGCCTGGATCCAGTCTCCAGTCACCTCTCTGGCTACAGAAACAAGCCAGGAGGGACAAGGGTCCAATAAACACGTGGAGGACCCCAGCCTACCCATAATTCTGTCCATGTCATCCAACAAAACAGGCTCAAACTCAACCCAGATGTTCCCATCAAGACTAGCACCAGTCTCCTCAGCGGACTCTGTATGTGCTTTTGAACTGCTAGGTTGATAGAAGCTGGGACAAGTATGTATATATAGGAAGTTAAAGGGACACAGTAGCTCAGTGGCTAAGACGCTGAGCTTGTCGATCGAAAGGTCAGCAGTTCAGCAGTTCGAATCCCTAGTGCCACATAACGGGATGAGCTTCCGTTAGTTGTCCCAGCTTCTGCCAACCTAGCAGTTCAAAAGCACATAAAAAATGCAAGTAGAAAAAATAGGGACCACCTTTGGTGGGAAGGTAACAGCGTTCTGTGGCATCTAGTCATGCCAGCCACATGACCAAAGAGACGTCTTCAGACAGCACTGGCTCTTCAGCTTTGAAACGGAGACGAGGACTGCCCCCTAGAGTCAAGAACCTTAAGGTGGTGTGCTAGTTAAGTCTGTCACACATCATTTTTGCTATGAACAAAAGCACTTTCTGGAAGACATTGGAGCCACTCTAATATAACTATTATTGCAATGAAAGGTTGGCAATGGTGGATGACAAGCTTGTATTTCCGGGAATATTTCCCACTATTAGAAATCTCACTGAGAAATGCTTGAAACAATCCAGTTGACCCAGAAAACTGGTTGACAAACTCATTCTGGTAAATTTCATTTTAAAAAATGAACAATCTACTAAAAGATGCTTTCTGCCTTTCATTCTAATTTAGTAACAGAATAGGACTATGAAAATGTATAAGCAAGCACACATGGGAAAATACCTTAAAGAATGAATGATCTTGCTGAGAAATATAAAAAGAAAGTAATCTATCATTCAGATTAGAAATCATTTTTTTTTTTGCAGTACAGTACCCAGGCTCTTCAAAAACCAGACAACAATGAATCTTGTCATTTCGCTGTGCTTTCTTTTCATTGCTTTTATTTCACTATCCTCTGTAGATATTAAATTATGTCACTCTGTTGGTCAGTTAAATGAACTCTATCGGTAGTATGCAGATTTATTAGTTTTATTCCACAGCTTGTTTAATGACTTATTATAATCTTTTAGTCTTTTCAGCTTGGATATTGTAATATTGTTTTAAGTATCTCATATGTCTGAACATATAAAGTTGGCTGCTCAGGAAAACTTTCATAGGTAGTATAGCCTGGTTTGTTGTACTTCCACAATCAAAATGTGTTGTGTTAACATTCTTTTGGCTTGTTCATTTCCCAAAGAAAGGACAGCCTCTTCTGAAAAGCCATAAAAGTGCTAATATCATATGCTAATATCAAGGGGCTCAATCCTATGGTGAAAAAAAAAATAACTTCAGTTGATATGTGAAGAAAATTAGTCGATTTCTTTCTCTCAATATCAATTGATCAATTGATCACCTTTCATATCAGAAAGTAACATTAGAGATATACAGTGTGGTACCTGGGAGATAAACAAGTATGAAGCAACAGGTTTTAAATTAAAAAGAAAGATAGGGAACAAACAGCCCATCAGATGTTGCTTGCTCATATGCTCACCACTGGTCATGCTGATTGTTGCTGCTGGGAGATAGAGTTCAGCCATTCCAGTGGTGGGTTGCCCCTGGTTCGGACTGGTTCGCAGGAACAGATAGTAAAACCGGTGGGAGGTTCCGCCCATTGACCCGGACGTCATCATACGTGATCTGTGGATGCGCGCGCGATGTGAACCCGTAGTAAAGATAAGTAGAACCCACCCCTGAGCCATTCCCAAATGGCTACACATTTCCTATCCCTCAGAAAATTACAGTGATAATGTCGTTACAATTATAGAATAATACCACAATATCAGGAAGTGCATGAAGTAGTTACAGTGATAAATCAGTGGTGAGGAAACCATTACTGCTGATTTGAATTATGGAGAAAAAATATACTCATTGTATGTGAAGGAGGGGGAAAAAACCCTTTTGATTGATGAGCTGCAATTTCTTGAGGATGATTATGGCAATAGCAGAATTCAAGATTTTGGGGATGGATTTCAGAAAGACAAAGTTATTGATGCATAGTATATGGAAGTTCATAGTAATTTCAGATATAAGCCTATTATAATACAGATTGAAACTGAAGAAAGATTAAATGTTAAGCTCATCCCCCAGGTCTTTATTCTTGATTGCCTAAAGACAGATGAGAGACACAAAATAAGCACTATCAAAATGATTATTTTGCTTTTCAAGATACAGTGTTTTTTTGGTTGAATGCTAAAGAAGATTTTCTGTAAAATATGGAAGGGCACTTAACTTTGCCGTACATGGGTAAGCAGTAACAAATTCTACTTTAGCAATTGTGTTATATGCAGAGCTTTTAAGAAGTGGTAACTGTGATAATTCACTACTTTTAAATATAACGGCCAAACTTTTGCTAGAGAGGCCCAAATCAAAGAATAACAGATTTCAGGTTGAAAACATCTTTAGAATGATATTCGGTCCTTAAGCAATATTATCATTACCTGATCCCAAGCGTGGAAAGATGGAAGACTTCTATGGTGATCTATAGTTTCACAATGGATTAGCAAAGATCTTTGATCCTTGTGTGTTTGTGTGTGTGTGTGTGTGTGTGTATGCGTGCGCGTGTGTGTGCATGTGTTTGTTTTTCTTTTCTGGACAATTCTGCAAGTAACATTACTGATACACCATACATATTGAGCTACTAGAAAATTTTAAATAGTGTTGGGGCACTTTTAAAATCAGAATTTGAATACCATTAGTACATACCTCTTATTCTGAAGTAAACTCCTGGTAATATTGTATGTCTATGTCTGGCTGTGGGTGCTCAAGAGAAAAAAGTAAATCTTAGCTACTAAATAAGGGATAGGTATAAATTGTACTCCAAAGTGAGCCTTGTGTGTTGCAGGTTTCATCACAACACTGAGCTGACACTCCCAATAATTCTCAAAACATGCAGTTTGTTTCAAACCCCAAGCAACTGAAACATGCTTTTATCATACAATACTCCGCACATCTCTTATCACTGTCAAATCAGTCACTAATTATAAAGGTGCTTGTTTCTTCCATGAACTGTCTTTTCCCACTACCAATGGACGTGCTACTATAACTCCCCAACTAAGACAATGTTTACCCTCAGATGATGAAAGGATTCTCTTACACCTTGTGGAAGTGTAATAATTAGTATAATATATTTGAGTATATTACAGAATGCTTTTCTTCAATAAAGTAGAAAAACTTCATCTAGGGCTAAGGATATAAAACCAGAGGGCAGGGCCTCCAGGCAAGGATTATAAACCAGGCTTCAAATAAGAGAAGGCATGGCTTCCAGGCAAGCTTCAACACAGCATCTGTCTTTTTTAGGAATACTATTGGCAGATTTTTGCCAAATTTGCTGTGAAATACTTCTCTTGGCTAAGATTATCTTCTACTTATTATTATTGTCCCCTAAGGTACAGTGGATTCTGTAGCAGGAAGATTTTGGATCTGTTAGCGCACTTACAGCTTAAATCTTTATTATGTACTAGTAGAAAAGAACAAAAAAAGACTGTTAGAATAAAGCTTTCCTTTTAACTAAAATAGTTTTATTCCCCATTTTCTTTTTTCCCCATGATTCAAATCTAATAAAAGCTATCCATCTAGTTAACCAAAAATACATATAAGTGTCAGTGCAAAGATCTTATTTTTATTTAAAACATCACTCTGTATTTCAAGACATCACTTAAGTATTTTGAATTTCTTACTATATGTATGTGCCCTATACACTGTAATATACACTTATTAGATAATACTGAGCTTCCGAGTGGATACATTCAAAAAATATAAACCTTAGGAAATTTATATCAAATAATATTGCTAAAAATCAATTTAATAGCAGTCATAATACTTATTCATTTCTTTGCTCTCGTGTTTGTAGAATCTTATCACCAGTGGGTTTCAGGTGTTAGGGATGTATGGAAGAAAGAAGCAAGACAGCTTCCATGATGTTAGTGTGCTATACTGACATAGTTAGCAGGTGTGAGTTATTTGTGAAAAAAGTCAATTCAGAAGATCAGTTACAATTACAGGAAAGAATGGGAAAAATGCTCTGAGTAGAATGGGATAAAGGTGATAAGAAGAAAGCCATGGGATGTGATAAGGGGGAGCTTAAAAATGTGGTTTTATGTGATCAGTAATTGCTAGACTTCTGAATGGGGCATAAGTATTGCTTAATTTCAAATTGGTTGCTTTTGTACACTGTACTACTTAGATTATATTGTATCATTTCATTCAGTCCTTCTTTCTGGCAGCACTATTTCTTTGTGCTAATAAAATAAATATTACTGTACCAATTTTGGTCTGGTTCTGTGAGTCTCCAGGTCAAACAGACCCAATTGATAGGCCTAGGCTAATTCAGTCTGGATTTGTCCTTAACACAGGTCATTCATTTTCTTCTTACAACTCAAAAAAAAAAGTTTCTTGATAATCTTTTCAGAAATAATGCTTGAACGCAGAATTGTATGGATTTCTGTCTCCATGGTGACATTGGTAAACTGTAAGAAACAGTTATATATTGGAGAGCAAGTGAAGATTGTACCGGAGAGCTAATATTTACAAAGGATTAATGTACCAAACTTTTGCCATTCTTTTTACATAAATAGTAAACTGACCACATGACTTATATATCTGTTCCTTCCATTGCTCATTTGCAGCACAAATGTTTCCTGCATTTACACCTCAAATTTTCAACTATTTATTCTAGTGGGGACATCCCTACATATTTTCTTCAGCTCAATTAAAATCCCACAAACTGACGTATGGGGAACAAGATGTATAACTCTAGAGCTTTCATGTTAACTATGCATTCAGAAAGGAATCATATTGATCCTACTTTTTGTTTTTGTCTCTGTATACAGAGACAAAAACTGAAAAACTATATGCAGAAGGCAAAAAATAGCTATAGTGATAAATAACAATAATATCATCTGCAATGAAGAAATAACTGTAGCCAATCACACTGAAAGACAGATGCAGAATTCATGGGGAATCATCTATTATGTCAACTTCACATTTATTTTAAAAATAGAGACTATTTTAAAAACATAATTTGTGAATCTCATTGAATAGTTCTAATGTTCCTAACAATGTACAGACAAAAAGAAAACCAAACAATTATTTTAAGATTAAATGGAACCAGGTGGCAGTTTAAAATAATAATTGTCAGTAGAAAAGAAAAAGTGTAAGTATCAGTGCACCTTCCCTGACATTAAATTAAATTAGAAAATAAAATAAAATAAAAGTAATATGGGATATTGAATTAATTTGCCTTCATATATTAAATGTAATGAATCTTTTCCTTAATACTAAAGAGTTTAACTTTATTGCATTGCTTAATTCATTTTATATTTTAATGCTCCTGCAAACAACAAATGACGCTCTAATCTATTGAGAGTAATATAAGCAAATGGGATTGAAAATTGTACTTAAAGGAGATTTGGATTTATCAACTAAATATCTGTGTTATGTGCAACCTTTGTGGCAGTTTCCTACAATGGATTAAAATTTCTTCTTTAGTTAATCTTGGTTATTAAACAATAAGAAATCATCATTGCTCATTTATTGAAAGAAGCATAAACCTAACAAGTCATATTGTTTTTTTCATACAAGGCAGGTAAAGGAAAAAAATAACTTGAATAATTTATAGTGTGATTTAACAGAATAACAGAGCTTGAAACAATCATGGAGACCTTTTAGTCCAACCTCATACTCAAGCAGAAAACCCTATACCAGTGATGGCTAACCTTTTTGCTGTCGCATGCCAAAAGCGGGAGGAGCACGGTGGGGGTCTGTCTCTCGTGTGCCCACACCCATAATTCAATGCATCCCGTCCCCCCGTGAATATGCGTGCAACCTCCCCCCCACTCTTGGCACGCAATGGCACGGTAGGACAAGTAGGCCCATTTTTCATGCTACCCAGGCTCCCCAGGAGCCTAACGAGGGTGAAAATAGCTTCCCCCACCCCCCTGGAGGCCGGAAACGGCCCTTTTCCCGACTTCTGGTTGGCCCGAAAGGCCCGAAAATCAGATGGCTGGTGCACGCATGCAGGCTGGAGCTGAGCTAGGGCAACGCTCATGTGCCCACAGATATGGCTCCATGTGCCACCTGTGGCACACGTGCCATAGGTTTGCCATCACAGCCCTATACCATTCCAGAAAAATGGTTGTCCAATCTCTTCTTAAAAACCTCCAGTGCAGCACCTATAAGCACCTACAATTTTTGGAGGCAATTTATTCCACTGACAAAGTGTTCTTCACTGACAGGAAATTTTTCCTTAGTTCTAGATTGGATCTCTTATTAGTGATCTACATCCATTTCATCTTGTCCTACCTTGGGTGCTTTGGAGAATACAATGTTCCCCTTTTCTTTGTGACTACTCCTTAAATATTAGAAAACTGCTATCCTGCCAGTTCTTCTCTTTGCTAGATTAGACATACCCAGTTTCTGTAACTGTTCATGTTTTAGCCCCCAGTATCCTAATCATCTTTTTTTTTCTCTTCTGTGCACTTTTTCTAGAGTCTCTAACAGCTTTTTTTTTTATCTTGGTGACCAACACTAGATGCAGTATCCCAAGTGCGATCTTACGAAACCGATATAATGTGGTATTAAAACTTCATGTGATCTTGATACTATCCTTCTGTTGATGTAGCCTAGGACTGTATTGGTGCTTTTGGCACCTGCATCTCACTTCTCGCTCATATTTAAGTGGTTGTCCAGTAGAACTTCTAGATCCTTTTCACAGTTACTGCTATTGAGCAAGGTCCCACCTATTTTATACCTGTGCTTTTGATTTTTCTTCCCTAAGTGTAGACTTCCTTTTATCACCACTGAATTGTATTTTGTTGAATAGCACCCAATGTTCAAGTGTTCTTCTTGGCTATTCCCCTCAACTTGGTGTCATCTGCATTTATGACTTCTACTCCCTCGTCTAAATGATGAAAATGTTGAAGAATACTAGGCCTGCAGTAAGATAGAATCTTTGGTTCTCCATTGCTTCCTTTCTTCCATGTAGATGTAACTCCATTAAGGAGTAAGTGCTACTACCCATCACCGTCTTGCCATCTTCTTGCCATCCCATCACCTTCTTGCCACCTAGATGTTTGAAATGGGTATACCTAGAAAAATTATATTTTTAAATAAAAATTAAAAATCAGACTGCAACTCTCAGGCTAAGCACAGAAACCAGCCACTCACTGCCCCAGGATTAAGTCATTATACAGTATTAAAATTCCATTTTCACTATAACAGCATTACTTACCCTTCTCTTTTTGTCACTACGAATATTATCTTGTGCAGCCTGCTTTCCACCAAGCCCATGTTATACTTCAAAGGAGATCTACTACTGCAGCTGTTTTCTCAAAAATCTTGTCAAGCTTTCAAAGAAAGAGCCTTCAAGGACTGCATTTGTAACTGATGAGGATGCAGAAATTCTTCCCAATGGATATGAATCATTTACATTTTAGCAGCTAATCATTCAGCAATTGTTGACTCTGCTGGATGTAAAACATTATTTCTAACCACTTCTACCTACCGGCTGTGGTCACTGTGCAGGGATGCATCCCAGCAATCTGCCACAGAGAACTAATGGAAAACCAATCTCGACTGAAAGGAGAACCTACAACTGTAATTAGGGAACCTGTGACTAGTGAAATTAGCACCCGTTTATATATGTCATACACATGAACCCTTGTTGACATCTTGAGGATAGGGAAATGTATCTGCTAATCAAAACATGTAATTATGTCCTATGAAGCTGAAGTAACACACTGAGCCATTGAATATTGTGGTGTTAATGAACACAGAATTCATTCATCCAATCACCTCAAGCCAGTCTTTTATGCTGTTTGTCTCATCTCCATACCAACAGAGATTATTAGGAAACTAAAGCAATCATATACCAACAGAAGGACAGCAAACAGACTGCCAGGTATCCATCCATTCAGTAAATGCTCATCTTCCCTGAAACAAGCAGCAAATAAAATAAAAGAGTAAAATGCTATCTTTCCATCTTATGGTAAGTGATCTGAATTATTCTTAGGCAATTAACTTCTGTGAACTTTATAAACTGTAAATGAGAGATAATCCTGAAATTCTGCCTATAAATAAATGTATACCACCAAGAAAAGAATCTGTTCCAGCATTTTTCCCTTTATATATCTTATTTGAAAGGAAATAAGTAGTTTCATTTTAAAGCGATTTAGCTTCATGTAGATAAATTACAGTTTTGCAACACGTCTAATAATTAGGAGTAATAAATTCCCTAAAAGGACATATATGATTTGATCTGGATGTTAAATACTTGAAAGTTAAATCTAGCTTTTACTAATCAGTGCTCTCCAGAAAGCTATTACTTGTGCAAGCTGAGAATTCAGGGAGTCTACTTAGGGGGTGTATCCGAGGTAGAAACAGAAAATGTGGCCCATTGAAATTTTCACCAAATGTCAATGGTGACCTCAGGGTGCTGAGGGTGAATTGAAGGAGTCAGATCAAAGACAGCCTTGCACTTATACCAAGCCATTGTTCATGGTTTAAAAGCCACAAACCCAACCATACTCTGCTATAGATTAGCAATTATCGCCCCATACTATGATTATCACAAAATATATTATTTATGTATCTTTACCTTTCGAGCAATTTTTTTTTACATTTACTTTTTGTAGAGCAATGGAGTGATTACTGAGCTATGAATGCCAAAGTAAGAAAAACTTCAATTTATATCATTAATACTTTAAAGCTGTCACCAATTATTATAAACATCCAAATAATAATTAAGGGGAAATACTGTACAGAAAAGACTAAGCATCCTGCTAACATATGTTTAATTATTGAAGCAAAGAGTTAGCAAGAGGATTGCTGCATCAATCTGTTTGCACATGGATTCAGATGCTTGTATTATAATTACTCACAGCTGTTGGACTTTTAAAATCATATTAGCAATTTAATTGAAAAACTTTCCAACTATATTTGAAGCCTACACTTAGCAGTGAATAGGTGGATATGGATACACGTCCATCCAAGCATCCATTCTTCCTTCCAATGATAAGTGCAGACTTCAACATTTTTTTAAAAAAGTTTGACTTTCTATTAGGTGACTTCTATGATTATTAAATCAAACCAGTATCATTGAGTTTTTTTCCTGAGTCAAAAATACTTTCATACAGCAAACAATAAGATAGTAAATGCAATCTAGTTAAGACAAAAAATGTACATAAAAGGAAAACAATGTTTCTTACATATGGTATTTATGTAACAATTCTTCTAAGTCTTCTATAATTCTCAAAAGTCAAAAGCAAATCCAAGATAATATTACCAGTATATATTATTATTATATATATATTCATATGGGATTAGATTTGGTTGGATATCCACAGGATCTCTTTAAATCCTTGATTTCTAACATTTCTGCTATCAGTTTCAGCTGCTCTGGAAAAAATGGCTAAAAGCATGACAAAATATGCTAATATGCTGCAGCAGTACTGCAGGCTACTTCTCCGGACTGCCGGCTGCCTGCAATTTGGCAGTTCGAATCTCACCAGGCTCAAGATTGACTCAGCCTTCCATCCTTCCGAGGTGGGTAAAGTGAGGATCCAGTTTGTTGGAGGAAATATGCTGACTCTGTAATCTGCTTAGAGAGGGCTGTAAAGTACTGTGAAGCAGTATACAAGTCTAAGTGCTAAGTGTTATTGCTAGACAGCACATTTAAGTTTTTGTGGAAATAGTCACAAATATTCTCAAGTTAGCAAGAATATTGCCTGATTATATTCATTTGGGTCCTTCTACAAGAGGTGCAGCTTTAGTAACAAGATATTATTCAATATAAAGAACTTGGCAGTACAATTAACCTCAGATTACTAATTTATTTACTAATTCTGTCTCCATTAACAAGCTACAATTTGAAATTAGGATCTGCATTGACTTCCCAGATAAGGATAAATATACTGTTAAAAGACCAATGACCTCTTTAATCTCCCAAAAACAATCATTATGGAATCCTATGCCAGACTTTTTCTTAATTAGGAATATTCAACTAGGGACAATACACTTTTTGCATTCTCTGAAACCCAGATTGGGAAACTTTAGACAGAATAAGATGATGTTATTCATTTTTTTCCATTCCCCAAATAAAAATACAACATGTTAGTCACATTTGTGCATTTAAGTGGCCTCTATCAGATGAAAGTAGTGCAGCCTTTTCTATATAAGTGTTTGGACCCTATGACCTGCCAGCAATTGCTGGGACTCTTATCCATTCCAGCCAACATGATCAAGGCTAATAGGGGTCATACTCAAACTTCTGGAATATCTCCACTTCCTTCTAAATGATAAATTCAATTATAATGTGACAAGCTTTTTGCTCACTCCATTGATTTGTTTCTAGTTAGTCTTTCTAGAAGTTGATCTTTGTTTTCCATGGGGATGCTCAAAAAGAATCACAATTATTAGGAACTAAGAATTATCCCCAGACAAAGATTGTTTCTATGGCACTCTTGTCAATAAGCAGTTAACTCTGGAACAGTTACTCTGAATAATTGTTTCACTTCTTCATTATTATTATTATTATTATTATTATTATTATTATTATTATTATTAT
>WNWU01000012.1:9127783-9166080 GCA_012654045.1 Ptyas mucosa | reverse complement strand
ATTATTATTATTATTATTATTATTATTATTATTATTATTATTATTATTGTCATCTTGCTGCTACTATTACCCGCTTCAGTCTCTGTCCAGCCTGAGACATTCCCGTTTCTTGTTGGAACTATGATCTAAGAAGGTTACGGGATTGCACTTGGATGACACTTTATACCCAGGTATATTTCCATATGGCCATGTTACCAATATTTCTGGAATGATATAGTTGATGTGTGCATGGGTGTTAACTTTGAACTTTTACATGGATAATTTGACATTTAAAGGTACTCCCGTAATTTATTCCTATATATAATTTAGTTGAACTGAATGGACTGATTAAGCTTTTTTTGATATTGTTTTTTTTAATGGTTTCATATTTGAAAGCAACAAAAATAAAACAAGCTGTGACATTCAGTTTTGTTTTGAGAAGCACTGGAAAGCTGAACTTTTATATGAGACTGAAAAATATTAGTTAACCAAAATTGGTTGTATATGTGAAAAATAAAGGCACATATATAAAGTAAACACAAATTATATGTTGTAATGAAACAATACTTCCCAGCAGTAATTATTTAATAGGAATAGTCTCACTTGTGCATTATGTATCTTTTTCTTTATAAAAACAAATATTTTTACGGAAGACAGTTGCTGCTTGGGGAATTTATATTAAAGAGTGTATTGTGTCTTTATTGCTTATTGCCACAAGTTGGAGAATATATCTTCTTGAAATAGCCATATACTTCAGCATAGGCAGAATTACAGTATATGAAATAATGCATTTTTTAAAACTAGTGATGAAACATTTTTAATATCACATAATATGGCTTCAGGTCCTCAGATCAAGAAATGTCCACTCTTTAAATATGTAGACCTTCTGGTTGGATCAATCCATTCCCTCATCTTCTCCTTCTCCCTGCTGACAAGTCAAGCTGCAAGGCAGCAGGTCTAAAAAGACTTCACTATACTTTATGCAGGGCCAGCAGTTGTCTCACAATACAGACAAAGATCAGTGAGAGGAGGTGGATGGAGCAGACAGCAGCAAGGTGCAGTGCAATCAAAAGGGCAGAGATGGGAGGAGATAGGCAAGTGGGAAGAGTTGAAGCATATGATGCAGTTGTAAATGTGGGAAGCTGGCTAAACACCTGAATTTTGATCAAGTGACTGCAGGGATACTACAATGGCAGTAATTTCAAAGACTGGTCATAACTATCATTTGTAATTTTGAACCGTCATGGAACAAATGGTAGTTAAGCCAGGGTTACCTGTATCACCATGTTTGCATATGTAGACCACTAGAAATACAGAGTTATCAAATAAATATAGTAGCTAAATTCTAAAATCTAAATTGCATTTGCTCAATGACAAAAAAAAGTACATGCACAGATGTTTTTCCATGTAATTAATTCATAAATATATCAGCTGTCTATTTACTACTGATGAAAATATCTAATTTAATACATTTCAGCCTTTTTCATTGCCTTTTGTCCACATGCTCAATAGCCACTAATCATTGCACCTATTCCCTTACACTTATCCACATAGGGAATTCTGCCAAGCAAGTCTTATCTGAGCCAGTGTCACAGCTATTCTTCAAACAAACCAACAGGGTATCTGTAAACTTTGCTGAAACTACCCTGTCTCACAGGGATGAGCTTGTCATTTTAACCACCATAGTCCCTTCAGAATAAGATGCAGGTCTTTATATCCCAGTCAGATCTCTAAATCAACTTGTCTCCTTTTCAGATAATTCAGCCTACCATATTCACAGCTGCCAAATCATTCCAATGCAAAATTAATATTTAAATCTTGCATCTGAATATTTTATCTTCTACATTCATAATTTGTAATTCCACAGGGAGAAAAATTATGTGAACTTTCATCAAGCTCTTATAAATTTTAAAAAGGCTTGATACACGATGCATACAAGTTTTCTGGGAATATGGCCATTTAAGTTTGACTTCTTTGGGGGTGTGGAAGTGAAATTATATTTTAATTGTGATAGCTCATCAAGGTCAATTCATGGGTGCTTACTATTCAGAATATCTTCCTGTTTGGTAAATAACTAAAGCAAAACAACATCCCATCCAAGTGCCAAATTTTCTGGATTCCAAAACCGTGACTCAAAAATCTATGAGCTTCTTAAATTTTTGGTCATTGTTATGCTCCTCCAGTTGCATCTGAAGTCTTTGGTTCAGTAGGGACATCTCAATTCAGAATGAAATTTGCTATTACCTGTAAAGCATGAACAATGTGCTTCTGGGTCAGTGCCATACACAGAACAGTTCTCCAGAGCAGATATCTGTAGGGAAGATTCTTGGCAAGCAATGAACTCATAATCAGAATACAGAGCTATGGAGAATCTGGCAAAGGAGCAGAATTCTATTTTCTAAAAATAAAGAAAAACATCTGAATATAGGAGCCAAGACCAAGGATGTAATAAAATGCAGGCAGAATTCTGCCTGACTGAGTCCACTCCTGGTACCAAATAGTAAGCATCACTGTCAAATATTAGTACTTTTGAGTAAGTATTTTGATGAATATGGATTCTAGGACAATAAATGCAATTTATACTTAGCAAATCCAACAAGTCTAATGTGTCCAATATTACTTATTTTTCTAGCTTTACAGGAAGTTGACATTTGACATTGTATCAGCACATCATACTGATGGGAGGGACCTGTCCTTACAGTAGGGAAAAATGTCCTATATTATAATTTTCATCAACACCATAAATAAATATTATAAAAAATGCAATGATGGATTAAATGTTGCACATTAATTCGGATGACTACAAATGAATGTCCTGCTTACATAATATTTATTTTTTTTCAAACAATTTATGAGTTTTCCACTTTTTGACCTTCAAATTTCTTTGAAACAACTTTAATCAACTTGATTTTCAAGGCCGCTTTAAATATTAAAGCAGTACAGTGTGGTATTGTATTGTGGACAACAAATCCATAATGTGGCTTTAGTTTGGGTTTATTGATTTGTTACACTGATGTGCCATCCTTTCAGATGTTTAAGGTGGTATATTTAAGACTCTGTTGCAGATTTTCCACACAACCACTCTATAAAGACAGCTGAGTTAAGAGAGAATGGCTGTCTTACTATTAGGTAAACAACTTCCATGCCTGGGGGAAGACTTGAATTGAAATTGCCCTAATATTACTCCAACTTCTTAACTGCAGTGAATTTCAGTGTGATGTGTAAACCCAACCACTGCAGCTATATATTGCATTTGAGCTAAGTTTTTAGTCAACAAACCATGGTTTCAAAATGGTTCAGTTTCATATTTGTTTCCAACCATAGAGTGTATTGTGTGTGTGCATATATCAATATATGTATGGGTATGTACAGTACAGTATATATCTGAGTGTACGTCATCTATATAACAGAACAATAGACTTAGAAGAGACCTTGGAGGATTTCTATACATGTTTGCATCTTTCTTTACATATACAATCTCAAACTATATCTTATTGCAATGTCATATTCCTATTCCAGGATAATGAGAATACATTATAATAATTGTGCAAAACTAAACCATGCAACTAAAACTATTATTGAAGCATATCACAAACTATGAACACAGAAACATTTCTCTCTCCCTCTCTCTCTCCCCCTCCCCCCCTTAGGAAGTTAACTAACCATCATTGACATTTATGAACTGTGTGAACATGCTACAAACAAAATCTACAAGATACAACCCATATGAAGCAATGAAATCTGTTCTCAAAAGAAAACTATCTTCAGCAAAATTATTCAGTATTCATCTCTTTCTTTTATAGAACATTTGAAGAATTATTTCAATTTAAATGAGATGACTCTTTCAAAATATTTATTCAAGGCTGCACAATGTTTCCAATTCTATACAAAAATAAAATGCTTCAGAGCACTTATTTGTGATTCCTTTAAATAACCTACATCCTTTCTTTAAATTCCAGGAAAGGCTAGCAACAGGTACTATGTTTGCATCTCCATAAATTGTAAAATGCTTTTAACGAATCAAGTCTAAAGTATAACTCCATTATATAAGGATGGTACCTGGACTATCATAAGTCCACGTATGAAAGGACAGATTCAGCTTCATCAAACATGAGAAAGAATTAAAATTTGAGCAAAACACAGGCATAGAACTATTCTTTTTCCCCCTTCCTTCTAATCAATTATGCCATATTCTTGGAGACTGCCAGGACAACTCTCTGTAGTTTTCTTGGCAAGATTATTTGCTATTGCCTTCCTCATAAGGCTGAAACAAAGTCAGGTTACTCAATTGACTTTGTGACAAGGTGGGACTAGAACTTACTGTCAGTTTATAGCTTAATACTTTAACCACTACATCAAACTATGTCTCTCTTTATTGTTTACTGCATGGCTAATGATCAGCTTAATGAAAAATCATGCTAGCATAATATATTTATTTGAAAACTTGTCTAATGAAAAAAAAATCATATCAGCATGATTACAAACCCATTCAAGTCAGCACTGTTGTATCAAAGATGGGCATAAAAGCAGTATAATCAAGGACAGGCTAATGAGCAAAAAGCTAAATCTGATGAAAGTATTACTGAATATTATCTGAAGATAATATTAGAGAGACCAAAAGAAAAATAATTGTTTCAATATGTGCCTTGCAAACAGAAGTAAAATTGTCATTCTGTCCAGATTTAGATTTATTGGAAATTGCTGATCAGACTATCACACTTAGCTCAGTTGAATAGGGTAAAGACGAAATAAAAATAATTGGTTAATTTAACTGTCCATCGAGTTCTCATTCAACTTCTCTCCAATAACATGCCCTACCTCTTAGCAATTTCCCAACTTACAGCTCAGTGGGGTAGGGAAAGAGAGCTTCTTCTTACATATGTACTCAGAGATCATTTCCAGAGAGACTTTATTATTTCAATCATTCTTGATTAGGAACAATTAGGAAGGACATTCAGGAATATAAATCTGATTTTTCTTTATGCATGTATTCTGTAATTGAATCATGAAGTAAATTGGCTCTTAGCTGATAATCTGATTTTGCTGTGATCTTTATTTCTTATTTTTATGCATTTTGTTTTTGGTTCAGAGCTGTTTTATTTGTTCCTATTTATGCCTGTTGGATTTTGAAGATTATACCATATATGTGTTAATTGTACAATTTATTTTACATAAGCCACCAGGAGTGTTTTTTGATTGGAGCAGGATATAAATGGATTAAAAAAGAAAAAACAATTGTTATACATTGTGACTTGCATGAGCTATGTGATGAGTGAGTGAAAGCTGGAAAAAGGAGATGGGAACCACAGTCCAAACAAGAGTAAATGACAGAGAAACTTACATAACCTACCCGTAAGAATTAGTGAATTATTAGCTGAACAAAATAAATGAAGTTGGAGTTGCTACACTTCAAAGCAAAAGATCTATTGGATTACTGCTGCTTACCAGGAGCAAAAGTGGCCTTGTGTGATCTTCAAAGATAAACTCGCATTATCCAAATACCACAAAAGAAGGAGCAGTACATGGAAGGCTGTGGATGAATATTGGTAAGTGCGATTAAATAATTCTGTTCCATTTCTTATTCTGATTTGACTTTTGAGCTGCCAGAAAGGCAGACATTTCCTAGCATAATGCAGATATCTCTAGGCTTCAGATATATATTCCTTCTTATTTATATCTAAAGCAGTATAATCAACTATGGCTATTGGTGAATTGATACTGGGCTTAAATAGTACATAAAAGAAACATTTGTGTAGTGATATTGAACCTATGTTATTGTTGTTGAAACATCTTGGTATGTACTGTGGTTGGTGTGTCCAGTGATCAAAAGGATTAAAATGATTTAAAAAGGTAAAGGTAAAGGTTCGTCTCACACATATGTGCTAGTCGTTCCCGACTCTAGAGAGCGGTGCTCATCTCCGTTTCAAAACCAAAGAGCCAAAGAGCTGTCTGAAGACGTCTCTGTAGTCATGTGGTCAGCATGACTTAATGCCAAAGGCAAACGGAATGCTGTTACCTTCCCACCAAAGGTGGTCCCTATTTTTCTACTTGCATTTTTTATGTGCTTTCGAACTGCTAGGTTGGAGGAAGCTGAGACAAGTAATGGGAGCTCACCCTGTTACCTAGCACTAGGGATTCAAACCACTGAACCGCCAACCTTTTGATCGACAAGCTCAGCGTCTTAGCCACTGAGCCACCGCATCCCTCTAAAATGGTTTAAGGATAGCTTATTTAACATACTACACTAACACAAACATATATACACACAGTGTATGTATATATTACACTAACACTGATATACATACTCTGTGTATATGAAAATGAAGATGTTTCTAGAAGAGACAATGTAAATTCTCTCTTTCTGAGTGTGTGTGTGTTTTTTTAAAATATAAAAATATTTATCTGAGCGGGTACAGTTACAAGTGAGTAAGCACATTAATAAAAGGTTAAGTTATAAAGAAGGAACCATATGCAAGGTTCACATATCCACACTATTTCTAAAAGTAACAATGGAAAGATGGACATTTTTTTTAAAAAAATGTGAGGATAAATAAAATGATGAAATCCCAAGTCAAATGGATTTCTTTCTGGGATTCAGATTAATACATATATAGAAAAGAATGACTATGAGGCTGTTTCTTTCTCTCTAGGGGAAAAGCTGTCACTTCCATCACTAGAAATACCTCTTTAAGGAACTGACACATTTGTAGGTAGAAAATGTGTCTCTGCACACTTTTTATTGCTTTACTATAGACAAAGAAGGAAAAAGATACAAAGAAAAAAATGAACAGAAAACAAACATAAATATATTGCAATACATGGAGAAAAACATTAAACATTAACTACATGAAACAATATTGATCAATCTTTCTATTATATTGATAAAGATCCTGTTCATAAACAAAGAGCAAATATATATCAATCCAATATTGTAAATCCCGATTGTCATTATTTTGTCAATTCCACCGTAAATCTTGAATGTCTTCAAGCACACAAAAAAGAACAAACTTTTTCATATACCTCATACTAGCTGTTTGATGATAAATTCCAACTTTGGGGTATGTAATTAAAAACTGCATTCACATATTTAAGCCATATAAATGTATTATGAAACTGAAAGATATTCAAACCAACAGTTTGAATATCTTTGATATTTAACCAACAGTTGTCAAGAAAAACCAACTGTATAGGTATAGTGTAGACTAGGTGAAACTTGTCTTATGCCAGTAACTGCAAGAGGGATCTTGGAGTCCTAGTGAACAATTACTTAAATATAAACCAACAGTGTGCGGCAGCACCCAAAATACCAATGCAATTGTAGGCAGCATTAATAGAAGGATAGAATCAAGTTCTACTTTACAAAGCCTTAGTAAGACCACACTTGGAATACTATATCCAGTTCTGTTCACCACAATACAAAAAAGATATTGAGACTGGAAAGTGTGCAGAGAAGAGTAACAAAAATGATTAGGGGGCTGGAGGCTAAAATACGTATACAAAAAACTGCTATTAACCCAGAACACAGATTTATCTTGTGAATAAGGGCCAACATTAGAGTTCTATTCCAATTCTTTCAGCTTTTGATGCTGGAAATAATGTAGAATTTTAATTAAAAAATGAACCAAGCCTTACTGAGATATCAGAAGACTGATGTTATCACTTTTTAATTGTGGCCTATGGTATGGCCTATTTTGACTTGATTATTTGGATTCAATAGGCAAATAACGTCTTGACTATATGATGAATTATACAGCTGAAAGTCACTAAAATTAAAAACTAGTTAGTTAGTTAGTTAGTTAGTTAGTTTAGAGCATTTACACAGAGAGCTGACTGGAACTCTGGGCAAATACAATAGATAGCTAGATGGATGGATGGATGGATGGATGGATAGATAGATAGATAGATAGATAGATAGATAGATAGACAGACAGACAGACAGACAGACAGACTGACAGACAGATCTCTCTCTGTGTGTATATATATCAGGGGTGAAATGCTCCCGGTTCGGACCAGCTCGGGCGAGTAGGTAGCAATGGCGGCAGGCAGTTCAGAGAACTAGTAGCAAAAATCCCTTCCCCCCCCCCAGCCTCCAGCTTGATTACCTTTGTACACCTGCCTTGCTTCGCTTGCTGTAATCCCTGCAATCCATTGCATCAGCAAGCAACTGAATCTCCCTGCCTGCAATCAAGCTCATTGGTGAACAGCTCTATCTGCCTGCCTGTAAGTTTTTTTCCCCCTTTGGGAGCTTTAAAAAAATAGTTAATTGGGGTTTTTTTAGTTGTTCTTTTTTTAGACCTAGCCATCTAAAGTTTAGGAAGTTTTAAATTTAGCTGCTTTTATATAAAAATAAAAATAAAATAAAATAATATTTGTGCAGCTTTCTGAGATTTTGTGTGTTTTTGTAGTGTTTCACTCTAATCACACAAACACACAAAATCTCACAAAGCTGTATGCGGAATTTTGTGTGTGTAAAGTGTGAAAGTTGGTTTTTTGGGCTTTTTGTGGCTGTGTGAGGTTCCTGTTTGTTGCAAAGGCCATTTTGGGTCTAGCACAGCTGCTTTCACATAGTGGGTGAGCCAGTTGTGTTGAATTGTGTTTTGTAGGTTGAAAAAGGGCAAAGAAATGACGTCGACTTGGCCACGCCCATCTGACCAACAAGCCACGCCCACCCAGTCACCTGACCAAAAAGCCCCGCCCACTAATTAAAACGCCCACAGAACCGGTAGTGAAAATTTTTAGATTTCACCCTATATATATAGAGAGAGAGAGGGGGGGGGAATACAGATATAGATAATATAGAAGATATAGACATAGATAGATACATATAAACACATATCTACACACACACACACACACACTCTAATAAAAGTCTTTGTGCTATTACGTCAGCTCATTCCACCCAGTCAGGAAGGAAGGTATGTGAACCCCGTCAGTTTAACAATTCCAACTGGTGGGGCCCAGGAAGAGCCATTGTCCTGGCCTTTGGGACATTCTCTCACCATAAGTGAGGCAGGCATTCACATTTTACAGAAGAGTTCAAGACAGAAATAAACATTAAAAGTGAATTTGAAAATGTGAACATGCACAGAGAAATTAGACTGTCTTACACAATCAACATGCATTATTATTGAAACTTGCTCGAAAATATAAACATTATTTAGTTTGCAATTTTACCCGGTTTGCGTGCATTAATAAAGATAAATTATGATTGTTGTAAAGTAAAAGTAAATAGCATCCTAATGCAATCTCATTAGAATTCAAGCTGTAAAATACTTTTTAAACATATGTGACTGTCAGCAACAATGACTCATGAATATGCAGATTCTTCACTTTTAATATATTTTCCTTGGAGATCGCATAACATAAATTGAACAGTTTTAGATAAGAGTATTGTTTTGTAAGAGAGCTACTATTCAGCTTTGAGACAGATTATGTTAAAGTAGCAGGTGAAACAAAACAAAACCAGTTACAGCAAATAAAAAAAGACATTTTCCAAGCTTTAAAAAAAGTGTTCAGGACCCAAATATTGATGGCTAAGCCTAAAAAATGCACACTTTCCTAAGTATAACTGCTAAAGTTAACAAATGGCAATTTCTTTAAAATAAGCCATTTGTAGCAAACATCGGCAAGTTCAACAATAAAGTTCTCTAAATGATAGATGATAGAAAGGTAGACACAAATATACCAGTGAATAAGGACATTTCTGCAATATTTGATTTTTTTATTCCAGACAAAAGTCAAAATATATGTTTCTTAGCTACTAAATACAGCAGTACGGAAATGAGATAGTTGTAAGCCAAATTTAGTAAGTACCGACACATTGATTTGAGTACTTAATTTATTATTTATTCAAGCATTATTCTTGTAAATACTCTGAAAAGTTTGAATGTTAATGTAAAACTGATTCCCACTATTTCTACAGACAACTTAACAAATTAGATTGAAAATAGCTGAGGAACATGAAAGTTTCATTATCATTGCAGTTATATCATCTCAAAATTTTAATATTATAGAGCCCTGTTCACAGCAAGCTTAAATATTCTGCAATATTTCATTTGCCAGAATACTCAGCTTTTCATAGAATGGACACTTATTTTGGTTCATTACAAACTAAAGAAAACCTTGCCAAATATTTAGTCATCAGAAGTTTCTGATAGCTTTGTCAGGGACAAAACTATTTGGAGAAATCCTCAAAGTTGCAGTATCTGCAAGTTAACCTCCTTAACAGAAGTAACAATAACATTTCTAATTTATTCCATCTGAGATAACTGTATATGTCATTAATGCACCTGCTGTAAAATAACACAGGGGGGAAAAAACTATAAATCCTAATTTATCTAGAAACCATCAGCCATTGCTCCAGGTCAGCCAGCATGATATGTATAAAATTCACTTTCTGGCTAGTTTATAAGAAAGGCTAAACATAGAATCACTGTGTAAGGTAGGTAGCCATCTAAGATAATAGAGATAGACAAACGGACAGATAAAAATGTAAGAAGTACCTGGCTGGATTGGAGTACTGGTCTAATGGCCTATTGGATTGGACTGTTCTCACAGTAACCAATCAACTGCAGAATGAGGTTCATTCGTCTCCTACCAGATGACCTTCAGGTGCAATCACGCCATCATCAAGACTCTGCTTTGAAGCCATCCCAGTTGGTAGTGTAAAAGTAGGGCTTCAGCAAATGTTAGATTGAGTAGGTAAGTGAGCGCAGCTTATACTCATGTTTTACAAATCCTACTTCTTACATCTCCTTATTATCTATCTTAGCTAACTGTAGTATTCATAATATTGTTGTAAAATTGATAATAATTTTATAAGTCTTTGAGTATGTGTGTGTGATTTGTCTTTATTTTTTATTGGATGGGGGAGTTCTGTTTAAGTATCCAAAAAAAAAAAAATTACACATTAAAATCTACCATCCAAGATGGATCAACTCAACCCCACTGGAGTCATACTGTTGAAGTCTAATCTGGAAAAGTGTTTACCGCTTCAGTTATAATGTGCCTGATCGCAGGGGGACGGTAAACCTGCTACCAACCTGTTACATGGTCCACAGAGTGTTCTTTTGTGTGAATCTCTTTTGGAGGGGAAGGGAAGGTGAAATGAAACTGATGAAGTTGAAATGAGCTAATGGTATGGCAGGAAACAACTGGATTCAAAAAGAAGTTGAAAATGGTTAACAAGGAAAAATAGACTTCTTAGACTCCTGAAGAAATGCACATGTCTTGGTGATTCACAATATCTGAAAGGAAGAGGGCAACAATTGGCAAAGAGATTGGTCTACCCAACACAGTTTTTCAGAGGAACAAGATCCCAAGAAGAGTATAGTTGCACTAGCCACAAGAGGGTACCAACTAAGCTAAATAAAATCCTTGATTAACCCTAAGGGTAATTTAGAAATAGATATTCTCTTAGCAATAGCTTAAGATAGACTTATTAGACTTTCGCTGTAATAGTGGCTAATGTATTATTGCTGCTAGCTAGGAGATAATTAACCTTAGAATGGTAGACAATAAAGCCATTTGCAGCATTCCAACTTCTTTGAAATCAGGCACGAGGGATCTGTTTCTATCTGTTTTCTGAATCCTATGTGAGTAGTTATATAAAAGTATCAATCTCTCAGGAAAAACTAATATTTTTCTATATTGTGTATGTTACACATAAACAATAAAATAAATTGTACCGGTTGACAAGAAGGTTCTTATACACTGTCTTTTTTTTTGTCTGAGTGATCTTAAGAGCCCTCTCAAAATGTATAAGACTCAGCCATATCTGCATGCCTATTGTTATCTGCACAAATTCAATCTGAATATCAAGGTCTGAGTTTAATAGAAAGACTGCAGATGATTCAAGTGTAAGACAGGACAAGTAATTCTATTTCAGAGTCTTAATCTGTAGTTAGATATAACGTCAATATACCTTTATATGTCCTTTCTGTGATCTGCTCCTTAGTACAGTTATTCAACCAGAGGGTCTCACATCTGATTTCAGATTACTGGAATGACTCCATTAGTGATATGGGCATAAATTTAAGAGCCATAAGAGTTTTTAAAAAAAGACTTTTTATGAATATATTTACTATTAAACCTTATCCAAACGTTTATTTATAGAGGAAATACTCTACTTAAATTTGAGGAAAGTGTGTATCCCATAATAAAACCATCTACTGGATACAAAATAAAATCATAACAATATTTATTATAGCCATCAATCATAAAACTATGAAATAGACTCCCTGTAATTGCTATTACTTTTTAAAAAAATCAGTGTACTATATTACAGCTTGTATCCATCAGTGTCCTTCTACCACTAAAATCAACATAATCAGTAGATTAAATGTTCTCTCTTTCTACTATCCTTCATGCCCCAAAATCTCTTTCGTGTTTTTCTGACACAAATAATGAACCCAGGGGAGATTAGGACCATACTGATCCTATTAATGTTAAATGACACTCTGACACTCTCTATATGTCTTAGAAATAAAGTTTGTACAGTTCCCAAGCAGAAAAAATTTCAATTGATCGTTTAGCATTTCAGTGTAATTGCATTATAAGGTCACTCAAATGCTAGAATATGAACCCACAGCAAAAGCACCAGTATGTATCCTCTATAACCTAAGACAGACAGCATATGAAGCAACGTTCTTGCATTTTTCCTATTATTTTCAAACTCAATTAAATGCATCTATGATGTCAGTTTTTATGGAAAATAGATTATGTTATGGCATTTCACAGGTAATGAAAAAAATACATACCACTTTATCACAATTCCACGTAAACACAATTTATCACGTACTAAGCAGAAAGTTCTCACAACAATGCCCTCGTTTTACTTCTCACTGTACAAATCAATTGTAAGTGAAATTCTAACTTCGACAAGCTGAGGAATACATGTAATTATTTGGTTCCTATTTTCTTTGATAAGTGTTAGATTTGTACCTACCTTAGAGTTAACTGATAATGTGAATTCTTGCAAGGTTCGCTACTTATTCTTTGCTCAGAAGCCCAATAAGAATCAGGGCTGCAGAAAAAAAGTGACACATACAGTATTGTATGGTAACTTATTAAGATGTTTTGAGTAAATGTTTAGTTTACTCAAACTAGAATGGAGCTTAAATTACATTAACACATTTCCTCTCAAATTTGGGGCCAGGTTGACTCTCATCAGAATTGTCTACTTCTTACTATGGTATAAAGATAAGACAGGATTGAGATGCCGAAATGCTTTGTGATGCAAAGACTTTGAGTTTGCTGAACTGATGCTTAAAAGATCCAAATAAAACTACTTCAGAGAAGCAGTGAATAGAACAAAATTATATTTTATTTAGGAAATGTGAAAGCAATTTCCTATTTTACCAGTTAAAATATTTATTTATGAGTGAACAATTGATATATATTATCACTTTTTGGGGGCTCTGGTTGACGTTGTGGCGAGATTGGACATGAGGAGTGGGTCTCTGCGCTCCTGTGTCGAGTTCTCCCCGCTGGAGCGCTCCAAAAGGAGCCAAAACTGCCCTGTAAGGGGGGGGTGAAGCAAAGAAGGGTGCCCTGTGAGGTTGCAGAGAGTTGGAACTCCCCTGTTTGACCCAGGATTCTTTTTCCCTCTCAGCCACGGTGAGGAGAAGAAGCAGCCAAAAGATGGCTGCCACGAAGCTGGGATAACTGAGGAACAACTAAGACTGATGCTGGAGTGAAGTAGGTGAACAGTGACAGGAACTGGGGGAGAGGATTCCTTTTTACTTAAAATCTAACCCCAAGGAACAATTTAGAACTATCTGCTCAGAATTGCTTGTTAAAGCAGCAATTATACATTCTGCAAAAAATACCAGACCGGAAGGAAATGACCTAAAGAGAGGAAACAATAAATTTCTAAAAATACAGAAGACTGGACTCTTAAACTGGGAAGACGTGGTAATGGGAAGGCATTTTAAAACACTGGAAATATTTATTTAAAAAACTTATCCCACTTCTATAATTGAATTACAATTAAAATTATGATCAAAATAACTAAAATTAGACTGACTAGTGGAAACATTGAAATTTAAGTTAAGAGCACCACCTGCTGACGAAAGGAAAATATACAAGTCTGGGAATACTTATATGAAGGATTATGAAAATATCTACTGGGTTATAGCTAACTAGCCCACAACTACTGGAGACTCAAATATGAGAACAAGGAAGTTATTTAATTAAAGTGACCCCTGAATATTACGCTAGAAGTTTGAACCTGTAAAGGGGATGTAAAGAGGCTTTTGATAACTCCTGGGACTATTTAAATGGAACGGATTGATTTCCTATGAGACACAAAGAACTGTGATCAGTGTACTTCCTGAAGGCCAATTTTAGATCTGAATAAATGGTTCTTGGACTAATGGACAAAAGTGGGATTAACAAAAGAAACAAAATAAGATGCTTCATAAGGAAGAAATGAGTGGAACTTTGAAGGAGATGGCATTGATTTTCCAAAGCACAAAGGACATCATGGAGAAAGCATTTAAGGAGATTGGGGGGGGGGATAGAAAATACTATATGGGGAATTATTAGTAAAAATCTAGATGCTCAGAAAAGGGAGGAGCTAACAGAAGGAATGGAGGAAAAGATAGAACTGAAGAACAGCAAACAAAAGAAGAAGACAATGTGGAGACAATAATAAAAATAACAGTGATTGATGAATTAAACCAGGGGAAAATATTTTAAGACAGTTGAAAAGAGAACTGGAGATACAAGAAGTTACTCTTGAATGGGAGATAGGGGTTTGGGCAGATACTTTGGAAGCTAGGCAGTGGAAGAGGGTAACAATGGGAGAAATACTTAGATTGAATAGCCAAGAAGTAGATGCAGACAGAGATAAAGATCCAAGAGAGGAATATGGGAGGTAAATTAAAAAAAGCTTAGCAACTAAAGTACTGAAGCGGGCAAGAGACAATGGATAGAAAGGAAAGAGTTTCTGTTTTTTCTTTGATGTTTTATTTTGCTTTTCTTTTTATCTTTCTTTCCCTTCTTTTTTAGAATGGTGGCATGATTAGAAGTTAGGTAGAAATAAGAGAAGGGGGAAATATTTGTATACATATACCTTTATATAATGGAATAAAAGTAACAATAAAATGGGAAAACTAGAGATTGAATGATGGTATTATTAAGTATGTTTTAATAATATTGTGATTGGCATTGCAATATTATATTGAAACACTGTGTAATTAAATAATGAAAGAATATACTTTAATATAAACATGTGTATTACTTTCAGAATTATATAGATTTGATGATTGTAAAGAATATGATTAATTTTGTATGTCTAAATAATATTGGGATTGGTATTAGAATTGTGTATAGAATAATTGAATAATAAATGATTGTATTTTAATACAAATACCCTGTTTCCCTGAAAATAAGACATTCCCTAATAATAAGCCCAATTGGGCTTTTAAGCACATACGCTAAAATAAGCCTCTCCCCGAAAATAAGCCCTATCCAAAAATATTTAAACACAGAGTTGGAAATTAGGTAAGACGGCAAGAGGAGCCCCATCTTGCTCCACGTGCCCCAAAATAATAAGAGCTCCCCAAAAATAAGGCCAAGCGCTTATTCCGGAGTTAAAAAAATATAAGACAGGGTCTTATTTTTGGGAAATCACGGTAGATGTAAAGAGTGAAATATGGTAGGTAAGTTAAAAATGAACAGGATTCAAAGTACCAAGCTGGGTGAGAGAGGTTGATTAGAAAGAAAACATCTTTTAATAAAAGGGTGACATGATTAGAAGTTAAAATAGGAGAAAGAGGGAATATTAATGTATACATTTTTACATAATAAAATAAAAGCAATAACAAGAGGGAAGCCTAGAAATTGAATGGTGGTATTATTATGTATGATCAAATAATATGGTGAGTGGCATTAGATCAATATATAAAAACATGGAATAATTAAATAATGATAAACTACAACTTAATATAAATGTGTATTATTATTAGAAAATATAAGTTGGTTGAATGTAGATTAATTCTACTAGTTTTATTTGTATTAGAATGTATGACACCCAGTTGCCACACTGTTCACTCATTGATATGTATATGTAAAATAAAATAAAAAATATGTTAAAAAATCCCTTCTGTTAAGATTACATATCCATGTAAACTTGACCCACTTTCCTGTTTAAGTGCATAGTACAGATTCAGTTCTATTATCTTTTCCTTTTTTTAATGGCAGGAACATTTATACATAGTTATCTACTGCTTTACCATAAAATTCTTAGAAAATACTGATTGATCCACATTGCATTCTGCATAAACCAGACAATTTCTGTAAACATGTCTAAAAAAATATCTACCAATATTACTATGATTCACCATGTGTTTATTGGTTCCTACAGATATGACACACAAGGTATTGAATTAAGACATCCAAAGAATTGAACTGGTCAACTGAATTTCTCTCATGGATATTAACCTCATTCTACTAGAAGTCTTTCCAATGGTTGACCCTTCTTAGGTTTTAAGTGATGGCAGACAGCAAGGGCCAGAATCTGCTTCAAAGTCCAAGAGAACTTCTATGAGCATGTTCAAAACTTAAGGTTCCCACTAAGTTATAGTTAGTAAAGCATATGCCATACCTCATTTTGCGCCACAATGGATCAATCACTTATCCCGTTAACAGCACTGAAAATCTTTCTGGTCTTTTTTTTAAAAAAATACAGTACAACGTTCTGATTAAAGAATGGTTGATAGCAATTCAAACCATAGAATGCCATTTTGGCTTATCAAAAAAATTTTTTTTGTTTCTTTGCTGATCTGTTGTTTCAACCTCAAAGAAATAAAAGTGTTTCTTTTTTTTCTTTTTACTCTGCTTTTTAAAAGGACAAGATAACGGGGTATCTGCCCTTTCTCTTCTTTTAGTGGTTTTCTTAACTTAAAGCCAACCTTCAATGAATTCTTTCCTTCACATGTTTTCTGTTGTTGTCAAGCCCACATGCAGACACCTTTTATATTCCAATATAGCAACTCAGAAAACATGATCACACTGTACCATGATATCCATAAGGTTTTGAACCAGGAGAATACTTGAGAATAAAAACTTATAACATCAGAAACCTTTGCTCCACTGATCCAACAGACTGTAAGAGGGAAAGGGAAGAGAACAAAGGGAGGAAATTAAACAGAGTTCCAAGCCTATGCCATATAAAAATTACTCATTATTCCCCCTTACCAAGGCTGCCTTTGTTGCCCTTCTTAGAAAGAGGGAATAAATAGTTTCTTCCAACTCTTATCAAATGCCACCCACTTCGTCAATTATCACCTAACATCACCATCATTCCCAGAAGGGACAATAGCCAACCACTGAAGAGACTCCCACAGTCTTCCTGTTCAAAGTTGCCCATGGGGAGAAGACACTTCTTGTAAAGAAAACAATGTTTTTAAAAGAAAAGCTAACCATGAAGAGGACAGTTGAAACCTCTTTTGTACAATAATGTCCAAGGCAACCTAGGATGAGAATGGACGTTGGTCTTACCTGATACGTCCCTTCTCTCGTAGGAAGAAACGGCAGTCACAAGTGGGTGTGGACTCTTCTATGCAGCAAAGGACCGAGTCTGCTCATTTAAATATCTCCGCCCTCTGCTCATATCCCCCAGTATTTCGGCGAGGGCGCTGATGCAGACTGTAGCGACTTCCTGAAATGATATAAAGAGAGGTAAAAGAACACCACCCACCCCACCGGGAACAGGACCGGCAAAAGGGCGGGGCTGACTGCCGTTTCTTCCTACGAGAGAAGGGACGTATCAGGTAAGACCAACGTCCATTCTCCTCTCCGGACAGAAACGGCAGTCACAAGTGGGACATACCAAAGCTGAATGTCCAACGGGAGGGAAGAGCCGAGGCCCTGTTACCTCATGTGGAAAGTACTGACTGGAGGACCCGCCTTCCAAAGGCAGCGTCAGCTGACGCAAAGGTGTCCACGCGGTAATGTCGAATGAACGGCGAGATGCTCGTCCAAGTAGCTGCCCGGCACACTTCTTCCAGCGAGGCTTGCGTAGCCCAAGCCGCCGAGGTTGCGGCGCTCCTGGTTGAATGAGCGGTAATGTGGCGCGGAACTGGCAAGGGAAGTCTCTGGTAAGCCGTAGAGATCGTGGCCCTAATCCAGCGACCAAGCATAGGAGCGGTAGCTCGAGCCCCAATTGTGGTGGGCTGGTATGAGACGAATAACGCCTCAGTCTTCCGAAAGGAATTAGTGCGCTTGAGATATATCCTGATGGCCCGCCGTACATCGAGGGTGTGCCAGGAGCGCTCTAAAGGATGATTCGGTGACGGGCAAAAGTTGGGAAGGACAAGTTCCTGAGCCTGGTGAAAGGGAGAATTGATCTTCGGTATGAAGGCCGGGTCCAATCGTAGGACGACTCTGTCCTGATGAAATATGCATAAATCCTGTCTGGATGACAGGGCCGCCAATTCGGAGATACGGCGGGCCGACGTAATTGCGACCAAAAAGGAGACCTTGAATGATAGGAATCGGAGGGAAACGTGTCGCAGAGGCTCGAAGGGAGAGGCTGTGAGAGCGGAAAGTACTTTGTTGAGGTCCCACGAAGGGAAGCGATGGACCGGAGGGGGACGCAAATTGGAGGCTCCTCGTAAGAAGTTGCGAATGACAGGATGACGAGACACCGAAGTCGACGAGCCGCACGTCAAAACGGACGAGAGGGCTGCCACCTGGCGCCGGAGGGTATTAGGTGAGAGGCCCATCTGGAACCCGTGCTCCAGAAAACGTAGGACGTCGATGACCGTAGCGGATAGCGGTAGAATGTCCGTATGTTGGCACCAAGAAACAAAGGTAGCCCACGAGGCATTGTATATTCTGGTAGTGGATTCCCAGCGTGATGCTAAAATGATAGAAATGACTTCTGCCAGGATGTTGGCCTCCGTTAGGAGACCCCGCTCAACCTCCACGCGGTCAAGTGGTACCACGCCGGGTCCGGGTGGAGAAGAGCTCCCTGGAGCAGGGAGACCCGGTCGTCCGGAATGGTCCAGGGTTGAGCAACGGATAGGGATATTAAGTCTGCATACCAGTGCCTCCGGGGCCATCGGGGGGCGAGGAGGATGAGTTCCGCCCGTTCCTGAAGGACCTTCCTGAGAACCCTGGAGATCAGAGGGAATGGGGGAAAGGCAATAAAAGACCCGAAGGCCAAGGACTGCGGAGAGCATCCGTGGCCTCGGACCCGGGATCCAGGAAACGAGAAAAATACCTGGGGACCTGATGGTTGGTCCGCGATGCAAAAAGATCCACGACTGGTGTGCCGAAGCGGACTGTGATCTCCTGGAAGAGAGTAGTAGGGAGGCTCCACTCGGCCTGGTCCAGATGGTGACGGCTCAGAGCGTCCGCCTGAGAATTCTCGGCTCCGGAGATGTGATCTGCGCGAACGGAACGAAGGTGACCCTCTGCCCAAAGGCCAAGGAGGAGAGCTTCGTCCATGAGGGCCCGGGAATGAGTGCCCCCCAGCTTATTGACATGGGCCTTAGCCGTCACGTTATCCGTAAGGACTAGAACATCGTGGCCTGAAATCAGATGGTGAAAGGAAAGCAAGGCCAATCGGATAGCCCTCAATTCTAGGAGATTGATGGGTAATTGCTGTTCCGAGGCGGACCACTGACCTTGAATAAGGTGATGATTCAGGTGTGCCCCCCAGCCATGGAGGCTGGCGTCCGTCGTGATAACTAGTCGAGGGGGCTCGCGGAAGAAGGAGGCCTCTGACAAAGCCGAGGAGGTCCACCACCGGAGAGAGCTGACCAGGGCTGATGGTAGGGCCACTCTGCGAAGGGAGGTGCTGGAGCCTGACCTCTGATGAGGGAGCAGGAACCACTGTAACTCGCGGCTGTGGAGGCGAGACCAAGGGACAATGTCGTAGGTGGAAATCATTTTTCCCAAAAGACAGGACAGTTCAAGTAGCGAGGAAGCCCGATTGGAGAGGCACTGCTGAGCCAGGGAGCGTAAGCTTGCCTGCCGGTCGGGGGAAAGAGCGACTGATGAAGAGACCGTGTCAATGACCGTCCCCAAGTGTTGGATTGTGGTGGAAGGAACCAATTGGCTTTTAGCCCAATTAATGGAGAATCCGTGATTCTGGAGGATCTGGATGGTGGTGGTCAAGTCCTGATGGGATGCGGACTGGGACGGAGATTGTATTAAAATATCGTCTAAATAAAATTGGATTCTAATGGGCAGGGAACGAATGTGGGCAACCAGAGCAGCCATGAGCTTGGTAAAAACCCTGGGAGCTGAGGAGAGGCCGAAGGGGAGGGCCGCATACTGGTAATGGCTTCCTCGATAGTGAAAATGGAGGTATCGTCTGAATGCGGGGTGGATAGGGACATGGAGGTAAGCCTCCGTAAGATCAATTGAAGCCAAAAAATCCCCAGGTCGGAGGGTTTCAAGAATGGAGTGCAAAGTGTGCATCTTGAACCGGCGATAAGTTATGTGCCGGTTCAGAGCTTTCAAGTCAAGGATAGCCCTCCACCCTCCAGAGGGCTTACGCACAATGAATAAACGGGAGTAGAAGCCCTGGCCGCGCTGGTCACAAGGGACCTGTTGGACGGCCCTGATGGCAAGCAGGTGCGAGATAGCCTCTGAAATCAGCGACCTACGGACCTTGTCCCTGGAGACAGGGCAAGAAACAAAAACGGGAGGGGGGGAGAAGAAAACTCTAGGGAAAAGCCAAACTGGATAGTGCGGTTAACCCAACAATCGAAAGAAGAAAGGGCCCATTGGGGAGCAAACAAAGACAAACGGCCTCCAATGGGGATCTGGGAGCCGTCCTCACTTAGAGCGGCGAAAGGGCTTTCCCCTGCCGCCTCGAAAGGAACGCTTTGTGAAGGACTGGTTGGTCTGTCTGACCTGGGATTCCTGAGGCGCTCGGCTCTGAAAGGAACGCTGGAAACGGGGTTGATAAGAGCTGTTGTCCTGAGGACGAAAGGACTGATTCCGGTTGTACGGAGTATAACGAGAGTCGGAGCGACGAGAAACAGCTGGAAGGATTTTGCGATGGTCCCTGGTCTCGACCAGAAGAGGTTCCAGTGGAGCTCCAAAGAGGGCCTCCGAGGCGTATGGTGAGGAAGCTAGTTGCCATTTGCTCCTGGCATCAGCCTGCCAGTGGCGAAGCCACAGAAGTGACGGGATGTGACTGTCGATCCGATGGTTTTTGCCACAAAGCATGCAGAGTTGAGGGTGGCATCGGCCGAATATTCCAGGGCGGCAACAATTTTATTCAGGTCTTGGTGAGTGCGAGTGTCAGAAGGGGGCAAACGGTCTTGGAGTTGTCGCAACCACAGTAACGAAGCCCGGTTGAAGAAGGAGGCAGAAACGGATGTCTTCACCGCCCACGCCGTGGATTGGTGCGCCTTGATGAGGGTCTTTTTGGCCCTTTTATCCTCAGGGCGCAGAGATTCCTCTGGGGAGCTGGGTAACCGGGCAGAAGAGGTCAAGGCCGCAATAGGGCCGTCCACAGGAGGGACCTGAAGCAAATTGGAAAGGGTTGGAGCCGTCTGATACAGGCGTTTATCGTTGCCGTTGGGTGCAGGGCCTGAGCCAGGTAAGGACCACTGTCTTTGGATGACATCGGTAAAGAGCTTGGGAGCCGGTATCAGCTCCGGTTCCACTTGAGGCTCCGCAAACATGGAGGAAGCAGGATCTGTGCCCTCGTTGGGGGCAGACCCCGCGCCCGCCGTAGAACCCAGTCTGGTAACAGCCAGGGCCTTGTACAATAGGGATCGGAAAAGTTGAGGCCTAAATAGCCCCACGAAGGCCGGTTGATCTGGGGCTAGGCCCTCATCATCCGACAATGCCAAATCCCTGGATTCCTCACCTTCCTCCGACAAGGACTCGAGGTCAGAATGCTCAGGTGAGTAAGCTTGGTGATCCGACCGACCGCCGCGAGAATGACGAGGCGGGGGCTGGTTGACCACTGAAGGCGGAGCTGTATGGAAAAGGCCCTGTTGGAACCCCTGGACGAGGCCCTGTTGGATGGCCCTGGCGATGATGGATTCCAAGGTAGCCTGGGGATCTGGTGCTGGTGGCCCAGCCTGGGGCGCTGGTGGAGCCGCCAAAGCCGGGGTCTGGCCCGCAGTGCTGGGGCGGTCGTGCCTGGGTGGCTCATGACCCGTGGAGGCATTGGAATCAGGCAGCGTTTGAAAAACCTGCGCCGCATTGGAGGGGGGAGGCCCTGCAGAAGAAGGGCGATCCGGTGACAACTCCCTGCCAGGAACCCCCACTGTCTGGGAGGGGCGGGTCGGAGAAGGGGCCTGTACCCAGTTGGATGAGGGAGCCAAAATGGAGGGTGGCTGTTTTTGCACCTTCAGAGCGGCCTTTTCTAAGGCCCTGTGCCGTCGGAGTTCATCCCGAGATGGTTTGGGTTCTTGGGAAGGGCACCCGAAGCCGTTTTAGACGAAGGTTCGGCCAGCTGGGAACTCCTCCCTGAGGATCCCTCCCCCGGATCACTAACATGGCGGTGTCGGCCCCCCGACAAAGCCTTGCCTGAACGATGACATGTGGCATCCGCCATCTTGTCCGTCCTAATGGCTCGCCTGCCACAATCTGGAAAGTCCTCTGATGAAAGGTCTGCTCTCCCGGCAGATCAAAAAAAGGCAGAGGGGTCTGCAGTCCGGACCTGGAGAGGGCAGTCTGAGAGCATAGGGAAGAGCCCCTTCAAACCGCTGCTGCCGAGCCGCCAGCCACCAGCTGTAACGCGGCAGAAGAAAAAAGGCGCATTTTAAAATTGCGGCCGGAGGTTCGCGCCGAGAAAGCTGCTTGGCGAAAGCCTTTAAAATGCAGCCGGGAGTCTGTGAAGCGAACGGCTATTGAGGGGAGAGCTGATTCGTCCCCTCAGGGGAACTGCCAGCCGGCAGCCCCGTGCCGATAGCAAACGGCCGTAGGCGGGCTCGGGTAAGCACCCTTCATGCCGGAGGAAAGAAAAAAAAATGCGAAGTCCAAAGTCAGTCCGTTAGATCGAAAGAGTGAAGCAGCCGCAATAATTAAAGGAAAAAAGAGTAAAAATTTGGAGACACTGAAGAGGTCTAGGAAGACGCTTCTGTCCAGCAAAGACCGAGTCGAAATACTGGGGGATATGAGCAGAGGGCGGAGATATTTAAATGAGCAGACTCGGTCCTTTGCTGCATAGAAGAGTCCACACCCACTTGTGACTGCCGTTTCTGTCCGGAGAGGAGAATTCAGCAGAGCAAGAGAAATACAGACAAGTAACTCTCTGCCATCCTCGACACACAGACAAGATTAGCAAACTGTACAACAGAAATTAGAACCATCTGCATGATCAACACAAGGCATAAAAGCCATGGTTCCAAACATAGAACATGCCTGAAGCATCCATTTCCCACTGGAAATGTGTGGGAGTATTTTCATGGGTTAGGCAAGAGTTCCACCAACTTCTTTTTCCCCTCATTTGATCATCAGCTATTGCAAGGGCTTGTAGAAGTAGTATCTGGAAGTAGACTACTTGGAGATAAGAACTGGTTGGTCAGGCCGCTTATCAGAGTTTTCTTCAATGACAACAAAAGTATTACTGCTAAGCTCAGAAAGGGAAGCTTTTCTAGACACTAGTAGGCTAACTCTTCTCTTCTAAGTCTGAGCAGGAAAGCTAGATAAGTTATTCACTTGGATTATGATGAATATCCAGAATTCTTTTTTAAAAAACCTTGTGGCACAGAAGTTTGCCTGCATTTGGAAGATTCCAAAACACATTTAGATATTTTGGTCTAAGGCTGAAAACTCCCTGGATTTTGAAGATTTAAACAATGATTTCCTGGACTGTATTAATTTAAATGAATTGAAGTCTATTTAATATGTTTAGATTGCAGTTTATATTCTTCCTACAATATATAATCATATTATCACTTTTACACTTAGCAGTGAAACATTACTGCATGAGTAAATTTCAGTCTGCCATTTACCAAGCTACTTCATCTTTACATTAATGTGGCAGCATGCTAACATTTTCTTGCCAGAATCTGGCTTAATGTTCTTATCCCTTAGTATGTGTATGTTTCAGTTATCTGAGATATTTTCATATTAATAATCAAGGCTGCTATTAGGTGGAATTCCTCTGCATGGTCCTGTAAATGTTCACCAAGCCACTTATTACACGTAATAAGTGCAGAGAAATAGTGATGTTTTTCTACTGCCGTGAGATAGGCCTTAACAGTGGTTCTAACCCATGATAGATATCCAGCAATGTTCCAGCCATCTGCTGGCTCTTTTCAACACCTTCATCTCCTCCATGAACCACAGGGAATACCAAGAGAGAGCACATGAGCATGATCCTGTCCAGCAGCCTGGACACCTAATTCCAGGCTGCTGCCAGAGCTTCATAGGTATTTATTCTCAGTAAATCCTATAAACAACAGTCTTTCCTAAGGACAATTTTCTGTGATGAAGTTACATGGGAACTACAATTCTTTTATATTTTTTTAAAAAATTATAAACCACAAGTTTCAATGCAAAAGCACATCCAGTTTTAGAGTAGAATTTAGTCCATCAGCTAGGATTGTGCAATTTATTGAATATAGACTGTTGATACAATGCCAGTGAAATATTTTAGAAAACCGTGTCAATTTGATTTGATTCAAAATGTGCAATAAAGTAGATTCAATTTTCTTAATCTTGTTTAACAATTGAGGTTACTGATTTGAAAGCCTTTGATCTGATTCAGTAATTTGATCTTAAATATCAATTTGGAAAAATCAGTTCAGTTTGGGGATTTGATTGAACTGCCTTCAAATCAAATCTCTAAATTAAATATTTTCAAGACCTATCAGTAATTCAGTGTTTATAATTCATTTGCTATGCTTCAGTGCTTCTTATTAGTTCTGACAAATCATACAAAATCTGAGTAACTGATACAAGGAAATAGGTTTTCAAAATATCTTCAAGGGTGATGATCAATTTAGCCTCTATTTTTCCTTCATAGAAATCTAGTTGATTCTTAAAACCTTAACCCAAATGAAATCTACCATCATCCCCATTCCATCTTTTAAATGAGTAAAGGGATATTGATTTTAGAATTGAGTAAATGGAACAATTATGGTTTATTTGTTGAAAGACTGCAATCTAGACAAATAGGCCTATACATATTATTTAAATATTTAAAAAGCAAATGCAACGCATGTTTAGCTTGAATAGGAGTCCAGACAAGATTTTTTTTCTCTTTGAAATGCATTCCTCTTCCCCCTACACTTGCAGAGAAATTAAATCAAGCTTAGAGGTCTCAGATTGTTTTACATAACGACAACAGGAATCCCTTTTACTGCATTAAGCACATTGCCCAGTACAATATTCTTGTTTCAGTGAAGACAGCATTTTAAGCAGACAATGAGCCTCAAAAGACTTAACATTTCTATTCACCAAGTGAGGGCCTGCAGTTCTTCTCTATTTCAAAGAAGAACTGTTCCTTCAGGGCATGGCAAACTAGCAAAAAAAAAAAAGTTTCAGGAAACACTAGCCAACCTATAAAATGTTTTTTTTTTTCATTGGGGGGGGGGGGGATTTTTCTGGCTTCTGCAAGTCACAAAGCAACACGCCTTAGTCCATTAGTATGACAGGTAGTGTTCCTACTAACAACTGCTTTTTACTCCTTCTGACAAATGTGTGCTGTGCCATAGTTGATGTTTGTGTAGTAATTAGGACTGATGGATAGGGACGCCAATGCTGCCGAAAGTGCCCCCCGATTTAATGTGAACGATTTGTCAAATGTGCTACGATTGCATTGCTGACAGGCACAGCCAAGAAAGCACTTTGTCATCTTTCCACCAAGCAAGGTCACTCTGGCAGGGGATAGAAGGTTCCACCAACGAAATCTTCATGTTTATCGGTGATGTGCGTGGCCTACTTTCAAAACTTGTTTATTTCCTTTTCAGTGGCGATTCAAGTCTCCTCTGAGAAACTTGTTTTGCAACAGACATCTGTGAGGCTTTTTTGTTTTGTTTTTTTTTAAAGATAAAAAGCTATCTGAGTAAACATGGCTCTTTGGGAACCTTCAGATCCATGGAAGAACATATTGCTGTTTCTATGGAAATAAAGCTTTGATTAACATTTAAGGTTAAAATATGATCTGCTATGAATCATAAATGTAAGTGATTCACAGGATGTGAAGAGGGATGGGAATGTGGAATCACTTTGTAATCATGGGCCCAGTGAGTAAGTTTTCAAACACAGAATAAAATGCCAACATGAACATCAAGCCCCACTGTCTCAATGCTAAACTATTAAAATAAACACTAATCCCAGTAATTGAGCAATATATACAGATTTATTTTATATTCTAAGATAATGTTACTGGTGAAAAATTGAACAATTTTATCCAAATATTGATAGTGTTATCACTATTGAAAATGACAGATATTTATACCAAAATTGCACTATAGGCAATTTCTGATCCAGAAAGTGATGCTTTTTTAAAAAAAAATTGTTATTTTATCTATTCATTGAAGACTTTCAGAAATACTTTCAAAACTTATTTAATGGTCACTTCATAAGGAATGGCTATACTATGGTAATTAAAAGTGTTATTTCATGTTACCAAACAGCAGGGCAATTTTTAGTGAACGTCTCAATATTATTCAAACTGTGTAGATTCCTTGACTATAGCATGTCAGGCCTAATAACAGCCAACTCTGAAAATGAGATCTTTATGACTTCTAACATAATAATATAATAATTGTATAGTAGAATATTAGTAAAAACAGTTGCTTATGGAAACTCGTAAGGCAGATCAGTAAATCTCCCTGAAGTTCCCCAGCAAAGCAATTGAGAGACGAGAACAAAAGAAACAAATTTTTGAAATGAATTCAAAAATTCATTTGGCTGGTTTTTGGCAAACCACATCTTTCATCTTCAGTTCTCATAGTGCTATGGAAATGACAATGTTAATATTTGTGGATATATAAATGAATTCTTCTCAACATGCATAAAAACAACTTATTTAAGTTTCAGTATTATTCTGTAACATGTAGATATGATTAACAATAAAGAACTATATTCCTGGGCACTTGTGCAAATCACTCAGTAAAAAATAGGCTTTTTTTCTTTTTTACAATTTGTTTAACAGCATATAGTTTTATATGCTGAATAGAAATGGCAAGTTGTCCCGTTCTATTACTGAATAGAACTGGCAAATAGTTGGTTTGCTTTTCATGGCCAGCTAACCAGAACGGCCAGTTAAATCATACTGCAAATATTCAGCTGCGTACACTTTTCTTCCTTCCATATTATGGTCTACTAGAATTGAAATAAAGACCACCTGAATTAATTTGTCCATTAATGTAATTAACTTTTGCGCAATAAAATAGTTTATTTTAATGGTTTACCAAATCATAACTTTTTTTAGTTTTTAGTTTCATAGGAAGCATACTATGAAACACCAACATTCAGTAACATGCAATAGGAATGTCGTGTTAATCCTGAGGAGATCCACATTTGTGTCTACCCGCAGCCACGAAGCTTACTGGGTGACTTTGAGTCAGTCATTCTGTCTTAAGCCCAACCTACCTAACAGAGTTGTTGCCAGGAAAAATTAGGGAAGACAGTGCCAGATAATCCTTAGTTTATGACAATTGACCCCAATATTTCTACTGCTAAGTGAGACAATTGTTAAGTGAGTTTTGACCCATTTTAAGACTTTTCTTGTCACAGTTGTTAAATAAATCACAGCAGTTGTTAAGTTAGTAAAATGGTTGTTAAGTGAATCTGGCTTCGCAATTGAGTTTGTCAGAAAGTCATAAGGGTGATCACATGATTCTGTGACACTGCAAATATCATAAATACAAGTCATTTGCCAAGCATCTGAATTTTGATCATGTGACCATGGAGATACTGCAATGATCATAAGTGTGAAAAACAGCCAAAGTCACTTTTTCAGTGCCTTTGTAACCTTGAACAGTCACTGACTTTTGTAAGTCAAGGACTATCTGTATGCTTGATTGTGTTCCTGTATGAAAACAGGAAGGAGAGAGGATGGAGGGAAAAAAGGAGGATCACTCTTGTGCATGTCAGCAAGCTAAAATATACGGAATAGTACAGCATTGCTCATAAAATTACGTAAAAACTATTTCATATTACTGTTATGAAAAAAAGTTACAGAAAGGCACCTATGAAAAATCCATTTAAAATCTGAAAGGGATTCTGCAGAGGAAAAAATAAAAATACCATGAACCAGCCGGGAATGATACTAATGACAAACACACATAGTTTTTATCTTTTTTTAAAAAATAGAATTATTTACCAACTACCATTTCACTAAAACTAACTGGTTAATAAAAGCCAGTTAACAAAATCAGTTTTAAAGCAGAAAGAACAAGGATATATTAAATTGATTTTAAAAAATCAGGTGACTAATTTATTGAAAGTAGCATATCCATCAGAATTTTACTATAGAATAGTAAAAAACCCATAGAAATTAGAAAAATGCAGATCTATAATTTAGGTGTATAAGAGATGGAAAAGCTTAATGAACATAAAGTACATACACATAAAATCTATTTTCTCATTAGTTACTACACTGGGATATACTAGATGAATCATAGAGCATATTGTCATGGACATGTTTGTCAGCTAATATAATGTAGCATCATCTTAATTCAGTTAAACTTTAAGTAAGAGCATAATTTAAAAAAATGTTATTACCTTAAGCGAAATCACAAGCTGATTGATAATCTACTCACATACTGAGATCAAGGACATTGTTTCAATCATGCTTATCAAATATTCAAGATTCATATTTCTGTGCTTATAGATTTCTTGCTAAAGCTGCTCACAGCACAGGAAATGATATATTGAACTATCATATATATCAGACATTTTCTGGCAAAATGCTTAATAGTGCTCACTAAATATTAGAAGGAACTTCCAAAATTGCTTAATGGGCTATGACTTCAGTCAATGAGTAGATTTTCTTCATCCATATAGTGCTTTTAAAAAGAAAGAAAGAAAGAAACTAAGTGCAACCCATTACTACAGAAAGCAGTAGAAAAATAAATATCATCTAAAGAAAAGTACAGTCCATTTCACCTAAAACCAAGATACTTATTTTTAAATTACCTTTCTATCCTGAAGTAGATGTGTAATGTGTTTTAGAGAAAAGTACATATAAAAATAATTATGCAGATATGCAGAGAAAGACACACACAGAGGAAGATTTAAAACAGGAAAACAAGAGTGTTAAATAATTATGAATTAATAACTACACCAATTAGAATATTTTTAATACAAGAAAGAATTTTGAATTGTTTACCTATGTGCAAGTGGGAGTCAGACCACAAACATTAATGGCAGTTTTGCCATTTAATTCTTAGAACATCTAACATTAACGTAAAATAAAAGATCACATAGTTCTGGGAGCATATTTCACTGAGGTTGTTGGGTAGGGAACATTAACCCAACTTAGCGAACTGGAGGAAGGAATTCCACAGGCATATTAAAGAAATAATGTTTTCATCTCATTATGTCTATCTTCATAATTATAAGAAATTCATCATCTTCCAGATGAATATGACATATAATCATTTTTCCTGCATATTTTCTGAAGCAGGAAACCTAATAAGATATAAATGCTGCAGAGTAATTTAGGTTATTTGCACTTCTATCAAGCAGAGCTAGGGTGATGTATAAAAGAAACAGAGGTAAGCTAAAAATATGTTTAAATGCTTGATTCATAACCAAATAAATAACAGTTCTCTCTAAGGAATGGAAGAGCAAATATATTTAGCTCTCCCATCAGAGCATAAGGGAGCTTCATGGGTAAAAACAAAAATATCAATCACAGAAGCATCCACTTCCATCTCAAATGTCATCGCAACTTAAGAAACATTAATTCCTACATAAAGAAACATGTGCAAATACTTATCTTGCAAAGTTATCACAGAGTTTGAAATATACAGGGGAATGATCCACTTCATATGCACATGTATTTAAATCGCATTCTCCTAAACAGCTGTTCTGTATTTTTAACTAAGATACATCCTTATTCACACAACCAGTCATACTTTCTATATTTATCAAGGCTTTGTTTAGAATACCTACTAAATTGAAGCCCACTTATCTTATGGTTAATATGATTCAAATGAGGATGCAATCTAATATCATCCAAATACATTTATAACGTCAACCAAATACACTTATTTGAAATGCCTCCCATAACAACATCAATCTTCTGTCTTAGCATACATTTATAATACATAAAAAGCTGGAAAAAATATACAATTGATGATGGGTTTAGAGAAGTGAAAGTCGGGGAAGTGCAAGGGTAACATGTGCATCATGATGACACATGCTTGATGATGCTGTCAAGATGCTTCTAGGATTGCATATTTGCCTCACAATAGATATCAGACCATAATTGTGGCAAATGCATAGCAACCTTGCATACATGCCATCATTTTGTCATTATCACAGTTTGCTACAGCTACTATTTACAGTGATAAATAGTATACAGGGTACTAAAGCAGGGTTTTTTAATTACTCCATATAACATACTAAACCAAAATTACATACTGATGTATACATTTCATTATTACTGGTAAGCAATTATATTGTGGGAGCATGCCAAAGGTTTTAAACTTTTGAAAAAATGTAGCAACGGAAACTAACCCTGCCACTGTCATAAATCTTGTTATATAATTCTTTCTTTAGTCACATAAAGCAGGGATCCCCAACCTGAGGACCGCAGCCTACTACCGTGATGTTGCTTATCTGCAGCCATGTAAATGGTGGGCTGGCGCGTGCACGCACAGCCCAACTCACACAAGCAGCAGGTGCCAGTGCTTGTAGCCTCACTCACGTGAGCAGCAGACACGTGCATCCCCTGCTCATACAAAGCTGTGTGTGTATGCATACACCTGTGCTTCACACAAAACCATTCCCTCTTACACACACACACACACACACACCCGCACTGGGCTGCCAACTTGGAAAGGTTGGGAACGCTGACATAAAGCATTTGCTTCAAACTTCAAACCAATATTCCATACATACTTAGTTTCAACAGTAACTATCTACTGTCACATAAAAAGGATAGTGCAGAATACTATATGGCAGGGTGACAAGCCACTGTAGTATCCAGCAAGATAAACAACTGGAAAGCATGTCCCTATGTGAACAATTCAGGAAGAATGGGTACTCACAAGCACCTGTTACAAAATGCCTGTGCAATACACAAGGAAAGAAAGAGAGAGGGAGGGAGGGAGGGAGAGAGAGGGAGAAGGAGAGAGAGAGACAGAGAGAGACAGAGAGACAGAGAGGGAGGGAGGGAGGGAGAAGGGGTGGAGAGAGAGAGAGAGAGAGAGAGAGAGAGAGAGAGAGAGAGAGAGACCAACTATATGACACACTCTGCCAAAACATTTCAGAACTAATAGAATGCAGCTTCCGAGATCTACAAGTAGATATCACACACTGCCCAGAGGTTACCATAAGAAGACAAATCGTGCATTGCAAAGATTGCTTGGAGGTCAGAGATACTTCTACTGTAATCTACCGGATCCCCTGCATGGATTGCCCTTGTGACTACAGGAGGAATCTAACTATCAGATTGCAAGAACACAGGTGAGCAGTCAGATGAGGAGACACAAACTCATTGGTAGCCTCACTGAATAAGAACATACATGCAATGAAAGAAACATACTGCACATGCAATTTTGCAACTACTAAGATGTTGGCTGAGCAGCTACAAAGATAGCCACATAAATGATTGAAGCCTGGAAAACAGGCCCCTTGTCAGTCAACAGGACTGCCGATTTACCACTAGCTTATCAGGTACTTAGAAGTCAAGGACTTGGCAGCACAAGGAAAAATCAGCCAATGACTTAATAGCTGGACATCAACACCCCAATCAACCAATAAAAATCCACACACATCTAGGCACCACATGAATAACACACATAGAATATCCCAAAACACACATTCTGGTAGAGAGAAGTTCCCTGAGGATGGGCTCCAGCACGAGTCCAAAAATTTTAGAAGACTAAAACTCTGGTCCTGGTGACCAAACCTGGATTGGATCCTGCAAATAAATATCTTTTCCCTCCTATTCAACATCTATATGAAACACTAGGGTTTTTCTATCCACAGTATCTTGATAACATCAATTATACATATATCTATCCCATGCTAGAGAAGTGATGATGTTCAGGTGCTGGTTTAGTGCCTGGAGGTTGTGAGAGCTTGGATGAGGAAAAACCAGCTACAAATCAATCCTAGCAGGATAGAATGATTTTGTCCTCCTGGAATCAAGAGAGCTGATACTTCTGACTCTGGATGGGATAAAACTCTCCTATACAGATCTGGTGCACAACTGAAGGTTCTTTTTGTCTTACCACTCCTTCTGGATGAGCAGGTGACAACTGTAGTCAGGGGGGCTTTGCACAAATCTATCTTGTGTGCAAATCTGTCCATTACTGGACTGGCAGTCCTTACTCATAGCCATCCATGGCTTAAGTCGTATCCTGTTTGGATTACTGGAATACGTGTGATATGGGCTGCCCTTGAAGACCCTGAAAAAGCTGCAACTGGTCCAAAATTCAGTGACATGGTACAATTTTTGGTGCCTTGTGTTTCACCTGGCTTCCAGTTGCTTTCCATATAAAATTTAAGGTTCTACCCTGTTTCCCCCAAAATAAGACATCCCTTGATAATAAACCCAATCAGGCTTTTAAGCGCATGTCAATAAGGCCAAGCACTTATTTCAGGGTTCAAAAAAATATAAGACAGGATGTTATTTTCAGCAAAACACTGTAGTTATCATCTTTAAAGCCCTGCCTGGCACAGGGCCAGGTTTCTTGCAGGAACCTCTCCCTAGTGTATATGCCCACTCTATTAGGTTAGATAGGGTTTGTGCACTCCAGGTCCCCTACTTAAATGATGCCATCAGTTGTGACCTCAGAGTCATGATTTTTCAGTGGCTGCCTCAGTCCTTTAGAACAGCCTGTTATCAAGACCAATTGGATCCATAATATTGCAGTCTTCTGAAGGACTGCAAAGACGTCTTCTAATATTTACTACGTTGGAGGAATTGACCTGTGAGGATGTTTGGTCTGAAGCAAAGGGTAACTTTGTTTTTAACTATGAGTTATAATTAAATTATTGTGGATTATTGTAAACCAGTTAGGTTGTATGAAGTATAGGCCACCATATAACTCCTCGAAATAAATAAATAATAAATTAAAGTGAGTGACAATATAGTGTCAGATGATGGCTCTCTCGTGTCAGATGGCACTCAATATGCTACTGTGGAAGAGCTTAGCACCTTTCAAACGATTAATGGCCTTTATGGTACAGCTAGATTAAAACCTTTCAGATGTCAAGTTGCTGATGTTGACAAACAGGAAAAGAAAATCTGAAACTGCAAAGATAGAATTATAGTGGGAACATGAAACCTAAGAAACTTAAACACAGGAAAGCTCAATTCAGTGAAAGTGGAAATTGATCACCAATGCATTGATATCTTAAGCAACAGCAAATTGAAATGACCTGGATTTGGACAATTTCAGTCTGAAGAACTTTTCTTTATTACTTAGGACATGAAGTTTAAAGAAGGACCTGTGTTGCTATCATAATGAGGAAGTAAGCTATTATTATCAGGATGGATAAGTCATCAACATCTTTGCTGCGTAGTCTCACGTATATTAGTAGCCTGGATACATTAACTTCTAGCTACCCAATATAATGCTCACGGACACCAGAATTCAGACAAAAGCTTCCCTCAGTATCTTCCTTATTCTATACTGAAATGTTTAAAATAAAATGTTATTTTAATTTTAAATAAATGAATTTGGTACGCTGCAAAACAAAGCCTAGGGCCCCCGAAACCATCTTCTTAAAACTACCTTAAATTTCCTATGCATGTTCTTATAAAATAAAAATGATGGGTTGCTATAACCTGAGGCTTTGTTCATAATTTTGCCAGCCTGCCTGCTTAGAAAAATTAATAAAGACAAGTTTGAACCTTATAGTGAGTATTCAAGGAGACCCTTTGTGAGATTGATCAACCATTTTGTGAATGGACAATCCCATGGTAACCATTTCATTTGAGTGCCTATTATGTTCTCAAAGTTCCATGTATGATTTGCTTCTTTTTGCTTCCTGATATTTACTTTGTTGCATGCAAAGGGACAAACAATTTTTTTTTCTTACTCTTTTTAAAAAAATACTTCCTGCACTTTGAAGCAAGCAGGCTGTGTTGCTTGAAGCTGGAAAACAAAATAACTACAAATCGTATTGAACATACTGTAGATGCCATGGTGTCTGTTCACGTGAACTCTGTGTACAATAATAATAATTTGTGAAGCATTGCAGCAAATAAATACTTACATGTGACAAACAACATATATTATTGTGTGATTATGATACTGAAGACTTATATCATGTTAACAGAAAATATTAATTTTCTCATTCCTCAAATGCTACAAACTTCAGCTGCTTATGCAATTTATGCAACTTTTACAACTTTGTTTTCAATTTTCCCAAGCTATTTTTAAAAATCTGAAAAAGTAATGATTTTTGCCCTTCATGTAAAGCGGACATTTTTAGAATTAATGTTGTTTATCGATCTTTAATGTCATTCAGATACAAGTATAGGTAATCCTTGAAGTATGACAGATCATTTAATGACCGTTCAAAGTTACAACAGATTCCCCCACCCCCCAAAAAGCTATATATGAGCCTGTTTCGAAGTTATGAATTCTACAGAACCTACCTGGTCATTCCAAATGACCAGATGGGTTCTGCCCTTACAAATGACCAGATGGGTTTGGTAGAATTCATTTACTTTGTAGAGACACTGCAGCATGCCCACCTCTCACTTCCCCTTCTTTCGGCATCACCTCATTAACTTATCACAGCATGATGAGGCAAGATTTGTGCTTTACAATTAATGCTGTGGTGGGGGAAAGAGTTACTACAGTGACTGAATGGAAAAGCATATTATGAAATGGGACCTGAAGAAACCGGACTCTGCTGATAAGGACAACGAACAAGAGTTAAGAGATAAAGAGATTGTGCAGAGGAAGGAGAAACAGCTACTTTGTCTAGTCAAGCAGGTCAGATTTCACAAAACCCACTGAGGATGAAAAATAGAAAAGGAGGTCACTGGAATTCTCCCATGTGGCCTAGCAAAATAGGCCTACTTTCCTTCCCTTCATCTACCTCCTGAGCTCTGCAGATCTTCAGAAAGTAAGTGAGGGATTGTGAGGTGTGGAAATGGCTGTGGAGACCCTAAGGATTGGAAGCAGAGGACAGGGTATCTCAGGGGTGGAACCCAAGCAAGGCATCCTGAAGCACCTCATGTGCACTTAACAATCCATGTATTTGTTTAGCATATGCATTGGGGCAATCTAAGACGGGGCTATTTCACTTAATGAGTTTCACTTAACATTCTCCTGCCTTACAACTGAAATGGGCAGGTTCCTTTATTCTCATAAATTGAAGATTCCTGTATTACAAATGTTTGGTATATCTGATTTCCTAACTTAACAGAAGTAACAAAGGAGGGTGTTTTTTTTCATGTTAATATGAACTTACCAGTATGTCTAACTACTATTAGAAACAGAACATTATTCCTTAATATTTGTACTTTTCCCAATGACTTGCTGAAATTGTCTAATAAGGAATTATATAATAGGAAAATCCACCCAAAAATGTGGATATTGGTATGATTCACATTTAATAAATACACTGAATTACGAAATTCAAATGTTTATTGTTCAAAAATATATTATTACACGAAATTAACAGAATGTGTATGTAGATTTTCAAGCCAACATTTAAAAGTTAATAAAAAGTGAAATTGAAATTTCCCAAACATCCTTATTGAAAGATAATTAATATATGTGACTTGCTTTCCCACTTACCTATCTTATTTTCCATAGTAAGGAATTGTTTTTCAAATACCAGTTACTATCTACCTTTAAGTATTCAGGAATGCTACAAACTACCACAGATATATGAATAGCATAACAGAAAATTATTGGCACTAGATCGTTATACTTTCTATTAAAGATATAAGCAAAGAAGAAAACAGATAACATGTCTTAAAACTGTTTCCGTTCAAATAGCTTTTATTATTGCTAATCCCCTGTTATAGACAAAACAAACAATAGCATGCTGGAACAGTAAAACACTGTTAGTATGCTACACTGTTAATCCATTCTGCTAAGTGACTTTGATATAAAGCATTTAAAATAGCCTATTCCTCATATTTTTTTTGTTTTATGTTTTAATGAATTTTGAGAATCTCCACAATGCCAATGACAAAAACATGGTCTTCTAAACAGGTGAAAACACACCTGTATTTGTTATATTTTTTGCAATTAAAGAAAATACAAATTATTTGGTTATTTTTGCTACCCATTTATACTCAGCTGAACCAAAATTATTCTTTTCCCCCACCTATACAATTCTATAAGTATTTTCAGACATAATTCTAAATCATAGATAAATTCTGAAAAACCTTTGGGTGCATATATTATCAGGTCAATTTATATTTAACTTCTAAGTCCTCTTTGCAGCAAATCATAATTTATTGAATTATAGTCAAATAATATACTATGTCTGCTGGTAACCATCAAATTATCATATACCTACTTGGTATAATTGCAAAAAGCAATTGCAGTCATCAGGTTGGTTCTAAGGACAGACAGTCACTCAGGTTTCAGGAAGAGAAAGAGATGGTAAGCATAAACAAAATACATTGGAGCAACCTCTTTCATCTATCCATACATATATGGAATGATGTATATCATTTTAGCCCAAAAAAATCCATAGAGATTATTTGGTCCCAAAATTCTTATTAGCTCAAATAACATGTGGGCCAGTTAGCAGCAGGATCAATGTAAACAGAGTAAGTTAAATATAGGATTAATTTGGAATTGTTCCATTGTCCCCTATAGATATTTTTTTTTGATATTGCATTCTATACTTATTGTTATAAACTAAACCATACGACTACAGTGCTCAAAGTTGAAATAAACATCGCAAAGCAAGCATTTATTTTGTTATTTCAGATAACTGCTCAGGCATACACACAGCACATGAAAGGAAATGTATTTTTAGCAACTACATATCCCATGATGCACTGTGAATATACATGAATTGATTTGTCGATTTCAGTATTTTAAATGATCACTCCACAACACAGTTGGCATATGAATATTTATTTATTTATTCATAGCAAATCTACTTTTTTCTGAGTACCTCTGTTTCCCATTCCCCATTTCAGAAGTGGATTTTTTTTAGAGGAAGAAAACCTGTATAAAATTCTGACAGCTCTATATCCATTGGGTTGGTTTGATCCTATAAGGTCATCCAGCTATTGTTCCTTGATAGGATAAACATTCACTAAATCTTTTCAAAAAGAACAAGAAAAGATGCTTGTTCAATAGCTTGGTTGGTCAGGAATGCATAAAAGTCTCCTTTCCTACACGAAGACCACAGTATGCCAATATTAATCCAATAAATTAATTCACCTTGTTTATAGGAATGCCAGTATCACTAGAGAGGTCAAAAAGGATTCTGAGTTTATGTACATTACTGAGGATACCTGAAAAAAGAAAAAGAAAAAAGAAAAACCTAAAAGGACCGTAATGGACTTTAAAAGCAGAACTCTAGAAAAATCACATAATTAAGTAGATATCACTGTTTCTTTCAAAAAACAGCTTAAAAATCACATTGAGAATAATAGAAATGGCTGTAATTTCCAGTGTGTGTGTGAATCGATGGAATAATATATATTCCATCTGGCCCCCGCAAGATTAGCGAAAATGTACCCAAACATAAACCGGACATGTTGGAAATGTAAAGAAGCACAAGGAACTTATTATCACGCTTGGTGGCTCTGCCCAGAAATTAAGAAATATTGGAACAAGATAAAAACATGGATAATCGAAATAACAGATTATGAAATTGAATTAGAACCCGAAATTTTTTTATTAGGCATGATTAAAAAGAATATTAGAAATGATATAAAATATTTAATACTCCACATAATTACGGCGGCAAGATTAGCATTAGCACAACTTTGGAAAATAGATCGAATGCCAACTGATCAGGAATTAATACAAAAAATATACACATGTGCAGAAATGGACAACTTTAGAGTTACAGGATAAGGAGGACTCAAAATATTATACAATATGGAATAGATGGTATCAATGGATAAACCTTAATCTTTTGATTAAGAGAAATTTGTATGTTTTAAATGGTTTTATAAATGAATAAAGTTTTGTTTTTAAAATTAAAAAAAAAGAGAATAATAGAAATGGCTGTAATTTCCAGTGTGTGTGTGAATCGAT